>CM052708.1:51860970-51994959 GCA_028551405.1 Uromys caudimaculatus
AAATTTAATGTGTGCATCAAGAAATGAAGACAAAGAAGTGTGCTTAGTACAAAAATTTTAATGCAGGCTGGAGAGATGGCTCAGTGGTTAAGAGCACTGACTGCTCTTCCAGAGGTCCTGAGTTCAATTCCCAGCAACCACATGGTAGCTCACAACCATCTGTAATAGGATCCAATGCCCTCTTCTGGTATGTCTGAAGACAGTGACAGTGTACTCATATACATAAAATAAATTAATTAATTAAAAAATTTAAATGCCAAGGCTAAGCTTAAGTAAAGGGGGATGTCAGAACTATCTTCCAGGCCTGCCTCAGTCCATACATTGCTATAACCAAATAGTTGAAACTATATAGCATTTGTTTTATTTTGTCTCTTGAAACAGGGTTTCTCTGTGTAGCCCTGGCTGTCCTGGAACTCACTCCGTAGACCAGGCTGGCCTTGAGCTCAGAGATCTGCCTGCTTCTGCCTCCCGAGCCTGGGATTAAAGTTGTTTGCCACCACCACTTGGCCTTATATAAAGTAGTTTTTAATTTGTCTGTTTGCTGGCTTGTTTGTTTAGCTATTTGTTTAGTTAGCCAAGGTTGGCCTGCCTCAAACTTCTGATCTGTTTCCCCATACTTCCAAGTGTTAGGATTACAGGCAAGTCCCTACCACATCTTGCTTGAGAAATTTATAAATGAACACCTTCATTCTCTTAGATCTGGAAGCTGGAAGTCCAAGATCTAGGTGTCAGTGTCTGCTAAGGGCACTCCTGCTGTGTCCTCACAGAATGGCAAAGTGGTAATGAAAAGATCAGAAAAGGTCACCCGGACAGAGCACAGGGTGGATGAATAGAGCCAGGACTGTGGGAAACACGCCATCCTTAGTTGGAGGGAGGGACAGACAGTGCTGGAGAGATGGAGGAGCATGGCCAGTAGACCCAAAGCAAACCGTTGAAAGTACAGAGTGCAAGGTGGCTGAAAGTATCCGAGGCAGAGCAGGATGAAGCAAGAGGCAGCTTCATAACCCCCACTGACTGACTGCTCCATGTGGGGCTTAGCTATAACTGTCTCCACAGAGCAGCATGGGCAGTGGCAGCTGTCATGTGCTGTGAGCTGGGATGGATCAGAGTAGAGGCAGGGCAGGTATAGACTTTCATGGGCATTGGGGAAGGCAGGTAAGTTGTCAGGGAAGTTCCCATGCACTCCTATATTCTGTTGTTTGGAGGAAGATGGAATTTTTGGTCATGTTTTATAGTGAGGAGAGACTCTGGGCACACTGGATAGTAAGAGAGATGCCAGCAGTGGTCAGGACGTTGAGGATGAGGATATAGCTCCTTGACAAGAAGTCTGGCCTCCAGTGCAGAGGTAGGCATGGCTCTGAGGAGGAGAGCATCGGGCTGGAGCTGGAGGGCAGAACACTCAAGTTGTATCTTTTTGGTGCCATCTATGTAGAGAGGAGGAGGGTAGGGTCTCCTACAAGGGCAAGTTAGGGCAGAATGGCTTCTAGAGATAGCTGAGTTTTGGCAAAAAGCATAATTTAATTGAGATATAATCCACATACCTTAAAATTATCATTGAGTATTAGTTTCTAAAGATTATTTGCTTATTCCTTTGATATATAACTTTTCCTTTTAAAAATCTATCTATCTATCTATCTATCTATCTATCTATCTATCTATCTATCTATCTATCTAATTATCTATCTACCTTTCTTTCTGCCTATCAAGATAAGGTCTCTTTATGCGCCATGGCTGTCCTGGAACTCTCTATGTAGACCAGGCTGGCCTCAAACTTGCAGAGATCCACCTGTCCCTGCCTTTTGAGTGCTGGGATTAAATGTGTGCACCATCATGCCAGATCTCCCTTCTAGAAATTTAAATTAGCACACAAGGCATGAGTTATTATTATGACATCTTCAAACAAAGTAAGGCTTAGTGATTCTCCTTCATTAAAAAAAATCAAAAACAAAAACAAAAACTGAAGAATGAACAAATCCACAGTGGCAAAGAGGAAATTAGTAACTGGCTGAGGCACCCATAGAGGAAAGAGGCTTTTTCACAGACCTTTTGGTCTCTGACCTCCCCCCGCCCCGGCTGCCCTCATGTCCTCCTGTCTCTTTCACATTCTGCACATTTTTTCACCCCTGACTCTTCTTTATTGCCTATTTTCTTCCTCTCTTGGTTTCCTTCCTAGGTTCTTGGCTTTACCTACACTTACACCCTTCTGTGTACTATGGTTTGGAAACCAAATATTAGGGAGAACATGTGGTTCTGTCTTTTGGGGACTGGGTCACATCACTTAATATTATACTTTCCAGACCTAGCCATTTTTCTTCAAATTTCAGAATTTTATTTTCTTTACAGAAATAAATATAACTTCATATTCTTTATATCTGACTGCTTTCACTGTGCAGATGAATACATTTTCAGTGTTCATTAGTAGATAGTCATCAAGGTAGTTTACAGTTCCTTGCTGTCATAGAGCAGCAATGAAGACAGAGATGTATAAGTATCCCTGCAATAAGATATGGAGTTCTTTGACTATCAAACTAACCTCTTTTACCTGTGTGGCTCACTAGCTATGTATATGTATGTATGTATGTATATATATATATATATATATATATATATATATATATATATATATATATATATATGCAGAGTTTCTCTGTATAGCCCTGGCTGTCCTGGAACTCTCTCTCTGTAGGCCAGGCTGGCCTTGAACTCAGAGTTCTGCATGCCTCTGCCTCCCCAGTGGTAAAATTAAAGTCAAATATCTTAGGGTTTTGCTGCTGTGGAAACACCATAACCAAGGCAACTCTTCTAAGGACAACATTTAATTGAGGCTGGCTTACAGGTTCAGAGGTTCAGTCCATTATCATCAAGGCAGGAACATGGCAGCATCCAGGAGGAGGAGCTGAGAGTTCCACCTCCTTTTCTGAAGGCAGCTAGGAGAAGACTGACTTTCCAGGCAGCTAGGATGAGGGTCTTAAAACCCACACCCACAGTGACACACCTGCTCCAACAAGGCCACACCTCCTAATAGTGCCACTCCCTGGGCCAAGCACATGCAAACCATCACGACTACCAACACTGGGCCAGCTTTTACTATCTCCATAAGCTGTACATCACTATCAAATATTCACTAAGCATTTCCATCACCTCCCACCCCCTACCAAAAGGTCCGTGAGAAAACCTCTTTCCTCTATGGGGGCCTCAGCCAGTTACTAATCTCCTCTTTGCCACTGTGGATTTGTTCATTCTTGAGTTTTTGGTTTTGTTTTTGATTTTTTCAATGAAGAGCTTCTCTCTCTCTCTCTCTCTCTCTCTCTCTCTCTCTCTGAGCGTATTGTTTTAAAGGCCACCCTGTTGGGGATTTGATTTGTATTTTTATGGGAATTTGTATGTCCATTGTGGGTCCCTGTCAACAGTTGGTTTTTTGAGGGTCAATAAAGAGCCAGTGGCCAATGGCTGGGCAGAAGACAGAGGATTTTGGAATTTGATAATTCCCAAGAGGAAATGCAGGACAGGGAGAAGGAGAATCACCAGGGCAGAAAAAAGGAAGGGGATAAAAACATGAGAGCTGTGGAAGACAGAGAGTCAACCATGTAAGAATCACGGAAAAGCAGCCCCAGGGGCCACTCCCACATTTGGGTCTGGGGTAGCAGAGTTAAAGTATAGATTTTAGAAAGTAATAACTCTAAAATACCGGAAGGGAGTGTGTTAGCCACATGGAGGTTCAGGAGCGGCCTTACCATTGAGCTAGCCAAGTACATATTAAAAATAATGCTGCTCATTTCTTTCATTTGAGGACTCCAGAGCATTGAGGCGGGTAGACTGGCACTGCCCCAGCTGGGAAGTAAAAAGCGGATGAACAAATTACTGCTTCACCACCCGTGCAGTATGTGTCAGTAATCCATTGCTTCCTTCAGGGCTGAACTACATTCTGTGAATATAAATGGTTGTTTTACTACATGACAGAGTTCAGTCTGAGAAACTCATGTATTTGAATGCTTAGTGATCAGGGAGTGGCACTGTTTGAAAGGATTAGAAGGGTTAGGAGATGTAGCCTTGTTAGAGTAGGTGTGCTTGGTTGGAGGAAGTATGTCCCTGGGGGTGGGCTTTGAGGTTTCAAAAGTGTACACCATCCCCAGTTAGTGATTGAGCTCCCTCCCTGATTCTTTCTTCCCCCCTCCCCCACCCTATGGCTGTGGATCAGATGTAAGCTCTTAGCTAGTTAGTGCACTAGTGCTGTGCTTGCCTGCCTGCTCCCGTGTTACCTACCATGATGATAAAGTACTGACACTCTGAAACTATAAGCAAACCCCCAATTAAATGTTTTCAAAGAGAAGAAGAATTGACTTGGTTGTAGTAGTGATTCACAGTCATAGAACAATGGCTACAGTAGCATGTGAATTTGTGACTTTGCGGTTGCAGGAATATTATAGAGTAGTAGTTCCATGAGCAACTTTTCCTCATTACTTAGGATAAGAACGGTATGAAATATGGCCTGATTTGGGCTGGTAGAACCAGTTAGCACAGAATCATGGTTTACAAACTGATTGTTTATTTCTCATGGTTGTACAGCCTGGATATCTCAGACCAGATGCCATCATGACTGGCTTCTGGTGATGCCATTCTTCCTGGTTGCAGGCAGCCAGCTTTTTGTATCCTGACACAGCAGTTAGAGTACATGCTGGGTCTATATTCTCTTTTTTAAAATGAAGGTGCAAACTCCACTCTTAAGCACAGGCAGAGAAAAGTGCAGCAAACATGAAAACCCGTGTCATCCTCTCCTGACACACACGCTAGCATGGTGGCTGCTCAGAGTATCCCTGCATTACCATGGCAGTTCATGTGGTATTAGCCAAACCTAGAATGGTCCTGTTGACCTAGACTTTGTCACACAGGCAGAAAGAGATGAGGAGTCCTCTAATGTTTCCATGCCATGGTGAACATCTGGACTCAGAGTTGAGGCCTTCTTAAGCTCTTCCCCAAATCAAAAAACAGGGGACACTTTGCAATTCATTTCGTGAATCTTGACAGTTTGCCTTGATTTCAAACCCAGGCAGACACTTCTAGAGAAAAAAAAGTCCAGGGCCAGCATTCCTGACGGACACAGATACTTTTAAGTACACTCAACCAAATTTAACCTCACTTGGTTGCACAGCACAAGGTGGGACTTGCTTGGGGAATACAGGGAGGTTTTAATTCAGGCAAACCGACCTACAACATGCAGACAAGGTGAAAAGAAAACCCTACAGAGCCATCTGAGGAAATGTAAAACAGTGTCCAACAGTTGTCATTAATAAACAATCTCAGTCAAGCAGGTAGAGAATGTGTCTTAGAGCTGGGCGGTGGTGGCACACACCTTTAATTCCAGCTCTCTGAAGGTAGAGGCAGGTGGGTCTCTGAGTTGGAGGCCAGCCTGGTCTACAGAGCAAGTTCCAGGACAGCCAGGGCAGGCAGAGAAACCCTATCTGGAAAAACAAACAAAGAACAAACAATGCAAAAAAGATGTAAAATGTGTCTTAGTTAGGGTTCTACTGCTGTGAAGTGACACCATGACCCAGGCAACTCTTACCAAAGAAAACAGTTAACTGGGGCTGGCTTACAGCTCCCACTGAAACCCCTCCTCCAATGAGGTCATTTCTCCTAATCCTTCCCAAACAGTTCAACTAAATGGTGACTAAACATTTGAATATATGAGCTTGTGGGGGCCATTCTCATTGAAACCACCACAGAAGGATTCTGTTTCACCACAGTGAAGGTGTCCACATACACTCACAGCTGGAGCAGGGAGGAAGCTGAGTGAACACAGAAACCTTGCTATGAATTCTTGAGAACCTTAGTTTGAACTACGAGCACCCATATTACAAAATCCATTTACACATGGCCTTGTGTCTAACGCCAGCATTGAGGGGAGTGGAGACAAGAGGATCGCTGGAGTGTGCCGGCCGCCAGCCTAGCTCTAGGTTCAGTCTCAAGGGAATAAGATGGAACATAATAGGGCTTTCTCCCCGAGCCTTCTTCTACTTACACACGTGTGTATACATCACAGAGAGCAGGGTGGGGGATTTCCAAAGCCATAACTAATGGGGAAATCTAAAAATTTTCCTCTGAGTTCTAGAGCAAAGGAAGAATGCCCCATGTCTTTTGAAGACAATTAGACAAGGAAAAAAAGGATGAGCTGCTTGTATTACTCTGGTTCTCTAGAAGAACAGAACCAATGGATAAATTGTCTGTCTGTCTTGTTTGTCTATCTATCTATCTATCTATCTATCTATCTATCTATCTATCTACCTATCACCTATCCAGCCCTATATGTTTATCATCTATAGCTATATGAGTTTACCCACTGAGCTATTTTATGACCCATTTCCCCTCACATCTTAATTAATTTTAAAAAACTTTTTTTTTTAAGACAAAGTCTTACTATGTAGTCTAAGTTAGTTTTGAACTCGTGACCCTTCTGCTCAGTCTCTCTAAAACTGGTATTACAAGAATGGATCACATGTCTGATCCATTCAATCTTGTTCTGGCACACCATAAAGTATCTTTAAAAGGAAATTTAGAAAACAATTCCATTTATATGAGCCACAGAACTATACAATATGTCCAGATACACGTGACCAAAGAAGTGAAAGACTCGTACATTGTGGTGTGTTGAAAACTGCAAGCTATTCATAAAGGAATTAAGGAAGACAAAGGTGGGCTGGAGAGATGGCTTGGTGGTTTAGAGCACTGACTGCTCCTCCAGAGGTCCTGAGTTCAATTCCCAGCAACCACATGTTATGGGATCAGATGCCCTCTTCTGGTGTGTCCGAAGAGAGCAACAACGTACTCACATATATAAAATACATAAATAAAATTTTTTAAAAAAGAAGACAAAGATAAATTGAAAGATTTCCATGCTCATTTTAAACATTGATATATTCTTGGCAGGGGAGATGATCTACTTAGTGGTTAAAATGCTTGACCCCCCAGGAGTGTGAGGACTGGAGTTCAGACCCCCAGAAATCCAGATGAATGTTGAGTGGGTGTGGCCAGCCTGTAACCACAGCCTCTGAAGGTGAAAATGGGATCTCCAGAACAAGCTGGCTAGGGAGACTAGCCAGATCAGTGAGCTCTGGGCTCGACTGAGAGACCCTGCCTCAATACATAAGGTGAAGAGCAATGGAGGGTGATTCCAATATCCTTGGGCCTTCACATGCTCATGCACAAATGTGTACTCACACACATGTAAGAACATGTGCACACACATGAAAACAGGAAAAAAGAGAAACAAGCTATCCACATCACCAAACTAGCAATAGCCTAGTGTTTCCTCAAGATCCTCTTGGCACTTTTTACAGAAATAGAAACCAGTCTTTACTAATACAGAACCACCAAGGAACTGAGTAATCTAAATGTTTTTGAGCAAGAAGAACAGATCTAGAGGCATCGAAATTCCTGACTTCAAAATATATAAAATGCTATGGTGATAAATACAGGCTAGTAATGGCTCAAAGACAGAGGCACAAACCAATACAACTATATGCAGTGCCCAGAAATCAAATCATGTCTTATAGAGATGAAGGCCGGTGGCGGAGCACTTGCCTAGAATCATGAAAGGCCCAGAACCGTAAACAAATAAACAAAATCTCCCAAACCAACCATCAACACCAGTAACGACCTTTTTTAAAAAATGAAAAGACCTGGGCAGTGCTGGTGCACACCTTTAGTCCCAGCACTCGGGAAGTAGAGGCAGGTAGATCTCTGAGTTCAAGGACAGCCTGGTTTATAAAGCCAGTTCCAGGACAGCCAGGGCTACATAGAGAAACTGTGTCTCCCAAACAAAAGAAACAACAGCAGCAACAAAACCAAACCAAAAGACTAATAAACAAAAAGCTCCCCACCCCATGTGATCAGCTAATCCTCGTCAAAGACGCTAAGAGCTCACATGGAAGGGAGGTCAGATGCCAACAGTGTGCAAAGCAGCAGCATCTCCCGTTTATTCTATGGCAGGAGTCAAAAGTAGAACAAACAAGTTGGAACACAGTTAGGCACTTTTTTTTTTTTTTTTTTTTTTTTTTTTTTACAAAACTAAACGTGCTCTTGCTAGATGATCCGGTGACCCCACCTCTTGATGGGATGACACATATGTCCAGACAAAAACTCTGTATGGAAATGTTTATAGCAGCTTCAGTCGTAATTGCAAAACCTTGGAAGCCACCAAGATGTCTTTCTTTTTTAAAGATTTGGTTTTTAAAAAAATTATCTTAATGTATATGTGTGTTTGCTTGCATGGGTTTATGTGCAAGCAGTGCTTTCAGAGTACAAGAGGTCATCAGGTCCCTTGGACCAGGAGTGACAGGTTGCGGTGAGCCATTGTGTGGATACTGGGAATTGAACCTGGGTCCTCGAAAGACTAGTAAGTCCTCTTAACTGCTGAGTGTTCTCCAGTCCCCAAGATGAATTTCTTTCAATAGAGAAGCAGATTAGCAGTTTATTCACCTGATAGAATAATTAGTGATAAAAATAAATGAGCTATCAGGCTGTGAAAAGGCACGGACAACCCTAATCATGTATTGCTGAATTTAAAAAAGCCAATTTTGAAAGGCTACTTGGTGTGTGACTCTGATGATATGATGTTCTTGAAGAAACAAAGCAAGAAGAGTCAGCAAGAAGACTGGTTGCCAAGGGGCTGTGAGTGTGTGGGGTGTGTGTGTGTGTGTGTGTGTGTGTGTGTGTGTGTGTGTGTGAGATAATCTGTAGAGTGCAGGGGACTTGTTAGGTCCATGAAACAATTCTATATGATACTGTAATGGTGGATGCATGTCACTGATCTTCGTAACCTATAGACTGTATATTTAAGAGTAAACTTGCTGGATATGGGAGTGTATGCCTGTAATCCCAGCACTTGAGAGGTGAAGGCAAATACATTCTCACCCACATAGTGAGTTGGAGGCCAACTTATACCATATGCCATCCTGTCTCAAATACCCAAACCATGGCAATGGAGAGTGAGCTCTAATGTGAGCTATGCTTTTTATTTAATAATGTGTCAAAGTTGGATATGGTGGCTCATGCCTGTAATCCCAACACTTGGGAGAGTGGAGATAGGAAGATCACCACTGGTTTGAGGCTACGTTGAGCTACAGAACAAATCCCAGGTCAGCCTGGTCTTAGAATGGGACTTTACCTCAAATCATATCTGTGTAGGTTCACTGGTGGTAACACATTTATTACAGGACAGAAGATGCTAATGTGTTATAAGTAGAAAACTGTGTATCTGTGGGGAAGACATATGGGACACTTGTTACTTTTTGCTCATTTTTCCCTGTGAATTTAAATGCTCTAAAATCAAGTTTATTGAGTGTTAAAATGGGGGATCATAATATATAATAACACACTGTGACTTACCTTCATTTAGTTAGTGATATACGTGGACACTAAAAAACTAGTGGTTGCCAGGTGGTGGTGGCACACGCCTTTAATCCCAGCACTTGGGAGGCAGAGGCAGGGGGATTTCTGAGTTCGAGACCAGCCTGGTCTACAGAGTGAGTTCCAGGACAGCTAGGGCTACACAGGGAAACCCTGTCTTGAAAAAACAAAAACAAACAAATAAAAAAGCTAATCGTTGTTGAAAGAAAGTAGATAAAGACAACAGTTAAGTGTCACAGCCAGGTTCCCATAGGGTAAAGTCTACAAAGTAGTCCTGAGGTTGACCAGTTGCTTATTCTATGTTAGCTCTCTTTCAGTAGAGCAGGGGAAGAAGCCAGTTGTCATGGCTTGAGAGCTAATAGGAATGGAACCTGAGGATGTGAGGACCATGGGAATAGACTACACCTTGCCAGAGTAGAGCCATGAACAAAGGGCAGTAACAGGGCAATAGCTGGTGAGGACACAGAGCCCAGGCTGATAAACGGGCTGGAGCATTTCCCCAAGTTCAAGGAAATACAAAGTAGAGAGGAGGAGGTGGAGATCCAGGAGAGAGAAGGAATGGAAACAAATACAAGTTCTGGAATAATCCTCAGTTGAACAACCTCTTCCTATCTGACTGTAGGGAAGAAGAGAACTGTGTTCTGGAATGGTACACACCTGCAATCCCAGGATGTGAGTGGCTAAGGCAGAAGGACCAAGAGTTCAAGGCAAGCTGAGCTATAATGGTGAAATTCTGTCTCAAAAAGACCAAGTTGGGCAAGGGAGAAAGGGTAGATGTGTGTGATTCCGTCCCAGGAACTTGGTACTCTCCAGTCCACCTTCCATTCTTGGTGAGCACTGTTAGGTAGCTAGTGAAATCCCCAAGGCTCAAACTGAGCATGAGCCACAAAAATGGTCAGGTTCCATTAGCTCCTGACAGATGGGGGCAGGGTGACAGAATCAAGGGCATCTATCGGGCTGAGTAACAGAAGGATGCTGTGCATACATTGGGCCACGGGGTCCACCTGGGGATGAAGAGGGGATTCTTTCACTCTTGGTGACATAGTGAGAATGGCCGATCAAAGTCACTGAGGTCATAAGAATGAAGGAGGGAGTGGCTGGAAGGAGATGGCATTAAGGAAGAAGGGAGGAGACAATGTGTATTTATGGATTCCATACAGATTTAAAATCTGGACATCGTGATGGTCTTAGGGTTTTACTGCTGTGAACAGACAGCATGACCAAGGCAACTCTTCTAAGGACAACACTTAATTGGGACTGGCTTACAGGTTCAGAGGTTCAGTCCATTATCATCAAGATGGGAGCATGGCAGTATCCAGTCAGGCAAGGTGCAGGCAGAGATGAGAGTTCTACATCTTCATCTGAAGGCTGCTAGCAGAATACTGGCTTCCAGACAACTAGGATGAGGGTCTTAAAGCCCACACCCACAGTGACACACCTACTCCAACAGGGCCACACCTTGTTATAGTGCCACTCCTTGGGCCAAGCATATACACACCATCACAATGATAGAGAGGTCAGTGTAGCCAGAATTTTGCTGCTGTAACAAACAGACAGGCTTTATGACGTAAGCATAAGCATGATTTCTAAGCGCCTCAGGTGGGTACTTACATGAAAATCAGTTTAATTTGGGTGAAATAAACCTAAAAAAAATAAAAACAAAAAACACCTCAATCACTCTAGCTATGCTGTAGGGCTCCCCAGTCACATGGGGTGAGGAGGTACCATGGTTGGGCACAGCAAGTGTGGCATGTCTCCCTTGCCGCAAGATGTCTATTGGCAAAATGTGGCTCCCTGATTAGAAGGGGTGTGAGAGACAGACTGTCTCCCTCCGGGAGAGGTTTGCTCGCAGACATGGACATGCTCTGTCAGTGTTGCTTTATGAAGTGTTACTGTGGAGCCAGTCTGGTAAGACTGAAGGTCAGAGGGAACAGTTCTTGCAGAGGCTCTGCTGTCTTGCTTGCAAAACATGGGCCAGATTCTGGTAATTCTGTAATTCTGGTGAATAGTGAAGATTTAAAAGTGTTGGGCCAGTGGGGGATTTCTCCATCTGACTTTGTCCATTGTGTCCTGAATGTACAGATAGACACACCCACTGTGCATCTAGATCTCCCATGCCTCTGAAGTAAACGTTATCCTTCCAGTGGGAAGAAACACTAAGCACTTTTTCATTTAAACTTTGGTATCCACCTGTGCTGGCTCTCATGACAGGAAGGAAGTCCAGGGCTGCCCAGAGACACTGGTTTCAGTTGGGGGGTAGGGGGCGGGGAGGGATAAGGCAAGAAAAGGGATGGATTTGAGGGCTAAGGGGGTCAAGGGTAGAAATCAGTGAAGACAGAGATGGTAGGTAGATCAGCCACACCTTCCACAAACACAAGGCAGGGCCTGATTCTACAATTAAGTGCTTTATCATGAAGACAACAGGCCTGGTGAACTACGGGGTTCTTGGATTTGAAGATTTCTCTGCTTTATTGCCTAACTCTCTCCATCTATGTGATAGGATGCAAAGATACACCTAGTAGGGCCTGGGGGAAGATGAAAGATTTGTATTGTTTTTATTTTTTTTGGTTGGTTTGTTTTTTTAAAGGTATTGAATTTGAACTTTGCCAGTGCTGGGGATCAAGTTCAGGGCCTTGCATTTTTTGGACAAACTCTCCCACTGAGCCAGACCTGCACATGGAATATGCGTTTAAGTTCTCGGCAGGCACCATGACTGTATCAGTCTTGTTCCATAGATGCTGTTTCCTGCCTCGTTAGCCGCATAGCAACATTGTAGCGGATTGGGTTGATAGTGGGAACCAGACGAGCTGAGAGCTAGTGGTAATATTTAGCCCTCTTTTGTGGAATGAAAGAGCAGGCCACATTGCACTTTGGGGAGGAGAGGAAGTTCTCAGTACGGGTAAAAGCTTCCTGCTAGCTCATGTTTTCTTGGTTTCTTCCTTCAGAAATAGGTTTGGTTCTGTGCCTCAGTGCACAGAGGAGAATAATCTTGCTAAACTTGGCTGTGGAAGACTCAGGTCCTTAGAGTGGAGGCAGGGTCAGGTAATTCTGGTGGGCAGACAGGCTCACATCACTGGAACAAGTAACCTAAAAGCTCTCTCCCAGTGTGAAGCCCACTGCTTCAGGATAAAGGAGTAAACTATATGCATACTCTTCATTGGCCACCAGGGGGAAGACCTGAGACAGGAAGACCAGCTGCGTCTGTGTTTTCAGCAGGGACAGAGACCCCAAGGACATTCTGTATTCACACATATTAGGGTGCAGCGTGTGTAATTCAGGGTCCTTTGGGTGGTATCTGTGCTAACTGGAGGCTGATCGCTTCTGTGGAGTACCCCAATTTCTAAATCTCTGTGTCCTAACACTTTGGCCTCAAGTAGCCAGGGGATCTTCAGGACCCTTTCAGAGCCCAAAGTGGGCAGTTCATATGGGCCCAGTTCTGGTAAAAGCAATGTAGAACTATCCTGATGATCCTCACTGGGCACCACCCAAAAAATGCACCCACGGAAGGTGGTAGCCAGACTGATCTCATGTATGGCTGCTTTAGCAATCTGTGCCCTTTGCGGTTCCATAGTCAAGAAAGCAATCACCATGGCCTGCACCCATCTGCAGCAGAGAACCCTGACCAGAGCCTTTTGATTTGGGCAGTGCAGGATCCCTGCTCCTTCTCTTGGCTGCTGTGTCATCTTAACCTCTGCAGACCACATTGGAGACTGCAGCCCTGGGCAACTGGCCGCAGTGGCGCAGGAGGTTGTGGTTTTCTTCTTGGCCACATCTAGGTTCCAATCTTCCTGTCAGCATTTTGTTTCCCAGTGTCCCTTTGCTGTGACATTCTCGACATTGTGCTTCCACCGTGCCTCAGAAACAAATGGTTACTTCAGCTTTCCACATGGGAGGAAAATGAAACTAAGAACCTTGGAGGGCTGGGCCTAGACAGAAATCATACTGGGGAAACTACAGAGGAACTGAGAGCAGCTGGTCACCCTGGAGCGTCAGAATGACAGCCTTCAGCTCACCACCCCACTTCCTGTTATATGCATCTTATAAAACCCCAGTGGGTGTTATCTCTACTCCAACCATCTCCACAGCCATCTTTTCAAAGTGTAGAGTCCTCCTGCTATACTCTTTATATGGGTGAGCTGTCAGCAAGACTTTGTCACAGGTTCTTAGCTCTGTGAGTGCAAAGAAAGAAAGGAGATTTACCCTTCCCTCAGGCTTGGTGCTGAGTTGCACCGCACAGTATAGGTGGCACATAGGACAAAGGTACGGGATAAGAGAGGGAGAGTGAAGAATGGTGGAGAGCAGGAAGGAGCAGCTTCAGAGGACGAGGGCGTGGCAACACAAGAGCGCTTGCCTAGCAAGTGCAAGGCCCGGGATTAGAGCCTTTCTTTGTTCACTCTTCCCCAAAATATAACTTTAGAAAATATAGACATGGGAATATTTTCCTAGGGGCTCCTTGTATGATTCTGAGGTTCGTTTCAAGATTAATGAGGCTTCCTGTTACATGGCAGTTTGTTAAGAGAAACAGCATAAAAACATAGGCAGCTTTTTCTCTCATCCCCTCTTCCCACAAGAATAAACTTTGTGAGCAGAATTCCACTGAGGTTCTAAGGGCCCGAGGAAGGGCAGCTGTGGGGCTGGAACCAAGACCAGCACCGTGACAGTGCCCAAAATAGAGTCTGGTGTGAGTTTTGGCATGATGATAGTGTGGAAAAGTCTTTTGGTTTTACCTTAGCAATGAGGCCACAAAGCCAATTTATTTATGTACCAATCATTAACACGCTATGGGATCAGGCAGCGTGCTGCACAGCATCGATTTTATCTGAAAACAAAACAAACAAAAAACACCCAACTAAACAAAAAACAGAAGTGAAAGAAAAGAAAGCACAATGTGCTTTCCTACCTCTTTTCTATTTTGAGATACAGTCATGGTAAGTTAGCCAGGCCAGCAGTGAATCTTGTGTTTCTCCTGCCTCAGTTTCCTGAGTAGCTGCAGTTACAAGCTTATGCCACCAGGCCCAACTAAAGGCCACTGGGCTCTGAGCACATAGGCAAGCACTCTACTATTGGGACCTATCTTTTTCTTCTATGCAAGGAGAGGTTTGCTTTGAAGCTCTGTGTACCTGCTGAGCATGGGGACAGCATGGGAGTCCAGGGGGAGGGGCGTGCGACTGCAGTGGAGGCTGAAGTCAGTCTCTGACAGGACACCTTAAATCACCCTTCAGCGTATTCCCCAAGACCCTCAGCAGATGCCTGGGGTGTCACCATCATAAGGATTGTCTCACAGAGACACCACTGCTTGCCCTCTCCCCGTGTCGGGTGAGGAATTGTAGGGAGGTAGGCTCTGGAAGAGACTGTGGATGCAGAATAGACAGATTCATCTTTGTTGTCGAACATTTAATTTTTAAACACCCAGAAGCCTGGCTGGAGACTGGCTCCAATATCCTATTTCCAGACAATGCTTTCCTACGAAGTTTCCACTGGGTGTCTTTAAAGAGAGTTGACAAATACAGTTCATCTTAACCGATCAGTCAGTGTAGATGCTTCTCCCCCCCCCTTTATTTTTCTGCATTGAACTGAGCAGTAAGTTTGCTAAGATATGCAAACTACAAGTATTTTCCTTCATTAATTAGCCCCCCCCGGGGGTCTTCTACATGCCAAATATTCTCTTAAGCTCCAGCCAGAGCAGATAAATCAGTTTTAACCTTCTGTCTCTGGACATTTATGGGCAGAAATGTCAATTATCATGGGTTAAGAACCTTGTATATAATGGCCGTTGGAAGGAGCTTGACACTAATAAGATGGACAGATAGGACAAAAACAAAATATTCCATAGCAAATTGGCAAATAACAAGATGTATTTAAATCCATTAAGATCAAGAGCAGGAAAGTGCAACAAAAAACAAACAATGTAACTAGAGGCTATTTTGTTTAAATTAATGTGAATCTCATTAACCTTGTCTGACGAGTAGTTATTTTTCCCTGTGATTTTATAGGGCCCTCCTTCTCCTGCTGACTTCTAGCTGAACCTCACAGTGGCCTTTCCTGGAAAGGTTTGCTTTATTTTCATCTATTCACCTATCTATCTATCTATCCACCCACCCACCCATGTATGAATGATACTGCCCAGGCGGACCTTGATCGTCCTTTCTCTGCATCCCAAGTGCTGGGATTACAGCGCCTACCCAGTGGCTGGCACCAGTATTTAGGTATCAGCTTGCCCAGCTAGTGCACATCACCAGTCGGAACAGGACATGGGGACTGGCTTCTGTTTTCCAGATGCACAGCTTAAATCGGAACTTGAATGAACTGGTTAAAAGTGAAGACTGCCTCATGACCCTCCCCCAGGGACTGTAGATTTTTAAGGCGGGGTTGAAAGGGTGAATTTTATACCTCCTTTGAGACTAGAAAGGCAAAAGACCCCTACAGTGGCCAGGTGCAAAAAAAGACAACAAACAAACAAACAAACAAAAAACTGGGAAACACAGAGCCTCAGAATAATTGTCTTTATCTAGCTAATTCTTGCTCAGCTGGTGTGAGCCAGCTAAACAGATAACTCCCTTCCCGAAAGGGTGCCCGATGAGCTAGATTAAGCAGTGTCCACATGCATTCTTTGATTTCAAGGTGAGAAGGTCAAAGCCATGCCTCAACAGAAGTTCTGTCATCTTTCTGGAGAACCTTCCTCGTGTCTACCACATCAGTCAGCTCTTCCCTTCCCTTGGCATTGTTAGATCACAGCCTGGTTTGACACAGTCAAAGGCTCCTAGGTCTATTTTACCACTAGGGTCATTAAGGGAGGCCTGGAACACCCTTAGTGACTAGAGGTTATGTTTCTTCATGACTCGGTTTTCTCTTTCTTGGGATATAACCTCTCCTATCTCTTGTTATTGCTCCTTCATAACCTATTTCGTTGCTTCTGGCCTCAGGATGTCCCAACAGCTTATCCTCCCTAGATCTGCAGGCGCCGCAACCACACAAAGGAGTCTTGGCGTGCTAGCCAGGAGGGCGGCCAGGGTGCTAGACTGGGCCCTTTTGGCCCCACAGGCGCTGGCCTCCATCTCTTGTTCTTGGTACCCGGCAGTTATAAAAATTCGTTCTGGGGCGGGGCGTCCGGTCCCCGGCAGCCCAAGACCTTCCCGGATGCTGTCCTCGTCCCTTCAGCCGGCAGTCTCCTGCCGCAGCAGCCTCTGCAGGGCGGAGGCCGCGCCTGGTGAGCAGGGCGGGGGAAGCCGCGGTGCAGTCGCGCGCTCGCCGCCAGCGAGGCCATTGGCTCTGCGCAGTCACCCCACGCGGGGCTGCAGCGGCGGCCTCCGCGGATTGGCGCGCGGGCAGGCGTGTGCATGCCGCCCGGGCTGTACCGAAGCCCCTCCGTCGCGGGCCTGCGCCCCCTCCTCACCCTCCCGGGACGATCACCCCTCCATTGTGCCCTGCATTGCAGATGAAGCATCTGGGGCCGCTGCCAGCCGCAGTCCCCACTCGCCCGCCCGGGCTCACAGAAAGGGCGCGAAAGGCGCGCTCCCAGCTCGGGCGCACGCACCGCGCCCTGCGCGCACTGCAGCAGTGGATGCCTGGGCGTTCCGCCCCGCCCTGCCCCTTATTTTGCATATCCCACGATTCAGGCCAATCAGTGAGCGTCTCTCGCGAAGCGGATGGCTTTTGCCTGGGAGGAAAGGGAGTGGCGGGCGGCGCATGCGCGATAGAGGCTGACTGGAACCAAGGCTTTTATTGCTGTAGTTTATTTCCACCCCCTTCCCTCCTGTTCTCTCTCCCTCTCTTTCTTTTTTCCGCCCTAGCTGGATCTGTGTTGGAGGAGAGGAGAAGAGACAGAGGATTGCATCTGTCTCTTATAGTTTTGAAATCTCCTAATAGCAAGACCAGCTAAGGGATTGTACCTTTTTCCTACAAATATAAATATATATATTTTAAACCAAGTCTTTTTTCCGACTATCTTTGCTTTAAAGCTGTCCTCTTGAAATTACTCCCCCCCGCCCCCCGGAGAGATGTCTTATCAGGGGAAGAAAAATATTCCACGCATCACGGTAAGTTTGGTACTTGGGAAAGGCGAGCAACCTTTTGTGACATAGAATATCTGAGAAATATATTTTAAAGGCGGAGGAAAGAGACTCAACTTTTCCTTCTTGTTGCCAACGGAGGCGATGGTGGTGAAGGTGGGGGTTGGGGCTTGGAGATGTAATAACAGTTATAAAGCACGCAGTTTGCAAGGCGATGAAATAGGCGCGAGAGTGCGTGGAGGTAGCCTTGGGTAGCGCGCCAGATCCGCTGTATCTTTCATTGTCAGCACGAGATGCTGCAGCGCTGCCCGCGGGGTGCAAGCAAATGGATGCCAGATTGAATATGCATGGTCGACACTCTGATATTGTTCTCCGGCTGCGTGCGGCGAGGCTGGGATCCGGGAGCTTGGTGGTGGGGAGCTGGGAAAACAGATTCTCCCGTGTCTTCCGCCCCCTCCAGAAAGAGCTTTCTGGAGCCTTCCTCCTGTGAGAAAGAGCAAGTTCCAGCCCGGAGGCGTCATGACAGGGAGGGATGCTGGAAAGGGCAGGGTGTACCGGGATGATGCAGAGGAAAGGGAGGCTCGGGACTCGATGATGAGCAGAGAAGGGCGGGAGCTTTTTGTGGACGCGGAGGACCCTAGGAACCCTCTAGTTTGAGGCTGGGGTCTTGGCAGGGTTTCCGGCTCGCTTTTTCGTCTTTTCTGCTCCTTCCGCCACCAGGGAGGCGGCCGTGGTGGCGCATACAAAGCGGGCTGGGCGGGTGGGCGCTGGGGACAGCAGCGAGCAAGCTGGCGGAGGTAATGGCGCTGGCTGCGACTCGCGCAGATGGCCCGGCCGGTCCCAGACAATGATCTTCGTGGCCGAGGTGCCGTCCTCTTTCAGGGCCTCCATACCCGACAAGCACCTCTGCGAGGAATTCACAGTGCTTCGGAGATGCAGAGGGTGGTGCCCTGCCCTTCCCCCTCTATTTGCATCTTTTACTGAAAAAACAAAAAATCTCACCGGTCTAATTTTCTACATCCTCGGAGATCCCAGGCAGGGAGAATCGCCAAGGAAATTCATTGTTATATAATGCTGTGCGATAACACTGGCCAGCTAGGACCCAGGGATACGCAGATTCGAAGGCATCTCAAATAGGGAAGATGGGTTTTAAGGCCGGATTTGAGGATGAGTTTTTGCTCTGCTTGTCTCTGGGGCCCTGGGACCCCGGCCTCTTTTTCCTTGGGGCACAAGGACACACCCATCTGCAGGAGTAGGAACTGTTGCCCACAGGAGGGGGCGTGTGCCTGGGGTTTCTAGCTTGGACTGAGTTGTTCTTAGGCGAGGGTGGGTACTAGCCTTTTCTCAAGGCACCCCACGCCCCAACCCTCGCGCGCAAATCCTCGGTACCGGATCCCAAAGAGCTGACACACCGGAGGCAATGTTAAATGTTCACCGCGTTGAAGGATGGCATCTGGGCAGTGGGGGTGGGGAGATTTCCAGCGAACCTCACGATTTGCTGTTTTCGTGCATGATCAAGACAAAATCATTTTGACAGTATGGAGGGGAAAAATAGACAACCAACAAGACCACTTTTTAAAAGGGCGCCCCCTCCATTCTTTAAAGTTATCTAGTTCTGTGCTCAGGGACCTATTGGTTCTCTCCCTGTCACTGTGGCCAGCCTCTTATGTAAGAAGCCTTCTAGAAGGCTCTAGATTGAACATACTATAATTCCGACCCCATTCCCCCGCCCGTTGACTGGGGATTCAGTGATGTTTTGTGACAGGTATTGCTGTGAGGAAGGGGAGGTGGTAAAGGGCAGGACTTCTTGCCTCCCAGACTATAGACAATCCCCTCAGGGGAGAAAAGGAGGGATCCTTGCAGGCTTAAGCCCACGGAGCCTCAGTTTCCTCACAGTAATAGAATCTTGCTCTATTCACTTCAGAGAGGTTCCAAGGCTCTGCTAGCATGATATGTAGGGTAGGTTTAATAAAGATGTTTTTGTTTACCCTCTCCATGTTGACTGTTTTCAAGGACTTTCCCAGTGCCTTCACCGGAATAGATGACCCTACAGTGTAAAACTAAACTGATCTTGTTTTTCAACAAAACGGAAACAATAAATACTCTCCAAGCCCAATAGTGGCTACATTTGTGCGCCACTGTATCTTGTTTTCTTTGTTCTGTAACATTATATGAATCTTTCAAGGAAACTCCATAGTTTCTTTTTCTTGGTAGTTGCAAAATGCAAGTAGCACTTGCTGAGATTGTATTTTGTAACAGAGTTCTGGGTTGACTCTTATCAAGATGAATGCTGTTCTGAAAGGTGCAGGGTAACAAACGGGCATGGCTCTGCATGTACAGTTTATATCTATTCTGAAATAATAAGCCTGTATATCCACCCAGCCTGAGACGGTGACACTGCATACATCCCACCCACAGTATTTTTGATAGCTGTGCATCAGAACAAAGCGTTTCTTTTACATGCTCTTGGCTTTCTCAGTTAGATTATCATTTAATTTTTTTTTTTTTTTTTTACATAAAAGTGGATCAACCATCTGTAGTGGTATTAGACTTAAAATCCCCCATGTTTCTAGTTTGTCATGAAGCTCTGTTTCTTAACTGTTAAATGGGTGTGTGTTTTTATAGTCCTTCCCTTGCCCACTGCACTTGCTGTGATTCACCCCACAGATAAATGAGCACGGAGTGCACACGCCGAGCTGAAAACTTGTTATGGCCGATGTTCTGGTGTTTGTGTATTATATGCTATGACAACAGACTTTTGGTCAGTTTTCCCCGACAAAAACTTTGCCAAGACATGACTTTCCTACATGTGGGTGGAATTTTTTTTAATTATTTATTTTTTAAAAGATGAGGTTTAGCCAAAAATAATTTCAAAAGCATTGTCTTCTTTTGCTGGGGTGTTCTGTAATGCCCCCTTTTGTTTTCGGGTCTAAGGTGTTCTTGAAAAGATGGTTGTTTATCTTGGGTGAGCATTGCCAGTGTCTTCTGATGAATCAGGCGATGAACAGCTTGTCTGGCATAGGCTCACCTTGGTTAAGGTACCTTCCAAAATCTCCTGGCTTTGAGCATCATTCTTGAATGGTAAAAAAGCATGCCCTTTACCTCCCTGTCCTCAGGACTGATGCTTCTCCTAGGGCAGTTATGTGTTGTGACTTTGTTCCTCTCTCTGTTACAGAGCGATCGTCTTCTGATCAAAGGTGGCAAGATAGTGAATGATGACCAGTCCTTCTACGCAGACATATACATGGAAGATGGGTTGATCAAGTAAGTATGACTCATTGCTACATGAAGGTATATATATGTGCAGGCGCACACACACACACACACACACACACACACACACACACAGTGTTCCTGAGCTTCCACTTCTTTCATGTAAATAGTCTCAAACTTTAATGACTCCAAGAGTCCTTGAGCTTGGGCTGGGAATGTTGTAACATTGGTAGAATGTACATCTGGTATCAGTCAGGCACTACCAGAAACCCAACAGTGACCAATGTAGCATATTTTAAGCCTGTTTTTATTGGTGGTAATTGATAAATTTGGGGATTCAGATTCGGAGAATTCAAAGTCACAGCACACACAAACACCCATGTATTATGTAATTTACTATTTTTAACAGAGGTGACACAACATCCTCTTGTTGCCAGCTCGTGTACTTGGCTAGTGATAGGCTACACTGTAGTTATTTGGGATGGAGTACTCAGGCATAGGGCAGGAATGTAGAATGCAGCCTGTCCTGTTAAGATGTATATATGCTTGCTTAATCAGGAAGGGCCCCAGGACACTGCGTTAATTACCAGCAACTCAGACCAATGACTGCCTAATCCTGGAAGGATTTTAGATTTCGTTGCTTTTTTTTTTTAATTTTTTCTTTTAGATTTATTTCATGTATATGAATATGTTGCTTCTAGATATGTATGTGCACCATGTGTGTGCCTCTTGTGTCCTTAAAAGTCAGAAGAGGGCACTGTATCCTATGAAACAGGATGGTTCTGAGCCACCTTGTGGGTGCTGGGAATTGAACTTGTGTCCTCTGGAAGAGAAGCAGGTGCTCTTAACCCTTGAACCATCTCTCCAGCCCTAAGTTTCAATTCTTGATGTGGTTCCTAGCACAAATAAGGCCACCCCTTGTTGCTAGTGCATTGGGTTCTGAGTTTGGGTATTCTGGGATTCTGGAGGGTTAATTGAACAGTGTACAACAATATCTTCATGCCTTTCCTCTGGGGACAGCTCACAGGCTCTGGAGAGAGAGCACATCTGCTCAAAGACAAACATCACAGTGAATGACATCTTTTAAATAAGCAGTGCTCACAAACTCCAGCAGCAAGTGAATCTGGAGAGGTGGAGCTGGCCCGGCTCTGATTGCTTGGAAGGTCACACCCTGATTTATGAAGCCAAAATGGGTCTTAACGTTTCCATAGTTAATGCTTTCTCCATGTGTGTTTGTAACAGTCTCAGCTCTGAGCAGTCACAGGCTATGACTTTCCTGTCCCTTTGGCATCCCAGTCATAGGAGAGCGTGATGGGTCTGGCTGAAGGACACTGGCTTGGAATGGAGCAGCCTGATGCTATTTTTAGTATAGTTCATTTGTCTGAAAAATCCAACCCTTCCTTTATTAATTTTTCTTTTTAAAAATTGATGGAAAGATGAAGTAAAATTTAAAAATTTTTTTTTAATTGGATGATGAGATCTTGTCTCAAAAATAAACCCCTACAGCTGGGTGTGGTGGCACACACTTTTAATCCCATGTCTTGGGAGTTATAGGCAGGTTGTTCTCTGTAAGTTTGAGGTTAACCTGGTCTACATAGTGAGTACCAGGGCAGCCAGGGCTCTGTACAGAGACACTATCTCAAACACAACACAACACATCACAAAAAATCCTCACAAAAATGCTGCCACAAACCCCCTCTCCCCAGCGGGTATGGTGTGCATCCCCGACATCGTGGATATTTGCTTTCCTACCTTTATCTGAGTCCATGAGCACCTGCTTCCACATTGCAGTCGCTGGAATTACAGTGTTTACTTTTTCCTTTTCTTTTTTCCCCTTGCTCTTTCTCTCCACTCTTCCACCTCCGTTTTTTTCCACACTGAAAAGGAAAATAGGGCAAACAGAGTCAGCCCTAGAGTGAGTTGTTATTGGAAAACTAGCCAACTGGGGGATGTCAAGAGAAGGTGGAGCGAATGCTATACAAGTGTTTGGGGCTTTGTCATTCCATTTTAGAGGTTTCTGATAACTCTCATTGAACGGGGAGTTTGCTGCCTCATGTAAGTTACATTTGGGGACAGGGACCTCATTCTTTAGTCCAGATGGGCTAGGAACTCACTCTGAGCCAAGGCTGACCTTGAACTGGATATAATCCTCTTGTCACCCTTTCAAGCGCTGGGATTATATGAGCCCCTTTGCCTAGATTCCTAGTTCATTTTGCATCTGCTCATGAGGATGAGGAGTGGGCGGGGCTCCCATGAAAGATTAGAGCAACAACCCAAAAGTGCTCATGGGGCAGTGAAGGTACGTTTATAGCTTAATGAAAACAGACGTCACATCCAGTTTGATTCCACAGTCCCCTGGCACCTCTCTCACCAACGCTGCTTTCTTAGGCAAATAGGAGAAAACCTGATTGTACCAGGAGGGGTGAAGACCATCGAAGCCCACTCCAGAATGGTGATCCCCGGAGGAATTGACGTGCACACTCGCTTCCAGATGCCTGACCAGGGAATGACATCAACTGATGACTTCTTCCAGGGAACCAAGGCAGCCCTGGCCGGGGGAACCACCATGATCAGTAAGGCTTGGGCACTATCACCTTTAACCTGGATTCGGGGCAGTGTGAAAATGAGTCTGCGTCACTAGAGTCTTCTGTTGGGTGAACTGAGCAGAGGTTTGATCTACCCCATAAGGAGACCACAGAGTGAACTGTCTTATTTCCTTAGCTTTAATTTCTGCTAAACTTTGTTCCTGCAGTTGAACTTGAGGATGAATGAGCTTGGGGAATTGTAGAGGAAGAGAGGAGGCCTGGCTGCTCTGTCTTGACCTGGGTTGTGAAAAGATGACATTTGAAGTCCTAAATATTAGATGATAGAAATTCTAAGGAAGCGTTTTCAGACAAGGTCTTAAGTAGCCCAGGCTGGCCTCAATCCCTCTATACTGTACCTGAGGTTAGTTCCTGATCTTCATGTCCCTGCCTCTCAGATGCTGGGATGATAGGCTTTTGCTACCACACACAGATGCAATGGAGTGTTCGCCTGAAGCCTCCGTTCCAATGATAGGAAGCTCAATCAAGGGAGTACTTTTCTAGCCTGCTCTGGACACTGAATGAGTTAAGTTACTGTGCTTGGAACAAGACCCACTGACAGGAGTTGTCCATGAGATAGCAAAGCTGTAGTCACCCACAGTGGTGCCCTTTTCCGTTATCCCTCTCAGGGTTTTGTGTTCTTGGTTCAACCAAGTCTAAAGTGTATTCACCAGACACAGCAGCTGTGTTCAGAGTGAGTGGTTTGATTCCAGCATGCCTTTTGACTGGTGGGTTGGGGGTGGGGGGAAGCTGCACAGTGGTCTATCAGAGTCCTTTGTTAGAAAGGGGTTTTATCCAAAGGCAGAAGTCAGTTCTCTGTGTCATGGAGGGAAGGTTTAGTGGGGTTGGGACCAGCTCTGAAAGAACCTTATAGTTTGTGCTTTTCGAAGCCTGTCTTCCTGGGTGTTTTTCAGTGATGACTGGATTTGGGGTCTCAACATTTTCTGAAACCTGTGTCTCATGCATTTTAAATTATACCCAGCTCCCTGGTGTTCCTACCATCCTGGTTTTCAATCTGAAGTGTTGAGGACAGCCCTTTGTTCCCAGACAGACCCCCAGGGGTGGTCCTTGCTGCTATGCCTTGCTCTAGCCTTGGGGATGACGTTTTTGGGACAGCCCTTCATGGACACCCCTACCTTGGCTTGCTGGTCTTTTGACTGCTTGGGACTCAACTGGCTGAGAGATCATTTCCTGACACCCCCACTTTTTTCTGAGTATCGTGAACCAAAAGAAACCCAGACCACTCAAATATCAGCCAGAAAGGCCAAGCCAGGGTGGTAACCAGCCTTGAGTTGAGGTGGATACCTAGAAGGCCTGTGCTTTGGCCTCTGAGGATTAGCGTTCCA
Source organism: Uromys caudimaculatus (assembly GCA_028551405.1). Classification (NCBI taxonomy): domain Eukaryota; kingdom Metazoa; phylum Chordata; class Mammalia; order Rodentia; family Muridae; genus Uromys; species Uromys caudimaculatus. Next base: position 51,885,526 of record CM052708.1, read on the forward strand.
CAAACAGCATTCCCCCAGGGAGTGGTTGGTTACACTCAGCATTGCCATGCCTCTGTGACAGGAAAGAACCCTTCATTAGGAATCAGGAGTCTGGGAACTTGCTGGGCATTATCGGTCATCTGTACAATAAATATTTACATAGCTAATAAAAAGTTCTTCCCATTCCCACATTGGCAATGAATGAATATATATATATATATATATACATATACACGCACTAAATGTATATAATATTTATATATAATTTATATACAAATATTTATATATAAAATATTTATATATAAGCTAAGTATAAATATATATATATAAACATAAACATGATTATATATATATATTTCCCTGTCCTCTCGGATTCTTCTGGAAGCCAGAGGAGAGCCTGACATGCACCATCTGTCACTTCCTCCTGTCTCTGCCACTGCCCCTTCACTCCTTGCACTTGACTGTAGCCTCGGCTCCAGTCTGTTGCAGCTTGTCCCCTCCCCATCCTCCCCTGCTGCAGGCCATGTCCCTTCTTGCTACCCTGACATCTCTTTGGCCTTCTCACTCTCTCACTCAGCACCTGTGGGCTTCCTTCCTCTCCTAGGTGGAGGCATCTTCCCTCACAATGGTCCCTAGGGGAGAGGGCACAACGGCTGGCTCTGGCTCTTGGGATGGTATGTTGCAGGTTCAAGATGCAGTCTGTTTGGCTCAATTGCAAGGGAGCTTGGTGAACAGTCTCATGGAACAAGGGCCAAGCATATCTCTCAGCAGTAGAACTTGCATATTCGAGGTCCTGAGTTTGAAACACACCTTGGGTAGAATCACGCCTTGTGAAAGGTGGAAAGGGAGAGACTGAGGTTAATCAGGTGGCATGGTGTGCTCTGAGCTGTCACACCCAGCCTCTGTTAAATTCGGTAGTTTGTGAAAAACACCAACAACTCTTGCCAAAATTCATCATGGTTGCTAATGAGGACAGGATTCCCAGCAGCCCACTGCCTTCCCCTGGAGAGGGGCTATAATGGTGCAGGTGAGAAATCAGGATTTTTTTTCTGTATTCTGCTTGCTGGGTGCACATACATTCGTCTTGGCTTAAGTGTGTGTCTGAAGCTTGCTGTGCAGGGCAGGGCCATAGCTTCATGGAACTTAGTGTCCTCTTCTTTAACGAGCTCCCTAGCTTCCTGAATACATATTGAGCCAGGAGGGAAGGCTTTGGGTGTTTTCAGTTGATGAGCTTCTGGCTGTTGTGGAAGCAGCAGCTGGGTAAATTGGTACAAAGATTGCCCACCCCTTCTCCCTCTCTTCCTCTTACGTCCTCTAATATCTGTCAGCTGCACAGGTGGGTGAGTCTTCACCTCTCTCCTTGCTGGCTTTGGCTTTCCTGTCCCTGGAGGCTCTGTTTCCATCTGGCAAGGCTTTATCCGCCGAAGAAAATGCAGCCAAATGTCCTACACATCACCAGATTACTAGCAGAACGTGTTATTTCCATAAAGCCAAGCTACTGTTGGTCTTACACAATGGGATCTTTGTGAGGGACCCAGTGTAGGGTGGTAGGATGCCCTTTGACCTTTCCATCCAGGGATGGGTGGGCAGAGACACCAGACAGCCAACTGGTGGCATCCGGACTGGCCCCACAGTCGTGGTAGTGGCTGGAGGTAGCTGCTTCTGGGGGTGACTGGAATGCTGCTTTAGGAAAATGGGGATTGGTTCTACGATCCCCGCAAGGATACTAAAATTTGAGAGCACACAAGTCTCTTATGTAAGAATGGCATAGTATTTACATGTCTCCTACACACAACTTCCTGGAGACTTTGAATAACCTCTAAATTATTTGTAATGCCTGATACAATATAAATGCTGGGGGAAATTGTTGTCGTGCTGTGTTATTTCAGGGTGTGTTCTAGTTTGCTTTCCTGTGGCTGTGATAAACACGACGACCAAAAGCATCTTATGGAGGAAAGGGTTGATGTCAGCTTGCACTTCCAGGTCACAGTCCATCTTTGAGAGAAGTCAGGACAGGAGCTCAGGCAGAAGCTCTGGAGGAATGCTGCTTGCTGCTCTTTCTGGTCCATGCTTAACTGACTTTCTTATACAACCCAGGCCTGCTTGCTTAGGGATGGTGCTGCCCACAGTGGGCGGGGCCCTCACATCAATCACTGGCCACAGGCCAATCTGATGGAGGCAATTCTCCAGATGAGGCTCTGTCTCCCCAGGAGACTCTATGTTGTCAAGTTTGCAACAAAATTACCATCACAGGACTTGATGACAAGAAAAGTCCACACATGTTCAGTAAGATGAAATAAAAGGAAAAAAAAAATGGACCTGGATTAGTTGACTTACCAGGTTTACTGTGTGAATATGGAGCACTGTGCAATTCTCCGAAGCCTGTGCTGGCTTCTCAGGCCAAATCGCCAAGGACAGAAGTTAATGTGCTGATCTAAGTTCAAGGCTTTTCCTGGAGGTGTGGAACCTGGGCACAGTGTACCTCAGTGACTCCTCTGCTGTGTCTCTAGTGCCCAATTCCAGAGCATTGCCTCATGGTCACGCTGGCTTGGTTCCCAGGGCCTCCTTGTATCTTCAGGCATTCTAGTACATGCTGCCTGTATAGCCGGCCGATTTCCATGTTTGCTTTCTGTGGTTGTGGACTAGACAGGCTCTTTCCCTGAGCTGTTCTTGGGTAGGTGCTGGAGCCAGAGACTCTCATGATGGTCCGCATAGCAAAGTCTGTATAGCTTGCTCTCTGAGGACAGTAGCTGTAGGAGAAGTCACATGTCCCTAGAGACCCTGATGGACTCAGAAGCCTTTCCCAGGACCCTTTGGGCTTGTCCTAGGTCTTTCTGTGGATAGAGGAAAACTTGAGAGGAGTGCCACTGTGGTACATCCGTTGCTTGTCATTTGTTCATCCACGTGGCGTTTGGGTTTGCTCCCCGCCTGTGGGCGGGCCTATGTGTGAACACACAGTGTCAGTTGGATGTGTCTGTAATGGATACTTTGATTATTCCCTTTGTAGTGCTCATTTGACTCTGGCTAGAAAGTGTTTATAAAACACCCAACCACATCACACTGAAGTTTCCAAGTCCAGGACCAAAGTTGTCACCACAAAATCTGCCTGTGGTCTGGTGATTAGAAAGCCACGTTATCCAATGTCCTGTCCAAGTGGGCACACCCCGCCCTCTCAGCTTCTTATCTCTCCCAAGCCTTACATGGATTAAGTCACATGATTCATCTAAGGACTTGGAGGCCTTTTCTAGACCTGCTCAGGTGTCACTGGGTGGCTGGTTTGGAAGGTTTTGTCCATGGCTGGGCCAGTCACTTGATACCTATTGCTGAGGACAATAGGGAGAAACACCCTGGAGGAGAGCAGGCTCTCCCCGATGGACCAGCAATCATATCTCCAGTGGATTCTCCCTTGAAGGAGCCCAGAGTGTTGGGCTTGACCAGCCAGCTGGGTAGGATATTGGTGTTCATTCATTAGGATATTCCTGTGTGCCTTGCTAGATATATTTCAAGGTATTGTAGGAGTTACCACAATTCACCAGGGTGTCTTCCTTTATCCTCTTTTGATCTGGCAGACATAGCCTTAAAGATCATTCCAGCTTAGTAAGGGATGGTGTCCATCTCCTGATACATCTCCCTCCTCCTGGATCTCAGTCTCTACTCTGTGCATGGGGGTTGCTCACAGATCTGGGAGAGTCTCAGGTTTTAGATGCTTCCAGAACTCCCCAGTTTTCCCTAGAGTTTTCAGACTGTTGGGAACTTTCTATCAGCCCCATTAGTGAGAATGACGAATGGAGCTAGGAGTTAGTGGTGGGGCTGCAGGGTACACATGGGGGCTACAGCCAGGTCTCCCCAACCTTCAAATGTGAACAAGTGACAGGCTTCCATGGCTCAGTGTCCCAGCCTCAGGGTTCCTGTTGGTAGCTAAGATCACCCAAGATCCCCTGTTCTGTATCCCGGCTGAGTAAATGGGGCAGAAGCTTCTGGAGGGCAGGGCTGAGCTCTGACCATTTCTGCCCATCACATTTTGGGAGTTGGCTTCCCTGGCTTGGCTGCCTGGCAGGTTGTGTTACTGTGGCCCTGGACAGCCTGTTGTCACCTGCCTGACAGAGGACCGATAAGAGCAGCTCTAGTGGGGATGGTGGGTGTTGGTGGGCTATGGAAGACCTGTTCCTTGCCCCTGTTTTCTCTTTCTCCTGTTGGTAGCTGCTCCTCTCCCCAGATTCTGGACTATCCTAGAGTTCGGGGAAGGGCATCATGGAAACCACCCCCTCCCCCGGTTGCCTGCCTTTATCAGTGTGGTGATGCAGCTGGCCCTGGCTAGTTTCCATATTGAGTCATAGGGTAGAAGAGGTTCAGTGAATGGACAAGGAACGCTTAGTCACATCAGACACTTCACTCTGCTTAGTGGTCAACAAATAGCTTTCCTTCTGCCCAACACAGGGCCTGAGGTAGAGAGAGCACTTGTTTAGCCATTTGAAGTGCTTACCATGCAAGCGGAAGGACCTGAGTTCATTTCCCAGAATTCGTACAAAGTAAAATAAAATAAAATAAAGAAACAAAGAAGTTGGGTATGGTAGGATGGTTCATACTTGTAGTCTCAGTACAGAGAAGACTGGACAGTTCCTGGGGCTTGCTGGCCAGTCAGCCTAACCTGCTTGGCCTGTCCCAGGCCAGTGAGAGACTCCATCTCAAAACCCAACACATACACACACACACACACACACACACACACACACACACACCACACACCATACCACATACACACATATATACCCCCCCAACACCACACATACACTCCCATCTCACACACACACACACACACACACACACCACACACACCACACCACATACACACACACCCACACACACACACACACACACACACACACACACACACACACACACACACACACACACACACACACACACACACACACACACACACACACTGGTGAGCACCTGAGGAACATCAGAAGTTTCCTCTGGCTTCTGTATTGGTTACTTTTCAGTCGCTATAATAAAATACTGTGACCAGTGTAACTTAAAGGAGAAATGGCTTATTTTGTTTTTGTTTTATGGGTCCAGAAAAATAGCATCCATCATGGCGGTGAGGCCTGGCAGCAAGCAGGCATGGTGGCAGGAGAAAGACACTCCTCAGCCATCGCACAAAGCAGAGAGCAAACTGGAAGTGGCCTGAAGATTTCAGGAGAGAGGGAGAGAGAGAGAGAGAGAGAGAGAGAGAGAGAGAGAGAGAGAGAGAGAGAGAGAGAGAGAGAGAGAGAAGCCTGCTCATGCAGGATATGCACACACACAGAGACAATAAATGGTGCACAATACTTAAAAAGCAAAACTGAGTGCCTTGGGGAGTGGTTGGCCAAGAGATGTGTTGTTTTTTCCTCCTGGTTGATAGCGCTGGCCCTAAGCCACTCCCTTATGGCTCTTTTCTCCCATTCTTTACCTCTTTGAGTAGCCGCTTTTTCTGTTTCTTCCCAAACAACGATACAATCCCTTATTTCTTTGGGTTTTGAGGGCTCTGCCTCAGATTTGCTGCCATTGTTGGGTGAAGCCAGCCATTCAGATTCCTTCCCATTAGTCAGCCTCACTGCTGTGGTTAGTGATAAAGGGGGATTCTAGTGAGTAGAAATTAGAGTTCTTTCTGGCTAACCCATTTGGGAGGCAGCCCTTTTAGAATGTGACTGAAGGTTCCCCTAATGATAGAGCAGATGCTGCCTGAAGTTGGGTCATGGTGGCCCAGGCCTCTCCAGCAAAGAGAATTTTGTAGCCATCTCTGGCCAAAATTAAAGAGTATATCTGCACATTCAGACCCCCTGATCCCCTGGGGAAGGTTGTTTTATGTTTTTTTTTTTTTAAAAAAAACCAAAACACACTGCAGGCACAGAATCTTCTGACCTGTTTCTAGGTAGGTTTAGCATTTTGAATTTGGAAGCTTCTAGCATCTAAGATCTTGTCTCAACAGTTGGGCTTCTGGTGAAATGGACTGAATGAATGTTCACAAAGGTCTCTAGAAGCCAGAGGTGCCCTCTGGGCTCTGTTTCTTGCTCTACCTTCTCCTCTTTGCAAGAGGAGGGGCTTCACTGCTTTGACCTGGTTTGAGGCGTGGCTTGCAAAGCCAGTGTCTCAAGAATCTTGGGAAACCACTGGGACTGAGCCTCCAGATTCAGTTGCTGTTCTTGGTGTCTAAAAGGTTTCACTTGGCTCCTTCCCCAACACTGGTTAGGACAGGGAGTGAGTGAGACAGGCAGTGAGCAGGAAAAGGGGATAGGAGCTGGGATAGGAGGAGCACATGGCAAAAGTACTTGGTGACTGCCATCTCTAGCCCCATGGGCCACCCGCTGTGCTGTGTGTCTGCCAGAAGCCTACTGTCTTAGATTGACTCAGTGTTTATGACCTAGTCTCCCTCTAATGATAGGTCAGAACTGGAATCCTTGCTTGTGGGGAGCCTGCGTGCAAGGAATCAAACGATCTTGGTAATGACATAGAATCAGGGTGCTCCAGGCAACCATTGAGATCTATCCTAGCTCTGCTCTTGTGGCTAGGTGGAACTCACTGGGCCACTTCAGAGGATGAGCTTCACATGACAGGCAGTATCGGGAGAGCACCAAGAACCAGATCTGCGCTCATTTTCCCTTGTACTATACTTAGTCGATGTTTGGAAGCCACCATCCTAATGTCTTTCTAGGTAGCAATTTTACCTCTGTAAGAATGGCAATGCTGCCATTTCTCATGCTTATGTACAGAATAAGTAAGAGTTGTGGATTTCTTTAAACACGGTATTTACAAATGTGATATTTCTGTGTGTGTGTGAATCTCATGTAGTTTATCCGTCTTCATCTGTTAGTCTGCCCAGTGTCTCAGCTATGGATTCATAGCCATCTATGTCTACCTATCACTTGTCTATAATTACCATCTATCTTCTTCTCTGTCATCGATGAGTTGTCTATCATATATCATCTATATCTATATCTATATATATGCCACCCATCTTAATCACTCTGTCATCTGTCTATCTATCTATCTATCTATCTATCTATCTATCTATCTATCTATCTATCTATCTATTCTAAGTATCTATGTATCTATGTATGTATGTATCTGTCACCTATTGAATCTATAGGGAAATCTCCCTCCCCCCCCATCATATGATGCAGTTTACAAACCACAGACATCTACTCCTCACAGTTGTGAGTGGTGGGGAGTTCAGCACAAAGACACTAGCGGATCTGGTGTCTTGTGAGGGTCTGCTTTATGAGTTACAGACACTGTGTCTTTACTTGGTGGAAATCGAGGGGCGGTTCATGGACCATCTTAATAAGAACCCTAAGTCCATTCATGGAGTCAACACTTAGGACCTAACGACCTCCCAAAACCCCACCTCCTAGGGGTTGAGATTTCAACATAAGAATTTTGGGGGAGACACTACTCTTCTTCAGGTCATAGCTCACTCTGTGACTCATCCATCTACCTCCTGTCTATCTGTCTGTCTGTCATCTATTCATCTCTTTTAATTAATCTGTCACATATGCATCAATTGAATGTGTATATTGGTGTCTCTGTAATTTACTACAGTATTAAATGTGTCTACACCTATTTATAATCTATTGAATTACCCATCTGTGTGTCTTGTCTGTCATTCATCTAACCTGTCTCTCCCATCTGTCGTCTGTCTGTCTCTTCTGAATGGAGGATGCAGTCACCTACTGCCTGAATGTATGCTGTGTCACAGTATTTGATAAGATCAGAAAGAGTTCAAAGTCTGTTTTGTGTTTAAGCCCGTGTAAAGTAGTTCCCTCTTTTGAACACAGCAAGAAAAAATGATTACAAACTAAAGTAAAAAAAAAAAAGTAACTTTTACTCCACTCTGGGATCTAGATTTTCTTGGCAACACATCTGGCCTTGTAGATGTAAATTTGTGCCCCTAGGACACTGTTCTCACTGGACCTCAGTTCTCGGTTGTCTTTGGAGCTCAAAGAGGTCAGTGCTGCGCCTCTTCTAAGCTGCTGTGCACACTGAGCCCTGTGGTTTTCATGGTGGACCTGTTACCCTGTCTGTATCCTAATGTCCATTCTGCCCTGAACTGGCACCAGCATCCTCTGCTCCACCCTCCTGTCTTGTAGCTTGGTGAGGATCCTAGAATTCAGCCCTGAGTCTTTCCTCTGCTAGCCTAAGTGACAGGTCCTTTCCAGTGGGTATTTTGGCTAAGGAACCATTGAGTCACATAGTGCCTACATCTCAGGGAAGTGGGCTTGGGGAGGGCCTGGCAGAAAGCAGATCTCTGTCTCCTGTGGGTGGGTGGATACTTTGAGCTGTGCCTTCCTGTCTCATAGCATCAAACCAGTGGATGACATCCTGGCTCCCATGGGTGGCTGGCTCAGAAGATGCATATGGCAGATACCTCTCCTGTTCTCCTTTAGCTGGTAGTTGTTACAATCATTATTTATTTTACACCTTAATTCATTATCAACACAAATTATAATAGATAAAGGCCAGGCTGAATACAGCCACTATAAACCTGGGAGAAAAAGAAAGTTTCTCTTCAGGGTTTGAACTGGGAACCTGATAGGAAGTCACAGCTTAAGTAGTCTTGGTTGTGTGTTGGGTCATTTTGTGCAGCTCTGTGGAGCTTCTCTAAGGACAAATATTTAAGGTCCTGTCTGATGGATGCACTTCAATCTACATCCTGTTAATGTGACATCAGGGCAATGGTGCAAGCCAGACTGATCCAAACAAAGGAAGACATAAGCGGACTATTAAGGTGCTCTCCTGTTTTATTCCCTTATCTTCTGATGAGATCCGCCAAGTGACCTCTCAGAGGCTTTCTGGATCCCTCCATAGCTATCCAGCAGGAGTCAAGGGCAGGATTCTGTCCATTACAAGACCTGGGAAGAAAGTTTATTTGTAGGTACAGATTATTGATTCAGTGCTCTGGGAATCTGCAAACCCTGGGCCCTCATTTCCAGTCCTGTCTTCCCTTTGACCTTGAAGGTCAAGAGTTGATTATCCAGCTAGAACTGAAGGAATGGGAGGAAACCCAGAGATGACTCGAGACTTGCTTCATTACTCTGAGCCTAGATAAGGTTCTGATCCAAGCTCTGACAGTGTGCAGATAGGAGTCAGAGAGTTCGTGCAGCAAGGAAGCTAGGCAGCCAGCCCTAGAGGGCCACATATCTCCGACTCTCCATTGCTGGGATTATCAATGAACACCACTATGTCCAACTTTTCTACATTTGTTCTGGGGGTTGATCTCAAGTCTTCATATTTGTAAGGCAAACACGTAACCAACTAAGTTGTTTCCTTAGCCCAAAGGGTTTGCTTTTTTGTTTGTTCTTTTGTTTTTTAACAATTAGAATGTTTGTGAATGCCACAGAAACCCTGGCACATCTCCAACCTACTTTGAGTTGGCTCAAGGATCAGGCTTCTGTCCAGTTCTCGGATGCCCCAGCAGCAGGAAGATTCTAGTATTCAGAATCTATCCTGCATTTCCAACCAACCATCACTTTAAAGTGCCTTTCCCTTTTCTGTAACGTAGAAGGAGAAAATCATCAGTTATTGTACATCTCCCACTAAGAGGGAGGCTACACCTGTGGGGAGAGGTTTGCCCACCACGGTGGTCTACTGACTGCCTCTGGTCTCCACAGAAGCCCTGCCTCCATGACCTAGATTTCTGCATTCCCGAGGGTTATTTGGACAGCAGTCCCTAGTAGTGATTTACACCATGAATTCACCAGCCTAAGTGAATCCCACTTGGGAGAGGCCCCAGTCCCTGTTCAATGTCAGGTTTAGCCAACTGCCCTCAGAGGCTCCTTGACCTTGTCTGGGGCTCCTCTTTCCCAAATCTATGTGAGGTTTATCAGCTCAGCTCTCCCTGTACCTGACCATGAAACAAACAACCCAGGAATGCAGTGTTTTGCTGATGGGGTTGGGGGTGGGGAGTCTGGGGGCAGGGAGGAGAATCCGCAAGGTCTGGGCTTGGGGCTGTTGCTATCCCAGGATTTCACGAGGAAACACGAGGTGCAGTGGAAAGAATCTGAGGCCTTGACCTCTCAAGGATGCATCTTCTTGGAGGGAATTCTGGGATAGACTGCTGCTTATTAACTCCAGCAAGGATCTCCCCATGCCTGCCTGGCTTTCCTTGCTTGCTTGTTGGAGGTCCTTCATGCCTCCTGGCATTTAGGAGAGGGTTCAGGGCGTGGTAGATTAGACAGAACTGGGCACAAAGGGAAGGGGGGGAGGTGAGTTACAGAGGTGGAGGGAGGCAGCCCATCAGCTTCTCTTCTGACAGACCAACTGGTTTGTAAGAATGTCTGACTCTGGGAGATTTGGGGGCTAAATTTGTTTTGTGAACTGACTTCTGCATTGGTGAGAATTGTTTTACCACCCATTCCTCATGCTTAAAGTGCTCCTTACTGCCTTGAAGTGGCTTTGTTCTGTTTGTTCCAGAGACACATTCTTATTGTCACTTGATTTTTCTCTCTTGTTAAGAGTATTCAACCGCGGCTACTGGAGACTTCTTGTGTTCCGCCACTTTCTATGGCTCTAACTAAATATCACAGAGTAGGTCATTTATAAAGCACAGAGGGTTTGCCGCTCTTGGTGAGAGTCTAGGAAGCCCAGGAACATGGTGATGGCATTTGGAGAGGGTACTGGGGCTAGGGCAAAGCAACAGGAGGGAGGTGCTACATGGTGTGATGTGGTCAGACTTGGCCTCTTCTCTTCTTCTAAGATCACTACCGCTGTGATGGGGGCCCATCCTTATAAGCTCCTCAGTCTAACCACTTTCTGAAGTCCCTGCCTCTGACACACCATCCACATAAGAATCTAGGATGAAAATGTAAACACATTCACTTTGGGGAGCTCAGTGAACTTTGGGGTATTCATTCAAATCACAGCAGCACTCCCGCTCCCACCATCTAGAGAAACAGCTTCCATCTTCCTTTGAAGACGGGATTTGCTTTGCTGAGCTCTGTGCTTCCCGAGGCAGGGCAACCCGAGTGCCACCTCCTTCACCACCCTGGTGGGACATCTCTCCTGTGGGACACAGCCTCCAGCTCAGCAGAGAGTCAGCTATCCTAGATGATAGGAAAAAGTACTTACAAGTCTCGGCTGTGACACCCATGTCATTGTGTCCCTTGAGGATGTAGTGAGCAGGATGCCAGATTAAATCGTCTTCCTTACGGTCCTTTCTTGGGTGGTGCACTGAAGAAAGGGGCTTTGGCCGTAAGCCAGGGCTGAGGTCACCTGTGTCTTTTCCCCATCCCACACAGGAAAACCGTGAATTTCTGTCTGTATGGATTTGCTTGTTTTGGGCACTTCATGTAAGTAGAATCATAATCCTGGTGCTTTTGTACGTGGCTTTCTTCCTTCAGTGTATCGTTTTCAGAGTTCACCTGTGTTGTGCTGTGTGCCCTGACCTTCACCCTCCCCAGTGCTAGGATTATGGGCATGTACCTACTCAGTTGACAACTTGGGTTTTGAACCTGTTTTGCTAACCCTGATGTGACAAATTCAAGGTGATGCATAGAAAACAGGTGGATTATTGGAAGTTGGGGTCACCCCAGGAACGCTGCCTGCACAGACAAAGGAAATACAGTTCTTGAGGTATTTTTTCAATGCAGTCCTTAAATATTCAAATGGACTGATGGAAGAAAATATTTGCTAGAAAGAGAAGTTTATTGAAGTGATCAATTTGAAAATATGTACTAAAGCTAAAAGCTTCTATAATAAGCCATAAATAATCAATGGGAAAATATAATTTAAATATCCCTCTTTACAGTAGCAACACAAATTTAAAGATTTTTAAGAACATAATACTACATGTGCTTCCTAAGAGAAAAGTTTCATAAGTGAAAATAGGAGGCATCGTTCATAGAAAAGATGCATGCTGTAAAGAAAGATTCTTCTGCAGTTACTTTCTGTAGATTCAAAATATCAAGGGTGGCCCTGGGGAGAAGGCTCAGCAGTTAAGAACATATACTGCACTTGCGCAGGACCCGGGTTCAGTTGCCAGCACCTGTGTTTGATGGCTCTTATCTGCATGCAACTCCAGGGCATCCAACACCCTCTCTGTGTATACCAGTGCTCGTGTGCAGGAACCCCACCTGCTCCAGTCAGGTAGACACACACACGCGCACACACACACACACACACACACACACACACACACACACACACACACACTTAAAACTAATAATCTTAAAAGAAATCTCAAAAGGTGCATGTGTGTGTGTGTGTGTGTGTGTGTGTGTGCGTGTGTGTGAAGGTCAGATTAAAATAGATGGTAAGAGAGGAGATTATTCTAAAAGGTCATGATAAAGAGGGACAGGAGATCACAACTGGTAGATACTAAAACAAACTACAAAATGGTCGTAGTTAAAATAGTATAGCAAGACTACTCGTTGAATCAAGTCAATCACAATGACCGAGGTGACTGGTTAAGTAAAGTAACTTCCTCTCTAGGAAAAGTAGTGTGTCGTCATTACAAACTTCTGTGGAAAACTGGTCCTCGTGTGGATGCCTTCACAGTGTATCTATGGGAGACTGGTCTGTGTGGCCAGTTGGATGTTGCTTTTTGGGTCATGGGCCTTGAACCCAAGGCCTTGTACCTGTTCAGCATAATTGCCAATTAATTACAAACCCAAACTCTCTTTACCATAAATTTTACTTTACTAATACTAATCTAAATTTATTAAAAATTTAAATTGCATTTATTTGTATGTGTGTGTGTATGTAATGTGTGTGTGCGCACACGCGTGTATGTGAACTTCACAGCATGTACGTGGAGGTCAGAGGAAGAGCTGAAGGAGTTGGTTCTCTCTTTCTACCATGTGGACCTGGAGACTGAATTGCTGCCATTAGGCTTGGCTCTCTTCCTATTGCCTAGAATGGTCTTAAAACTCATAGGCTCAAGAGAACTTCTGCCTCACCTCCTGAATTATAGGACTATAGGCAAACAGCATTGTGTCTAATGGACCCCATTATTTTAAAGAGAGAGCTTTAGTGATGAATAATTTATGTACTATACTATTTTAACACCGTTAAATTATATTGATGTGTATGAATGGGGAAGAAGAATGATCTAGACATTCATAGAAACTAAAGACCATTGAGTATTTTCTTTGACTGGTTGGATAAATTGCATTTATGGTTCCCCAGGTTTTCAGTTTTTGGGTACTTTTGCACTGGGAGCTTTGCTTCGCATCTGGGTTGCCATGTTATTCCTGAAAACCGGGAGAACATATGGTGAGCCTGTATTGTTGTGAGCACACACTTGTGTTTATGTGTGATGGGTGCTGGTGGCTGTCACCTGGATGCTAAGCACAGACCCCTTATCAGGGGTCCACAGCTTTATCAGGCACTGTCCAGATTGGCTCCTATTCAGTCATTCTAACCAGCTGGAGACAAAACACGCCCATTGAACCGTCATCCCCGGTGGAAAAGGGAGACACTGGCCAGTGCAGTGGCTGTGTCAGGCTCCAGTGAGGCTGTGATATGGTTTGTGCTGTACTTTTGAATTCAGTCCAGGTTCCTGGGAAGAAAACACCCCTCCCCTCCCCCCTCCTTTTGGCTTTAAATTGAGCCCAGTCAACAGATGACCTCACCGAGTCTTCCTTCCCTGCTGGACTTCGTTTGGAGGGGATGTAAGAGGCATTGTGCAATGTTGGAACAAACAGTGGAGGCCAGCGGTTTTGTTTTTGTTTCTTAGTTTAGCTCCAAGCCCAGAAAACTGATCTATTCCTGACTGTCCAGGGAGCCGTCCAGAAGCTTTTGTATAAGGCCAGGATGTTTGTCTGGGTACTGTTGGGGCCCTATATACACTGTGTTGGTATTTGAACTAAGTGCTCCTTTCTTTATGGCAATCATGCATTACCCATAAACTATGTCCTCACATACAGGTGTGAGCACAGGGCTGTTTGTCTCAGTCCATATTTTCACAGACGAGCTACTGTCATCAGGCTGTAGTGTTTCTGGGTGGACATCAGGGGACATGTAGACATGACCCTTCTCCTCGATCGGCACATTGTTCTTTCCTGTTATTGTCTGTGGTCTTTGGGCTTCTGGGAGTATTCTGACACAGCTTTGCATAAGTAAATGTGTGTTACGGTTAGTCCCTGTTATGGGAAGTCTGAATCTCAAGCGTATCCTTGGATTGTCTTCTGGACAAGGAAGGAACCTCTGCAATGAAAACTGCGTTAATCCCGTTCTTTGTACATAGAAGCCTTATAGAATATGACCGGTCTTTCTTTCTTTCTTTCCTCCCTCCCTCCTTTCTTCCTCTCTCTCTCTCTCTCTCTCTCTCTCCTTTCCTTTCCTTTCCTTCATTCTTCTTTCTCTTAGGATGTTCCATCCTGCCCCATAATCTCTTATTTTTGGCAAGCCAGCACCAACTCTGTGGTTCTGTAGCCCAGGGCAACTGAAAACTGAGACAAACAGAGGAAGTGTCATGAATGACATATTTCTCCAGCCACCTCATCTGGCAGCCCAGACAGTGGCCCAGCCCCTGTCAAGGTGCTCACCCTTGTTGGTGCTCACAGCTCAATCTGGCCAGGGAGGGTTGACCTAGCGTCACGTGGAAAATCTTTAGGTTGTCCTCGGTTCCCAGACTTATCATGTCTCTTGATTCTTTCTGTAATTTGCTCATCGTCTGGAATTTATTTCTGGCAGACTATGGTGAAAATTGGGAAGTGTCTTCTATTTCCCTTAAGCAGCCCAGAGGCCTCTCTGTTGCTCAAACACAGGCTTTACGTGCATACATGAGCTTCCATATGCGTGCGTGTACATTTACTCATGGGCATATAAACACACACACACACACACACACACACACACACACACACACACACACACACACACACACACACACACACCCCTACCTGTGTGCACATATACACATGGAAAAGGGAAATAGCCAGGCCTCCAGCCAGCCTGGGCTTCCTGTGTCCCTAGGGGTTTTGAAAGTAAGCATTGCTCTAGCTCTGTCAGCCTGCTGTGGGTGGGACTGATGTTCGGGGAGATCTCTAGGAAGCTCTGGGATCAGGTTGCTTTGGTTTTTATTGGGATGACAGAGAGCCCTGCTAATGAGGCCAGTTTGTTATCTGCCCTGATTGGCAGCTTTCCCCACATCTGAGTCCTCTTAACACTGGGAAGTGAGTTTACCTGATTCTAACACTTTCCATATAGGAATGTTTTTTGTTTGTTTTGTTTTGTATCCTGGTGTCCCTGAACGGGTAGGTATGTGTTGTGGTGGGTAGTGCAGGGGATTTCCGCAGGAAGTGAGACGTCTCCTTTTCCGACAGCCCTCAGAGGATCTCTCCGACTTACCCACTTGCCCCGTAAATAGAACAGCTTCATCTAGTTCCTTGGGTTTTGGTCTGTTTCTGCAGAAGCCTGTTCCTCTGAGGGGATGATTCATAGTTCTAAGCCTTTCTTGTGGTGCTGTGGCCTTGGCCTTCCCTCGCACAGTCTTTATCCAGTTCCTCCCCACACCCTGTTCTTCCTCGTGAAACTCCCTGCTCGAGGCCACCCTCATTCCCATCCCTTCCCCTGCTGCTGGGTGTGTGTGCCTGGTCTCCCCAAGAGGAGCTTTATCCTTTAGAGACCACAGCACTGGCTGGGAATCGCAAGAAACAGCTTCCTGTTCTTCCGTGTTGCATGCTATTTCACAATAGCTTTATGTGCAGTAATTAGAATAATGTCTATTTTATAGTTGAGAAGACTGAGGTCCAGAGAGGGTCAAGGACCCTGAGGTTCTACAACCAGTGAGAGAAGTGGTACTAGGCTGCAAGCCCAGGCACTGTGGTTTCAGTTTCCCTCCTAGACGCTCTTGCTGTGCCTCTTTGGCAGATGGGGAAGTTGAGGCACTGAGGACTTAAATAACTTGCTCAGCTTTCTGGACCTCAGAAAGCTGGACCTGGTAGCACCAGGATTCAAGGCCAGACCTGTGACTTGTCATGTCCCTGTTTCCTGAAAGCTCGGAGTTAGAGCACTGGTCCCCAGACATTTCTTTGAACAAATATTTCATTCCATCTTCTCAGATGAGTGAGTTCCTGTGATCTGACTGACGATGTGAGCATGAGGGCTTACAGTGTCTCTGAAAGCAGGATGCTGGCAGGGCTGGGCACTCACATCTCAAGAAGGCCGAACTAGAGGAATTCCTGGCTTGACACACCCTTTGGAGTCAGACTGTTCTCCCTCTGCTGAGGGGACGTAAGCTGCAGTCAATGTGGCTTTTGTTCAGAGTCTGATCCAGAGTGCTTGTCTAATGACAGAAATCAGGAACCTCACCCTTCCCTTAGCCAGTGACTTAAACGTTTCTTGGAGAAATTCTACGCAGCCCGGAGCCTGCAGCATTGCAAGTGAATGGGTTTCTCTAGTCTGTTTGATCTTCTTTGGCTCTCCTTGCTTTCTCCCGCAGGCCACAGTTGTGTCACCCTGCTGTAGGCATGGTATTTTCTACAAATTGTCTGTGCTGTGACATGAACATGGAGTAGAGAGGGAACACAGCTTTTCTCAGTGCTGGGAACTAGGGCCTGGGCTGCCCTACCCTGTGGCCTCTGTTGTGCATGCCTGATGTCAGTGTTATCTGGAAATTGTCCTGGATGCAGGTCGGTAGCTGAAGGAGGGCTGAACAAGAAAGAGAATTAAAATGGCAAAAGTGGCCACTGGTCCAAGCTTCATGAGATTGGGAGTCTGTCTGTACAGCATGGTTTACTAGACCCTCCATGGGTTTCTGTCCTCCTAGATGGGTCTTGGAAGGTGGCCAGTTTTCTAAAACAAAGGCAGCCCGGAAGGGTGAAGGGGGTGCTGTGTTTGCCCCTTTAAATAACAAACATGTTAACTGAACACTACATTATCTGGAGTCACGTTTCCATGAGTTGCTGGTGGCAGACTGACGCCATTTTGATCATCTGGATTGAGAACTTCAGTCTATCTGTCCATGCCAGCTTCAGCATCCTCACCAGGGAGGACTTCGAAGTAGGGAACCAGTTAGGAACATGAGTGTGTTCCTAAGAACATTATGCATCGTTCGTGGGATGTGGAAAAAGCCACAGCTTGTTTCTCAGGGAAACGATGAAATTGATGGACACCTCGAAGAATGACTTTCATCAGAAGATGGACCAAGAAGATGGTAGCCCAACATGTTCTTAAGATAAAGTGAAGCTCCACCCAAGTAACAAGGAACATGGCCTGTGGTTATACCCTCATTAAATATATGTATCTGCATGACAGATTATGACGAATAGTTATTATGAAGGTGGCAGGATTCTGGGTAACCTTTTCCTCTATTATAGTGAAAAAGAAAAAAGAGAGATTGAAGGTTCAGATCTGAGTCAAACTCCAAAGCGGTTCCATCTGGTTATTCGTCTTTTAAAAATATTTTTTTAATTACACACATATATTTATTTAGTGTTTGAGGTGTGTGCATGCACGGTGAGGGAGTGCCACAGTGTGGAGGTCGGAGGGTAACCTGCAGGAGCCTCTTCATTCTCTTTTTCTACCATGTGGTTTTGGACAGCAAACCTCAGGTCATTAGGCTTGGGGGCAGGCACTTCTACCCACTGAGCCATCTTGACAGCCCTGATTCTGCCCAGAACCTGGATTCTTTGTCAAGAAAGTGGTAGGTGGTCCTGGCAAACTTTTTGAGATAGCCCAGTGAATAAAGTACTTGTCATATAAGAGTGTGGGTTCCCAGCATCCATGTAAATGTTAGGTAAACATGGTGGCCCACCCTTACTCCCAGCACCCGGGAGGAGGACACTGAATCCCCAGAGCTGGCTGGCTGTACTAGCCAAACCTGTGAATTCTAGGTTCAAGTGTAAGAGCCTGCCTGAGTGAGGAGCAATTGAGCAAGACATCTGATGGTACCCTCTGACCTCATCATGTATGTACACAAGGATACACACTCACCAGTATACACATGTATTCATTATGTATTCAGGGTTTTCAAGTTGCCGTGTATTTCTTTGTGTCTTTAAGATTTTGCTTACGTCCAAAAGTGTAAGTATGGGATAGCAGAGCCACTGCAGGCCCTGAAGAGGAATAAAGTGCTGATTCATGCTGCACTGGCGGCTCTCGGAAGCAGCAGAGGAGACACAGAAGACCACGCTGTGTACACTTCTGCTTTATGCGAAGTGACGGGGATCAGATTAGTGGTTGCTTTGGGCGGGGCTCATGAGTCGGAAGGGATGAGGAGCGACTGCTGATGCTCCTTTTGCTTTTGTTGTGGGAAGGGAAAATTAGCTGTGGTGATGCTTATATAGAAATGTGAATATGCTAAAGATACCAAGTTGTGCCCTTCACTGGGTAAGTTTCGTGTTATATCTCAGTTAAGCTCCCCAAAAGAAGTGTAGGATCCTTTGACAGTTTTTATAGAAACCGTACAATGATGCAGGTCCAGCACCCTTTATCTGAAGCGCTGAATTTCAGAGTAAGGTATTTGGATATACATAATGAGTTATTTCTAAAGATGAGTTTCCTATGTAATGTTTATTATTGACCTTATAGAATGTCCAAGGGCATATATTTTTTTTTTTTTGAGACACAGTCTCATGTATCCTGTATTCCAGGCTGGCTTCCAAATTGCTTTGATCTATCAGCTTCCTTTACCCCCTAAATGTTGGGTTTATGAACCTAATTTTTTCAGTCCTGGGGCATGGGCATGTTAGGAAAACCTTCTACCATCCAAGCTCCTGCCCTGGCCCCTGAAAGCGATTCTGTACAATCCGTTAACATGCGAACTTTCTGTACCTGTCATGGTATTTCAGTATTTCAGCATTTTGGATGCAGGACTTTCAGAATTAAGAACTGACAACTTATAGTCAGTTATCCTCTGGTAATCCTGGGATTTCATGGAAAGCATGTCCGGATTCAGGCCGTGGGTCCAGGGCGTGTTCTTGGCTCATCATACAGCAGGTGAATGGGTACCCATGGACTCTGTGCCAAAGCTCTGAGAAGGGGAGAAAAGCCAGCGTATGCAAGGCATTTCACAGATACTTTCCCCATGCCCCATATGCGCCCTCCTCGGCTCTGCGTGGAGGGGAGCTTTGTGCCTTTTTAATAGACGAAGCCAGGAAATCCTTCTGCCTACTCCCCCCTTCCCCCCAAAAAAAACCTGCAAGGAAGGTCACCAGAGGAAGCAGGCCCAGGTCTTACAGTGCTTTGACCCTAATGTTCACCCCCTTGCCATTGCTGGCTGCTGGTGGGTGGCTATGTCTTTCTCACAGTGCTAACTCGCCCAGGAAGGTCATCACACAGACGATCTGTGACTGATTTTTTCCGGATTGCATCCTCAGTGAGGACCCTCGCTCCCTCCGGAAATGATCCTGACCTTCTGCCCTGTTCCCGAGGAACAGCTCTTCCCTGGAGACCTTCCATGGAAGGAGAACGGTGGGAAAGCTCATGAAGGCCCTTTAGGGACACGTTTGCAAGTGTCATTAGCTTAGAGAAAACATGTTTGTCTCTCAGAAGTGCTGGGCGTTACGTGGCTCCCTAATCAGATACTAGCTTTGGATGTAGCCCTGTAGCCAGGGACCCTGGTTGTGTTTTGAAGGTGGCATTACCATTGTGTGGTGAACAGACCCCTCACAGGCCTGAGTGGGTGGAGGTGGAAGGAGAGGCAAATGGAAAAACGGTCTACACTCAGCCAGATTTGGAATGGCTGCTTATCAGAAACTCCCTTCCTCAGGTCACTGCCTGGACCCATGATCCCAGAACAGGGGTACGGATGAGGCCATGGATGGGTGTTTACACCCAAGGCACTTCTCATGTTCCTTGAGGATGGAGAAGCATGGCGTCACATTGTCTGAGCCCCTTTGTGGGTCCTGATACTGGTCTGAAGGTGTCCCTGGCCACTGTCCCTACTGCCTTGTAGAGGGATGAGTGGAGGCTGAGCCACAGCAGGCTCCTTGCTTGAGCTGCCCTGAGGAGCAAGCACCCTGCATAGAGCACCCTACACAGGACTCTCAGCTTCCTTAGGTAGAGAAAGAAATCAGACAGATCTTGTGGAAAGAAGTATGCTGGTGAAAAATATTAGAGGCCTGACCATGAAGTTCAGTCATTCATAAAGGTCTTGCCTACCATGCACGAGACACTAGGTTTGATGTCCAGCACTGGGGTCATATGAATGGTCAGGAACTTTTACCACCAAATCTTAAAACATAGGATCTTAAGGGGTATCATGGGGTTGGAGAGATTGCTCAGTGGTTAGCAAGCACTTGCTGCTCTTCTAGAAAACCTAGGTTTGGTTCTTAGGCCCCACAAGATGACTCACAGCCACCTGTAACTCCAGTTCCAGGAGGTCCAGTGCTCTCTTCTGACATCGGAGGACACTAGGCACACACGTGGTGCACAGACTTCCATGGAAGGCAAAACACCATACACATAAAATGAAAATAAGTCTTAAAGAAGAGTATCTCAGAGCAGGGCTGTTTCCTACTGACAGGATAAATGGGATAAAAAAGAACCAGTCTAGGGATAGAGCTTAGTCTTTATTCTCTGAAATGGGCAAATCAAAACATTCAGTGTGTAGGTGTGAATTATTTTATTCAATCCAATATTAAGATATTTAAAATAATCATCATACCCCCCAGAATGGGCATTATTAGTCCCAGACTGAGCGCTGCTGTGGTCAGTGTCCTCTTGAGCAATATTTCGGCTTGTTGGTCTCTGAGGAAAGAGATCTGCCCCATGTCAAGCTTCCTGGGTGTGGGCCTGACATGAAGTTTAGCTGATGCATGAGGCTTTGAAGATATATCTACAGATACATGCACACATAGAAGCAAACATGCATGCATGCAGCATGCATAGGATACTAACAAAGCATTTATATAGGTCTGCACATGTGTACATATGAATACATATACATTTATATATGTCTTCACACATATAAACATGTAACATGCGGCCTTGTTCTTGACTTCATTTTGGGGTCCACCATGTTTTCCCTTCCTCCTAGTCATCTATTTCTTGTTTGCGTTTCATGGGATCTTCTTATATTTTAAGGTTTCATTGTTAATCACTTTTATTTTTTTTAGGCAGGGTGTCACTATGTGTCTCTGGTTGACTTACTCACTGTGTAGCCCAGGCTGGCCTCAAACTTGTCAAGCTCATCCTAACTTTAACGCCTGCATGCTGGGATTACAGATGTGTCAGCCGGGACTGGGTTGGATATCTTTTTAAAGCCACTTTTAAGCTTTTGGGAAGGAATAAATAAGGAAATAGGATAAAATACAAGTAGAAAAAAAGATGTAAAAAAATATACCAGATTGAGTTGGTTGATTTGAGGGAGGCTGATGGTGGTAATTGAGTAGATGTGATATTAACTTCACTTAAAATTATTTGTATTTTAGAAGAATCAGCTTTGGAGAAGGCAGTTTTCCTTTGTGCCCCATGCTGTCGGGTGGAAGGAACATTCCTTGTCCAGCAGGGCGGGGCAGGAGGGTCTCCAGGCTTCATAATAGCCCTCTGGGTTGCATGGGAAAGCTGACTCTGTTACCAGGAGAGCATAGTTGACTCAGCGGATCCAAAGATTCTGCATCTGTTGATTCAGTTAATTCTGGGTTCAGCCAAACCATAAGTAAAAAAGTTTGGAAAACATTTCTGGAAAGTTTCAAAGTGCAAAATTTGAAGTTTGCCTTGATGTTAGTACTAATAGCGGGTCCACTCAGGTGGAGTGCTAGGTGCCACTGCACCGGGTACTGCAAGCAAACAAGACAGAGAAGGTACAAGGCATAGGGAGAGGGTCTGGAGTGGAGCCCAGGTGTGGCGTGCTGGGATCCTGGGGTCAAGTCTCAACCTCCCTACAAAAGGATGGATGTAGCAGGATGCATGCGCTATCCCAAAAATGTATTCAAGGACCTTGGGTATCTAGGATTTTGGTATCCTAGGGGTACAAAGAATGCTGCTCACGGGTACTGAGGGTACACCTGAATCTCATTTACATTTTCAACTGAATGAAAGGTGAGGTTTGAGTGCCAAGGAATGACTACGTAGGGCATGCATAGAGCTCCTTCTTATCTGGACACTGTCCCTGCTCTGAGGAGCTTATGTCTGTACCGTGTGGGGTGTGTGTGTGTCTGTCTGTCTCTGTGCATGTCTGTGTGTCTGTGTGCTTCTCCGTGTGTGTCTGTGTCTCTGTGTGTGTCTCTGTGTGTGTGTGTGTGTGTGTGCCTTTCTCTGTGTGTGTGTTTTACTCAGAAGCTACTGCAGATGGTAGTGAGACCCAAGATGGTGACAGTTTCATGAGCTTGGTGAGGAGGTGGTGCCAGGTACTGCCTAAGCAAGGAGCGAGGGGTGGGCAGGAACAGGGTGAGTCAAAGGAGTAAGGAAACCTGCCGGGTGGCCATCGGTGGTGAACATGCTGGGGTCAGAAAGTACAATGGAGACTGGAGACATCTGCTGGGGTGGCATCTAGCTGGGCTCAGGGGAGATGCTTGATTCTGCCTTCCTGGCAGATGTGCATGGGGGCTGCAGCTGCAGATAAAGGATATTACAAAGTCTGTGTGGCCACCTGGGAGCGGGGGTTGGAGGAGAGGGAAGGGTGAGGCCGGCTAAAGTGCTTGCTGCTAACAAAGTGACGTTTTTGCTGTTGGGTGGCATAGGGATCCAAAGATTCTGCATCTGTCTGCAGTTTAGGGAGGAGAATTGGAATTGTCTTGACAGAGTTTCTAGGGAA
This sequence comes from Uromys caudimaculatus, assembly GCA_028551405.1. NCBI lineage: Eukaryota > Metazoa > Chordata > Mammalia > Rodentia > Muridae > Uromys > Uromys caudimaculatus. The sequence continues at coordinate 51,908,189 of CM052708.1, forward strand.
GCATTTTGCTAAAGCTGTCATCAGCGGACACCATGTTCTAGATACTAGGTAGCTATGGGTTCCTTTCATTACATAGCTGGTTCTTCATGCCTGTGCCTGAGAAGACCCCAGTGAGTGAGCAGTGCAAAAAGAATTCTCTCAAAAGAACTTAGAACATGTTTTAAAATACATTTATTTTAATTGCCAGCTAGTAATGATGTGGGCTTACAGGGTGCAGTGTGACATTCAATACATGTATGTAATTTGCAATGACCAGGCAAGGGTAATGGTTGTATCTCATGACTGTATCTCTGATATGTGTGAAACCAAGTTAAGCCAATTACAACTTAGTTGCATCTGCAAATTTTGATTCTGAGTGTAGGAAATCTAATATTTCATTTGGAGGAATAGCTTCTGGCTTTAGGTGTCCAGAGACCTGAGCTCTGTTTTCTTATTATTGCATGAATTTGAACTAATTTTAGTGCTCCCCCCCTTTCTCCCTCTCCCTCTCCCTCTCCCTCTCCCTCTCCCTCTCCCCCCCCCCAGTGTGTGTGTGTGTGTGTGTGTGTGTGTGTGTGTGTGTGCGCACCACAAAACCTCATGTCATCAAGGAAGCCAGGCAAGAACCCTCCAGGGAACCCATGAGAGATAATAGCATGTGCAAAGGCCCTGGGGTGAGAGGAACTAGCCTGATGTAATGACTGAAAGATGGCCTGCAGATAAAGTACATGGCAGAGACTGCACAGGGTCATGTTGTGGAGGTCAGCCAGGATCTCATAGAGCTTGTTGGGGACTTTAATCAGTATCTGCAACGTGGGAAGAAAGCACTGGAGGATTTAGATTGAGGAGCAATATAAGGTTTCTGTCTATGTGTGATCTTCATAACAGAGTCTGTGGGAAATACGATCCCCTTTAAATGCAGCACAGAGACTTAGGGCGGCAGAGTAACGTACCCAAGGGCACCTGCGGGTGACCACTGGAGCCCGGGAACAAACTGTGCAGTCTGATTCATGGTCGTTTGTCCAGAGTATCAGCCTACCTTAGTAATAATATTACAGCAAGCTCAGCTCTAAAATGCTTTGAACTCTTAAGATGAAAGATTGTCCTTCAATTATGGAGTGGAATTACACTGGAGAAACCTGAGTGGTCAGGAGTGAGTGGGTCTGCTGGGTGTTTTAGAAAGACCCATCATGCATGGCTCCACTCCAGCCTCACCGAGGCCCCACTGTCTCCTGGAGTGTCTCCCAGCAGCTAGCGGCACAAAGAAGGGTTTGGCTTCTCTTGCTGGCCCTCTGACACTGCCATTGTCCGTAAGGACGCATTGTCCTCGGAATGTGCCCCAGGTCTCAGATAAATCGGATCTGAGTAGTTCATGCGTGGTTTCACTTGCCGGCTGTGCAGTGCCAAGTTTCTCCCTGTTGGGTACTCAGTTGGCTTAAGTGCTTTCCTAGACATTGTTGGAGAGATCACTGTCTCCAGTGGGAACCCAGGGGGCTCAGTTTGGGGTTCAAGTGGGTAAACACCTGCTTGTGAGTTTCTTACGATGATGGATGACAAATGTCTCTTTCTTCCTAGTTGACCATGTTGTTCCTGAGCCCGGGACAAGCCTATTGGCTGCCTTTGATCAGTGGAGGGAGTGGGCTGACAGCAAGTCCTGCTGTGACTATTCGCTGCATGTGGACATCACTGAGTGGCACAAGGGCATCCAGGAGGAGATGGAAGCTCTGGTGAAGGACCATGGTAGGTCATGCTTTGTTCTAATCCAGAGCTTTCTTTGAACAGGTGGATGAATGGGCACTTGGGGCTACAGCTCTTGCTGATTGTAGGGTCCCTAACCCTGCATGGGGAACATAAACCTTTATGAACAAGACAGTGTGGTTTTCCCTTGGGGTGCCTTCTTGGTTAACAGTTTCCTAGAGATCACTGGCTTGAGGGGTTGGTATCAAGGAATGATGGTCCTCCAAGGCCCAGTGGGGTAGTAGGGTTGGTCTTTGGGGTTCTGAGGCAAACATGTCACACAAATCTGGGAGAATGAGGTTAGCTTAGGAGGTGATAAGTCTTCAAACCTAAGACAACATGAAGAGCCTTTTCTACTTCAAAGAATTCCAGGAATTAGGGGGAATGGTTCACAGGGAGACCAGAGGGGTCTTCATTTACCCTGGGGTGCTCCAGGACTCCTATCCACAGGAGTCTTGGAGGGGTTTAGGGAATGGAGCTGAACCACATGGTTTCCCCGGGCCCCTTCAGTTTAGCAGTGGATTAGGTCCCAGGAGTCACTCTTTGATAGCACAGGGTCTTGATTTGTGGGGAAGTTTTACTAACTTTTTGTTCTTCGAAGTTCAGAGTCAGAAATAGTATATGCTGTGAGTCAAAAGGCATAAGAACAGATGGGGAAACCTCCACAGAGGTGCTACAAAAGGCCCTAGAGTGGGAAGCCAGCCTGTCACAGACTACAAAAGGCCCTAGAGTGGGAAGCCAGCCTGTCACAGACTGTGACCTTGGGCAATTCATGTAAACTTTACATCTTAATATTTTGAAAATCTGTCCTGCGAATCTTGGACTAAAATGCCCTCCTAACATGGAGGTCACCTTCCTAACACTCTTGATCCCGAAAATTCTTACTTTTTTTGTTTTGAAGCTCAAGGATCATTTTAATAGAGTTTCAAAGAAAAACTCCAATGGCAGGTACGTTGCCTGGAGGAAGGAGGGAGAAAGACAAGAGAAAGAGAAAAGACCATGTTGTTTGAGTTAAGCTGGCATGAGGTCAGCCACGTGGCAGACAAAAAGCCACCAGGCAGGGATGGGAGCTGGAAAAGGGGAAGGAAGAAGAGGAAGAAGAAGAAGAAGAAGAGGAAGAAGAAGAAGAAGGAGGAGGAGGAGGAGGAGGAGGAGGAGGAGGAGGAGGAGGAGGAGGAGGAGGAGGAGGGAAGAATTACATTTTCCTGAGTAATTCAGAAAATCAGACAGACTTCTGAAGCCTTGGGGCTGGGAACCTGGAACCTGGAACAACATTAGGGAGTAGAGATTTAGGACAGAAAGCACACTACCTTATTTAAAGGCTAACTATTCCTCCCATCTTTTTAGCATGGCCTAAGGTGAACCTGCCTTCCAGAGGGGAGGTCCCTTGGCCTGGTGATTCATTCTCAAGAGAGGTGACAACATTCATCTCCATCCAGAAATAGATTTCATTTTTTTTTTTCCAGAGAGGAGGCAACAGCTTCCCCTTAATGGCCATTCCTGCCCCTGCCAAAGGTAACCCTAAAATCATTTAGAAACCAGACCAGGGTCCAGAACTCCAGACACACGTCTGACATTTTTGGCCTCCAGCTAGAAACGTTCTCACGTCTTGAGAATCCCCAGATGCTGGTGGATTTTAACTTTGAATTCCTAGGACCAGTCTATCCCAAATCAGGCCAGGCTGGTTACCATGGCAACTGTTGCCTGGCACGAAGTGAAGAACTGGGATGCCCAGAGGCCTTTATCTTAGGCAACGTCCAGCATCCCCAGGTGGCTTGAATTAAGCTCCAAGGCTCTGAGGTTGTCAAGATGATTGTTTAGAATTGTGATGGTTCTTGGAGAGGGATATTTGGTCTGGTGCCTTGGGAGGCAAGAACTCCAAGATGCTAGGGTGGACAGCTGCTTGCCAAACTAATGGATTTTTTTTTTTTTCTTATTGAAAAAAAAAATGTTTCTTAAAAACCAGCATGGCTTGCCAAAGAAAAGACAATTTTCATAGCCAGAAGTTTGTAATTCATTTTCTTGTCAAAGTTAAAGAGTTGTTTTGAGAAAGCTTTTTTTTTTTTTAAAGAAAAAAGTGTGATAAATGATATACATATAGCAGACTATTTTCTTTAAAAAAAATTACTTTAAAAACCTTTTCATTTATTTTATATGCATGAGTGTTTTGCTTGTTTGTGTGTCTGTGCACGATGCGAGTGCCTGGTGCTTGCAGAAGCCAGAAGAGCCTATTCGATCCCTCTGGGACTGGAGTGACAGACACTTGTGAGCCACTAGTGGGTGCTGGGAACCAAACCTGGATCTTCTGGAAATGCAGCCAGTGCTCTTAACCTCCAAGCTGTCTTTCCAGCCCAAGATACACAATTGGAGTCCCTTCCAAGTGTTCAGTTTAGTGGATTCACTCAGCCTTCACCTTGCTTTTAATCCATCAGTATGGGGCCTCTGGGATGGACCAACAGGTAATGCTGCGAAGCCTGACGACCTGAATTTGATTCTCAGAGTCCACATGGTAGAAGCAGAGAACTGACTCCTCACAAGTTGTTTTTCTTTTTTCTTTTTTCTTTCTTTTTTTGGTTTTTCAAGACAGGGTTTCTCTGTGTAGCCCTGGCTGTCCTGGAACTCACTCTGTAGACCAGGCTGGCCTCGAACTCAGAAATCCGCCTGTCTCTGCCTCCCAAGTGCTGGGATTAAAGGTGTGCGCCACCACTGCCCGGCTGTTTTTTGTTCTTTTATATTTTTGGTTGTGAGCCTAGCCTTTAACGGCTGAGCCATCTCTCCAGCCCTGTTTTTTGTTCTTTACGTGTATGCTGTGGCACAGGCACATTCACACACACGCACACGCACATGAACGCACATGCACACGCACACGTACACACACACTACCCATTACCACTCTCCACCTCTAGGATACTTCATCTTGCTAAAATGAAAATCCATCTCCATGATTTCCCCTTCTCCTTCCTCCAGCCCAGGTATCCCCATCCTACCCGCTCTCGCTATGTGACACTGACCACTCTGTGTGACACTGACTGCTCCGTGTCCATCCTGCACATGGGGTTTTTCAGCACCTGTCTTTTGGGACTGATGTTTTCACTCAGCAGGATGGCTTCTGTGTTCCTGTGCAGCCAATTTTCTTTGTAAGGCTGAATGGTGTTCCAGCTTACACCAAGTTCGTGTGTGGTCTGTCTGCTCATCCGCTGATGCTCACCGGCTGGTGGGGGTGGGGGTCGCACCTTCTGATTGTTGTGGGTAGTTACAACAGACAGGAGTCTGTACTGTTAGGTAGCTACAGACTGCAAGCTTTTAATGTTCATACACCTGTAAAGTTTCCAAACAGAAAATTCATAAGAACCCTGAAAACAATGTCCAGAAACCTTGTTCCTAGCTTCCTATTTGCTTTGCATTCTGTCTGTCTGTAGTCTGTCTGTTTCTGTCATGCTTTTCCTCTTTCATTCTGTGGTGCTGAAGATTAGACCCAGGGCTCCATCATGCCTGGTAAGCACTCCACGCTGAGCCCTATATGCAGCACTTTCTAGTTTGTGTTTTCAGAGACAGAGTCTCTCTAAGCTTTACATTGCCTTGAGCTCACCCTGTAGCTCAGATGGGCCTTGAACGTGGGATCCTCCTGGGATGACAGGTACGTGGCTGTGCCACTGTCCTCATCTCTTTCTCTCTTCTTTGCCCCCTCAACACCTGCTCCCCTACACAGATGTGCACAGATGCACACACATGTACGAACAGCATAATCACTTCCTTCTAGATTGTTTGCTTTGGGTTTATGATTAAAAGTCATGTGTCTGCCTCTCTTCTTTGTCTGTCACCAGGGGTAAACTCCTTCCTCGTGTACATGGCTTTCAAAGATCGATTCCAGCTGACGGATTCCCAGGTAAGAAAGTAAGCCTTTCTGAGTAGGCTCCTGATGTTCTGTTTGGTCTGGTCACGGTGCCATTGGGGAAATATTCTTCCATGTGTGTATAGTTCATTCATAGCTTAATGGGGCATGGATGGCAGGTTTGGGGTTTAATGAAATTGGCCTTTGATGGAGTCTTGCCCTTCCAGGCTCTGGTGTCAAACTGTAACCTCTGATCAGGATACTGTGTGGCCTAGTGGTAGCTGAGAGCCATGGTCATACCTGGTGCAGAGTTGGTGTCATCCCCTGCATTTCATACCTCACTCCTGTTCTTTTGGTTGAGTCTCAGAGTGGCCAGAAGCAGTCCCCTTGAGCCTATTGCCAAGTCAGGCCTGCCAGAGCAGCCCCGGTGCCATTTCTCCCCTACCCAGGGGATTTCCTTTGACCAGAAAGATGCAGGTTCGGGTCTCTGAGCTTGTCCCCCCTTCCTCAGATCTATGAAGTGCTGAGCGTGATTCGGGATATCGGTGCCATAGCTCAAGTCCATGCAGAGAATGGTGACATCATTGCAGAGGTAAGGGACCCTTTCTTTCACATTTTCTTCATCTCGTGGAGAGCAAGCTTAAGAATGTAAGGTGAACATCGTATGGAAGTCCAGAGAGCCTTATGGTCTGGTACCAGGGCTCCTTCAGTGATCTCCTGCAGTGTCTGGCAAGGTGTATTGCTGGTTCCTGGTACCAGGGCTCCTTCAGTGATCTCCTGCAGTGTCTGGCAAGGTGTATTGCTGGTTCCTGGTACCAGGGCTCCTTCAGTGATCTCCTGCAGTGTCTGGCAGGGTGTATTGCTGGTTCCTGGTATAGAAAGGCCCCTTCTCTTGGCACTGCAGTGTGGCTGTTCTGGATGGAGTGGAGGGACACCCTAGTCACACCTGGATATCACCATATACTGTGCTGTGTGCCAGGAGTGGCTTGGCTTTCAGCTTCCCCAGGGATGCTGAGCATGTCGAGGGACTCTAGAGGATCTGTCCTGCTCAAATGGGACTGGGGTCTTTCTGAGGTCTGGCATGACACTGGGTATCTAACAGGGCCCACTGAACTTCTTGCTAGGGAGCTTTTTTGCCCAGGTCTCTTAGCATCAGCCACCTGAAACTCACCTTCTCTGACCACTTGGCTCTCTATACATATTACAGGAACAGCAGAGGATCCTGGATCTGGGCATCACAGGCCCCGAGGGACACGTGCTGAGTCGGCCAGAGGAGGTAAACATCTGGGACTGGGATGTGTGACTTGGTGTCTCTTAGATTCTGTGCAGGGCTCTTTCTCCTCTACCCCTGTGCCTGTTGAAAGTGGGGCTTTTTTGGATGCACACTGGTCTTTCAAAGAAATGTGTGTGTGTGTGTGTGTGTGTGTGTGTGTGTGTGCATGCATGTACATCATCACAGTACTACCAGGCCCCACAACATAGGATGGAACCACAGAGTTTTTTTACATCTCTAAAACGCACATGATGAGTCCTTGCTGAGTGTAGCACCTCGGTAGGGCCTAGTGGACAGAACCATTGAAAACTGTAAGCAGGACTAACCCAGGCTGAGAAGTACAAGGTTACCATACTGGACCGTGGATCTTGTAAGTCAGAAGGCTGCAGGTATCTTGTATTGGGAGTCAAAGTTTCCACCACGAGAGTTTAATCTTACGTGCTTTTCAGAGGCTGGTACTTCAGAGGCTAAATGTCTGTAGACTGGCAGTCTTATAGCTCTGAGGGAGGAGGAGGATGGAGGAGTTCTACAAGGAACATTCTAGACTGCAATGATGTATTACAGGCAAGGGGGGACCCTCAGGGACCTGGGTGGATGGAGGTTCAACATTTAAGGTGTCTCTTCCAAAAACAGGTCAGAGGGGGAAGTTTGGTAGGTGGTCTGTGAAGGAGATGGGGCCACCAGATCCCAGAGCTTGCAGAACAAAGCATGAAACAGGAAAGATGCCCACGTGTCAACCAGGAGATAGCTATCAGGGAGCCACTGTTCTGGTTGACCCATTAAGCAGAAAAATGACACCCATTTGTATGTGGCTCGGCCTAAGGGCCTTCTCTTTGGCCATTGTCTCACAGAATTAGAGTGCTGAGTGACCAGCTGTGGACATTCCCGAGGCTCAGCAGGGCTAAGGAGCATACCGTGATGGGAGGAGGTTTTGCAGATGATATGGAGGAGCCTAACTTACACCAGGCACTGAGTTTGATAATGCTCTGAGTGATTTCACCCCATGTCAGTCCTATGGGTGGGAGGGATGGAGGAGGGAGAGAGAGGGAGGTAGGCAGACAGAACAGTTAGGACTCCAAGCCCCTCACTCTTGGTGTCCTTCCTGACAATGGTTGTTTAGCCTGTCAAACTGAGTCTTTCGTGTGTTAAACTCTTGAGGGGGTGACACAGAGGCTCAAACATGTAACCATTCTGAATGGACTTGACTATACAGCCCACTTAGGAAGAAACCACCAGCACATAGGCGACAACATTAATGACTTAACTTTGTATGGTATCAGGGTCTCATCCATCAGTAGCAACACGATGGCTAGCTTGTGTTTGAACTTAGTCGGCAGCTTCCTGCCACTGTATGCTGTTCTTTGCAGCCTACCATGTGGAGAGCTCAGGAGGATTTCCCCAAGTTTTTAGCTAAGAAGATGGGAAAAGGGAGACTGGTAAGAAAGTCAGATTCTAGGGATCACCTGTCTGAGGTGCTATAGGGGGATAAGCACATGTTCTGGTCACAGTGGTACCTGGTCATATGTGGCAGTGGGACAAGCAGGGGGTGGTCCTCTCTAAGACTTTCAATGAGCTGGTGACATAGCGGCAGACAGGAAGTATATATGTAGGCCAGAATGTGATTGGCACCAGCAAAGTGTAGTTGTTAGAACCTGGGGCTGAAGAAGAAAGTGGACATTCAGATCTGTACAGCAACGCCATCACGGACAGAAGACCTTCCCAGCTGGGCCTCACAGGATGTATGACCTTGGTATGCAGGCTGCCAAGGCGGGAGGGGCAGTCCAGAGATTGCCTGTCTGGATTCTGCTACTGGTCCTTGGATAGGTCATTTCCCTGTGGTGTTTGCTCTGCTCCATCTACAAAATCACATAGTTCAAGATCTCTATAATGAGAAGAGGTTTTATTTTTAGGCTATTATACCCTTTCTTCAAGACTTAAAGAGATTTTTGTCAGGGTTCAGCATACACACAGCAGTATTTGTTGTGTATCAGAGGCCGGACTGTTTTGGCTGGAGAGTGGAGAGTGAGGCTTAAATACTCTCTTCTTCCAGATAGCTAGCATTTTAGCTTTGCCTCTGTCCAATCTCAGGCCACTTTGTGGGGCCAGAGAGAGCCTGAATTCCATTCACAGTGTGTATGCAAATCCAGACAGACCCCTGGGACGGGGATTCTTCCTCACGAGTCTTAGTGGCAGCCAGTCCCATTTGGCTTCTTAATTAGAGGCACTGCACACCCCGCTTTACTGAGGACAGGCTTGTAGCTCTCAGACTTTATTTATAGTGTGTCTGTCCTTTTGTGAAGGGTCTGTGCTGGGACATCAGTAGGGCTGTTTCTGGCATCCCTGTGAAGTATTGAGTATCTTGGAGTCCTTTTCATTCACACTTCACAGTTTTCTGAGTTGACAGCCCAGCAGGAGGCTCCAGGAAGGGGAAGGAGGGCAGGGAGCAGGAGGGAGGCTCCCTTCAGCTATCCCTGGAATGGGAAACATTTGAGTGTTTGGTGAGTGTTTCTGAGAGCCGGTTGCTTTCCTGTAGATTTGTAGACTCTCTTCACATAGTGGATGCCCAGAAGCTGAGTGTAGATGAAGGCCAGTCTCCCTCACTGGGATGGGCATTGAAAGCAGCGATGGACCCCAGCCCTGCCTCGCTCCAGTGGGAATGGGACTAGCCAAGGCGACTCTGTATAGGAGAGCAGTTATCTCCTGTGAAAAATGACAGCCTGGCTTTTAAAGTTACATTAATGAGATGAAGCCATTTATGTGTGCACCAGCGAGTTTTGAGTCTCTGCTTAGGAATGCTGGGAGTGGGGTAGTGAGGTAGGAAGAGAGAGAATAGGACCATCTCCTTTCTTACCTTCAAGGGTTTACACCACAGTGTTGGCTTAGGACTTGGCCCTGGCCTTTTGGGATCTGGTTTGAATCAGTTTCATCTGTTACGATGAACACACGTTGTTATACATAAGATGTGCCTCAGTAACAAGGCGGCTTTCCTGGTTGTGTATTCAGTAGATGTGACGTGGAATCTGAAATTCCACTCCCTGAGGATCAGATATGAGGAGCCAGATGTTGGATTTGAGTGTTTCTTCATCTGTGCTGAAGGTCGTACCAGGCTGTGGCTGGCCAGACACACTCTTGGGGGAACATGGTGCAGCCTTGCTCCATTCCTGAGCCCTGTGAAGCTTGCTTTGTTTTGTGGGTGATGCTGGCTCGGCTCACACGGATCTGGCTGACTCGGCTGCAGAGTCACGAACATTGAATGTCTTCATTCCGGATCATGAGAGCAGAATGAATATCCACATTGAGATCAGCCAGGGTCTGGGTATTCTCAAATGTGAGCAAGTGAAATTGTTACCAGGGTGAGGGATTACCAGAGTCTTTGCCCCTAAGAAGATGGGGCCCTGGCAGCCTTCACAAGCTTTGCTTGATCGTCCATGGGCTAACTAGAAAAACAAGCAGCAGTGAACAGTGGAGAAAGGAGATTGGTTCAGAACAGAGGCCTGGCGACTTCTAAGCCCATCCTGAGTCCTCACACAGAGTTTATGTTTAAATAGTAGGCTGCTGGCCATGGTGGTACACGTGGTGGGCTGTGATCGAGGAATAAGGAGCTGCGATCAGGAGTTCCTGGCCAGCCTGGCGCTTTAATGGCTTGGAGATATGGCTTAGTAGCCAAGGGTGCGGGAGAGATCACACTGCTCTTGCAAAGAACCCAGGTTTGGTTCTCAGCATTTACGTCAGGCAGCTCATAACTGCCTGTGTGCACCTCCAGCTCTGGGAATAGTCAATGCCTCTGATCTCCACGGGCACCAGCACGCATGTGCACAGACCCACCCACAGACGGACACATAGTTAAAAAGAACAAAATAATAAGAGCTTTTTAGATAGAAGGCACGAAGCATGCTTAACCAAACAGTCCATGTCATGGTGTAGTCCCTCCCACCCAGCGCTGCCTTGGCCTTGGCTGTCCTAGAAGGTCTGTGTACTCAGAACTGTGTCCTTTCCTGGAGACACGTTTCTCCTCTGGCAGGAACCCAGATTCAGGCATTTCCTTCTCCCACTGTGAAATTTCTCTTCAGAAAAATCTAATTTCTTAGAGGCCATTGTTTCAGTACTTTGATAACTAACGGGAGTGACATAAGTTATCTTCAGAATATCTTGTTTCCTGCCAATATGCACCCAGGGTGGTTACAACCCACTTGGCTAGATTCTAGTGCAGAGTCACTAGACTATGGGTCTAGGTGGAGCCTGCGGATCTTTGTCCTGGGTGCCACTGAGGAAAGAGCCTTGGGAATCCATCTGTCTCTGTTGGTGAATAAGGACAAATACGGGCATGAGGGTGGGCGGGGTTTTCATGCTTATCTGCCCTCCCATAGGTCGAGGCTGAAGCTGTGAACCGGTCCATCACCATTGCCAATCAGACCAACTGCCCCCTGTATGTCACCAAAGTGATGAGCAAGAGCGCAGCTGAAGTCATCGCCCAGGCACGGAAGAAGGGTGAGCCTTGTGGGCCTTTCGGACGCGCCGTGGGCAAGTGGAGGGAAGGCGGCAGCTCACGGAGGAGGCTCTTTTTCCGACCCTCATGCCAACTGGGCCACTTTGATCATGTTCCAGCATTAACCTAATTGCAGGCCAGCAGAGCGGGCGCTCTAGTTTCCTCCCTTTGTTCGGTGGCCTTGATCGTATCTATTTAAAGCCAAGGCCACGTGGGCAGGTATCCTCCTCTCTCTATAAGTTGGTTTTACAAACTAGTTACATGCATAGGTTACATCACTTCTCACTGGCGACAGAACCCCTCTGGGGAACGCTATTGTGCAGAGTGTTGTCTTCCTTCCACCTCAGGTGGGGATTTCTACCGGGAGTCAGTCAGAGGCTTGTGTGGGATACATATGTTTATTCACCTCCAATTACTCGTTGCCGGTATACTGTGGATGCATGCGAGTGAAGCTGGCTCTCCCGAGACAGGTCTTAGAAACTAATTCACTAAGTGTAGCTTCCAGCGCTTTCCTTCAGGGATGTTCTGTGGAGCATCTTACTCATTATGAATAAGCAGCTCGGTTGCCACCTGCTGCGCTTAGCAGTTTGGCTCATCACACTGCGCCCTTTATGCTTAGGTGTCAGCTCAGCGTATAGAGCTGGGGACCACAGCATAGACCTTGATGGGAACCTTAGCCTGATCTGCAGTGAGCATTGCAAGGGGATCCCTGTCTTCCTTCTTGTCTCCACAACCTGCTTGTGTACCTTTCCATCTCGTGTGTCTCCATTTATCTGCTTTTCTCCCATGCTCACTGTTGCCTCTGCCTCTGCCTTGGCCTCTGCCTCTGCCTCAGCCTCTCCCTCGGCCTCGGCCTCTGCCTCTGCTATTTGGCCCATATAGCTGTTTCTACTCTGCTGCATGATCCTCATGAATCAATAAGGGCTGTGGGATGTTTTCCCTGATGGGTGACTTGGTACAAGCTCCCAAAGAAATTGCTCAATGACTACTCGGTCAGCCTGTCCCAAGAGGCAATGGCTTCCAGACCGATCCTGTGATTTCTGGCTTTTTGGAGCTTTCTGGAAGCTCAATTTGACCACTTGCTATTAATTTTTGAGAGCCTGCCCTCTCCTGGATGCTTGAAGAAACTGCCTTTTAGTAGTAGCAGCAGCAGCAGCAGCATTTTGATATTTTGAGACATGGCCCTATTTCTTCAGAATTGGCTTTGCATTATATTCTGAGGAGACCCTGTAGGTGGTGAGCGAAGTCTGTGGTCCTTTATCATCCAGGCATACTTTTAAGGTGGCTGGGTGTTCAGTTTCAGCACTGAATACCTTTCCAGGTACTACTGTTTCAGTGTAACATGGGCATAGTGGGTCCAGTATCTGAAAATGGGGACCATGGGAGGCAGCCAGTTTTGTGTATTTTACTGGTCATTCAGCACCCATGTGATAATAAGGAGTTAGTTAAGGCAAACAGTCACATGACTTTGGATTCCCGTGGCCTTCCTGTCCAAAGTGTAAAATATCCTAGGCTCACCTTGGCAGAGGGAGGGTGGCAGCCCCTTGATAGACCACAGCTGGGGTGGAATCGTGAGCGGCTCTCCAGCAGCACCTGTGCTCTCCCAGGCCTCTGGTCATCCCTGAAGGGTGGGGCTAACACGTGCGTATGGCATACAGTTTCACTCTGGCATGCTGCCTCAGGGACTGGAGTCTTTTTGTTGTTTCTGTTAACTTTTGAGTCTGCCCAGAAAGCGAAGCAATTCAGTCAGTTCTGTTCCAGAACCTTCCGTGCGTGGTTCCAGCTGTGACCACACCATGTTTCTCAGGATTGCTCTGCCATCCTTCAAAGTTGTTGGGGAATTCCACTGTCTTCCATTGCTTACAAGAGCAGCAGAAGGCTCTGGCCCTGTAGAGAGCTGGGAAGGCTCTTGCCAGCCAGTTGGGATTTCCAAACATCCTCAGGATGCAGCCTTCATCTTTTGTTTTCCTCTGAAGCTCCGAGCTTGGGAAGAGTAGAACTAAGTTTGATGACTGAGCATCTAACTTTAGGCTCCAAAGCTCCATGTTAACATTTGACCGACTCACCTTTCCTCTTGGAGGTTATTTAGTAGAGGAAATTCTTGTGGTCTGTACGGGTTGGGACTTAGTTCAGGTAGAACCTGGAGCCTGACCCTCAGCATAGGCCCAGGTAATAAGAGACAGGTATTCTCAAACAATCAAGAAGCAAACAGTGGCAGACTATATTAGGGTTCGTTCCTTGGGATTAATAACACAGTTCAGGGTCAGACTCTATTTATGGGGCTTTGACCACGTGACTTACCATCACTAATCTGTTTCCCACTTACAAAGGGAAGTAGTGGTAGTTACTCTTCTCACAGAGGGATGCTTGTCTTTAAATGAGATGAGATGTCCAGTAAGCAGTCATCCTGCCACTGAGGGATGAAAAGTAACGGATTAACCTGGAGTCTGTTCAGTATGTCAAGCCAAGAAAAGATGTCCATGTGTTTTTCCTGTGTGATGTTTCAGGCCTCAGTGCCAGGAGCAAAAAGTGGTCTTCACCTCTAGCATCTGCCCCGGAGGAGGTGGGAGCAGAAAGTCACAGAGGAGTGGTCAGTGCCATTGTGGCCAAGCAGGACTAGAGTACAGAATAGAGAGCCTGTGAGGTTCAGGCTGTGGGAAGGACTCAGAAAAGCAGTTATAATCTTAGTAAACGTTGGCAGGCCCTTCTCTCATGTATACTAAATCTCCTTACCCACCCATAGACCCTCTGGTCCTGTGTTCAAGGTGGGAGACATTAGGGCAAATAGAGAAATGGGGTGGGATATATGACTATGGGCTGGGATGCCTGTGAGCACTATAGCTGCATGCCAGCTAGACCCAGCACGATGGCAGCCTGGCTCTTCTGAGTGACCCATGACTACCATTGTTCTGTGCCATGTGACAGCACATCACTTTACCAGCCTCACTGTGCAGAGAGAGAAATGAAGCACAGCCAAGACCGGAATACACTAGTCAGATTTTAATTTTTTTCTGGACTTTATTTTCTCTTTTATTTTTATGCGTTACTGGGATTTGAACCTAGGGCCTTGCACATGCTAAACAAGTGTTCTTTCTCTGCCCTCTATCCTGGTACCTCATCTTATTTTGTATTTTGGGACAAGGTCTCTATGTTGCCCAGGTTGGCCATGAACTTGTGATTCTCCTGCTTCAGTGTCCTGAATATCGAGGAATATAGGCTTGTGCCATCAAGTCCTGGCTTGGGTTTTAGTCTTAAGAAGAATTTAGAGAGTGGTTGATTTGGTAAGCTCGTGCCACAGAAGAGAAATTAGAAGGCAGAAACTGAACGTGTTGTTCCCAGTCATCCAGCTTGTGGGAAGAAACAGGCATGATTCCAGACACCTGCCATCTGTTTGTCCTGTGTGTCCGGGGTGGGGACTTCTCCCTCCACCCTTTCTCAGGCTGCTGTTTGTTCATGCAAGGGGCCCTATGTGGCTACAGATGCCTTCGCGAGGGAATGCTAACCTATGGGCAGTACCTGCTAATGTCTCCCATGGACTCTCCTTCCCCAGCCTTAAAACCAAGGGGCAGCCACATTCAAACAGCCATGGCTGCTGAGGGATACTAAATCCAAGTCCAGGATAAGATTTCTGTTGATCTACAGGTCATTAGGATGTTGAACATCAAGAAAATCCCATGGTCATGTCATATATGAAGATTACTTCCCCTTGGGGATGAGGCCTTAGGGTTAAACTAATTGAACACATGGCAATCTTGAACCAGACTTGAGACTGAGAGTGGCAGGAGGTATGGACTATGAATGTCATAAACTCCCAGCAGAGCCCATTAGTCAGAGAAACAGTCCATTGAAGGATGGGAGGGACAGGCAGACAGAGGCGGATTTATTTGAAGGCATGGGCTCATTCAGTGATGTCGCTGGAGTATGAAATCTTTAGGGAAGGCCAGCAGGCTGGAGACTAGGTGAGAGACAATGTTGCCACTCACAGCTGAAGGCTGTGTGGAGACAGAACCACTTCCTAGTCATTGCCCTCATTTGAACAGCATGTGTCCCAGAGGCTGGGAATTCAGATTGCATTGTAATTCACCTCGGTAGGATAAGATCCTGGGTTTTATTTTCAGCCTCCTGTGCTCTGTATCTGTAACGCAAACACCAGCTCTTTCAGGGCAGACAGAATACTGGTGCCTAAATTCATTCTTTCCAGCCATTTTGTCTAGCACTATTAAAGGCAACCAGCCAGTGTCATTCTGTCTGTTAATTTGATTTTTAGGAATGGCCAATACAACACCCAGAGCCTTGCCTCAGAGAAGTATTTGACTCAGGGCCCCCAGTGATGTTTTGTGTATTTCATCACAGCATTGTGATGTAGACTACATATGTTTTCTTTACTATAAGAAGAATGATTAGTACCCATAAATTACCTCATACTAGAGAATCAAGTCTAGGAACTTCAGAAAATGTATCCTGAATATTTTGTTTCTTATCCCACGAGATGTTATGTGCCTATGATCCCAGCACAGGGGTAGGGAATCATATCATGAGAAATCTGACCATGAGACTATGAGGGATAATTCCACGGCTAAGTTAAAAGCAGGAGACAAGTAGGATTGTTAGTTTAAGGCCAGGATGGGCTATATATTAGCATGATCCTGGCTCAACAAACAAACAAAACAAAAACCAAACAAAAACAGGGCTAGGGAGATAGAGTTGGCAAACAAGCACAGGGCCCTGAATTTGTCTCCCAGAATCCGCGTAAAGAAAGTTGTGTGTGGTGGCGCATGCCTATAATCCAAGGGTGTGGGAGGCAGATCTCTGGGCTCACTGGCCAGCCAGCCTAGCTTACTCAGAGAGATCCAGGCTAATGAGACACACTGTCTTCTATATGTGCAACTCCCTGCCCCATGTGCATTGTGTACACATACATGCACGCCTGCACGCTCATCCACACACGTGTGCATATATGCTCATACACGCATGCGCGCGCACACACACACACACACACACACACACAGTTTGTTGCTATAGAATGGAACCATCCTTGCTATCAAGGCCTCACTGCATAAATCTCAGGCAGTTGGGGTTGCAGCACTTTAAGAGAAAGAAAGAGGATGTGGGTCTGTCTCATTTCCCTGGACTTCTGTGGTTGAGCATTGAGCTCCCTACACGTGATTTCCCCTTGTTCTTGCTTAGGATTTGTCCTGCTTCTTGTTCATGGGAAATGATAAACTGTCAGAGCCTGAAACTGTCAAACATTTCCAACCCCAGCTTGTAGTTATTCTTCATGAATGTGCTCAGCCCTGGCTTGGTTGTGAGTAAACATTATCCTCCAGTCCCCACCCGTCCCTTGCATTCCTGGCCTGACTGGTGTGCCTGCCAGAGTCTGGCTAGGGGTCACAGCCTTCAGTTTAGACTTTCCCTGGAGAATAGACTCACGAAACTTCAACAGCCGCCAAGAAAGTATCAGCAGTGTATTTAGAGAAGCATAAAGGCCAATTAAGCCGTTCGTGGTTTATTATTATTAGTGGTAATGATTGCTGGCATATGGCCACTCACTGGTGTTTGTGGTCTGACTGAGCTCTGCAAGCCAGTCCATGGCTCCTTCCAGCACAGGGTTTATAGGGAGGGAGCCTATGGCAAGACACTGAGCCACTGAAATGAGGATGTGTGTGTGTGTGTGTGTGTGTGTGTGTGTGTGTGTGTGTGTGTGTCTGTTGGGGGGTATAGAGACCAGTGTTGGAACCACACTCCCCTGAAAGTGGAGACCTTGGGCATGATGGAGCTAAAAGTTAGAAATAAAAGCTGATAAGGACCTCTGACTCCCTCAGGAGGTTTAATTGGAGCAGAGCAGGAGCTAGAGACATTGCTCGGCAGTTAAGAATTCTTGCTTTTGCAGAAGACCAGACAGAGTTCAGTTCCTAGCCACCACATTGGATTCGTCACAACCACTTGTAACCATGGGACTCTAACATTCTCTTCTAGTCTCTGCTGGCTACCCACACTCAGGTCTCCGTATTCATGCACATACACGTGCACGTGTTCACACACACACAAAACTTAAAAATTCTTTGAACAGAGCAAAACAAACTACAGTTTGGGATACCCTCACTCTTCCCAGGTCTCTGCATGGCTCCAGCTTGGGTTGGCCCGAGTCCTCACTCTGTGATGGTCTAAGGAAGGAAGGTCCCCAGTGATCTCGGAAGCTCTGACTCATCCTGGGGTTTCCAGAGGCTGAAGGTGTTTGCTGCAGTAGCGGAGGGCAGGGGACCCAGCCCCTTGTCAAGCAGTGCCACTTGCGCTCTGGGCTTAGGTGAAGCCCATCTGTTTCTAGTACCAGCCTCCCCCGAAGCCAGGATGGAGCTGCAGACTCAGTAATGGGATGGAGGATGGCAAGTTCCAGGGCATTCTGGAGCTGTTGGTTTCTCCTCTGAGCACCATTGCTCTTCTGATTTTTTTTTTTTTTTTTTTTATGGTAACAAAGTCTATATACCCTGTGGGCTGCAGGTGTCACATGCTCAGAGGGGCAGTGAGCAGCAGGACTCTCAAGCAGGGCTGGATTGGGGATTAGATTTCACCAGATCTGTTGGAAGTTCCTCAAGAGCCACTGCTGCCCCCCACTGCTGTCTCCGCTCTGCCGCTGCATCTCAGACAGGCCTGGGGAAGTGCTAACCCCTGACCTTAGCTTTATGAGGTCTTTTTCCGTGTGTGTGTGTGTGTGTGTGTGTGTGTGTGTGTGTGTGTGTGTGTGCGTGTGCCTAGTGTGCTTGTACAAGAGTCTACTGGAGGAGTTTCCAGCAGGTCAGGAATGTTGGGTTCCTCTCCTGGCACTTTCTTTTAGGGGCTTCCTCTGGGTGTGCTTGCCCCCAGTTCTAGCCTCCTGCTTGGAGACGGATGGGAGGGAGCTGTGGCTGTGGCTTTCCAACACCCTCTCACTGAACAGCCACTTCTTTGTGACATTCCTGAGGCAGGAGGGGGCAGCTCCCTGGAGCCAGTTTTGAGTGTCTGGGCAAAGAGGGTGTTGTGGAATAGTATCCAGTGAGAAGCCTGTGCAAGGACTGTGGAGAGGAAGGGAGACACATTCCTGACTGAGAAGGGTTTGGCCTTGAGGGCCGTGTGTTTGGAGAAGGGAGAAGCTTGGCTGGGTGAGGGGAGGAGAGGCAGATGGATTTGGATAACCTGAGAGAAAGGCCCAGCTCTCTGGTCTTTAATTAGTTGAATGTTAAGAGCACTGAGTGGGCTTTACACACATTCATTAAGTGCCTATTGTGTATAGGCACAAAAGTGATCATTAGGTCTGTGCCTACTGTGTGCAGGCAGAGAACTGATTATCATGTTGCCATCAAGAGTCAAAAAGTTGAAAAGCGGGTGACCATTTGGGTGTAGAATGAAATGCCCAGAAATGCTGTGATGTCTGGGCTATTAAAGGGGAGGCTGAAAGGCCAGGCCTGGTGGCACACTTCTCTAATCTCAGTTCTCTGGAGTCTGGGGAGAAGGACAAGTTCAAGGTCATCCTCTGCTACTTACATAGTGAGTTCAAGGCCAGCCTCAGCTAGGTCAAAAGGAAGAGCTTGGCTTTGAATCATGGGAGATATAGGTGTTCAGGGAATAGATGGAAGACATGACATAGGAGGTTCTCAGATATGGGGTGTGGAGGAGGATGTATGTGGAAGGTGTTCTGTGAAGAAAGCTCTGCCGTATCGCAGAGCGTGGCTGGGGAAGCAAATGCAAACCTAAAATATGCTGGAATGAGCTAGGAGGAGGGAGGGGGTCTGGTCAAGAGAAGAAGGCATTTAAGGCACACAAGGACCAACATCCACCAGTGTAAGTGGGCCCAGCTGTCTGGCCTACTCCGAATGGACAGAGATGATACCATTTGGACTTTGGGGGAGCTGACACTTTCTCTTGGACATTGTGTAGAGTTATCCTGAGCTTCCGTAGATCCTCATGAGTCAGCTGTCACTCTGATGGATGCCGTTGAGGGTAACTTAGGCATCTGGGCATCTCTGGAAGATCCTGATACTGCTCTCCGATACCTCGGCTCTGTGATTTTCTTTGTGATTTCTGTTCCATATCTAGAATTAGACATGATAAAGGGCAGGGGCTTCAGGCATGAGCAGGGAGGCCGACTTCTGCATAGGTAGGTTAAATCCACTCATCACCCAAAGCAGAAGATTCTGGATGGTTCTGAGGCTTGCCTGTTGGAGGAAACTACCTGAGATGGAGATTGTGGCATGTAGCATACATAGTGTTTAGGATTACCTCAGGAGAGAGGGTGGAGTCCACAGGGCAGGGCATCTTAGTACATGCTAGCTGGGTGGTCTTGGCTGTCTACGGTTCTGGATTTCGGTCATCAGTGTTGTCACCTGTGAGGTGAGGCTGTATCCCCAAGAAGGGAGTGCTGAGAGCCTTCTACAGTGCCGAGTATGTAGTAAGAGTGGTCTCTTGTTCTTAGTGCGTCAGACTGAGCCACCTGTGTTCTGTTTCTCAGGAACTGTGGTGTACGGTGAGCCCATCACTGCCAGCCTGGGGACTGATGGCTCTCATTATTGGAGCAAGAACTGGGCCAAGGCTGCGGCCTTCGTCACCTCTCCACCCTTGAGCCCCGACCCAACCACTCCAGACTTTCTCAACTCATTGCTGTCTTGGTGAGTACTGTTGACTTGCTCATCCACATTCTAGATCTCCTCAGAGCAAAATGAGTCCATAGGTAACAACACGGTGGCGGGAACAGGCTTAAAAACGGACCCGTATTGACCAAAGTTAGGGTCACTAAATGAGAACAAGGAATCATTCTGTCACCATCTTGGGTGGGACTTCCTGATATAAACCTGGTCATTCTGATCAGCCAGCTGAAGGGTCTGAGTGAGTGCTAGTGTGGTTGGTGCGGTATCACCTGTGAAATATCTCACCAGACAGATCAAGGTATGTTGCCCTTCAAGGAAGCCTCATGTCATGTGTTTCCTTCCAGTGGAGACCTCCAGGTCACTGGCAGTGCCCATTGTACCTTCAATACTGCCCAGAAGGCTGTGGGGAAGGACAACTTCACCTTGATTCCCGAGGGCACCAACGGCACTGAGGAGCGGATGTCTGTGATTTGGGATAAAGCTGTGGTGAGGACTGATGGCCTCCCTTTGGCTGGCCTAGGCATGTCCCTGTCTCTGTGGGTGTGGGGCTAATGCTGGTCAGTTGAGAATAGTATAGAAACTGGAACCTGGAAGATGGAATTTCTCCTGTATGGAAATCGAAGGCGATTAAGTCCTGCATCAAGGAGGAAATAGCTTCCTCAGGCCCCTGCTGACCTTCCCAGTCAGCGGTCCTCAACTCTGTTTCCTTGAGATCGTGTTTGAGGGCTTCCAGGCTTGGTATTCGTACCCACCATGGGCTTCTGCTCGACCTGTTTTGGACAGATACTGACCTTGAGGGTTTGGAAGCTTTTTCCCTTCACTGTTTGTAAATACAGTAACGGATTTCTGATTCTTAATGAATTCTTTACACTTTGTGAGTGAAAATCACCTTGTGTCAGGGGAATGTCTTCAGGCTTTGCCAGCGCCTGTGTGCACAGCATGTCAGCATGCAGGTGACATTAGCATCACATACAGCTTCACAGCCTGTCAAAGCAATCCCTAAAATATCACACATCGTTCTTAAATCCACAGGAGAAACAGAAACTTATTTTTATCTCCGCCCCTCCCCGTCCCCCCCACCCCCGGACAGGGTCTCACTGTGTGGCATGGGTTGGCCTGAAACTAGCAATGTAGACCAGGCTGGCCTCCAACTCACAGAGATCCACCTGCCTCTGCCTTCCCAGTGCTGGGATCAAAGGCGTGGCCACCACATCCATGGGAGAGCTTGTTTTCGCCTAACGCTGGCAGTCATTTGTCTATAATTCTTTGACTGGAAATTTGTGACGTTCCTAATTTTTTGACTGAGATGAGCGTCCATATAGACATACCCTTGGGTACATCTTTACTATAGTTGCAGGAGAAGTTTCTGGAAGTAACACTGCCAGGTGGAAGGGAGTCTGTTAAAGACTGAATACATATTATTAGCATTCCTAATGCAAAGATTATGCCATCTGACAGGTGTATGGTACTTCTTATCAGATTTTGGGAGCAGAAGCCCAAAACATTACTGAGTTGGTGAATTTTGTCTTTGTTATTTGATATTCAATTTCTTTGGCTGCTGATTGGAATGAATTTTTTTAATATGCTTTTTGGCCATTAAAATTTTTTTCTTCCTCTTAGTGCACACTCATTTCCTTGGTCTCTTATGTTTAGAATGGAAGGATTTCAGGAAATGATGGGACCTTACCTTGTAAAGCCAGATGCTAGGCTGAGACTTATTGTCTAGAAGCCCAGACCTGTCGGGAACTTTGTTGAAAGGGAAATCCCAGGGTGCATTGCATGTCAACATGTGATCCTTTATGGCTGGACCTGTTCTGTCTTCAGCTTTCTGACCTGACCCGTGTGTGTGTGTGTGTGTGTGTGTGTGTGTGTGTGTGTGTGTGTGTGTGTGTGTGTACATATATGCTCTGTCCCTCAGGTCACTGGGAAGATGGACGAGAACCAGTTTGTGGCTGTGACCAGCACCAATGCAGCCAAAGTTTTCAATCTTTACCCACGGAAAGGTCGCATCTCTGTGGGATCTGATGCAGACTTGGTCATCTGGGACCCTGACAGTGTGAAGACCATCTCTGCCAAGACGCACAACAGTGTAAGGCTTGCCTGTCATGAGTAACCATGTGTATGGCAGGCACCAAGAGACAGGGGCAGTTCAGGGATTCAGGAAGGACCTCAGTTTGGATAGGAGTAAATTTCCCCCAGGATGTGTTGGGTTAACTTGCAGTGTCCCCAGGGCCAGGCCGACTCTTTCACTTTCTTTATTGAGATCCACAAGACTGAGACTCTTGGGCATGTTTCAGAGGCAATAACCTCTGACCTTTTATCTTCAGGGTCCCTAGAGCAGAGGTTTTAGCCCTTGGATCCTGACCCCTTTGGGGGTTGAATGACCTTTTGATAGGAGTCACATATCAGATACCCTGCATATCAGATATTTAATTATGATTCATAACAGTTGCAAAACTACAGTTATAAAGTAGCAATGAGAATAATTTTATGGTTGGGGGTCACCACAACATATTAAAGGGTTGCAGCATTAAGAAAGTTGAGAGCCACTGGCCCAGAGTGATTTTAGATCCTTAGACGCTTCTAGAAGTCATGCACCACTCTACTGTTACAGTTTGAGCAGCACCTTTTGTGGTGTTCAGCTGCAAGGGAACTAGCTAGAGCAGCCAGGTGTCTGCTCCTGAG
This sequence comes from Uromys caudimaculatus, assembly GCA_028551405.1. Taxonomy (NCBI): domain Eukaryota; kingdom Metazoa; phylum Chordata; class Mammalia; order Rodentia; family Muridae; genus Uromys; species Uromys caudimaculatus. The sequence continues at coordinate 51,930,799 of CM052708.1, forward strand.
GCAGCCATTGGGCACTGCCATTTCCTGTCGGTCCTCTCTCAGGAGTGATTGACGGCTATGCTTCTTGTCCTAAAGGAAGAAGAAATAATCCAGGCAATGGGTCACAGTTTAGGAACTACAGAATTTGGGGAAGCTCTTGGTCACAGAGCTTGGGGATCAGTTAGTCGGTTAGCATGTTGGCGTTTCAACGGAGTACCAGGAATTCGGGTGTCTGTGAGCTTGTGGATTCAGTTAGCCTAGGGCAGGGCTATCAGATGCCAGCAGCTCCTCAAAATCTAAAATCCTCACAATCTAAAGTCCTGTCTCGTGGACAGAAGGTTTTGGGTGAGGCATGCTGGGCTCAGTGCCAGCTTCTTTGGTACCTGTGGATGCTTTCATGGTGGGTACTTTGTGGGGAGGGAGACTGCTGGACTCCATATTTATAGATGGTTTTGCCCTGCTGGTTCAGCACAGCCTTAGTGCCAAGTGGGCTTAAACTTGTGTCATCCATCTTGCGTTCCTCAGAGATGTCCTCAGGGCTGACCTTTCTGTGTGTATGTATATCTTTTCATAATCCCACTGTTCATCTGACCTTCTCACTAAAGGGTCTGGTATGATTATCCCAAGTGGGAAGATAAATAACCGAGAGGTGCAGAGAGCTTAAGTGACCAGTCTAGCGTTACATAGTGATCTTGCGGTTGAGCCAGAATTAGAAGCCTTAATTTTTCAACATTCTTCCCCACCAGACTGCGTATGCATGTGCAGGGTAGGGCGGGGAAAGTGCCGTCCCTTTTCTGTAGTGTCCCCTCCCCAAAGGGAATAAAAAGGGTTGCTAAGGCTCCTCAAAGACACAGGTGCCTGGGCTGCTACGTGGCATCGGGGCCTCTCTGCCTGGATGGACAAGAGGACAGGGAGGAGTGAAGGTTTGGGAAGATGGTTGCCGCTCACAGGACATTTTTATCTCACCCTGTCCTGTGTGGCCCTGCCAAACACCTCATTGTCTCCCCCTGCTGTCCTGGCTGTGTGACACTGCCCATCTGGTGAAGTACAAACAAGAGATTCTAGGTTCTGGCTTCAGTGTGGGAAATCTAACTTATCCATAACCCTGTTGCTAATCCTTCCTTAGGATTTTCCAGGATTACAACTTGCTCTGTAATTTTTGGACACTCACGTGGGTGAAGTTAAAATGTCCGTGTTTAGTGATGGTGCAGCCTCCCGCCTCAGCAAGCGACAGGAGGTCTGAGACCGAATCTTTGAACATCTTTAAATCACTTAGAGCAGAGGTTCTCAACCTGTGGATTGCGCCTCTTTGTGGGGGTCAAATGACCCTTTCACAGGGGTTGCATATCTGGTATCATACATATAAGATACTTACATTTCAATTCATAACTAGCAAAATTACAGTTAGGATGTGACAATGAAAATAATTTATTTTACAGTTGGGGCTCAGCATAACATGAGTAACTGTATTAAGTGTCACAGCCTTAGGAAGATTGAGAACCACTGACTTAGAGTCACCTTCTGTATTTTAAGAGAGAAGGGACATAGGTCCAAAAGCCTTACCATGAGCTCCTTCTTAGGCATTAGCCCCAGTTTGTGTGTTATCCGAATCTTTGGGTCCAGTGCCCCTGCAAAGTGCAGGGATCAGCCAGCAGTGGACAGGGGACTGGGTGCTTTTGTGACACGAATCCTTTCATAGGCTAGACATGTCAGAGAAGTATCTAAGGTCACTCCATTGATGGGTGGCAGGCCTGGGATGAAAGGGCCCCGGGGTCAAGGCTGTGTCTGGAGATGGATCATTAGTTAGGAAGTGGTAGGGAAGAGGTAGGCTTCATCTTGATCGCAGAGGATGCTCCCTCCTTCCAAGGTCATTTCAGAGGAGATGGGATCCTCTCACCAAGGTCTACGCACAAAGGTTCTTTTTGTGTCGGTGCCACATGTGTCTGGGGAGGGTGGCATTGAGGGCTTTAAGTGACACGGTCCATTGTTATTCAGCTCCCACCTTTTGCCATCTCCAAGACAAAACTGGTTGTGAGATGTGATGAAGGGCAACACCCGAGATGAGGTCTCTAGTTGGGGACTGGGTAAAAAAAAATGCAGAGCTGACATGGCCTTCGTATGGGATCAGGAAGATGGAGATCTGTCCTTGGGGAGGTCGTGTGAAAAGTCCCACCATGCCTCTGCTTCAACATTAAGGATGGCAATGGGGAAGAAGGTCCCTCCAGAGATTCTGAACTGGAAACTGGCCCTGTACAGGCTTGAGGTTTAAATTCCCACTGCCTGGGTGGGTCCAACAGCCTTGAGCTGAAAGTGCTATGTGGGATACCTCAGAGGTGGTGCGTCCCAGGTACCCTGGGTACTTGGGTGCCCCTGGAGGATCTGGCTCTCCCTGGCTGTTAGGCTTGCAGTCAGCTCTGGTCAGTGGCAGATGTGAACATGATGGTCCCCAGCGTCTTGTGATACTTGTGAGGAGCCTCTTGCCTGCAGCCACGCCTCTCCACTTTTGTTTATGGCAACCCCGTGTTTCTCTGTGGAGTCTCTGAGCCGTGCTGGTAGCAGTCCTGGCACTACCCAGCCAGCAGTCCTTTTCCACATGAGCTACACGCTGCTCAGCCACTGTGCCCTTTCTCTGTCCCCTCTAGCTGCTGCAAAGAGCAGAGATGACCTGTGACCCGGGTGTTGGTGTGGCTCTGCCCTCTCACAGAACCTTGAGGGCAGTGATTCTCAATGTTTCTAGTGCTGGGACTCTTTTTGATACAGTTCCTCATGTTGTGGTGACTCCCCAACCATAAAATTATTTTGGTTGCTACTTCACAGCTGTAATTTTGCTACTGTTATGAGTTGTAGTGTAAACATTTGTGTTTTCTGATAGTCCTAGGTAACCCTTGTGAAAGGGTCATCCTATCCTCAAAGTGGTCAATCCTACAGGTTGAGAACCACTGTTCTAGTGCCTTCCCCCTCCCCGCCTGAGTTTTCTCAGAAGCCCATGCTCTGTGCCACATGTTACCCTCCAGCTGTAACCATTCCTTTCTGCAGACAGTCATGTGGAAAGAGCCGCAGGCGTTCAGCCTGAGCTGAGCCAGAATTAGGGACACCACTCTGACACTCTGTGTCAGTAAGCCTCTTGTTTTCTGTTCGACTGACAGACAAACGCACAGGAAGGCAAACCACCTGTTTCCTGAGAGGGTGTGCCAAATTGCCTGTTTTCACTCTCAATGACATAAGCCCCCAAACAAGCGTGGGACTTTTAGGAAACTAAACTTCAACCCTGTCACGGGCTTGCTGTCTTTTATGTGCCACCAGTCCATACAGTTGGGAACGTTTAGTTTAACTACAGGCTGCTTACAGACTGGAAATCCAGGCAAGTCTATGAGAAAACTGCCTCACTTTGCAATTTAGTTTGGACCTTGTTCAGAGGCGAGCCTTGGGAATTCAGTCTGTGCAGGGGAGACTTGGTGCAAACGGGAAGACACCTCACCTTACCCCATAATGTTTCTCTTTTCCCTTCTTTTTATAGTATTGTGGGTCCTGTGCATTCTCAGGGTTCAACCACTAAGTTCTACCACTGAGATACACATCTCCACTCTACTTTGAGCTAAATCATTCCACTAAATCGCCCAGACTGGCCTTGAACACACTCTGTAGCTCAGGCAGGGCCTCGACCTGTGATCTTATTGCCCCAGAATCCTGAGTATCTGGGTTTATAGGTCTGCCCCACAAGACCCACCTTGAATAATTTTCTTTATATTTGTCAAGTATTTACATGTGCGCATGCACACACACACACACACACACACACACACACACACACACACACACACACACAAAATTATTAGTCTCTTCAGCTCTTTCCCCCTCAGATTTGGAGATGTGGGTGAGATGAGTCTATATTCTAGGCAGAGAAAGCAAACGTCTCTGGGGTGGCCAGCAAGGACAGTCTTCTCTGGGGTTTATCAGTAAACTCCATTCAGTCAAGTCCAGGACCCCGGATTGCTCTGATGGTGGCTTGTCTCTTCCCTTAGGCTCTTGAGTACAATATCTTTGAAGGCATGGAGTGTCGCGGCTCCCCACTGGTGGTCATCAGCCAGGGTAAGATTGTCCTGGAGGACGGCACGCTGCATGTCACTGAAGGCTCAGGACGCTACATTCCACGGAAGCCCTTCCCTGACTTTGTGTACAAACGCATCAAGGCAAGGAGCAGGGTGAGTGGTTTTGCAAACTTTTAAACATCATGGGCTGAGTTCGACTCCATAGATATTCATTAAGCACCACGAGTCAGAATACTGAGATGGGGGGACATAAAGAGAGACATTTTCACCCTGAAGCTTCACCTGCTGCTGAATGAGTCAAGGAATGATCAGAGCTTTGATGCTGAGTGTGGGGTAAGGACCCAGAGGAGGGAAGCACCTAGAACCATGGAGGACGATGATATGGAAGACCACAGCTGGGCTTCGAAGGCTGAGTAGGAGTTCCTCAAGCTGAAGGATGGAGATAAAGACACTAAAGATGGAATATGATCTATGTAAGATGTACAGTGTGTTCAGGGCATGGCTGGTGGTCAGGAACTGAGAGGTGGAGAAGGGGTGGAGCTTTAAGGGAGTTAAGAGAGGAGTGGTGTTGTGAAGACAGTTGCATCTTGAAAATGACACGAGATCCTCTTCACGTATGATCGGCGGCTTCCTGGAGGGTTCAGAGTGATGTTGATGTGGTGGGAAAAGTTATAAGAAACAAGTTGAATAACTCATTGTAGGGGTCACCTTGGAAGAGCTTTGGCCTGGGACCTTGGGGACTGGTTGCACATCTGTCCCTGTTGTACCTGTCCGTAATGGGGGCCTTATCCCTGTGCATCACAGGCCTGTCTTGGCTACTGTTCTGTCATACTGAGGAGGTGAGGGAAGATGTCCTCTGTGCATGTGACATAGGCTGTGGGGTGATTGTGTGTTTCAGCTGGCTGAGCTGCGAGGGGTCCCTCGTGGCCTGTATGACGGACCCGTATGTGAGGTATCTGTGACACCCAAGACGGTCACTCCAGCCTCATCAGCTAAGACATCCCCTGCCAAGCAGCAGGCACCACCTGTTCGGAACCTGCACCAGTCTGGATTCAGTTTGTCTGGTAAGGCCGGGGATGAGCTGTTCCTGGTAGCTTCAGCCAGCTCTGTGGAGCCAGCCCGAGGCTTTCGGCTCCACTATTGCAGAAGCCGAAAGACTGTAAATGACAATCAGGTTTCAGAATCTTCAGATCTGTGCCATGTGATGCCGAGACAGACACCCACTCTGTGAGTGACCCGTTAGACTGAGGGGACATTTCCTGATCTGTCATGTCCATTGTTAAAGAGCGTGGGGCCTGGAGTTTGAGCAGCCTCACTTTGCTCAGGCCTTCTGTGTGATGAATCACAGCAGGGTTCTCTGTGGAGTGGCTGTGACTTCTTCCACCACACCCTCTCAGTGGAGAAAAGTAGATTTCTATCTTGGAAACGTCCTGCCCCTCTTTCTTTTGGCCATAACAGGGCCTTTCCACTCTCTCTGCTTCCTAAGCTTAGACAGATACCCAAAGTCCTGTGGCCTGTGAGCAGTGTAGTTTGGTACACAGACTTTCCTTTTCTTGTCCCATCTGCTGGATTTTAGAAAGTACCATCTGTGCCCATAACGAGTGAGGAACACTTCAGGGTGTTCTAGTTTGGGAGACAGGCCCTTAAGCCCTATTGTTCTGAAGTATGAGAGAAGTCACAGTGTGTATTACCATATCATTCACACATTCAGCACATGGCCAGTCCATTATGTAGAAGACATGATTGGGACTGGAAGCTAGTTACCTCTTTAAAAATTGGAAAAATATAGAGATAATAAACTATGTTATGACTAAGACCTAAGTCTAAACACAAAGTGTGGGCAGGGATAGATGGCTCAGCTGTTATTATGAACTCTGATCTTATAGGGGACACAAGTTTGTTCTGAGCACCTCTGTCAGCTGGCTTATGACCACCTGTAACACTAGCTCCAGGGGAGCCAGTGCCCTCTTCTGGCCTCCTCAGGCACTGCATTTGTGTGTATAACCTCCATATATATATATATATATACACACACACATACACACACACACACAGAGAGAGAGAGAGAGAGAGAGAGAGAGAGAGAGAGAGAGAGAGAGAGAGACATAATTAAAAATAAAGCCAGGCAGTGGTGGCGCACGCCTTTAATCCCAGCACTTGGGAGGCAGAGACAGGTGGATTTCTGAGTTCGAGGCCAGCCTGGTCTACAGAGTGAGTTCCAGGACAGCCAGAGCTACACAGAGAAACCCTGTTTCGAAAAACCAAATATATATATATATATATAAATAAATAAAACGCACATGCTCTGCACCTGTGTTTCATATGCATATGATACAGTCTTCAAGGGGATTTGAGACAGTATCTTTAGAACATCAAGTCTGACTACAGTTAGTCACATCAGGTCAAGTGTGGAATCTTCCAGTGTTCACTTCCTGTCAACTCTCAAATAGTTGTAGAGTTTACAGCATTCTAGGTTTGGGAGTTTCAGATCCGGGTTCTTTACCTGAACCATCCACACTCCTGAGTGAGAGGCATGGGTGAGAAAAGCCATATTCACTAGTACCTTGCATCGAATTTGTACTTTCCCAGGGAGAGATTGCTTGCACCAAGAATGACCTGTAGGCTGGCTGCAGGCAGGTCCTCCTACTTCCTGTAGTTAGTGAGATTTGGAGAAAGGGGTTGGGATATGTGTGCCTGGCTCAGCTTTTCCCCCAGGAGTGTTCCTGGGCACACCTCAGGAGTCTGATTTTTATTTCTGAAGACTCTCACGCTCCTTTTTTTTTTTTTGTCTCCTCCCTCTTTAGGTGCTCAGATTGATGACAACATTCCCCGCCGTACCACCCAGCGCATTGTGGCGCCCCCTGGTGGCCGTGCCAATATCACCAGCCTGGGCTAAAGCTCCTAGGCCCGCAGGCCACGTGGGGAATGGGGATGGGACACCTGAGGACATTCTGAGACTTCCTTCCTTCCATTTTTTTTTTTTTTCCCCTTAAGAGCCTGTGATAGTTGCTGTGGGCAGCCAGTTCCTGGGGCTTCCTCTTGGGCCCCCTGCACTCGGTCTCCCCTGGAGTTTCTGAATTCGCTCACCCAAGTCCCTACACAGTCATGAACACCACACCTAAGCCTAGCCACCCACCCCACACGGAGCTGCATCCAACATGCAGACATGCGCCACCAAGCAGATCCAGCAAGGGTGCCCCATCACATCCTTGGCTGTGCAGTCAGCACCTTCCTGTCATGGGGAAGATTTAGTGAATTGCCCTGAGCTGCCTTCTTTTCTTTTTAAAGTTTTTTTTAAAATGGTTTTCTTTGTGGGACTGGGGAGGGGTGGGGAGGTGGGAGAGTTTTTCTTTTCTTTTCTTTTTTAAATACTAAATTGAAAGCCTGATTCAATATTAATCCTCGGGTCTTGAACTGGACATCCTAATGATGCAATTATGTAACCATTAAGCTGATTCCAAGGCTGGCAGGCTACCGCCGCCCCTCTGGAAAGGTTCCATGTGTCTGCATCCCCCCATCCCTTACTCTTCCGGGTCAGCTGTTGAGAAGAGGCGGGTATTCTTCATTGGCCAAGATTTTTGTGGAAGATTAGACCTTTTGAAGGTTCTCTACCATTTTCCCCAAATCTCCTGTTTGTTTTGGCTTTTTCTTCTGCGCTCATGGAGAGATTTAGATGTTGGTCTCCTGGTTTGTGTTTCTTCGAGACAATGTACTTTTTCCCCTGGCTTTCTGTCTGCTTTTAAAGCCAGGTATCCCAATTTGGCCTCAGGCATAGCCTAAGTGGACCCTAGTGTTGCCCCCACAACCATAGTTTTGTGCTATTCTGGTTTCTGTTAAGATTGGTGCTATCTGATTCCCACCACTAGGAGATGGCTGAGGTTGAGGCTTGTCAGACACAGGGATGACCTGGATTATGTCACCAATATTGTCACATGTGGGCCCAGAATAGAGTCACATGTGGTGGAAAGATGAGGAAGATTTAGGCTGTAGAAGTGACAGTCTCCAGTCAAATCTGTAAACTCAGCCCCCCAAGCTGGGACCAATCTCCCTGTGGAGGAGCCAGTCAAGATGGGGCCATTCTCTCTGTGGAGGAGCCCTTCCCAGCCTTCGCCAGGAAGTGTCTTTGGGATTTTAGAACGTTGGGACTTCTCAGTGTGTGTGTGTGGTGGTGGTGAGGAACATTTTTTTTTCTGTACAGTTTTTTCAAAAGGTCTAACTTGGTGGGGGAAGGCTTTGTAAAGGTAGAAATCTTTGGGATAATTAGACTTTGAGTCTTTTACAAGAGGGACAACCCTATTTTAGTAAACAGTATCTTGTGGGAAGAAAACAATAGAAATTGAACACATGGCCCGTTTAGAGATCATGTTGCCTCTTAGAGACCATGTCACCTCGTATCTGTCACCCTTCCTCTTCCTGTCGTAGTGACAGGTTTTCACTAGCTGGCTTCTTTCTGAATTTGCTGACTTCTGTCCTATTTCTTTCCATATGTGTTTACAGGTCCCTGTAAGCAGTGTTAGGTTCCTAGGCTTTTATAAATCCATTCTGCTTGTGTAAAGCAGAGCATCAAAAATTAGTGATACTTTGAGTGTCCACACATTTTGTCTTTGGGGTTAACGGTCAGGGTTTTGGGTTTGTTGTTAATTTTTGTTGTTTTGAAGGTAAATTGCACTTTTAAAAATTGGTTGACTTAATATATTTGTTCTTTTTTTTTTCTTACCTGCACTTAGAGAGGGAATTTGAACATCAGAAAACACATTTTTTTTGAGGGGGAGTTCGTTTGTTTGGATTCTGAGAAACTTGCAGCTCTTCAGTATTCACTCCTGATGTTTCTTGTACGGGGCCGCGGCCCTTTTGGTTGTTTTCAATCATTTTCTTAAAAAGCAAAACAAACACAACAGTTTTAAACCTGAAGATTTCCGCAGTCCGTGTAAGCATGTTTACCTGTTGGCTCGCTTTCTGTGTCTGTTAAATGAATGTCATATGTAAATGCTAAACTAAGTCAACAGTGTCTCAGAACTGAATAACTGCAGTGACTTGATGCTCTAAATCATTGTAGGATTTACCGCTAGATGGTTTTTAACCCTTGAACCTGTGATTGTGACCCATGAGGGGGACCTTTCAGTGCTAAAGCTGATCATGTGTGTAGCCAGAAAGGTACTTTTTTTTTTTTAATTTTTGTTTTATTTTTTGTAACCACTGTCTTAATGGCAAAATAATTATGGTAAAATACAAGTCTCGTGTTTATTATTCCTTAAGAAGTCTGTGTTATATTATCACGGAACACCCAATAAAGCAGAATGTGGTTGTTTCAGAGGTGTGTCTATATTGAGACTCCCACGGTGTGTCGGCTTCTCCTCTGAAGTGATGCATAGGGAAGCCCTGTCCTTGCTTAGCCTTGGACTGTGGACCAACCCAGGAGTGCTCACCCTCATGCCACGGGTTCCTATGGATATCCTGTCCACGGGATGAAGTCTCAGCCCATGCAGTGCATACCTGGGGGATGAGGGCCATGGAAGCGGAGGATCCATGTCTTTAAACCTCATCCTGGAGAGGCAGTGAGTGGCCTGGAGTGCCAAGTCAAATTTGAACCTGGGGTTCAAGTGGGACTGCAGAGGGTGAAGTGGGATTTCAGTGGAGGTACTGGGTTTGCTTCTCATATGTTTACCCTGGGAAATCTTCTCATATGGGTGCAGGAGAGAAACGAGATTGCCTAGCATGTCCTGACACCTCAGTGGAGGTGCTGTCAAAACCAGGACCAAGGCCTAGGCTTCCATCCTTAGCTCAGGATGGAGGATGCTTCTGGGGGTGAGAGTCATGCTGGGTTTCTGGCTATCAGTTTGCACAGTTCCTTGCTTTGGGTGGTATTGGTTCTGAATGAAGAAGGTGTGTGCTTTGGGTACCCTGTGTCTATTATGTGTTAGGGCTGGGTTACCCCCACCCCCACCCCACCAAATCTTATTATCATCACTATTTATTATTGTCTAAACTGTATATGAGGTAACATGCAGAATTACACAAGCCCAGCCTGGTGGTTCACAAGGGCAAATGCCATGCACTCAGAAGGCTAAGGCAAGACTGGGTGAGATAATGAGATCATTCCTAAACAACAACAACAACAACAACAACAACAACAAAACCAGTGAAAAGAAAAAGGTGATGTCATCATTAAAACAAGGAGATGGGAAAGGAAGAGCAGGAGGCCCCAAGTGGCTTAGACCAAGAGACACCTGCTTGGATCCTTCACACTTGGCATGACCTACTATGCCCAGTTACAACTTTGACCCTGGTTAAAGGTGAAATAAAAGAGACTCTGGATGCGGAAACAAAGGCCTGGCTTCTTCTGGGAGCCATAATGTAGAGTGTAGGGATGGCTTTGTGATCAAGAAAGTCAAACGTATGTGGGAAAGGGGAGCTGAACTCTTCTTCAACCACAAGGAACCCATGCGAGAACAATGAAGACCTCAGATCCATACCATCATCCCCTAGACTCCATCCACACCAAGAAGTGCCTGTGCGCCCTGTAGCTTACAGGTCCACAGTCTGCTCAACCCCTTGGAGGTTGCTTTTTGCAGGATAGAGTCCAGAGAGGCCCATGCAGGCACAGGGAGGTGGATCTACTTGAGCAGGGACTTAAAGTGATCATAGCTTGAAGTCCATGCTCTGGCTGGTAGTATCTCATCAACTGTTGGCCATTCCTCTTGAATGGCAGGAGGTAAGCTGGAGGAGGCAGAGGAGGTATGGTCCACCATACCTGAAGGTGGACCAGGTAGCTGGTGGCATGGTTAAGTCTAGCCAGCTGTGTCACTGTTGATATGTTTTAGTCTAGACACATGCATGAAAGCCCAAGGAGGCCAGAAGGGAAAAGCTAGGAAATAAATGTCTGGGGCCCGCCTTGCTTGGAGGCTGTGGGTAAGCCTCACACTGCTCTGAGCAGAGGGCTCCATCCTCAGGCAAGCTTCTGTAGCATGCTTTCTGTTAGAAGAACCAAGCGGTCTCTTCTCCCGTCAGCTGTGATGCTCCTGAGCAGGGGTGTATTTAGAAAACCTAGCTCTTGGTGTGGGACCTGGCAGTGGTCTCTTGGTTCACTCCTCGGCTTTCCCTGCCCTTTGGTGAATCACAAGCCAGGAAAGAAGTATGGATGGAGCAGAGAAGTGCAAAGGGACACCAGGAAACTGCCAGCAACAGTGGCCCCCATGTCCCTCCTCAGATCTAAACATTAAGAAATGATTGGTAATCACCCAAGGTCTTTGGTAGGTTGCAGAGACTGTTGGGGATATAGGAGATTGTTGGAGATGGCATCCATTGTTTCTGTTGGTTAAAGTCAAAAGACTGACAGCTAACATTCACTATGACACCCCAGGCACTGTGCGGTGTAAGAGCTTTGTGCCCATTAACTGAGCTAATCTTTGCAAAAAGTCATGAAGAATGTGCCATTTGCTGATGAATAGATAAGGGGGTATAGCTCAAAGTCAAATCAGTGTTTACATATATATAAAAATAAGTATATATGTATATATACAGGTATATATGTATATAAATATAAATGTGTGTATACATATATACGTATACAATATATGCATATATTATATATTTATATAATATAATGTATAGCTATTACTAATAATATATACAATATAATAATGTATAATAATGATTCATAATATAATCTATAATATTTATGATTTAATATTGCAAAAATGCCCAAGAAGGCCAGAAGACAGTATCAGATCCCCTGGAGCTGTAGTTACAGTTGACTGTGAGCCACCCTGCAGGAGGTGCTGGGAACCGAACCTGGGTCCTCTGCAAGAGCAGCAAGTTCTCTTAACCACTTAGCCACCGAGCCATCCCTCCACTCTTCAAATATCTTTGCTTTTTGGAAGCACTGTTTCCCTAGGTATCTCAGCTTAGCCTTGAATTCATGATTCTTCTTCCTTAGTTTCCTGAATGCTGAAATTACAGGCACATGCCATTCTACCCAATCCAGAAAATCTGTGGAGAAAAGAAAAATGAAAAAGGCAAGCTGGATTTTCTAGACGTAAAGCCTTATAAATGAGCAATTAAGAGAGACAGCAATATAGTCAATGGAAAAGGAAGAAGACTCCAGAATGGCTCCATACTAGATACAGAAAACACACCCTCTCTGGCTAACTGTCTGAGCGGCACTTGAGGAGGGAAAGGCTGCATTTCCTAATGCGTAGAGCAACAGGTGTATCTCCAGTTGCCATTATCCACGATCTCTTACGAGAATGTTCCTGCTTGGAAGGGTGGGGGTGAGAGGGTGGGAAGCACCAGGGAAATAGTGCAGGTGGGCAGGCATCGAGTGTGTGGGATGACCATCCGTACATATTCACACACGTGTAGACGCTAGTCAAAACATCAGTGTGTACTACACACAGAATCCAGGGGAATGGTGGTCTAGGAGATGATCAGAGTTGTCAGGAAAGTGGTATTTTGTAGATGTTTATTTTTATTTTTTTTATTTTTAATTATTTATTTATTTATTTTATTTTTTTGGTTTTTCGAGACAGGGTTTCTCTGTATAGCCCTGGCTGTCCTGGAACTTACTCTGTAGACCAGGCTGGCCTCGAACTCAGAAATCCGCCTGTCTCTGCCTCCCAAGTGCTGGGATTAAAGGCGTGCGCCACCACTGCCCAGCGATGTTTAGTTTTAAAAAGAAGCTTTGGGAAGAGCGTGTTGGAATGGTAGAAATGGATCAATGTGTGTATATACAAAAGTTACATGTAATTAGTTCTTACAAGGACCTCAGGGGCTGTAAGTAAAATAATGTCTATGGGAATCCTTTGCAAAAGTAATCTTTTGAAAAGGGCAAAATGACCTAGATACTAAATGCATTGTTAGTTGATTAAGTTTTAGTACCAGAATAAGGCTAGTGCCCACAGGATGACAGACGAGGGGAGCCCTGAGCACCAGGGGAGGGCTGGTGCCCACAGGATGACAGACAAGAGGAGCCCTGAGCACCAGGGGAGGGCTGGTGCCTACAGGAAATGACAGATGATGGGAGCGCTGAGCTCCAGGGTCTTGCTAAAGCTGGAGGAAGCCCAGCTTTGGCTCAAGGCTATACACTTAGTCTGAGGGCTCGAGAGAGGAAGGCTGCAAGGGCTGGGAAAGACCAAACGCCAGGATTTATAAAGTCTTATGATTAAATAATACATGACAGATTCATGTGATGAGCTTTAACTACTAAGCCTCATTGCTGTTACAGATACAGAAACTAGCTTTGTCCTAACAAACCCATCGTTCCACGCAGGACCTTCAGCCATCTTGGCTTACTCAATAGGAAGAGATGGAGGGCTGAGAAGACACCAGCCATGACCTTGTCCATGGTCTGTTAGGGTTTGGTCCATTGCTATGTATTCAAATGCTAAATTCTGTATCCCAAGATCTGGTTGCCCCAAGATGAGCAGATTCTCAACTACACAGCCTTTGTTGTGTAAAGCTTACCCCCAGTTATCCTCAATTGGTTAATAAAAGTTGCTGACAGCCTATAGCTGGGTAGACAGAGCAAAGGTCTCATGTAGGGACCACAAAGAAAGGGAAGAGGGGAGGAAGAAGGAAGTCACCATGGAGTAATATGGACCATGAACCCATGAGGGCTGGCCTGACGAGGCAGGAGCAGCACAGATGGAACAGGTGCATGTGTTTATGGGGATTTTATCAGGGAAGCAGATGAGATAGCTTAGAGGGTTAATATCTGCCCAACTGTAATGCTATAAGGCTTGTTATAAATTTAAAAGGTCTCTGTCTTTTTTTTTTTTTGGAAAATAGCCAGTTAAGGAATAACTGCTACCATAATGATTTCCTGTATTTATTTTATATATGTGAGTACACTATCACTGTCTTCAGACACACCAGAAGAGGGCATCGGATCCCATTACAGATGGTTGTGAGCCACCATGCGGTTGCTGGAATTGAACTTAGAACCTCTGGAAGAGCAGCCAGTGCTCTTAACCGCTGCGCCATCTCTTCAGCCCATGATTTCCTGAATTAATTAATATATACAGAATATCAGTCATCATTTTACAAGGATCCCCCCCTCTGCCTCTGCCCCCCCATCTCTGTTTCTGTCTTTCTGTGTGCACTCATGCAGAAGCCAACCTTGGGTATCATTCCTCAGAATGTCATCTACTCTTTTTTCTCCCCCTTTGAGAGAGGGTCTCCCATTGGCTGGGAGCCCTGATTAGGCTATGCTTGCTGGTTGGCCAGCCAGCCCAGAGGAGCCTCCCGTCTTTGTCTCCTCAGCACCAGAATCACAAAGCTTTTTACACCGGTTCTGGGTACTGAACTCAAGCCTGGTTGCTTAGACAGCAAACACTTTAGTGACTGAGCCATCTCCCAAGCTTCCCTTCTGAGGATCATCTTGCTTGGGTTTCCCTGTCACTCCATAGATGCCTTTATTGCCTGTCTGGAGATGTCTAGGGGAGAAAGGTCTGCTTTCCTCACCACTTTGTGATGTTGTGCGCCCTCTGCTGGGAGGAGATGCGTCTTTCCTCTTATGTACTGGAAACAATGAGTAGTCCTTATGGCTTCGTCAAAAGTAGGAGCAGGAAGAGGCGGTGAAGCCCTCCACGGAGCATGTGTTCCATCTCATTGGAGGAAAGGAAGACAGATACACAGCCTTATCTCTCCCTCCCTCCTACTCACACCTTCCACTCTAGGATCTCCAGCTGTATTAGCCACTCCATAGCTTTCCCTATCAAGTGACAGGCACTTTAACTTTCTGTACAAGTCTCATAATCTTCTCCAACCTAAGCCTTTCCCCTGGACCCAAAGAACAGCCCCGACTATAGCATCTGTACTGGTTGAATAGGTTTGGACTCCATAGACTCGTGTGTTTGAATGCTTGGCCCAGAGGGAGTGGCTCTATTAGGAGGTGTGGCCTTGTTGGAGTAGGTGTGGTCTAGTTGGAGGAAGTATGACACTGTGGGGGTGGGTTTTGAGGTCCTATGCTCAAGCTCCACCCAATGTGGAATGCATTCTCCTCATGGCCCCTTCAGATCAAGGTGTAGAACTCTTGGCTCCTCCAGCACCATGTCTACCTGCAAGCTGCCATGCCTCCCACCGGGATAATAATGGACTAAAGCCCTGAAACTGTAAGCCAACCCCGATTAAAAGTTTGCCTTTATAAGAGTTGCCTTGGTTATGGTGTCTTTTCACAGCAATAAAATCCTAACTAAGACTGCATTCCTGCTGACCAGCAGCCCTGTTCCACAGTTTGAATGAATCCAGAGGCCAGCTGCACAGGGGACAGTTGCCCTGTCTTGGTTTGATGGCTCACTAGTAATCCATACTAGTGCAGGACCCTAAATGCGGGGTGGGAATCACGGCCCAGGCATAGCTTGCAAGTGTCTCTCCAGGCAATGCTGAATTATTTGCCACCTGAGTGCCACTGTGCAAAGTTGCTGTGACCACCCAGTGAGCCACACTTACCTTCCTGTCCTGTCCATTTGAATCCACACTGCCTTGTGCCTTTTTGCAAGTGAACCTCTCAGACCCAGGCTCTGCCGATGTGTTTATTACCCTTTCACTATTCAGTGTGCTTCCCTCTCCACTGCACGGTATCCACCTTTTCCAGGGAGGTCCTGCCTCATCTCAGCCTGCACAGGCTTTGTGGTGGCAGGGGGTTGATTGTCCCTAAGTCCCAGTACTGATTTTGTATTAGTCAGCATTGCAGTACTGCAACCAAGCACTAGAGGCAGACACCTCAGAAAGAGAAAAGGTCTATTTAAATGATAGGTTTGGAGGTCTAAAGTTCACGGTCCAGCCGCTGTGTTTGTTTAATTTCTGATGAGGATAGCTGATAACAACATTCCACAGCAAGAGTGTTTAAGCTCACATCTAGTGTCAAGCTGGAAGAGGTGTGTGTGTGTGTGTGTGTGTGTGTGTGTGTGTGTGTGTGTACTAGGTCTTACCTTCAGTGAGCTATGGGCCTTCTAACAGGTCATGTAATGGTTAATGCTCATTGTCAACCTGACAGGATTTGGAATCATCTCGAAGACATACCCTGGAGGCTCTCTTTGTAAGCGTTTATTTCCCTGGAGATCTATCTGAAGTGAGATTACCCATGCTCAACTGTGAATGGCATGATCCTGTGACCTGGGAGCTCAGACTGGAGGGAAAAGGGGAAGAAAAAGGAGGAAGGCAGCTGGCACCAGGGTTCATGTCTCTCTGCTTCCTGGCTGCAAGTGCCACATGACCAGCTGCCTCCTGCTCTGTCATCACGCCCTCCCTGTCACCACAGATTGCACCCTCAAACCATAAGCCCCAATAACCCCTTTTTTTTCTTAAATTGATTTTTCAGGTGTTCTGTTATAGAAAAGTTACTGATAAAGGCCCCTCCCAATGCCACCACCTTTGTACAATGACTGCTGGGGGACAGTCACCACGCTATTCAAGCCACAGCATCATGGTTACACAGACTGATCTCCCTGCTACTAAATCCAAGGGCTGTTTCCATCTGTCTCTTGACTGACTTCCCTCTGTGCTGGATTGTCATGCCCCTGCCTTACTTTCTTATGGTGTCTTCTCTGCTTGTCAACATTCCCTGGCAGCTGCCTTCTCCAGATTTTGGTATTTAGAGCCCACAGAGGATCTGTCACACGGGCCTTTTATGTCACTGCACGTTACCTTGGGTCCCTAGGCAAGCTCCTCCACATTCAGTTCCTATGTGCTACATACTCTCAAGAAGCCATGATCTAAAAAAAACCAAAACCATACAAAACCCCAAAACAAAAAGCAAACAAACACAATCCTCTTCAAGGCCAAAGGGGTGTATCTAACCTTTCCTTAAACTTCACTTCACAGTTTATGATCGCCACAAATATTACTCTTCTCTCTTTCACACATCTGTCCTAGTCTTCAGTGTTTGATAGCCCAGAACCCATAGGGCCCTTAGTTACTGCAAGCCAAGAATCAAATGATCAACAACTCCGAGCTGCCCTTCACCCACTCTGGGTAAAGCATCTCCCCGCCTGTTAGTTCTGCTGCACCAGCAGCTCCCAACTTGCTAGCATCTCTCCATCCTATGCCTATTCTTTTCTCTCCTTTGCTTTTTGTCCTAAGTACCATCATCACCCTCCTTACCTGCTCACAATGAATCCCTTCCTCCAGGGAGGCTCCAATTCCTAACGGTTCTCTGCTTCCTGGCTGGGAACACATGTGACCAGCTGTCTCCCACTCCTGTTGTCTTGCCTCTGCACCACGATGGACCGTAACCTCCACCTGGGAACAATATAACCTTCCTCCTGTATGTTACTTATTTTTTATTTTTTTAGTATAGAAATAGAGTTAATTTAGGGCATGGGGAGGGGAGTTAAGAGGGTAGTAGAGGCAGAGAAAGGCAGAGAGAGGAAGAGAATAGAGAAGTAGAGGAGTGGAGCTGGCCATGACCACATGGAGAGAGGGGGTAAGGGAACGGGGAGAGGTAAGAGAAGTAGGAGAGAGGCAAGAGAAAGAGGTAAGAGCTGTATGTTACTTATTGTCCAGCAATAGGAATAGTTACTAAAATAAGGAGCTATTCCCTCCACCCCCACCGCCTTTTGACTTTAACCCAAACAGTACCTCTTAGGTCTACCCAAATACTAACAAACCTCAGAATGCTGTCCATACCTAAAAAAAGCAAAACAACTGTACTGGCTGGTTTTGTGTCAACCTGACACAAGCTGGAGTTATCACAGTTTAGAAAATGCCTCCATGAGATCCAGCTGTAAGGCATTTTCTCAATTAGTGATCAAGGGGGGAGGGCCTCTTGTGGGTGGTACCGTCTGTGGGCTGGTAGTCTTGGGCTCTATAAGAAAGCCAGCTGAGCAAGCCAGGGGAAGCAAACCAGTAAGAAACATCCTCCATGGTCCCTGCATCAGCTCCTGCTTCCTGTCCTGCTTGAGTTCCAGTCCTGACTTCCTCTGGTGATGAACAGCAGTGTGGAAGTGTAAGCTGAATAAACCCTTTCCTCCCCAACCTGCTTCTTGGTCATGATGTCTGTGCAGGAGTAGAAACCCTGACTAAGACAACAACAAACAACAAAACAAAACAAAACCAACCAATCAACCAAGCACTACCACCACCACCACCAAACCTGACTGTGTCAACTGATTACAAGGTTTCCTCCAAACATTCTTCCATAGAACCAGAGTAGCCAGCTTCTCGGTTGGGGAAAACCAGTCAAAATAGAAATTAAGTTCTGGGAAAGGAGTATGAAAAAAGATACAAAGGCAACTGGATAAGAATGGACTCAGTTTGCTGTCTCTATTCCCCCGAGCCTGCATCTCGCTGATTCTTGTGAGTGGGAGCTGCAAGAAGATATTTATCTTGAATAAGATGACATTTACCTCAATTGAGTCCAGAGAATTTTTGAGGCAGCTCTTGTTACTAGATGAAGAATATAAGGAATATGATAATGTCTCCAAGAGCTCAGTAAAAAGTGGACAAAGATTTGGATATAAACATTCCACAGTGATTCCATGTAACCCGGAGAGGCATCGTAGGTCTATTTTTTTCATTTCAAGACTACTGTATTCCCTCCCTTCTGGAATCCAATGAGTGTCATTAGGGTTGCTTACATCATCATGGAGTGGCTAGACCATTGAAGAAAACATCTCCTGGTTGGCAGTTACAGGTACTTGTACAAGCCTGGCAATTAAGTTTCATCACCTGAACCCACAGAGCAATGGAAAGAAAGAACTGACTCCACAAAGTTGACCTCTGTCCTACACATTTGTGTCTTGCAGCCATTTCCCCTCCCCCTAAATAAATAAATAAGTAAATAAAACAAAAGACAGCATTTCTCCTTCTCCAAGGAATCCACTTACTGCCAGTAGATCCTCGGGGAAGGGTGGGCTTTATGAGCGCCTTCCCCTTCCGTAACTGAAATGCTGACTGACTCAATACTACAGGGGTTTTGTGCAGACAATCCCAGCTGCTGGTTGTTCCAGAATGTAAATGCTATGCTATGCCCTGAGGGCAGAATCTCACAACTCCACCATAACTCCCAGCTCTCACACTCTTTCTACTTTTCTTCCAGTTTTGCTGAGCCACGGAGCAGGAGAGCTTGATGCTCCGTTTATTGTTGGACATTCAACAATCTGCTGACTTTTAGCACTTTGACCAGTTATGGGTCTCTGTGGGAGCCACCTCCTGCTGCCAAAGCAGACAGCAGAACTAATTTATGGGCTTGAAATAAATATTTAGAAGGTAATTTGGACAGGCACATCATGTCCATTTAGCAAACACCGGCAGTAGCTTCCCCATTAAAGTCAGTCCTCTCCCTCGTTACAGGTTTGACCAGGTTTGTAGTACCACATATGAATTTCTGTGGAATGGACCTCAAATACAATTATAAAGTCGTTGGTTACTCTGAAAACAGCCATGCTTTGCACTACCCTTGCCCTAGTGGGCACATCTTACCTGGCAGGCCAGCGGTATAGCACCCCAAATCCATAGCTAGAAAAGCTGTTAATGGCAGCTCTCCCCCAGTGGCCTCCACAGAACCTGTGGCACCTTTGAAACGCAGTTAGCTCAGGCCCAGCTTAGCTGCTCAGCGCCTTGCAAGCTAAGAAGGGTGCCCTTCGCTTGCTTTGTTCCCATCTCTGATATTTAGTGTTGGTTATTATCCATCACTCATAATCTAGAATTATCCTGTAGATTATGGCCTCTGGCCGTGCCTACAAAGAATCTTCTTTATCATGTTAAGTGATCTGGGAAGACCCAGGCTAAAAGCAGGCAGCACCAACCCACTTTTTCTCAGTTGCTGTTAGTCTAAATGTATCCACTTTTTCTCAGTTGCTTCTGCCAGGTTATTTTATCACATACAAAGAAGCCAACACACTATCTTCCCTCCAAGTAAAAGGCATTTTTTTGGCAACCTAATGCTTTGGTTTATGCCTTAGGAAGTGGCCCACCCAGGAGATGACATATGTATCCTTTCCCTATGCTGTAGGTGTTTTGCTCTGGTGACTAGAGAGATCCTTCTTAAATGGTGGGCAAGGGGCATGCGCACTGCCATTTGCTATCCTAAGCATACAGAGCCTGACAGGATGAAAGCAATGCCCTGAGATTAGAGGAGAGGGGAGAGGCTCGGGTTAGGAACTTCAGGGAGGAAACAAGGTGGGTGGGTGGGGGAATACCCTCATAGAGGCAGGGGAGGGGGAGCGGATGGGGGGTTTCCAAAGGGGAGACCTGGGAAGGGGGAATCATTTGAAATGTAAATGAAGTATCAAAAAAATAAAAAAGAAAAAGAAAGAAAGTAAGCAATGTATTACCAATTTTTAGAGTTAAATGAGTTTTTCTTTGCATTGTTGTATAATGTACACAGTATTCATGAATAAAGCAAAATATATTTGGAAAAAAAGAAAAAGTCTCCACTGAAGGAAGCACACCTGAGAGAAAGATCAAGCGTGAGATCAAAGGTGTTACCATTTGCTCCTGAGTGTCTGCTCGAAACGGCCCTCCTCTATTCCTGTTTGTCTTAGTGGCTAATGATTATATTCTCTTATACATTACATCTCACCCAAAACTTCTCCTCCCTCCTCTCCTCCCAGCCCCCCCTGACCTCCTCTCTCGTCCCAGATCTGCTCTCCCTCTGTTTCTTTTTTTAAAACAAAGGCAGGCCTCCTAGGGATATCAGCCAAACATGGTGTAACAAGTTACAATAAGACCAGACACAAACCCTCATATCAGGGCTGGGCAGGGTAAACCAAGAGAAGGAAAAGGGTCCCAAGACCAGGCAATAGACCCTGTGCTCCCACTGTTGGAGTTCCACAAGAGCACCAACCTATACATGTATGCAGAGGGCCCAGCTCAGACCCAGGCAGGCTCCGTGATTGTCACTTCAGTCTCTGTGAGCCCCTATGAGTCCTGTTTAGTTGACTCTGTGGACCGTGTTCTCCTGTGTCCTTGACCCTCCTGGCTCCTATAATCCTTCCTCCCCTCTCCTTCTCTGGGGTTCCCTTGGCTCTGCCTAGTGTTTGGATGTAGATCTCTGCATCTGCTATCATCAGTTGGAGCTAATGATTACATGAGTACTAATAATGTCAACACTGTGAAGAAAGGCAGGTAGTGCGATCTCTATGGATTTGGAAGCAGCTTAAATAAGAGTCAAGTCTTTCAAAACTTTTTTAAACAATATTTTTATTTTATGTGTATGTGTGAGTGCCCGCATGCAGGTATGAACACTCCATGTGTGCTGGTGTCCAGAGGTCAGAAGATGATCTCAGAATTGGAATTACAAGTGGCTATAAGCCACTCAGTGTGGGTGCTGGTAGTTGAATCCAGGTTCTCTGTCTAGCAATGAAGGCTATTAACTGCTGAGTCATCTCTCCAACTCAAGTCTTATATTCCCAGTAAACGACAAAGTTTGAAATGCATGGGTCCTGTCTTGGACTTTTTTTGCTAGTCATGAGATGATAAGGAAGTCAGTGCATGTGGTGGTTTGAATGTGCTTGGCCCAGGGAGTGATACTGTTAGGTGTGGTCTTGTTGGAGTGGGTGTGACCGTGCTGGAGGAAGTGTGTCACCATGGGGGTGGGCAATGGGACCCTCTTTCTAGCTGCTAGTCTTCCCCTAGTAGCCTTCAGATGAAGATGTAGAACTCTCAGCTTCTCCTTCTGGACGCTACCATGCTCCTGCCTTGATGATACTAGACTGAACCTCAGAACCTGTGAGTTAGCCCCAATTAAAGGTTGTCTTTTAAGAGTTGCCTTGGTCATGGTGTCTGGTCACAGCAATGGAAACCCTAACGGAGACAGTGTGGATGAGTGTGGGCTCTGTGGCCATGTGTGAATATGTATTTTGAACTGGAGTTTCCGGACAAAGGCTGGTCCTCAGCAACCCCAAGGGGCTAGAGTGAGCCACTTGCTATAATGTGCCAATTAAAGAGATGTGTAATGGTAGAAACCAGGGTGGGAGATCTATTCCTGTGGTCATTGTGGGAAGAAGAACACATCTAGGAGTTCAGTGTTGCCCCAAGTCTCTCACCAAGGTTCTGACATAAGGTTTAAACTTAGAAGAAGAATTGGGGCCAGGGGTGGGAGGTGTGCATGGTTGAACAGTCTCTGTCATGGCATTGTCTGGCTGGCCCCTGTTCCAGTTCAAGTCCTGAAGAATGGTTGGAAGGAATCCGGATATTTATCATCACTTAGGGGGACCAGTCTGGTTCTTAGATGTTTATTTCAGGATCCAGGCTCGCTATACTTGATGGCTGTTCTCTGGGAAGTTGTAAGGGGCAGTCTGTTTTGAGAGGTTCAAGGTGACTGAAAGTTTAGAATAATAACTGATCTCCGTGTTTTCAGACTGGAAGAGGGATGAAGTGGGGCTAGACTCCTTAAGTGATTGACATATCCATGTGCAGAGCTAAGCAGGTAGCCCAAAAGTAAGGGAGTCAGACACTGGCTTGCATCCCGCATTTGGTTATCTGGTGAGAAGTCAATGCTTTGTAGCAAAAACTGGTCTATGTCCCTGCTCACTGCTAGCCTTGCTCTGAACTGAGTGTGCAGGCTGTTTGTGGAAGCTCTCAGCTTTTCCCTCTGAAGGGGGGGTGGCCATGTGAGGTCCAGATGAGTTGGCTTATAAAATGTACCAGGATCCATGCCAGGCATAAGAAGTTTCCAGGAGGTACCATTAGCCTTTGCTCTCCAGGTCTAGTGGGTGTTAGCAGTAGCATGATCTCATTTTATTTTATATGTGACTATCAGATCCTTGAGGACAGAAACATGTTTTATTCCTTGCCCATAGCACTTAACAGTTTCTTCCACTAACAAGTGCTAAGTGTCCATGCGTGGGTCTGCCTTATAAAACAGTGTGGTATCGAAAAAGAAGAAACACTGGCTCTTCCTGCATTTCCAGAATGAGCATCCTAGCCCTCAGGGTCATCCTGAAAACAACACCCCTTTGTAACTTCACCTTCCCAGAGACCTGGAGGACAGAAGTGCTCAGAGGTGTTGAATAGGGAATTCAGAACAAATGGCTGTTGGCTGTGCAGTGTGTGCAGTTTGCCCCTAGATGGCGGCATTGCACGAGCCTGAGAAGAAGAAGGCAGCCAGCTCCCAAGGCGCGCATGCGCTTTCCGAAGCTCTGGAGCCAGCAGCGCCTAGCTGTGAGATCAAAAAACCCCCAGGCGTTCAGGGACATTGTATGATCCAGAAGTGGGTTGTTCAGCTAAGAAGTCACCGAGTCCATCAAGCCGTTTGGCCCAGAGTCTCAGTTTGTTCCCTAACAGGATGCATGCAATGTTACTAAGAACTTAAATGAGGCGCGTGGGGAGGATTGGGAAGGAGCTGAGGGAGGGAAAAACATGATCAAAATATATGGATAAAAAATTGTTAAATGCCAAAAAAGTTAAGAACTGGTGATGTCCTGTGGTCAGATATTCTCTCTGCCTTCCCTCCTTCCATCTGTTCATCTTCCCCCTTTCCCTTAGTCTTCTCCTCCTGTCCCTCCCTAAACTCACCTTCCTCTCCCTCTGTCTTCTGCCCTAGTATCCCTCGCCCTATTCTTCCTTCTCCTCCCTTCCCCCTCCCTCCTTAGTCTTTCCCCTCCACCCCTCCCCTTCCTCCTTTTCCCTCCCAGTATTTTTCCGGTTCTGTTGATCTGAACTGGGTTCTTACTCTTGTGTGGCAAATGATTAACTAATGAGCCATCTCTTTAGTCTCATAATGTACTTCACTTGTTTATCTTGGTCACCTAGCTGAGGAAATGGTTTTCAGATTTTTTTTTTAATATAAAATTACCGTGTCTCATTTCTTTGAACAATATACTTTTGAAATGAGGGTAGGTAGGGTTTTGTGTCTTAACAGAGTGGAACAAGTACATTTTAATGCACTGATAGTAAATGTCCTTTTAGATTTATCGGTAGCTCATATTTTAATGTTATTTTAAGTTACATTGTGTAATGTTTGGAACATAGTGCTATTTAATTTTTAATTTTGTTTACATTTTATGTTTTGAAGAGTTATTTTATGCATATGAATGCTTTTTTGCCTGCAT
The DNA here is from genome assembly GCA_028551405.1 of Uromys caudimaculatus. Taxonomy (NCBI): domain Eukaryota; kingdom Metazoa; phylum Chordata; class Mammalia; order Rodentia; family Muridae; genus Uromys; species Uromys caudimaculatus. Next base: position 51,954,821 of record CM052708.1, read on the forward strand.
TTTTGTATGTGCAGTACTTGCATGTAATGCCTGTGGCGGCCAGAAGAGGGAGTCGGCTCCCCTGAACTGAAGGTAAGGCAGTTGTGAGCTGCTATTTTGATGCTGGGAACCAAACCCAGGTCCTCTGAAGAAGAAATAAATGTTCTTTTTGGTTTGTTTGCTTTTTATGAGACAGGGTTTCTCTGTGTTTCCCTGGCCTGTCTGGAATCCTCTCTGTAGACCAGACTGGGCTTGAACTTACAGTGATCCCCTCAGCACCCTTGTTTATTTGTGGTGTGTATGTGTTTGTGTGTGTGTGTGTGTAGGTCAGAGGACAATCCTCAAAGCTGGTCCTCTTCTTCCACCGTGTAGGTTCTGGGAGTGAGATTCAGGTCATCAGCCCTGTAGCACCTTTACCTGCTGAGCCATCTCTCCAGCTCGATCTATACATTATTTCTGGATACCAATCTTAGAGCCCTGCTAATCTGCCATTACCTTTCTCCAAGAGCTCCCAGAATTACATGTAGACAATCGGGTTGTCTGCAAATGAAGACATTTTTACTTCTTTCTTTTTGGCAATGGTGCTGGTTTAGCCTTATCACACGACTGCATTTCCTAGAATAGTGTTGCTCAGAAGTGGACCAAGAGCTTATGTGCAAAGCATCCAGGCTGTGTGGATTCCCAGGATCTTTTGTAGACTATGCTTTTCAGCATGTAGATTCATTATAGTGTTTATAGACTACACGTTACAGTGTGGATTCACTGTATCTGTTTTTCTTTTAATTTATTTTATTTATATGAGTACACTATAGCTGTCTTCAGACACACCAGAAGAGGGCATCGGACAACCACTATATGGTTGGTGGGAATTGAACTCAGGAGGTTTGGAAGAGCAGTCAGTGCTCTTAACTGCTGAGTTATGTCTCCAGCCACTCACTGTCTTTTTTAGACTACATGTTACAGTGTGGATTCAATGTGTCTTTTTTAGAGTGCGCTTTGCAGTCCAGAGTCACTGTATCTGTTGTAGAGCACCATGCTTTACAAAGATGAGGAGTTCCCTCCACTCATTGCTTTCTGAGAATTTTTTTAAAAATTGGTAATAGATTTTGGATTTTATCCAATACATTTTCTTTATCTATCAAAATGAATTTTTAAAAATTAAAAAAATTGTTAATATAGTGACTCTACAGATTTGATTTCCAAATGCTAAACCAACTTTGCATTCCTGGATAAACCAATCTTGGTCGTGGTGTGGTATCCCTCTCTCATGGTATTTGGTTCAATCTGCTAAACTTTTTAGAATTTTCTGCATCTATTTATGAAGATCATAGAGCTCAGTGGTAATGTCTTTGGTGTTGAGTCAATGTAGTGTTGAGTTCACAGCATATCTGGTTATCAGAATTTCCTTCCCATTTTTTGAAAGAGCATGTGCAGTCTTGGTGTGATTTCTTCTTTACCGTGGTTCGTTTACCTGGAGTTCAGACCTGGAGTTCAGTTGTGGGAAGGCCTTTTAGTAAGTATCAACTTTCAAAAAAACTAAAATGTTTACAAATAAACCTTATCTTTACAAATGACACTCCTCTTCACCCCAAGGCTATAGGAAGGATGCTTCTTAGTTCCCAATGAGGAGAAGGTCCACAGATCTTTCCAGTGTGATTTCTGTAGACTAGAGAACATGCTTACTATGACTTAACCTCCATTTATTGAGACTTGTTTTATACCCTAAAGATGGTCCATCTTGGATTGTGTTCCCCGAACTCCGGAGAAGAGATGTCCGTGTTGGAGGATGGAATGTTGTCTGAGTGAAGGCAGGCCAAGCTGTCAGTAATTCAAGCCTCCAAAGGTCCACTCTTCCACTGTGTTAGGTGAGGACTCCAGTCTGGACTGCCAGGACAATGTCATAAAGGAGCCAGCAGCAATGTCCTCTTCTCCCTGTTGTTAAGAGTCAATCACTAAAGGAGATTTCAATAAAGTGCTTTCTGGTGGGCCACCTTATGGAAACATTGTCCTGTGTGTCAGATGGGCAGGGGATACAGGGGTGTTACAGTGTGTGATTGTGCATACAGTTATTTCATTTGTTTGATTAATCATGTTTCACATTTATTCGAATTTTTAGAGTTTGAACCTTACAAGGTCCTTACTAATAAAATCGTACTAATAAAAATCAGAAAGAAACTATTTGGAATATGTTTTCAGAAATGCAAAGTAGATATAATATTGACTCCTGGGTTATCATTTTAAAACAATATAATTTTGGCTGGTGAGATGTCCCAGTGTGGAAAGTCACTTGTCGCCAAGCCTAACAACCTGAGTTTGATCCCCACAATCCATATGGTGGAAGGAGAGAAACAACTCATAAAAGCTGTCCTCTGACCTCCATACTTGCTGCGGCATGCACGCTCACTCCCAATCAATGTAAAGAATAAATGTAAAGATTTTAGTAAATGTAAAATCTTTTTTTTTTTTCAAAAAAGAGATGCTTAATTTCAACAAATCTTGTTGGAACAACTATCTAGCTTTTTAACCCATGAAAGAGACAAACTCTAACTGCATGTACTGCTCGGTTGTGTGATTTTGACACAAATGCAGTCACCTGGGAAGAGGGACCCCAGTTGAGGAGTTGGCTCTATCAGATCAGTCTATAAGCAAGCCTGGGGTTCATTTTCTTAATTAACGATTGATGTGGGTGGGCTCAGCTCACCGTGCGCAATGCCACCCCAGGGAATGTGGTCCTGGACTGAGTAAGAAAAGCAAACTGAGGGTCTCTAACAACCGGAGCGAGGAGGGGGCTGTCCCTGACTCTGTTGCCTGCCTGTGGATCTTGTTCTGCTAACGGAGACACCTTGTCTAGTCTCAGTGGGAGAAGATGCGCCTAGTTCTGCAGTCTTGATGTGCCAGGGTGGGGTGATACTCAGGGAGGGCCTCTCCCCTTGCAGAGAAAAAGGAGATGGGAGATCGGGGAGGGACAGGGAGGGTGAGGCAGTGACTGGGTTGTAAAGTGAATAAGTAAAGAAATGGAAAAAAGAAAAGAAAAGCAAAACGAGCAAGCCAGGAACAGCAAGCCAGTGAGCAGTGCTCCTTCATAATCTCTGCTTATGTTTCTGCCTTGGCTTTCCTGGATTTGTGTAACCTGTAGGCCAAATCAATGTTTTCCTCCCCCACATTGGTTTTTGTCAGTGTTGGTTACAGTAACAGAAAAGCAAACTAGATCACAGCATCAGCACTATTTGCAAGACAAAGTTGGTACCTTGTTTCGATTTTCATTTTGAGCAGTGTTTACACCTGGGCTAGCTCTAAGTGTCTTCTGATGTATATGTTAGTTCTGTGTCTATCCAGCAGCCTGTTAAATCAGTTGGGGCCTGTGTCCATATGCTCTGTGCTGCAGAGTGATTTACTTACACAGAAGAAGAACTGTCTGTTTGAAAGTCTAAATGGACTCACCCATAAAACTGTCAGAGCTTGGAGCTGTTACTGGTTATAAATATGTCCAATTAAAGGAACATTTGATTTATTTCCTATATGAAGAGTGAAAAAAAAAGAGTTAAAAGTTGGGCATGAGGAAGAGGTTTCCTTAAGATAATAAAGCCTCTGACAATTATAAGAAAACATGGATGTCCTTCGTTCTCTGGCTTGGGGCTGTCACACGCCCATCAGCTTAGCTTCTGTTTGGGGAATGGAGAGTGGATTTGGCTGCACAAAATTCGGAATGCACGTAATGCCACTGACTCGTACACTTTGAAATGGTTAAAAGTGGAAACTCTTAGACCACGCGGATTCTCCTGTAGTGAGTGAAGAGCAGCCTGGGAACCATGGCTACACAGCCAATAGAGGGAGCAGGGATGGGTGACTCAAGAGGAAGGGTGAGGGAAGAATCGGGATGGGGTTTCTATTCCTGCACAAACATCATGACCAAGAGGCAAGTTGGGGAGGAAAGGGTTTATTCAGCTTACACTTCCACACTGCTGTTCATCACAAAAGGAAGTCAGGACTGGAACTCAAGCAGGCCAGGAAGCAGGAGCTGATGCAGAGGCCATGGAGGGATGTAATTTACTGGCTTGCTTGCTTCTCCTGGCTTGCTCAGCTGGCTTTCTTATAGAGCCCAAGACTACCAGCCCACAGATGGCACCACCCACAAGGGGCCCTCCCCCCCTTGATCACTAACTGAGAAAATGCCTTACAGCTGGTTCTCATGGAGGCATTTCCTCAACTGAAACTCCTTTCTCTGTGATAACTCCAGCTTGTGTCAAGTTGACACAAAACCAGCCAGTACAATTGACCCCTTGTCAACTTGACACACAAACACATCACTATTAAGCCTCAACCCTTACTTTCTTATTCATCCCCAAGATCTAAATAGTGTCCCAGTTAGGGTTTCTGTTGCTTCGATGAAACACCATGACCAAAAAGCAAGTTGGGGAGTAAAGGGTTTTTTTGGCTTACATTTCCATATTGCTCTTCACAATGGAAGTAAGTCCAGCAGGGCAGACCTTGGAGACGCAGAAGCCATGGAGGGGTAGGTGCTGCTTAAGGGCTTGCTCCCATGGCTTGCTCAGCCTGCTTTCTTATAGAACCCAGGACCACAGCCCAGGGAAATGCCCTACAGCTGGATCTCATGGAGGCAGTTCCTCAACTGAAGCTTTTTCTTCTGTGATGACTTCAGCCTGTGTCAAGTGGACACAAAACCAGCCAGTACAGGCGGTAACATGATTCTGTCATGGAGGATAAACGATATCCAATGTTTGGAAAAACCTTACAACTATACAGCTTGGACTGAAGTGTGCCTTTCGTGGGCCTTAGTGACAATAATATATTAATATTAATTTATCCACTGCCACAAACACACCAAACTAATGCAAGAGGTGAATGATGGGGAACAGAGACGGAGGGAGAAGTCACCCTCTACATGCCTTGCTTATTTTTTTTCTGCAAACTTAAAATTTGTCTATTAATTTTTATTTAAGAAGCTGCCAGAAGAAGAAACATGAACACAGAACAAATGGAAGAATTTTGGCACAAGAGGACAGTGGAGGGAGGCCCAAAGGAAAAAATTCTAGGTAAAGACTTGTTATTATTATTAATTATTATTTTCCAAGTACAGATGTTTTTGAAAATAAAAATGAAAATATATATGCAGAATTCTTCACACATGAAATGCTGAGAGGATGTATTGATAGTACTTTCATCCTGCAGAAGTCTCGAAGCAAATCCCTTAGCTGGGGAGAAAATGATACCAGATGGAAAGACGAGTGCAGAGTGATGGAGACAGTTGGGAGGGACACCTCAAAATAAGAGACTAAGTGGGGTGATCCAAAGGCTCACACTAGGCGGGAGTCAGGGACGCATGAGGTAGGCCAGGCAGAACTAACTGAGTTGTTTTACATCAGTGGTTCTTGGCCTTCCTAACGCTGCGGACCTTTAGTACAGTTCCTCATGCTGTGGCGACCCTCAGCCATAACATTATTTCCATTGCCACTTCATAATTATAATTCTACCAGTTATGAATCATAATGTAAAAGTTTTTGGAAATAGAGGGTTGCAAAGGGGCTGTGACTCGCAGACTGAGAATTGCTGGTTTAGATGTTAGCTTCTGGCTGAATCAGGTAAGGAAGGCATCGCTATGGGCGCGCTGGGCAGCCTGGGCTAGCATAACAATTTTCCGATTGGTTCTAATGCTATTTGTGTTAATTCGGCTCCCCAAATTACACGGAAACCTGCAGTCTGCCTGTAAGATACTGAGGGTCCCTGCCCCAAGTTGGCTTTGATTGGTGAAATAAGGTCGTCTGCAGCCAAAAGCTGGGCAGGGAGACAGGCAGGACTTTCGATTTCCCAGGCAAGGGAGGGGAGGAGAGGAGTTTTTAGAACAGCCATGTGGGGAAGTGCAGAGAGTAGACTTGAGGAAGCAGGAGAGAAAGCATCCAACCATTTAAGAGTCAGGGAAGAGACCCCAGGAGCCACTTCCCTGACTGGGTCTGGGGTAGCAGAGATGGAATATCAGAGCGGAGAGTGTGCTAGCCATGGGGAGGTTTGGACGTGCCCAACCATTGAGCTGTTTAAGGTATTTAAAATATAAGGCCTGTGTGTGTGTGTCTTTCTTTTGGGAATCCAGCGCCATGGTTGGTGGTAATGAGAAGCAAGAAGCGCACACACTGTCGGGGAGTTCAGAGCGGATTAGCAGCTTACCGTTCATAACAAAACCCTGACGCAGTAGCTCCACGTTCAGTTATTTTCTCAGTGTCTGCAGGCTAAATATTCAAAGTCAATATTCCTTTTCTGGTGAGGACTTTCTACCTGGTGTGAATGTGGCTGCTCTCTGTCTATGTACTCCTAAAGACTTTTCTGGACACACATCTTTTGTGTCTCTTCTTTTAAAATTTGACTTATTTCTTGCTTATTATTAGATTTATTAATTAGTTTATGTGTGTGCATGCATGTGTGTGTGTGTGTGTGTGTGTGTTTGTACAGTGTACATGTGGAAGTCAGTGTTTCTTTTCATCATGGGGACCAGGATTTGAACTTAAGTTGTCAGGCTTGGTATCAGTTATCTTACCCACTCAGTCATTTTCCTGGCCCTGTTTTTTTTTTTTTTCTCTCTCTAAGAATAATGTCAGGGCAAAGATTTCTATGATGACCTCATAAATTGTATTGTAACTACTTCTTTAGATAGACAATCTCAAAATAAAACTACTCAGGAATTAGAATGTCAACACAATAATTTTGAAGAAGTGAGTCTGAGGCAGGAGGATTGCTGTGAATTCCAGGCCAGCCTGGGCTACATATTGAGCCATAATCTAGTCTGAATTACTATGTGAAAGGTGTACTTCAGAAGAACATTTTTGGAGCTTTGTGCATGGGTGGGTACTGGCTGTATTCAATCAAGAAGGAACCCATAAGGATCCTGTGCCTAATGCAGGGTGTGTTGTAGTTAGCATTTAGAACTATGGGATCCAGGCTAGGTTCTTTCCACTAAGACTTGCCGCCACATGCTCCTTACAGGGAATTCTTTGTCTAACTCAGTCCACTCAGCACAGAAGACCTGGTAAGGACTTGGGTCCCAGTTCTGTCTAGAAAAAGTATTCTTCTGGAGTGGAGTCTTAGCATGAGGGGCTGTGACCAAAGTACATCAAACTATTAGTTTGAAGAGCTCTCCTTAATAAACGCCACAGACTAGGTTAAGAAACAGTGGGAAAAACACTTGTTCCTAAGCCCGATGCCCTGAGTTTGATCCCTGGGATCCACATGGTGGAAAGAGAGGACCAGCTTCAGAAGCTTGTTCCCTGACCTCCACCTGTGCTGTGACACACACCCCTTCCTACATAAATAAATAAAAATGCAATGAAAATCCACAGGAAATTGTTTTATCATATCTCTGGAGAGTCCGGTCTGAAACTGAGGCCCTGGCTGGGTAGGACCCTGTTGAGTCTCCCTAACTGCGTGGCTTCTCTCCCTATGTCTTTCTTCTGTCTATGCCTGTTTGCTTAATCGTCTAAGGACACTAGACATATTAGATTGGGGTCCATCCCAAAGATTTCATTTTAGCAGAAAGCAGTAACAGTCAGAGGGGCTGAGAGTTGGGTCTTCAAAAGACACTTTGGGTAGTTCAGTTTGAAGCTATTCAGGCAGTCTGCGGTGTGCTCTGCATCCTGACCAGCAGAGGGCGCGCATGCCTGCTTTGACACTTTAGAGAATGAGTCAGAGGAACATTTCTGTCTTCGGAGAAAGCTTCTGGGAGCCTAGCTTGCTCTTCTCCTAGGAACACCCAAATTTCCTTGTGTACCTTACTTCTTTACAAATGGTAAGAAATAAATGGTCATAATCTCTCTGTCTCTCTCTCTCTCTCTGTGTGTGTGTGTGTGTGTGTGTGTGTGTGTGTGTGTGTGTGTGAGAGAGAGAGAGAGAGAGAGAGAGAGAGAGAGAGAGAGAGAGAGAAAGAGAGCTGGCAATCTGCATACAGGGCAGAGGTTTATGCTGTGTGTCCTCTTTAATGGCTCTCCGCCTTCTTGCTGGGAGCCTGCTCCCCACTGAGCCTGTGCTTCACAGATTAGGTTAGGCTAGCTAGCCAGAGGTTGCTGAGGCTCCACGTGTCTCCTCCACTCTAGCACAGGGGTTACGAATAAGTGGTCATTATTCACCCTTTACACAGGTGCTGGGGATCCAGACCCAGGTTCTCGTGTTTGTTTGGCAAGCACTTGACCGACTGAGTCACCACCCCAATTTCTATATGTGGGAGCTTCTAATGTGGTAAAATGTGTCTGCTGTCTTTGAACCCTGCAGCGGCCTTTTCTGTTTCCAGAAAACATTTCTCCCTAGATACTATCTCTCTCAGGATTCTGTTTACTCTCTCTTCCAGCAATTCACACTCTGTCTCCACCTACCTGGCAATTACCAACAAGTTACATAAATTGGTCTCCTTACATATCATTGCTTGTGGGAGGTAGTTTGCCCTGGGTACATACTGTCCTCCGCAAAGGACAGAAGCTTATGAAATCCTGTCATGGCAGGACTTCAGAAGTACTGGAAGACAGATAAGAAAGCCCCCGTGAGCATGGACCACCAAAGCAAGTGCTTTCATTTTGCAGATGGCTTCTCATTTCTTAGTTGTATAGTTAATAACGTTTTACTTCTGTATCTTAGAGGATCCAAGCAAGGAAGCACAGACGATGCGTATGGACATGATTTCATGTAGAGAACAGGCTGCACATGAAACTGTAAAAGCAAAAGACCACGGAGAGAAGAGGGTAAGGGTGTAAGAGACAGGGACCTTAGAGGAGACTCTCTGTGCAGCCAGGACTGACACCATTCGCACCACACATACCAGGTCATGAGATAGCATGTAACGTAATGTGACGTGATGTGACGTGACGTGACGTGACGTGACGTAACGTAACGTAACATAATGCTGGGAGTTTGGGAAGAGTTTAGAAGCTGAAGTAATTGTGGCCACTATGGTGAAGGGTCATTGCTTCACAGGACTGGCAGGAAAGGGGGGGGGGGGCAGAATCCTTCTCCATCCAGATGATCTCTCTCTACTGCCTCCTACTGGCAGAAGCTAGCAGCAAGTCCACTGGCAGGAGAAATAGCATTTGCAGGAGTCAAGTTCTTACACTGTAGAGCCCAGGATAGAAGGGAAGTTTTGGAGATGACAGATAATACTTAACACCATAAGTCACCATTTATTCAGCTTCCACATTCACGTGTGAGCATCCAAAGATCCACAGTAGTAACTGTTAGGTTTTGGCCTCATCAGATGACACCATCTTCATATAAATAAACTCCAGGCTCTCCCCATAAAAGACAAAGAATCTGAAGTAACTCTCCATGGACAAAAATGGAACAATATGAAGCATAAAATGAGTAAGTACAATTTGAACTAGCCGGTAGATAACTTAAATTTTTTTTTGAGGCTATGTCCAACTACCTAGCCTGGGCTAACCTGAACAGACTATGTAAACCAGGCTGGCCTGGAACTCGCAGAGCTCTACTTGTCTCTGCCTCTTGAGTGCTGGGATGAAAGGCTTGCAGGACTATGCTATTGTGGGACTCCTCGTGGGGAGATGTGGACAAATGTGCACACCTACGCTGGATAGGGAACTGATGACTGCTGTCACAGTAAAGACACCACCAAAGTCCACTTCGGTGAACTAATGAGATTATTGGGCTCACTTAACAGGAATATGAGCAGGAGGTTACTTACAGGAGCAGTAATGACTCAAGAACAGCTATGTCACCAAAAACCCATCCCAGCATGGGTGACAGCTCACAAAGTTGGGAACCTGGAGCATGCTGCATAACCTGCAGGTAGCTCAACAGGTTGGGAAGTGTCTCTTCCAGGTACTTAGTAGGTCTGAGATTCTTCTGGGCAGCTTGGGTGGTCTCTGTCACTTTTGAGCAGCTCAGCTTCTCTCAAGTGTCTCCTGCTTTTATTCACTTGGGGAGGGAGGGACCTAGAATATTTAGTCATTTTCAGGGACTTCCTGAAGCCATTGAATTGTTTACTTTAAGATCAGTGGGCTTCCTTGAGGGATGGAATGTTTACCTCCCTTTAGAACATTCCATGTCTTTTTGTTTTGATATTTACTTTATTTACATTTCAAATGTTTTCCCCTTTCCAGGTCTCCCCTTTGGAACTGCCCTATCCCATCTTGCCTCCCCCTGCCTCTGTGAGGGTGCTCCCCCACCCACCCTCCCACTCCCATCTTCCTTCCCTAGCATTCCCCTACATTGGGGCATCTAACACCCTCAGGCCCAAGGGCCTCTCTTCCCACTGATGGCCAACAAGGCCCTCCTCTGCCACATATGTGGCCAGCACCATGGGTCCCTCCATGTGTATTCTTTGGTTGGTGGTATAGTCTCCGGGAGCTCCTGGGGGGGGGTGTCTGGCCAGTTGACACTGTGGCTCCCTCCATGGGGCTGCAAACCCCCTCAGCTCCTTCAGTTCCTTCTCCAACTCCTCCATCCGAAACCCCACTCAGTCCAATGGTTGGTTGCGAGCACCCGCCTCTGTATTTGTCAGGCTCTGCCTGAGCCTCTCAGGGGACAGTTTATCATGCTTCCATCAGCAAGCACTTCCCAGCATCCACAAGAATGTCTGGGTTTGGTGGCTATACATGGGATGGATCCCCAGGTGGGGCAGTCTCTGGATGGCCTTTCCTTCAGTCTCTGCTCCACACTTTGTCTCCATATTTCCTCCTGTGAGTATTTTGTTCCCCCTTCTAAGAAACGCTGAAGCATCCACATTTTGTTTTTCCGTCGTCTTAGGCTTCATGTGGTCTGTGAATTGAATCTTGGGTATTCCGAGCTTTTGGGCTAATATCCACTTCTCAGTGATACATACCATGTTTGTAGAACATCCCATGTCTTAATGAGATTCCCTCCAATATGGGAGATTTTATCTGGGAGAAAATTTCTGTATAACACACAATTGACTTACTTTTTAATTACAACCCCAAACAAAGATGAAGCCCTACTGAGAGCTGGGTGGTTAATAGATGGAAATGCAGCTCTCCTTCTTGTCTGTCTTCATTTCCATGCTTATGTGTGCACACTCATGGATGCCCAAGGCGGATGTTCGGAATCATCCCCCATCACTCTCCCGCCTTGTTAGCTGAGGCTGGATCTCGTCATCGAACCCATAGCTCACTAATATGTCTAGTCTCCCTAGTCGACTTGCTCTGGGAACTCCTTGTCTCCTCCTTCCTGAGGCTGGAATTACAGGAGAGCTCCTGTGATTACACACCTTGCTGGCATTTAGCTGGGTCCTTATGCTTTGGTCATGTGGTAAGTGCTTTAATGGATGGGCCATCTCCCAGCATGACAGATCTTCTTACAGAGCAATTTCTGATGGCGTATGTGGACACTGGCCATCTCTTGAGAAGAAGCACACCATCCTCTCTACCCCATCTTTTAAGGTTGATCTGGACTTTGTGACTTACTTCAAATGAACACACAGTGAAAAGGAAGCAGTAGCAACGTGGCAGTGGTGAAAGTAGTGCACATGCTTAACCAGGAGGTGAAGGGTAACGTCCATCACTAGTGAGACCATATGACGTCTCTGTCCCCTGTGAAAACGCTCTGACAAGAAGGACACTTGGTGGCATTCTTTCTTAGATCCACAACTCCAGGAAACAACATCCAAGTTTAAACATGAAAAAAAAAAAAGACAGAAAATCTTTCAAGATTCACTCTTCACTATTGTCAACAAATGGGGCTGAGAGACTGAGGAGACATGACAGCAGAAGCCACATTCTGGGTTGAATCCTAGAATAAAAAAATTAATATTAATGGAGGAGCACTGGAACATGAGTCAAGCTTGGGGGTTAGTTACTAACAATGGACACTGGGTTCTTGGTTTGGAAAATGTCCCCCAGCAATGAAAGATGGTGACATTAGGGGACACCTGGTAAAAGACACAGGTACACCGGCTCTCTCTGTATTATATCCTAAAAATGTTCCTGCCCAAACAGCCTTCTTTCTAGCCTATTTTATCTTCCTCTCTTCAGCCCAGGACCTAAGCTGGTTGAGGTTTTGGTTATCTGGTACCATGATCCAAATAATGATTCCTAATGGATCCACATTCTTGGTGGCTACATCTGAACTACTGTTGTTGAACACAGAAGTAGTAAGAGACTATCAGAGAGTCCACAGAACCACTGGCTTCCAGAAGCATCCTTTTCTCTTCTTTGTATTGCAGTCATCCAGTTACCTGGAGCCAACATCAGAGCTAGAACAGAAGAACCCTTCCTCGTTGGCTGAGAGGCATGAGGACCCCAACAAGACCAAGGATGTTTGTTATATAGTTATTGTATTTTCCCCTTGTAGAAGCACTCCTTCCCTGAGAACTAACATCTCCAACTTGACTAGACCATGATAGAAACCTGAAGTTCTGCAAGGTGACCACCAGCTCTAATAGTGAAGGAAGTTAACTTCATCCCATCCAGGTATCCTTGGACTCAGGTCTGAGCATGATGAAATGGCTCAGCAATCTACTAGTTTAAGTATAAAGTGCTTCCTATGACGAGGAACCACTTAGGATGTCCCTTAAGTGACATCATACCTGAGCCTTCAGGAAAGCATTCTACTGGGCCATTGGATTTCACGGACCTGCCATTTCTGGGGATGAGCTCTTTATTAAACTGAAGTATGCCATCAAGGGGATGAGCCCATCATTACTTCATTGCATTACATAAACACGTGAATATTCATACTAGTGAAGTACTTGCATATAGAGAGTGTAATTCATTTCTGTATCATGAGGTTAAATTCATGACTCCTTTTTTGTGGGAGAGGTCAAGACAAATTAATAACAACCAGATAGCTGCTAATCTCCCCAGGGAGAAGTCCCATGATCCATGTCCAATGTTGGTCTTTGTGTTGAGAGATTAAATAGGGATGGTAGCTAGACCAGCCTCAGTGGAAAGAAACTCCCATTAATGGATGCAAGTACCACCTTCACCCCCACTATTAAAGCCTCTTGTGAATGTTAAGCAACTGGGCAAATGTCTGCTCACACCTCCCTAACCCAGAGCCTTTGTTGTGGAGGAAACCCAGTCACATGCACACATATATCCACACCTAGCAGTATTCACAGATCTACCCTTATATCTGGTTGTTAATTTCCCAATTCTGTTCTCTCCAAGACCCTGACCAACTGCTGTGACATTATCTCCTCTGTCAAAATCAGTTAACCTCTCTGCCTCTGACTACCTCTTCTCAGAAGACAGACAATGTGTTGAAGTTCTCTTGTGTCTGTCAGAGCACCACTGAGTGGGCTATCAGCCCATTTCCTGTTCCTGTATTGCTTGGAACCACCCACCAGCAAGGGCAGGGTCCATTTCTCCCTTCAGTCAATGACTGAGAAGGGACCCCCACTAGGTGATTGTGGTCATTTGTATTTGTCAATTTGAAACAAACTAAAGACACCCAGTGAGAGAAAGCCTCGACTGAGAAGCTGCCTCCATCAGACAGTCTGTAGGCAAGTCTATGGCGGTTGGGGGATGCTTTCTTGATTAATAATTGATGCGGGAGGGCCCAGACCACTGTAGTCAGTGCTATCCTTGTGTAGGTGATCCTGGCTTGCATAAAAGAATGAAATCTGAGTCAACCACAAAGAGCAAGCCAGTAAGCAGCACTCCTCTGCGGCCTTTGCTTCAGATCCCATCTCCAGGTTACTGTCTTGAGTTTCTGCCCTGATTTTCCTCAGTGATGGACTGTAAGCTGTAAGCCAAAACAAATCCATGGTGTTCCTCAGGAAGATAGAAAACAGACTAAGTTAGTTTTATAGGTTGGCTTGAGGCAGGGAATGCAAAGATGATGGTTGGGTGTTAGTGAGCCCGAGGCATCTGCATGGGTGTTGTTGTGTCTTTGAAATTGCTCAGCTTGGATTCAGTATACCGTTAGTACCTATAAACATACATCTCAGAACTCACAATTCCTAGCCCTGAGAGGTACTGTGTCCTACCACATCCCATTCAAAATGGCAGCTCAGGCCACGCACAGCCCCAGGATGGGCCATGGTCAGGTGCTCACTCTTTAGCAGACCCAACTATAAGCTGGGAGCTATTTCTGCAGTGGAGAATGTTTGGCTGACAGCAAGGACAGTGCTCCGTTCTGAAGCCTCCCAGCCTTGCAGGATGCTGCTGCCACTGAAGCATGTCAGAGTCTTCACACAAGCCTGCTGGTTTCCATGGAGATTTCATGCATCATGGATATTCTGGGTCATAAGGCCCAAGTGACAGCAGTTTGCTTTGGGGTCCTCACTTGCCACAGTCACTTCCTTATCTCCAGTCCCCATTTAGGTGAGTAAATGAGTCAGTATTGTGCATTTTATTTTATTTTATTTTGGTTATTTGAGGCAGAATATCATGCAGCTCAAGCTGGCCTTGAACGTGCTATGAAGCTGAGGATGACGTCTGCATTATGCCACTTGGGACATAGTATAGTGTGAGATTTACTGTCCGAGCAGAGCAAGGATGTTGGGCTTGATCTTTTCTATAACAGTAGCTCTTACTCTGTGTGTCAGAGAGTCAGTGTGGAATTCTGTCATTGAGTGGCAACATTCAAATTGATCATTCTGGGCGTGGAGAAGAAATTGGTAATGAGTAGTCATTTTCCTTGTACCTTTTGGGCTCACTGTAATCTGGACTTGAGCTGAAACCCCATTTGTTAGTTGATTGACACAGCCCCCTTCCCCTGTGATGATTATTAGATCACAAAGATGATTTGGGTCCTTAGGAATCAGATGAATTCTGAGGTGGTATTGATAATCCCCTAAAGGTCCAGGCATTCTTCTAGTAGTGATGGTTGGTCTCATTCCCAAATTGATTGGATTTGAAATCAATTAAGAGACACACCTCTGGGTGAGTCTGTGAGGTCATTTCCAGAGTGGACTGACTGTGGGGAGCCCCTCCTCCAGAGTGGGTGGCACTTTCTGACAGCAGTCAGACATAAGGGAAATCAAGGGGAAAGCATTGCTGCTTTGTCTGCCTAAGTTCACTTCTTGCTATTGGCTCATCTGCCCTGATGTTATTGCTGTCACCACTGCCATCCTTTGCTGACATTGGGACCAAGATTCCTGGGTCTTCCAAAGGTATGCATGCATGCATGTATGGATGGATGCATGTTTACATGTATGTATGTATGCATGTATGGATGCATGCATGTATGTATATGTACCACAGGTATGCAGTGACTGAAGAGGCCAGAAGAGGGTTCTGGATCCCTGGGAACTGGAGTTGCAGTGTCTGCAGTCAGACTCTTCATAGTTGTTACTCTCCGTGCTCCCCATTGTTCTCAGTAATTCTTACACCTCACCTACCGTTGTCTCCCAAGAATGGAGCATGGCTCCATACAGAGCTGCAGTAATCCTGCTTGTCCACAGGATAGACCAGTAGGGGCTTATTAGTGTTTGTATGTTCTAGAGTGGTAAGCATTCAAGTATAAAAATCTATCCTTTAGTGGAGATAGCAGTGCTGGGTGCCCTAGCTGGTATCTGCCGGGCTGGTGGCTAATGGTTAATCAAATGGCATGCACACACTTCTAGTTTACTGTGGAAGGCACTTGGCCTTTCCAAATTTGATTTCCAGTAGTAGCCTTCTAGGAAGAGGGAGTCCTTCCCATGGTGACCTCTGAGGACTAGGGAGCGACTTCCTGTGCTTGAGCTCTTTCTTGCCCGGGAGCACAGGCTTTTCTAGCGACTCACTTTAGGTAAGACTGGTGGGCAAAGAAAATATGCCAATGCTTTCATCTGAGAAGCCACAGAAATTGGAAGGTGTGTGTGTGTGTGTGCGCGCGCGTGCCATGGTTTGCATGTGGAGGTCAGGAGACAATCTTGGATGTTGGCTCTTGACTTCTACCCTGTTTAAGACAGGGTCTTTGTTCACTGTGCATGCTGAGCTGATTGGCCTGTGAGCTTCTAGGCATGCTCCTGACTCTACCTTCCAAACCTCTGGGATTATAGATACATGCAACCATGCCTGTGTTTATGTAGGTTCTGGGAATCAGAACTTGAGTCTTCATGCTTCTATAGCAAGTGCTTTACCTTCTGAGCTATTGTCCCAGTCCTGGAAGGGCCGATGCTTTAAAGGAAATGTAAATGAAGGAACTGAAGGGTATTTAACAAGGCTTGCATGGTAACCCATGCAATGCATGGTAGCATCTTTGGATACTGATTGTCCAGCACTGTCACTGACCTCTTTATATCTGCCATGGGGATCAAAACAAAAGCAGAAAAATCCCCTTGGTCATGGGAAGCAAAATAACAGCAATTGGTTGAAGTAAAAATGAAGTCACCAATGTTAATGTTTTGAGTACAGTCTTGAACAGTGACAGTTGCAAAATCCTGTCTATGTAACCTAACTACGTGCCTGTGTAGCATAACTATGTAAGTACATTTTTCTTGCTATAAGATAACACACAGTGCTGTTTCCTGTCTATTAGTGGAGATAGACCTTCTGAGGGTAAAAGTCAGGCAGGTCCTCTGCAGTATTGAGGTGAACAGAGACAGCTCTTTCTTGCAGTACTGTTGCATGAAGGCCCTGGGCTCTTTTCGAAAACCCTAGATGGTTTATGAGACCCAGAGTGGCATCAATGTCTGGACTGAGTTCCCCAAACCTGAGCTAATCAAATTGTTTAACTTCTAGTACCCATGTCACCCCTAGAATTTTCTAAATTCTAGTTGAAAATTAAAGTCGGGCAGTAAGCTACCTCCTTTCAGTCAATATACCACATAATTAGCCTAAGTTGGTCGCAGAGCATGTCTGTCTAGGTTGGACACAATCTTGTGAAGATACTTCCAGTACTGCATGTGGTAGGATGGGTTTTAATTTTTTTCTGCCAGAAAATGGATAGCTTTGTCACTTATTTTGAAGACTTTAAAAGCACAAAGAGTTATTCGGTTCCTTTGGCATCAGGAAGGGAGTACAAAGGGTGTAAGCTTTGATCTAGCTCCCGGGTGATGTGAGTTTTTATCTGGAGGCCTCTGTGAGACTCAATGTCCAGTTCTACAAAACAGCATTCTCTGTAAGCTCTGTAAGGACTTAGCAAGTCAGGTTGTGTGTTCAAGTCAGAGTGGCTCGAGTTTGAATGCACAACTATCTCTCCTCTCTCAACGATAAGCCTCTGCCTCACTCATCCTTACAACTGAAAGAGCATCAACATCAGCGTTTACAAGCTAAGGTGCTCTGTTACACAGGGTAAAAGGGTGCGTGAGCCCTACTCACTCTTGGACACATAGGCTTCTGATAAGAATGGGAACCCATCAGTGGGTGAATGGGTAAAGGAGATGAGGTGCAAGTTCCCCAGCGGGATTTTCGTAGCTATGACTTAGAGTGAAATGTTGTATTTGCAGGAAGACAGAAGACATTGGAGAACATCCTGTCATGTGAATAAAGCAAAGTCAGAAAGATAAATAGTGCATGTTTTCTCTTGTATGACTCAGAATCTAGACTTACGTATAAACACACACACACACACACACACACACACACACACACACACACACACACACACACACACGACATGAAAGTAGACAGAGCACTATTAGGAGAAAGGGGATTCGGAGGAGGAAGGAACAAGAGTGGATAATGGAGGAAAGAAAGTCCAGATGTCACATTCTATCTATCTATCTATCTATCTATCTATCTATCTATCTATCTATCTATCTATCTATCATCTGTCTGTCTGTCTGTCTACACATAAGTGTGAAGGGAGTTGTTAGACAAGAAGGGAACCAGCAGGTAGGAGAGGAGGCCAAGAGGAGGCGGTGTGGGGTGAATAAGCACTGTACATGAGGATGTCATGGGGGAACCCACCTATTGTTTTGTATACTAACAAAAATTAACATGAAAGAAAAAATTGAATCTTGTCATAGTGCCTCTCACCAAAATTAGAGTTGATTATAGTCAAGTGCACAGATTGACCTATATTTGCTCTTGGGCCATGTTGTGTGGGGTTTTCAAATATATATAAAGAGATAGCTATTCAGCCCAGACAGAGAGGGCCCCAACAGAGCAAAGGATTCCATTCCAGTTCAGCTTGGTGAACCAATGAGTCTGTTGAGGTTACTCACAGGGGTGTGGTTGACCAAAGGGTGGTGTACCACTAGGAAGTCCCCTGCATGGCTTCTGGGCAGATACATTCTGTGGGCTCCCACTCTAGACTGCTTTCACCTCTTATGTATTGGGGATTGGATGCCTGGAGAGGGGAGGGTCCAAGAGGCTCTTGTGAAGGCCTCGTGCAAGGCTCATCACCCTCCTTCTTCCCTCTATGGAACCATTGCTAGTCAATGGGCTCAATGAGGTGACATCCTGACCTGGATCCTCACAGCTATTTGGTTCTTGATGGTGATGGTCATATCCAGCCTGGAGGAAATGGCTACATTACAACTGCTTCTGTGGAGTGTCCAAAAAGGGGCTGGTGTGAATCCTGTGACATTTACATTAAAAAACCAGACAGTGTTTCTAGATATTCATGGAAATATCTATGACTTTCTCTGTCATAGATGCACAGACACAAGAGACATTTAGTTTTATTTATTTTTATGTTTTTTAAAGATTTATTTATTTTATGTATATGAGTACACTGTTGCTCTCTTCAGACACAACAGAAAAGGGCATCAGATCTCATTACAGATGGTTGTGAGCTACCATGTGGTTGCTGGGAATTGAACCTAGGACCTCTGGAAGAGTAGACAGTGCTCTTAACTACTGAGCTATCTCTCCAGCCCTCGTTTTACATTTTGAAATGACTTATTTTATGTATGTATTTGTGTATGGAATATGTGCATAGTCCTGTGGGTGTATGAATGTGTAGGTAGGCGTGTTGATGTGTCTGCATGTGCCTGCGGGTGTATGAATGGTGTAGGTAGGCGTGTTGATGTGTCTGCGCGTGCCTACGGAGTTTCAGAGGTCAGTGTTCAGTGTCTTCATTAATTGAGCTCCACCTTTTGAATGAAATTAAAAGCTCTTTTTAAAACTCAGGGACTCAGGGTCTCCTGGATCTCAGGCTAGCTTGGAAGTAACTATGTAGCCAGTGATGAAATAGAACTCCTGATCCTCCTGCCTCAGGTGCCTTCTGGAGTGTTGGGATTGTAGCTGGCAGCACTATGTCCGGCTTTCCACCTTCTTGGAGGCAGGTCTCTTATGGATCATCCCCTCAGCTGTGCTGGCTGGACAATGAACTCTGTGGGTCTGACTGTCTCCCCACTCCCATCACTCCAGCTGTGTCTCACCACCCTTGACTTTTTTTCTTCTTCCTGTCGGTGCTGCGCGTCTGAACTCAACTCCTTATGATTGCACAGTAGGCACCATGGAAGTCCTTAGCCAAGTTTAAACTTCTTTCATCAAATCCCTCACTCACTACACGCTATAATCTCACATCCTGAAGCAAGAGACAGTAGCTCTCAGCTGATTTTTCTCTGACCATGGTGGTGCGCGGCATGCAAATGGCAGTTCTGCTTCCTAAGAATCGAGCTGAGAGCCTGAGGACTGTTTTGGTCTTTTTCTTTCTAAGAACTCATTCAAATCGATTCAGATCTACTTCCTGTAAACAAATTATATCTTGCTGGTGAAATTTGCAGGCGCCCCAACAAAGTATCCATTATTCAATGGAAGCAATTTAGTAGCAGCTGTCCCAAGTCCAGCAGAGACCTCTGAAGTGTCCAGTACCACACTCCAAGGATTTGCAGTGGGTTCCTGGAAAATGTCAAGGAATCAAACGAGCTACGTTCTCCTACATTCCATCTGTAAGAAGACAGTAGAGCGGTGCTATTTCTCTGAGCTGGGGGAAGAAAAAGAAACCCGAGGAGTGAATAGAACAACATTCTGGTTTTGCTCAAGCACAGGGTTTTGACAGCCTCGCCCAGCCCTTGCTGTCACTGCCTACTATGTGCATTTAGTCGTATGGATGTGGACATGGCTGTTCTGAGAACTTGGAGGATTCTTCACTCACATATCCTCCTGTCCTTTCAGGAGAAGGAAGCTTTGCAGCCAGAGAGCCGAGGATGAAGGAAAGGAAAGGAAGAGTTTACTCTGGGTATCAATTATTCTTCTCACCTTTGAGGCAAAATATTCAATGGAATAACTTAGGTAGGGGAGAGAGAGATTTTCCTCATAGTGTCATGTCAGGGAAGGCG
This sequence comes from Uromys caudimaculatus, assembly GCA_028551405.1. Classification (NCBI taxonomy): domain Eukaryota; kingdom Metazoa; phylum Chordata; class Mammalia; order Rodentia; family Muridae; genus Uromys; species Uromys caudimaculatus. The sequence continues at coordinate 51,974,925 of CM052708.1, forward strand.
TGGCAGCTTGGGGCCTCCTTAGCTATTGGCGTGACCTGCAACATCCTGAAAGCAGAGAGTTGTCTCCTCCTCTTCCTCCTCCTCCTTCTCTTCCTCCGTCTCCTCCTCCTCCTCTTCCTCCTCCTCCTCTTCCTCCTCCTCCTCCTCCTCCTCCTCCTCCTCCTCCTCCTCCTCCTCCTCCTCCTCCTCCTCCTCCTCCTCCTAGTTTCTTGAAGCTAGAGATGCTATAAATTGGCCCCTGAGACCAGAAGAGGATGTCAGAACCCTTGGGGCTAGAGTTACAGGCAGTTGTGAGGGAAACTGGGATCTAAGCTCAGGCCCTCTGCAAGAGTAGTATACTCTCTTAACCTCGAGCCATCTGCCCAGCCCACTACTTTCTTCTTTTATCTCCTTGAAGGAGGAATCCTTCCCATTAGATGCTAATATAATGAAACTTCATTAAAATTTTCCTGGTTGGTCTTGAACTCATCACAGGTGCTATGTCTTTTTCAATAAGCAGAGAGACAAACAGAATTGGTGATTTTACATTTGAAGTTATTTAAAGAAAGTTAATGACTGTCACTGATATTTTTACACTGAAAGTCAATCTTTGCACTTAAAACCATATTATAATTAATATGAAGGCCTACATAGTGATTTAGAGGTCGTGTGTATGTGTGTGTGTGCGTGTGTGTATGTGTGTTTAAAACAAAAATAGGTACTTGGCCAACATTTTCTGGTTCTCTGTTGGCTCATGGTTTGAGGGGATACAGTCCATCATGGCAGGGAGGGGCTGGAGGTATGAATGTAAAACTTCTCACCCTACCCACACTTCTAGCCAGGGAACATAAGAAGTGGGTCTGGGTTATAAACCTCAAGGCCTCCCCTTGCTGCTAGTGACCCACTTCCTCCAGGAACATCCCATCTGTAAAAGCTCCATGACCTCTCAAAACAGAACTACCAGCTGGGGATCAAGTATTCAAACCCATGAGCCCACAGTGCACACTCCACCTTCGGACCAGAACATGAGCTCCAGTCTCCTCCTCATACAAGGTCACTAACTCCATGCTGAGGGCTCCAGCTTCATCTAAATCTGACAGTTTCCAATATCATTGTACTGACAGTACAGCTTCAAAATGCTGATGCCGGGGGGACACGGACATGTGGTTCTTCACAATTCTTTCACATACAAGGTGTTGGAAGAATGTAGGGAAACAAATTGCGGATGGTTATTTATTTGTGGAAGGACAGAAGGCATATTTTCTTTGGCCTACTTACATTTTGTTTTCAAAGGAAAATGTACTTTGATGTCAGAGAGCACATGACACTAAACAAAAGCAGCTCATAAGGCTGGATAATTGCTCCCAAATGTGCATTCTGCATCGAGGTATGAGGCCTTCTCTGCGAATTCCAGGACAAAGAGTTTACCACACATAGCATCCTTTAAAGCAGAAGAAACACTGGCATTTCAAGCCACATGGAGTACTGCCTCTGGCCTTTGTGGGAATGGAGAGTCAACCAAGCTTAGCTTTTCATGCAGGCAGGGGAAGCTTCCTTTACACACACAGAATGTAATTATCAAATGGCCAGGCCATCCATCACCCCAAGTTCATTCTAGGTCGAAGCATAGATCATCTTCTCTCCCATTAAAGGACAAGCAGAAGAGGCCACTGGGAATTAACAATTAAGAGAGGCATGAATCAAATCTTTGCTCCAACACTCTCTCTGTTTCTCTTCTCTCTGCTTTTTCTTAATTCCATCATTTTTGAAAATTAAATTCAGTTCTTGAGTGATGCTCTACACTTCCTCTATAAATGTAATAGACTTAAAGAAATAAAAGCTATAGAGTAACTGATAGGGTACAAAGCATCCAGAATCCTAGCACTTGGGAGGCTAGGCATGCTGTGAGTTTAAGGCCAGCCTGAGCAACACTGTGCATTCAAATACAGCCTGGGTATTAGTATGATTCTGTCTAAAAAAGCAGAAGTTTAAAAGAAATTCTACAGAGCTAGGGAAGTTGCACTGAAGTCTATATGAGCCTAAAGAAAGAGAAACAACTGGGAAATTTGCATGGAGAGTAGTAAAGAGGAATAAGCTAGGGGGTCAACATACCCCCCATGAGGTGGCCATCTCTATGGTGTGATTGGCATTACCAAGTATTACAGAGGTCACACATTTTCCTGGACACTAAAGCATGTGAACTCAGCTCAGAAAGTGACACACTAATTTATTAATGGTCAAAGATAAACATAAATTCCTAGATGATGTAACCCAGCTCTGTGGACCAAACTGAATCTAATCGCTGCTGGAGTCTCAGTTTCTTATATCTTGTGGTAAGGAATTCTGTGTCAAAACTTGGCTCCCACACTTTCTGGAAGGCAATCAAAGACGTTTTCCTAAGAGGATCATCTCCAGTTATGGCAGATACTGAAGACCCCGATGACAACTGTGTTCTTTCTGGCTAGAACACTGTCTTAGTCAGGGTTTCCATTCCTGCACAAGCATCGTGACCAAGAAGCAAGTTGGGGAGGAAAGGGTTTATTCAGCTTACACTTCCATGCTGCTGTTCATCACCCAAGGAAGTCAGGACTGGAACTCAAGCAGGGCAGGAAGCAGGAGCTGATGCAGAGGCCATGGAGGGATGTAACTTACTGGCTTGCTTCTTCTCCTGGCTTGCTCAGCTGGCTTTCTTATAGACCCCAAGACTACCAGCCCACAGATGGTACCACTCACAAGGGGCCCTCCCCCCTTGATCACTAATTGAGAAAATGCCTTACTGCTGAATCTCATGGAGGCATTTTCACAACTGAAACTCCTTTCTCTGTGATAACTTCAGCTTGTGTCAAGTTGACACACAAAAGTAGCCAGTACAAACACCAAAGACAGTGGAAGGCCATACCCGCTCCCCAGTCAGCATCTTGGGAACAACTTGTGTGAAACTTGATTTCCTGACATGAAGAGTCCTACAAAGAAGAGCTGGAGCCCACAGGCTCTCCCTTTGAGGAAGCCAGTCTTGCAGAAAGGATGAGATCTATTCATGGGTTCCTGTGTGTTGCAGAAACTGGGTCTGTTCACCTTTTCTTTTTCTTTATTCAGATGCTTGGCTGTTTTACAGCCCAGGTTTCCCCTGCTCTGGAGCTGTGTCTGTGGTTCTATGGCCTTTTTTGTCCACACCCTTCAAATTCTCTAAGCTGTGAAGAGAATGCTTGTCCACAGACCTTCCTACCAAAATTCTCCTTGCCTTCAGAGTTCAAGACACATCTCATCTTCCTCTCAACACTATTTGCTCAGTCACTGCGATCTAATCTCTACCTTGCCCATTTTATCTTGAACCATGACAGGTCACAACAGGAATCCATTCTTCAGAAATCTATTCTTTCTTACGTAACTGGCTTATTACTAAGAAATCCTCCCTAAGCTCGAGTTGTATGTTGTGTGCTCAAAGGCAGATGCACAGATGAAGGAGAGAAATGCTCCCCTTGGGGGAGCTTAGCATCTAACTGAGAGGCATGAGAAAGTAAAAAGAAGCCATCGACAGAGTGATGAAGATGGCCGCAAGGAGCCAAGCACCTAGAGAGTATGAGGAACCGGTGATAAATCACTGGAAAAAGACATGACAGAATGATATTTTGACATTTGGATATTTTGTCAAGACTTCCCAGGGGTCCAGTTCAAGACATCTCATTTGAATTTTATTTGTGAATGTCTTAGGACTAGTTAGAAACTAGTCATTTTGTAATGAATATAATGCACATAGAAATTAATACATACAACCCAAATTATAGCTGGATGAAATTATTTACATGAATATCCATGTAACTACCATTGAGGACAAGCAATTGACTAGTGACTGGAATGTCCTTCTAGACTGTACTAGAGTCTTTCCTAAAAAGAGAGTCTATGGGACATCCTTTCCCTTCACATCTGAGAGTAAAGGAGGAAGGATGAAAAGGAGAGAGAGAGAGAGAAAGAGAGAGAGCACTTCCTCTTCACATAATGGTACAGTGGTACCCAAGCCATCATGGTCCCCTGTGTGGCTTACTATCTGTGAACTTTGACTTGTACTAATGAATCTGATGAGCAACGTGTGTTACTCTAGTTTAACTGCTTTGTTGGAGGCAGAAGAGTCCTTAGCTACCATCACTTAAAGGGAAATGGGTACAAATAGACATTCATGTCCATCCCTAGGAATGGAACCTGACCCCTCGGGTGTATATTAAGGGCTTGTTGCTTTTCAGTCTGGCTTCTCTGTGTATCTGTGAGCAATCTGCAAGACAATCAGTGCTCCCAGTACTCCGTGTCACCTGACTTTCTAGACTTCCTTCCTTCCTGGTACAAAATAACAGTTTATGGTGATCTGGCCCTGCATTTCCCTGAACATGAGTGTCTCCCTACGTTAATTAGTTATGGGTGTGCTAATCTCTCTACAGGAGAGGACTCATATTCAGAGAGGTCACTCTCCTTGTCTGAGGTCATGTGAGCATTTTGAGTTATCCAGGACTTTAGTCTCAGATCTGTGTGAACACAAACGATTCCTTTCTTTTATTATAGGATCCTACTTCCTTGGGATTTGAGCTGCAAAGAAAATTAAACACACTGGAATCACCAACTCAATCATGCTGCGTGCATCTTTGCGAGGCTCATCTGGACAGCCCTTTATTCCAAAACTGAGGTTGCTCTGGACCAATTTGCAGTTGCCCCTCACAGTTACTACTCTTTACAAGTCTCATTCTTATAACAAAAAATGGTCATATTCAAATTTCTCACTTGTTTCTTAGGGTTCTGAATGCAAATCTCAGATTGTTCACTCATGTTAGAAATCAGACCTACTCCGGGAGACAGCAGCATGTTTCCAGAAACCAAACCTACTCTCAAAATCTGAACATTTCCTCCCAGCAAAATGTCGAAGGCAGTGTGAGCCATGGGCTCCTCTGAGCTGTGTTCCATCTGTGTTCCACACAGCTCTAGGCTCTGTGATGAGATCCAAGGGTCCCCAGGGAGGAGCCAAGTGCCCCATTAAAACTACACGTTCTGTTTCACACATTGGCCTTGCATGTCATATTTATTTTGTAGGAAACAGTTACTAAAACTCAATTTGTAAGATGCCTCCCCAGGATCACTCAGCTCCCTGGGCACTTCCGGTCTTTTCTGTGTCTTCTATGCCTCTTCTTAGGGATACACATTAACGCTTCATCTCACAGCTTCTTGTGAACTCCTCGAAGGGAACTTTATTACAGACTCACCCTGAGAAGACTCATACAAAGCAGATGATTCAGAAACCCTCAATAAAAGACAATGCAGCACTGAGCAGCCAAGGCAGCTAAGGTGGCCGGGCTCTGTGCTACGGCAAGGGCAGATTGGGCTCCTCCTGTCATCTGTACCTGGGTTCCATTTCTATCCATTGGTCAATAAAGAAGAGGGAATGAGTTGGCCAGGGCATGTTTCATTGGGAGCTGTTTAACTCATCTCTGCCATTGGCCCCTTAGTTATGCACTCTCTGTGGAGGGTCAGAGATTAAACCCAGTGGGAGCACATTTTGTGGATTGGATTTTGTGTGTACCTCATCTATTCTAAGTAGCAGAGAGCCATGTCCTGGAAACAAAAATTGATTTCACTTTAGCTTCACAGAATCACATCAGACAAAAGCTTTCTAGACATGGAAATTGATCCTGTTGCTGAGTTCACCAGCTCCTCTCCAGCTGCAAGTTAGGGACAGAAATTCAGCCAGCACCCTAGCAGAGAACGTTCAGGGCCAAAGACAGCCAGCACACCCTGAATTGTAGTAAACAAGGAGTCTAGATAGGTATCTTCTCTTTATTGAATCAGTCAACAGAAAACGTTTCACTCTGGGGCTGTGGTACCATCCTAGCAACAGGGACAGGTAACTCCTGTAGGTTCATCTAGAGGACACACTGGACCAAATGGAGGCAGAAGGGCATTGAAGGGATCACTTGTCTGTTTTAGTGACAGAGGGTTAGAAAATTACAAGAAGAGAATATGTTGCCATGAAGGAAGAGAGTGGGACTCAACATTTGAGCAGTGTAACAAAGCAGTTACAGGTACAGCAGCTTCAGCATAGAATAGGGAGGGAGGGAGGGTGGGATCCTAAGAGGAAGAGTAGCCGTGAAGGCAGAAAGGAGGACACTGGGGGGACTAAGGGGACCAGCAGAGGTGGCAGATGAATGCGGGAAGGTCGAGAGGGAGAAGGAATGAAGTACATTGATACGTATGAACAGAACAGACTCATTGTTCCATTGCTGAAGTTAGAAAGTAATTAAAGCAATGCAGTGAGCCCTGCAGGCCGTGACCTGCTGGGTGGGCAGGAAAGCAATGGGCATACTGGGGTGGAACTCCTGCCCTAACCCTTGAGTTGTGAAGGAGGAGTCCAGCGCAGGAGAGGGAGCACAGCCTGGCGCACTTTCCCATGGACTCAAGCAGGGCTGGAACAACTGAAATTAAGCCTTGGTAAAGTTCTGATTGAACAGGGCTTCAAAGTCTGTTCTAAGGCAGATGTGATCACCTAGTTCTAGGAAAATGCCAGGGAAGGTGCCCTCTGTCTCCTGACTGCTTTTAGTGTGTGTGTGTGTGTGTGTGTGTGTGTGTGTGTGTGTGTGTGTGTGTGTGTACAATGGCTGCTATAAAGAAAGGTGTGTCTTTGAGCTGAAACATATGTTAGGGAGGGCCATGAGCCTAACCACAGACTTTCTAGTCCTAGAAAGGTCCAGGAAAAGGGCTTTTTGTTACTTTTAAAGTGGTATAACTTAGTGGTAAAAGTAGCCTCTTGTGTGACATCATTTATGCAATTTTTGAAATGACAAAAATTATAGAAATGGAGAAAAACACAGCCAGGAGTTAAGGAAGAGGCAGAGGAGAGAGGGAAGAGATGATGCTGGAGGTTTTCTGTACCTTGACCAGATCGGTATTAATATTCTGCCTGTAACATTGTATTAGTTTCTCAAGACTTTACTGAAACTGCTGGAAGAACACAGAAAAGCTAATGGCTCAGCAGACGAAGGCACTTGTAACCAAGCTTGGTGATCTGAACCAGTTCCTGTGAGTTGTTACATACATATCATGTCACAGGTATATCCACACCCACTCACACACATACACATACACATCCACACATCCACACATATTTATATGTACATATACACATATGCACACACATAGACGATATATGCACATACACACATATACAAACATCCACACATCCACACACATATACACATCCACACACATTTATATATACATATACACATATGCACACACATACACATACATACATATATACTCATACACACATATGCACACACATACACATTCACACATATGTACATACACATACTTATCTACACATTCACACACATACACACATGCATATACACATACACTCCATAAAAGTTTTTTTTTCCTAAAAATAGTAAGAAATATTTAGTCAGAACTCACCAGAGAACTAGAAAGAAAGAAGAGGGCAGAGAGAAAGAGAGAAGGTATGTGTCGTTATTTTCTTCAGGGAACTAGTTTAACCAACTCTCTGAAGGCTGAGGATCTCCAGACCTGCCTTGGCAGGTCTGTTCACACAAGTTCTAGCTGGAGGCTGCAGGCTGTAGACCCGCTAAGTGGATGGTTGGTTTGAGGCTGCAGACAGGAAGAAGATGAGGTTTCAGCCTGAAGTCACGTGGGAAAGAGAAGCTTCTGTCAGTGGCTATTTTGTCTGTTTAGGTCTTTAGCTGGTGGGGCGAGTCCCACTCATGTGACTGTTTGGGCACCCTGTGGACAGGTCGAATTGACACAGAGTGCTGCTCCATGCTTGTTCTGATCAGCTGTACCTTTTCTTCTCTAGTTTTAAGGATCGGTTTGCTGAACAGTTCATTTAGCCTGTCTCCAAATGCATGGCAGTCCTCCTGCCTCCGTCTCCTGAGTGATATGGCTAAACGCACGAGCCATGAGACCAGGACGCCTCCCATGTCTTCAAAACAATGGGTGTTAGCTTTCAAATCATCTGTAGTGACGGTGGTCCCATGGTGAGTTTGGAAACATAGGGTCCTGGTCTATTCTGTGTCTCTCAGGACTACTTCTGGGTTCTTGACTGGGGCGCAGTGACAGAAACCACAGTCTCTAAGGAAGTCATTTGGAGAAGACAATCACAAAGCCAGTCCCTTGCCCAAGCTGGCGCAGGTGTGTCCTGACTGACAGAAGTTGCTTCTGGGAACTGGACACTGAGCTGCTGTCAAAACAGATTTTTATGTAGAACAAACATTACTCATACTCCTGCCCTTGACCTTGACTACACTCTGGAAACCTTGGGGGAACTTGGGAAAAATACAGATATCTTGTATCTACCCAGAAATTTTGAATTGATTAGTTTGGATATGACTTGGGCTCAGGGATTTAAAGTAAAAGATGTCATCACATATCTCTGCTCCTCCTCCTTTCCCTCCTCCTTTCCCTCCTCCTCTCCCTCCTCCTCTCCCTCCTCCTCCTGTCCCTCTTACTTCTCCTCCCCTCCCCCATTCCTTCTTTTTTACATGTATACCACTGTACTTTGCTCGCCTTTGCCCTCCCTGTGTTCCCTTCCCTGTTCCCCTTTCTTGCTGGTCTTTTTCTCTCCTACAATTAACTCCCCCTTCTACTTTTGTCCTCTCTCATGCCATCCCATGCTATTTCACTCCATACCACTACCACACATTATTAACCATGTTATACACACACACACACACACACACACACACACACACGCACAGACATACACAAACACACACACACAGACACACACACACAGACACACACAGACACACACACACAGACACACACAGACACACACAGACACACACACACACACACACACACACACACGCACACATCTGGATTCTACATAAGAGAACCCATGAAAGATTTGTCTTTCTCCCGCTCCATTGCTCTCTCTGGCCTCCTCCTCCCTTTAGACTCTCGTGATACCTGCCACAGACAGGATACAGAAGAATTCCAACACCCCAGAGATTTCTTTGGAGTTGACCATTGGAGTCATTGTGGTTAATATCTCAGTAGACATGAGGACTGCTGCCTTCTCAACTGAACGAGAAAGGGACATTGGATAGCGATACAAGGACATGCCAAAAGGAGATCCAGAGAGGCACCCAATGTGGAAACTCGAGGATAAGTCATCTTTTAAAAAAACACGTGTTGCGAACTGTTGAAAAGCCAGTCCAGATAGAAGATATCCTAAAATGGGATTGTTCTAAGAGCTTAAAACCAGGGAACAAGACTTTCTTGGCAAAACAGAACATCGATGACATACGAGAGCTTCTAATGGCTATACTTGAGGCTTTGTGCACAGGGAGGAAATAAGACACCATTCATTCAGTGCAAAGGAGTGAAATGATTATTGCCAGATGTCCCCAGGCAGAAGCAAGGCTGCATGCAGAGGAGAAGCCTCTCATATGGGGAAGTCATTGCTGAACTAGGGCTGTCTCGAGGCTGAGGTGCTGAGTAAGGTGCCAGGAGCCAGGCTACCATAGGGGACTCCGAAACCTCCAAGGACAAACCTTGAGGGTCTTTACAGCATTTCTTTGTGTCAGAGGATTTGGGGAGATTTCTCTGGAAAGTGCCAGCCTTAGCCTTATCCTCTTTATGAGCTGCCTTCTCAGGCAGGCTTGTCCTCCCATTCTCATGCGTCCCCTCTTCATCTTCTTAATGGACTTTCCCCTCTTGCTATCCTGCCGCTCCCACCAGGGAGAACATTGAAACCTGGTGGAGAGTAACTGTGCTGCAGACCCAGAATGAGTCTATATCCACAGGCTGTGAATGCTGCTGTGGGGATGGAAGTCCCAGAATACATCCCTGTCCACAGGGCCACGAATGAGCTGGGGGAATGGAGTCCCCAGAACGCACCCACATGTCATGAACACAGATGGGGGCTCCAGAATGCATCCGCATCTACAAGCCATGAACGTAACTGTGGGGATGGAGGTCCCAGTGTGCATTCACACCCACAGGCCATGAACAGAGCTCTGGGGATGAGCTTTACAGTAGTGCTCTCTGTGAAACAGGGGCCTGCCTTCACAGGTGATTCCAGGGGGCCAGGGATGGGAAAGTTAAACTCCAGTATGTCATTTAACTGCCTCTTCCCAGTTTGTTGAATACATCTGGAAATTTAGTTATGCTGCAGTCCTGGGCTCACTTAAAAATAGCCCAACTGCAGACCTGCGGCTGCAGAAGTGTCCATCATGCCCCGGGGATGCTGGCTTATGGACAGGAGTGAACACTGTCCCACTAAAACATTGGGAAGAATATTTTGGTTTCCAGGACTCTAGAATGGTCTGACTTCCTGTCTTGAGGCTCTTTATTTGGGGTCAAAGTGGGTTGCTTCACTAAGAAACCAAATTTCTTTTCCCTCCCTTCCTTCCTTCCTTCCTTCCTTCCTTCCTTCCTTCCTTCCTTCCTTCCTTCCTTCCTTCCATTTTTCTTTCTTTCTATACATGTCTCTTCTGGAAGAAGACTCCATGATTTTTAATCCATTTACTTTCCATAGACAAGCAGTGGACGCTAGATTGATAATTAGAGTCTGGAATTGACTGGATTGGTTTTGCAGGGGCCAGGCACATGGTCCAGCTAAGCCAGAGGCCTTCTCTGTGGCTCAGCTTCCAATTGTTGTAGCATGGTACTTGTTAGCTGCAGACTCAGTGCAACAGCCTGCCCGTTGGTGTTGCTGACGTTCTCTGGAGTCTGAGCCCAAGCATATGAAGAAGCAGGAGCTGTTACAGCCCAGCATGCCTGTGGGTGGCAGTGACTTAGGACCCAGAAAACACCAGAACAGGAAGGCATAGAGCTGATGTGATGGACAGGATTTGGAAATTAATTAATTTATTCTGTCTCTTTGTCTGTCTGTCTGTCTCCCCCCCCCCTCGTGCTTGCAGGCTGGAGGCCAAACTCAGGTGCTGTTCCTCTGGAGTTGGCTGAGTTGTCTAGTCTGGCTGACCAGGGAGCCCCAGCGATCCTGCTGTCTCTCTGTCCCCAGCACTGGAATTATAAACAGTCACGACCACACTTTTGTTCTCCCTAAGTGAATGGTGGGGATTGAACTCCTGTCCTCATGCGTGATCATGCGAGAATGAGTGCATTCTTGTGCACGCATGCTCAGTTAGAATCATAGAGCACATGTCTGAAATGTTAAAGTGATGGACAGGAATACCCTGGGCATGTTCAGCCTACACCATGAAGTTTTAGTTGAAGATAAAGGAAAAGAAACTTTGAAGGCACATTGATATGAATTTGTTCCTGAAGTTGCCTGCCTTGCTTAGTGGCTAGTAAGACCTCTTCCTTAATGTCTGTCTCAGATTAATGGTTCCTTATTTTGTAATTTGTTTAATATTTTTACCTAATTCTGTAAGGACAAGGTTATAATTCTTCTTTTTAAAAAGATTTACTTCATTTTTTAATGTTGTGCATGTGTGTATGCAGTGCCCATAGAGGCCAGAAGGGGGCATAAGAACTTCCCTCCCCGCTGGAGTTACAGGCAGTTGTGAATTGCTCAGTGTGTGTGTGAAGAGTGAAACTCAGGTCCTCTGGATGAGCAGCAAGTGTTCGTATGTATGTATGTATGTATGTATGTATGTATGTATGTATGTATGTATGTATGCATTTATTCACTTTATATCCCAATCACTGGCCTCCCAGGACCCTTCTCACACAATCCCATTACCTCCCTCTCCTCTGAGAGGGTGGAGAGCCCCTGGACATCTTCCCACACTAGGATATAAAGTCTCTGCAGGGCTAGGCACATCCTCTCCCACTGAGGCCAGGCAAGGCAGCCCAGTTAGGGGAATGTATTCCATAGACAGGCAAGAGTTTTAGGGATATCCCTCTGATCCAGTTGTTGGGGAACCCACATGAAGATTGAGCTGCATATCTGCTACATGTGTTTGTGGGGGTGGTAGGTCTATCCCATGTATGTTCTTTGGTTGCTGGTTCAGTCTCTGAGAGCTCCAAAGGTCCAGGTTAGTTGACTCTATTGGTCTTCCTTTAGAGGTCCTATCCTTTAAAGATCTTAAATCCTTCCTCCAACTCTTCCATAAGAGTTTCTGAGCTCTGTCCAATGTTTGGCTGTGGGTATCTGCATCCGTTTCAGTCAGCTGTTGGGTGGAACCTCTTAGTTACAGCAAGTGCTCTTAACAACTGAATCATCATTCCAACTGGTAATTCTTTTGGTTGTTATGTGTACTTGAGCTAAATTGCTTTAGAGAAAGGTTCATAACATGCTTTTTAAAAATTTCCCTTCACAGGAACTATTTGTTGTATTTTACCATCGAGTAACTGGGTCAATTCCCTTCTAACTTTGGGGAAAACTCCATTATATGAGTATTGGCAGAGGACAAGACCTCACTAAAGGAAGAGAAAACGTCAGGACTGACAGATACAGTCATAATCCAAGCTTAATCATCCCGGAACACTGAATTTGCAGAGTGAGCCTGAACAATGGTCAGGGGGATGGTTGTAGAAGAATCAGATGTAGAGGAATTTTAATCCAACAACATGGCTGCTCTGGCAAGGGATCACATCCAAAGACCTGTGTGGCCATCTAGAATGCAGACATGCCCTGGATTACAGTATAATGTGGCTGGAATACAGACATGCCCTTAGTACACATCTTTAATCCCAAACAATGTAGGTAAAGTCAGTTTGTAGAAGGAAACAGCCATGTTTAAAAGTGATTGAGGGACAGACAACATGACAAATGAGAGAAAGATCTGACAGAACGAGTCAGAGATAGGGTACATTCAACCTTCACAAGACAGACAGACAGGAATGAGAGACTACTTAAGAACAGCACAGGGAGAGAGCCAGTTCAGTTGAGTGGAGTTTGGTGCAGTTCTGTTGAGTGACTTCTGTGCAGTGGAGTTGAGTCAGTTGGGAGTCAGTGCAGTGAGTGCAGTGCAATGGAGTTGAGTTCATGCAGTTCAGTGCAGGTTAGTGAAGGCAGCTGAAGCCATGGAGTAAGAAGGAGACAGAAGTTTAGAACAAATTGCCAGAGTTAGTTTGAGGCTAAGCAGAGCAATTCAGTAAGAAGCGAAGAGAAGCTGGATTGAATCAGTCAGTTTGGAGAAGCATTTGAACCAGAACAGCTGAGTTGGACCAGCCAGCTAGAGTTGAGAAAGAGCTAGAAAGGGAGAGCTTATTCAGCAGTAAGCCTCTGAGACCACCATTACATCTGGTGAATAAAAGTTACTTTTACAATCAGATCTAGAAATGGTGCCCACATTTGATGAATGCAATGTGACTTCAGCTTTGTTCCTTCTGGGATCTATTTGACAGACTTTACTACCATTCTTCATGTTCATGGCAGTTCTGTGAGCTTGCTTAATACATTTCCAACAGAAGGTGTGGCTTCTGTTGCCTCAAGCAAAAAACCTTCTCAGTTGCATTTCACTCTGTCTAGCACATGCTGACCTCAATTAAGATATATTGACTGTCCTTGGATCAACAGTAAATGATCAGCTCACTACTATGATCTTGAGTGAGCAGCCAGACTAAATGGTCTGAACCAGTATATGTTGGAGACCAACAGACCTTGGCTTGATTAATAGGCCTAAGTGCCCCGGGCTTCACAGCAATCATTCCTTTGATCCTTCCCCACTCCCACTGCTTCCTGCTGTGTTAAGACATCCTGTTTAAAGTAGCCTGCGGCTTCTAAGAAATCTTGTGATACCCTGCTATCCTGCTTTATAGCAGTGTATGATATATGGCTGTGATAAAGCAACCCTGGGAATCCCTCTACCTCTGTCACTTCCCACCCTAAAGTGCTTAAATACAGACTCAGAAATAAAGTTCTTCGGAGTTTGATTGGATTGCCGTCTTACTCCCAAGGTATCTCTTGTCTCCTGTCTCTTTCCTTTATCTGGCAGTTCCCTCCTTGGACCTTTGTCAAAAGTCCTATGGGCCAGGACAGTTGGTGTCCAGACGTGGGGCTGAGGAATGGGATCATACGGCTGCCGTTCATCACATCATGGGAAAGCCTGGTCCAGGTAGTCCTACTGAGGATCTAATTTTGAAGACACTTGCGGAGTGACCCGACCGATGAGGTGGACTTCTAGGAGGGAGGTGAGTGACGCATGAAAGAGGCAGATGTTTTTCCGTAGAAAGGAAAAAAATAGAAAATTTTGTTCACGGAAAATTCTCCTTAAAGGCAAGTGATACTCGGGTAAAAGGGGTAGTTTGTGCGAAAGCCATGAATTTGTAACACAAACTTATGGTGAGTTTATGTGAAAACTGATTGGAAGTAACATAAACTTAACAAAGAGGTGTTTTATTGTGAGAAAATAGAGGAAAATTGTGTAGCATAGTATAAAATTAGAAAAGAACATTTTGTGTAGAAACTGTGTAAAATAATACAGAATCATGGGACAAACATTAAGTGACCATGAAGCCTTCTTACAGGGAATTGAAGAGTATCTCAAGACTAGGGGGGCTAAGGTTAAAAAGAGTGAGAAGAGTCTCTCAAGACTAAGGGGACTAAGGTGAAAATTGTATAAAGTTAAAAAGGGAGATTTTGTTTAAGAGATGGACTAGAGTAAGAGATGTTTTTGTGAAAAAAGATGAACTAGCAATAAATAAACCTTATTGAAGGACAAGGTAATGGTAAAATGTGTTTTATATATGTGTTTACAAGTAATGGTAAAATGTGTTCTGTGCATGTGTTTACAAGTAATGATAAAATGTGTTTTATGAATGTGTTTAGAGTTATGCTAAAATCTAGGGAAGCAAAGACAATTCGTATCGGTGCCTCTAGTCTTTGGACCCTGACTAGAGATGGTTTATACTCTAGATGTGAGAGAATGGATTTAAGAAAAACAATCCTCCCTGACTATCCAGAGAAGAAAAATGAATATAAACTGTTTCAGAGCTCTCCTAAGGACAGGAGGAAATTAGGAGACGTCCTACTTCCTTTCTGGCCCCTATGAGACAAATGCTTAGTTTTAGTTTTGGGTCTCTTAGGTAGGATGTCTGAGTCCCTTTGGGACATCTAATTCTCTTTCCTGTCTGTCTATTGTGTGTTCTTGGTGCACCAATCTGTCCATGTGTTAAAACTGACTGTTTTATGTTAAGTCTGTGTCATATGAATGGAAGTTGTCCTGTGTTTTATGTTGAGAAGAAAAGAAAAATTGATTAAAACTTTATTTGCTAGCTATATACCCCTTGATTTAGCTTAACTTGTCTTAAAAGGCAGTCTCAAATGACCTTTGGAGTCAAGCACAGCAGGAGAAGCACTGTCAGAGGCTTCATTGTATGCAAAAGCCACTTTTAAAGGGGCCAGCAGTTTTTCGGCTTCTATGGTAAGGGAGCTGATGGCTGTTTCTCCTAGAAAAATTTCTCTGATTGTTGGGTTCAACAAGTAACAAGGTGCTCCTCTCTTAAAATTACAACTAGAAAACATTAAATTTTGTCTGATCTAAATAAGTAAATGTGTGGTTACTTCATTTTTGCTTCTGACTGGTTTTAAAAGTATAAAAATATTCTACATGCCTTGGTTTTTGAGTATTGCCTTATAAATTATCGGGTATGATTAAAAATATGTAACTTTGGTAACAAAAAGTGGGCTTAAAACTGGTAACTTAGGGTTTGAGTCATTATAGACAATAAAAAATGCTACATGAGCCAACCCAGGGAAACAGGTCTCTAAAGATATGTTTAAATCGGGTAATATTTTATCTAATTCTTATCCTAGAAATCAGACTAAGATTTAGAACAATATCTCTTTGAGGTATTGAAAGTTATAATGTCATGCATTCAGATATAAACTGACCACCAAACTTTATAACGTGAAAGTAATACTTTTGGTATTGATTTTATTGTTTAAGACTGAGTTTTGTTTCCCAAAGTTATGGTTGTATTCTAATGTTACAAGAGAAACTTAAAAATTATAGTTAAACTGCCAGTGTTCCATTAGCTGCAGCTTACAGTTCAATCACAGCCTCAGGAAAAGCAGCTAGTAGAATTTTTGGAGCTCCTTTAATAGGAGTTCCTTTTGTTACACAGTTGGTATATAAGAATGCTAATGTGGCCTGCTGCACCGCTATTAGGCCATACAGAGCAAAGATGGACTTAGCTGGAGATATTCATCTTTGTGCAGAAATCAGACCCTCATATGTTCAGGGTCTGGTTATGGCTTGCTGCCTTACAAGGGACCACTGTGCAAACAATGCTTCCACAGAAATGAGGGAATAAAGAAGTTTTAATGTGGAGGTTTGGGTCATTTTAAAAATGATTGTTCCAGGAACAGAGGCAGGAGTAGACAATCAAGTCAAGCCCCAGGAATCTGTCCTTGGTGCAGGAAGAGTAAACTTTGGACCAGGCCTCAGGAAATAGGCCCAATTAAGAAACATTTGCATTTGAGTTAATGCAAAACTCAGAGCAACCTCTGCAGAACTTGTGTGGAATTCCTTTTGTTTTAACTAGCCCCTACAGAAGTGCTTGCTCTTTCCTCGGGGAGGAGGGGTCAGCCTCAGATCCCAAGGCACTCACAGCAGGCCACTTATCTAGGTGTCATAAAGAATTATGGCTGCTTTCCCTATAGCATTAACAAAAGAATTGCTTAACTTGTTTAGTTCCCCTGATGTGTACTGAGTTCAATCACTAATAAGAAACCTAACCTTAAATTAATAATTGAAGAAAGTTTTGAAGGATTAATAGACATTAGAGCTGATGTACTTACTCACCTCCAAGAGATTGGTTATTCCATTAATCCAAAACAAAGTTCAAACTTAAGATTTATGAAAGGTTAAATGAGGCTATGGAACTCATGAAGGCATTAGAACCTGGCTTGCCAACTTTAGCTGCTATTCCAAGAAATACATATAGAATTATTATGGATTTGGAAGATTGTTTTTATACTGTCCCCTTGCATCCTTATGATTATAAAGTTTGCTTTTAGTGAGTTTATAGTTTTGAAGAGTCCATGAAGCCATATCATTGGAAAATTTTGCCTCAAGGAATGGCTAAAAGCCTTACATTATATAAAAAAATTTGTGTTGCTGCTTCAATACAAGACACTAGGACTTTGAATGTTTCAGTGTACATTATTCATTATGGAGGGTATTTTATTGGCTGATTCCCTCTGAAGAAGTTTTACTACAAGCCTGTGCTCTTGTACAAAGAGCTTTAAAATTTTAGAGTAGTCGTTGCTCCAGAAAAGTTTCAAAGACACTATCTTATTCAATATTTGGGGCCTCAGTTATATCCTAAACAAACTATGGCACAGAAAATTCAAGTATTTTCAGTTGTTAGATGTTGATTGACTAAGACCTTACCTCAGGCTCCTCACAGGAGGACTTAAGCCCCTGTTTGATAACAAAGGGTATGCAAATCCTAATTCCCCTCAACAATTAACTGATGTGGGACTAATAGCTTTACAGAAAGTAGAAGAAGCTACTGTTCAATAACAGATACAAAATATAAAATATAGATCAATTGTTGGCTGTTTGCATTATTGCTACAACTCATGTGCCCTTAGCAGTTCTTTAGCTAAAGGTACTGTTAATATGGATTCACCTTTCTTCATTTCCAGGTAAAGTTTTAACACCCTATTACGAAACTGTTGCTGTTGTAATACAGAATTATAGACTAGAATCATAAAAATATTTTGGGAAAGAACCTGATGAAATATTTATTCCTTGTTCCAAACAGCAATTCAATTGGTTATTGCAAAATGCTGATATTTGGCCTATTGTATGCGCAAACTTTTCAGGGAAAATTGATAATCATTATCCAAGAGATAAGTTGTTGCAATTTGCCTCTGTGCATGCTTTTGCATTTCCTGTAAATTTATGAATGCAGCCCATAGGAAATGTATTTACTGTATTTACAGATGGTTCATCTAATGGGAAGACAGCATATGTGATTGGATTACATGTTCATTTTCTTGAGTTTCCCCCTGCTTCAGCACAAGTAATTGAACTACATGCTGTAGCTGTTGTTTTTGAAATACTAAAAATCAAGCTTTTAATTTATGACAGCCAATATATAGCTCATGGTTTACAATTACTTGAAACTGTTCCTTTTTTAGATACTGCTAATTCTCAAAATTTGCAATATTTATGCAAATACAACTCAGTTTAAGAGAATGTACAGTTCCTTATTTTATAGGACATCTAAGAGCTTATACTGGATTGTCTGGACCCCTTAGTGAGGGCAATGCCACAGCAGATTTGTATACCAAGAAGGTTATAGGCCTTACACAGGAACAGTTAGCCAAACAATCTCATTCTTTACATCCTCAAAATAGTGATAGCTTGAAACAATAATTTTGTATTTCTAGAAAATGTTTATGTCAAATTATAAAAGACTTGTCTTGAATGTCCTCAGTTTCTACATGTACCACATAATGGTGTTAATCCTTGACGACTTATACCAAACCAATTATACCAAATGGATGTTATTCATATTTTAGAAAATTAAAACATGTACATGTGACTATTGACACCTTTTCAGGCTTTCTAGTTACAACTGCTTTTACAGGAGAATCAACTAAAAATAAAATTAGTCATGGTCTACATTGTTTTTCTTTATTGGGTGTTCCAAGTAAGATTAAAACAGATAATGGAACTGGCTATTACAGTCATGCATTTGAGACTTTTTGTCAACAATTTAATATTTCCATATTATTTGGATTCCTTGTAATTCTCAAGGACAAGGTGTTGTGGAACTTTAAAATAATATCTTCATAAAACAAAAAAGGGAGAACCATATCTATCCCCTACACTACAAAAATTTAAAATTTTAAAATTTAGACGCCAAGGAACTCTCTGCTAAGTGTTTATAGCACCCTACAAATAGGCATATTTATGCCTAGGTGAAATGGAAGGATCCACTTACAGGCACATGGCATGATCTAGATCAGGTATTTAATATGGGGAAGAGGGCATATTTGTGTTTTTTTCTACAGGATGCTAAAGGAGCATGCTGGCTGCCAGAGTGATTGATAGGACACGCTGATACTGGGACAAAGAATGATGCTGACCTGTGAGCTTGCTGAGCGCCCTGACAATGGTGACAGGAAAGCTGTATTGGACATCTGTTCCTGACCTACCTTTGCTTGCCTATATCTCAGATTGGATAAGCTGCCTTGCCTCAAGATTTTCGACCTTGTGGGAAAGAGAAAATATAGACTGTAGAAACTGCTTCTGGACATTCCCAAAGACACATTTGGAAGTTAGCTGCAGTTCTCTATGATGTTAGGTTTGCAAGAGATAAAGTTGGAACAAGATCTGTGTTTTGAACAAGTGTTAGTGCATGTGTTAAGGCTCCTAATTTATCGATTGGTCATGTTAAAATTTTGTTTCTTCTGCAGAATTTAATGTAAGTTGTATTGACTGTACACTTTTTTTAACTGTTAGAGTGTTGAAATCTGGCATGTCTGTTATGGTGGTCTATCAACTAGCCTTTGTTTTATTGCTTGTGAGTTTTACAGGATCTTGGTATTCTAAAAAAGGCTTACAAGTACCGGAAGAAGTGAGTCAGATTCTAAAACAGCTGCAAGAGGGTAGTGGGTTTGATTTTTACTGAGATAGCAGCTTTAATTACATTAATGGCTAGCACCACTGCTTCTACAATTGTTTCGACACAAGAAGTTAAGACAGCTACCTTTGTTAATCATTTAGCAACAAATGTTACTAATGTTCTGAGTATTCAGAGGATTTAGATTGGCATTTAGAACAACAGATTGACTCCGTGGCATCCTGACTTTTACGAATTCATTATCACTGCCTCGATCTGCTTGATCGTGTAATCACGGTACCTGAAGCCAATGATTCTCCCTTAGGAGCTACAGAAACTCAGATTTATGCAGGCCTGCTTGCGAGCGGCGTGGGCATCAGCAGGGGTGTGAGGCTAAGCACTGCAAGGGGAGGACACTATGCTCTGCTTCTGAGTCCCCTGAGGAGCAAACCCATTTGCATAGAGGTTGGTATCAAGAAGGCATCATCCAATAGGTGAGCCTTAATCCTCTCCTCATGAAAAAGATACTGTATTATGATGAGGATCTGGTCCCTACTTCCCCCCT
>CM052708.1:51995059-52009129 GCA_028551405.1 Uromys caudimaculatus
CTGCTGTGTTAAGACATCCTGTCTTAAGTAGCCTGCGGCTTCAAAGAAATCTTGTGATATCCTGCTATCCTGCTTTACAGCAGTGTATGTTATATAGCTGCGATAAAGCAACCCTGGGAACCCCCCTACCTCTGTCTGTCTTAAAGTGCTTAAATATGGACTCAGAAATAAAGTTCTTTGGAGTTTGATTGGATTGCCGTCTTACTCCTAAGGTACCTCTTGTCTCCTATCTCTTTCCTTTATCTGGCAGTTCCCTCCTTGGACCCTTGTCGAAAGTCCCACGTGCCAGGACAAGTATACAGCAAACATATCAACATTGAAGACCAAACCAATGAATATGCTCAAGGTTTCTATACAGTTGAAGTGCTGTTCTTTTGAAGTTGACATCAGTCTAGACCTGTTCAGGTGTATGCTATGTGTGATCTTCCCTGCCACACTCTTCATTATAAGAGAAGTGAGTGATGGAGGAATCAGCAGGGTGATGATTGCTTAGCTTTAGGAGTTTTCATTGCTTGTTTATCTGTCACAATCAGAATT
The DNA here is from genome assembly GCA_028551405.1 of Uromys caudimaculatus. Lineage (NCBI taxonomy): Eukaryota > Metazoa > Chordata > Mammalia > Rodentia > Muridae > Uromys > Uromys caudimaculatus. Next base: position 51,995,597 of record CM052708.1, read on the forward strand.
GGAGGGCTGGCATGGTTTAGAGCTTTGGACTGTCCAAGGTCAAAGGTGGGATTTGATGTATGCCCTTCTCTGTAAGCTAAGAAGTTGGTCTGTTATTATTTTATGGAACTTAGCCCGGGATGTTTTGTAGCATGTGTGTCTCATGGAATTTGGCAGAAGATGGAAGAATCGTGAGTTAGAGACTGTTCTGATTAGTATGTCTGTTAACTCCACATAGCCTCAAATCATCTGAGAGGAGAGCCTCAGTTGAGAAATTGTCGAGATCAAATTGGCCTGTGGGCATCCATGTCTATGAGAGATTCTGTTGATTGTTAGTTGATGTAGGAGTCCAGTCTACCATGGGCAGTGGTATTCCTAGGTAGGTGGTCCTGAAGTACATGAGAAAGGTAGCTGAGTACTAGAAGGCCAACAAGCCAGCCAGAGAGCAGAATCCGCTATGGTTTCTGCTGTACTTCTCAGCTGTGATGTGAGCTCCTTGGATGTAATAATGTGTAGTACAGCAAGTGGGGCTGCCTTTAATCCCTGCTTCAAGTGTCCTGTCCCAATGTCCCTCAGTGGGGACTATCACCTGGAATGCTAAGCTGAACAAACTCTTTTCTCCCCTCTGAGGCTTTTGGTCAATGATTTTTTTTAAGTCACAGCCACAGGAATGAAGAAGTAAAATTAGAACAGAAACAAAAGATGCCATGGCACTTGGTACATACTTCAATGATGAGCTAATTTTCTTAGCTGAAATCAAAATGAATCTGTGAGTTCTTATAAGTGAATATGGTAATGCTGGAAAATTCCTGCACCGCATTCTGCAGGAACTTTAACTTATTTGTGTTAGTTTTTAGTCAGGGTCTCATGTGAAGTAACCTTGATGAGATTTAGAATCAACTGTAGAAACAAACCTCTGGGCCCATCCAAGTAAAAGATTTTAAATTGGGTTGAGGTGGGAAGACCCATCCCAAATTCATGTGTCATCATGCCATGAACTGGGGTCTTGGAGTAAATAATAAATAGGAAAAATGACTCTCAGGTAAAAGGTACAAGGTGTTTATTCTTCATCCAAATATTATCAAGGAAGCATTTTTGGAGAAGCTGGGATTTAATTGATATCACAAAAGGTAAAGGAACTGCAGATAAAATATTCCAAGGGAAGGCCTGGGAGAGGAGCTGGCACACTGAAGTGGTAGGCTGTTGAACATTCTAGCAGGGGGATTGACTCAATGTAGGGAAAAAAGAAGTATGGTTTAAAGATTGAAAGGTGGATGAGGTCAGATTGTTGGGGGAGGGCACAAACAATCCAGGCTAAAGAGCCAACAATGATTTTTAGAGACTATATGTTGGTTCTGGAGAGTTGCTTTCCAAATACTTGGAAGAAATTAATTAAGTGTGCTTTATAGTTTTCCTGTGAAGTATCACTCATGGGATAGTGTGTCAGCTGATCCCATCTGGTAGTATTGCTTGGGGGAGGTTATGGGACCTCACAGGCAAAGGAGGATCATTGGAGGTGGGGCTTTCAGGGTACAGCCTGTCCCCACTTTTAGTCTTGTCTCCATTTCCTGATCCACTGAGATACAAGGAGTCTCATGTTCCTGCCACTAGGCACCCAATATCCCCACAATGTGGTGGATTGAAGCTGTGCCTAAAGTAAGTCCTTCTGCCTCAAGTTGCTTTTCTCAGGCATTTCATCACAGGGATGAGAAAGATGAATCAAGCACCAAGGAGAGTGGGCTCATGGGTATTTCTCCTTCAGAGATGCATCCACTCAACACTTCAGAATATGACCACATTTAGAAGAAAAGACTTTGTGGTTGTTAAGATCTTAAATGGAGCTTATCCTAAATTAGGATGGGCCCAGAGTCTAATAACATGTGTCCTTGTAAGTAACAAACAGAATCAGAGAGTCGAGCCGTACAGAGATAGGAACAACATTGGCATGGTGCAGCTACAAGCCAAGGACTGCAAGTATTGCTGGTGATAGCAGGGGTCCCAGAAGGGACTTTCCCTCCAGGAGCCTCCCCCACCCACCATGAAAAGCCGACAGGTCAATCTTGCACAGGTGGTATTCAGGCCATAACATCTGCTGGGAGTTCACAAGTGCCACTCTGGTCACACCATGATCCCCGACATCAGGTCTTCAAAATCATGACAACATATATGTCCATTGCTTTAAGCGGTCACATTTTTGGTATTTTCTCACTGAAGTCTTAGGAAACTAGCACACTGGGACATGTAGGTAGATTATTTAGGGCAAGGAGTCTAGAGATGGGACAGCTGGCTCCTTATGGGAAGTTTCAACAATCTAAGTTATTTCTTTCCCCACCATTACTTCTTTGAGTTCTCCTGTATCAAACAAGGACTGCAGCATTTCCCTGTGCTGATTTTGCAAGAGTTCCATTCAATGGGATGTATGTATCACCCCCCCCTTCCATGCTCAAGTCCAGGAGAGGGGGTGGAGCTAATGTAAGAGTGAGGGGCTAGGAGGGGTGCTGTGAGAAACCACCTTCCAGCCAGGGCATGACCACTGCATTCACAAACTCACAGTAGCTGTGGTTACCTGCACAAGACCCAGCCCATCAATATGCCAGCATGATGGGGAATTGCCCACGCACAAGGAAAGAATACCCTACCTACACACTTGCAAAAAACCCTAATTAAACTCAGGGAGTCATTTAAAAAGTCATGAAAACTGGGAAGGGGAGCATGTGTTGGGACAAAGAAGGGGTTCAGAGGGAATGGGATAGGGAATGGGAGGAGACTATGGTCCAAGTACACTATATACCTGTATACACTAGGTACCTATGTGAAAATCTCAAAGAATAAATAAATACAACATTCCTTAAGAAAAGAAGTGAGGCCGGGCAGTGGTGGCGCACGCCTTTAATCCCGGCACTCGGGAGGCAGAGGCAGGTGGATTTCTGAGTTCGAGGCCAGCCTGGTCTACAGAGTGAGTTCCAGGACAGCCAGGGCTACACAGAGAAACCTTGTCTCGAAAAACAAAACAAAACAAAACAAAACAAAAAAAAAAAAAAAAAGAAAAGAAAAGAAGTGAGGCCTTTAGAGGAAAATAGGTCATGAGACAGAGCCTTTATTAAGTTAATCCCTTCACAGTCTGATGGATTAATGATTAGTGCATTGACGGGATAGTGCACATTATAAAAACCAGTTTGATTTTGTCACTTGCTTTTTGTCACTTTATCACCTATGTCTCCAGCAAAAAAGCCACCTAGGGGCAGGCTCTTGACCTTGTATCTCCCAATCTGTTGAACCATGAGCTGACTAAACCTTTATTCGTTATAAGCTACCCAGTCTCTGGTAAATGGATACAGCAACAAAAATGGACTATGATGAACATTACTGGTTGAAAACAATTTTTTTAATAGGTCAGAATTTTAAGCATCATGGACTCTGAATCCCAGTGGAAAAGTTTAAACATTAAAAAATAAATAAATTTAATGAGGTTAAATTCATCCTCCTCAGATGAGTCCCTAAGGACCTGTCCTATACACTGGGTATTCTGTTCCTGCCTTATTTTTGGTGTGGCTTCACCTCTTGATCATTCTTGAAGGACTGACTGGGCTCCTGGCGTGCTGGGAGGGATACTTTGTGGAGTGAGCTAGGGAATCTGACCCTACGGTAGAAGGTGACCCAGGCCAGTGTTGATGATAGCTACAACAACTACATTTTGGAGGTCGAGGGATTTTTAAACATTCATAAACATCATTTATTTTATCCCCAATGACCTTGTGAGGTTTATTGTCACCCATGTATCCACAGTATAAAGAGAAACACCTAAGCTTTGGGAGGTTAAGAAACTGGGTGTGGTCTCACAATTGGTAAAGGGATTTCCAGAATAGGTATCCAAGTTTGAATCTAAACCCTTAGCTAAATCTTGACACCTCATCCTCTTTCCCCACCATGGATAACAGCATAGTCGAAACTGTGGCATTTAATGTCAGAAAAGCTTGGGCGAGCTTTGATTGCCCACAAGCCCACACAGTGTGGTCATAACTGAGACCAAGATTCAGGGTACGTCAATAAAGATTGTTTCTAACACGTTAGTTTTTGCAAAGGAAAAGATGGGTCAGTACAGGGAATGTTTAATAGCTTTTGTTTTTCTTTTAAGAGCAAAGAGTTTTCTAGGAAAAATAGCATTTCAAAGGTTGAGGCTGAATGAGAAGAGAGGGGAGAGGCACAGAAAATGTAGTACCTGAATGACAATGAGGATCCAAAGCGAGAAGGCTTGTCAGACTGAGCTCAATGCTTGCTTGTGTGAGCCCCGGCCAGGGATGGCAGAAGAGAATTGTTGAGTCACCCAGGAAGGGCGAGACTGACATTTGAAAGAAGACTAGAAAAACACAGAACCAGGATGGGCAGGAAATTGTGAGCTCTTCCTTAGCATTAGAGCCCACTCAACTTATTTACACAGTCAATGGATATTTTTGAGCTCTTGCTGTGCACTAGGCTTTGTATTAGATGAGAAGACAAATTCTAACAGACCCAATTCCCACTGGACCAAATGGAGCTCATGTGCTTTTGAGGCATGCTAACTAAATTCAGCCAACCTTCAAAATCCACGGGTCCTATACACGTGGTTCTGACCGACTGTGGATCAGGCATATTTGGAGAAGGTCTGGGGAGATGGTTTGGAAGGTAAAGCACTTGCTTCACAAGCATGAAGACCTGAGTTCAGAACCCTGGTAGCGGTGTAAAATCCAGATGCTGTGGGAGTGCCTAACCCCAGTGCAGATAGGGCAGAGGCAGGCAAATCCCAGGGGCTTGATGGCAGGCTAATCTTGCCAACATGGTGAATTCCAGGTTCAGTGGGGGACCTTGTCTAACAAATAAGGCAGAGAGTGACAGGGGAAAGATACTTGGCTTCTGGTCTCTACAGGCACCTACAGGGGTGAGCAATCTCCCTCTCAATATGAACACATTCCATACACACACACACACACACACACATGCATATGGGGGGGACATTTATCAGTTCTAAACATGTATAGACTTTTTCTTGTCACTAGGTTTTATACAATAGAGCAGTTGTTCTCAGCCTGTGGGTTGCTATCCCTTTGGGGGTTGAACGACCCTTTCACAGGGGTTAGATATTAGATGTACTGCATATCAGATATTTACATTATGATTCATAACTAGTAAAATTACAGTTATGAAGTAGCAACGGAATAATTTTATGGTTGGGGGTCACCACAAGAAGAACTGCAATAAATGTGACGTAGCATCCTTCAGTCCCTACCTGTTACAAGGTATGACTGGCATACCTTTTCAGTCCAGGGACTGGGTTTCCCCTCCCCCAGAGGCTCTTTTCTATACAATCCAGACATTTTACTCTTATTCTTTCTTCCTCCCTCCCTCTCTCCCTCCCTCCCTCCCTCTCTCTCTCCCTCTCTTTCTCAATGTCTCTCCATTTCTCTCTCTGTGTGTGTCCATGCTCCCCTTCCCCTCCCCTCCCCCATCTCCTTGTTTGCAGGACTATTTCCCTGGCCCTGTTCCTTGGGATCAGTGACCTGCCCGAGAGCTGCCCCCAAATAAACCTGCTTTTTGACTTTCAATTCGGCTTGAATTGGCTCATTTCATTGGTGGTTGAGAACCATTGCAAGAGGACATAACAATGATTTATGTTACATTGCGTTGTGCTCTGTGTTTTAAGTAATGCAGAGATGACTTGATGTATACAAGAAGATGTACATAGCTAATACACACATGCTACACTATTTTAGAGAAGGGACTTGAACACAACTGGGTTTTGGTATATCCAAGATGGTACATTATGGAGTCGGTACCTCCCACACACAGATATATATTTACAAATCACATCTTTGCTTAACAATCTTGTAAGCACTGCCAGGAAGTGTGGGCTGCTATTAGCATACGTACCCAGAAGATCTGACAAAGCCTTGGCTTCTGGGAGGGGCAGATGATGTTTCACATGAGGTCTAAGGAAGAGTAGAAAGAGGTTAGAGAGATGGAAGAACTTTCCTGGCAGGCAGGCAGGAGGCACAGTTGAAGAAGCAGAGGCAGCTGTTGAGAGAGCAGAGGGAGTCCAGCTGAGGGCTGGGTGATGCAGGGATTGTGTGCAGAGAACATGGAGCTGACAGTTTTAGGCAGAGAGGAACATGACTGACTCCACAGAAGAGCAGGGAGCACTTTAGCCCAGTCCTCATTTGTCAGGATAATTTGTCACTTTCTAAGTTTTGTCCTATTAGATTCAATGCCTTGGAGACCCTCCAGAAATATCTGTGGACAAAATACAGCATGAGGTTTCTAGCTGTTGATCAGTCCCCTTCTCCTGAAGCACAGTTGACACCCATACTGCTGGATATAGAAAAGATGGAGCCAGGGGTCTGTGCCGGGTGCTCCAGAGTTCCTCTAGTCCCCACCAACCCCACCAGTCACTGAATGCTTTAGTGTTTGGCAAATTCCCATCAGAAGAGACTGGGTACTTGTGGTAGAAGATGCTTTTAAAGGGCAATCAGGTGCCACTAGAGGTGAGCCATCAATTTGAGTGTCTGATCAGTGTCAGTCAGTCAAATGGCTTATCTGTATGTACTGTCCCCAGAGAAGCAGGCAGAGCTGGTTCCAAATGGAAGAGAAAGCCAATTCAAGGACCCCACCAGATGCGGCTTAGATAAAGAGCCCGTAGCATTTATCACTGTCTCTTTAATCCCACTCCTTAATCCAGCTGACAGATGGCACTCCAGAAGAATAAGTTTAAGTGGTCTGAGGGTTGATCTCGAATGTCAACTTGATTGGATTGAGAGATGCCTTAGGAGATTTGTAAAGCATACTCCAGGGTGTAACTGTGAGGGCTTGCTGAAGATAATTCGATCACAGGGCTCATGTAACTTGTGTTTTAATCCATGGATGGCTAAAAATGTTTGGACTATTGGCAGCTGGTAAAATGTGACAGATAGGATCTAGTTGGAAGAAGATTGTGATTGTGTGTGTGTGTGTGTGTGTGTGTGTGTGTGTGTGTGTGTGTGAGTGTGAGTATGTGTTCCTAAAAGGGTGGATCTTGGTCCTAAGTCTTTCCTGCTATTTCTTTCTGCTTCTTGGTTGCCATGAAGCAGGCAGTCTCTGCCACATACTCCTACTGTCATGATATTTAGCCTCCCCTCAGGCTGAGCAACAAGTCCAGCTGACTGGACTGAAGCCAGGAGCTTAAACAAGTCTTTCTTTTGTGTGGTTTACATTCTCAGATATTTATCACAATGGTGATGAGTCTAGCACATGTGGGTACTGCTCTGATGAGGAAATTAAAAACCACCCTACAGATGCTCCCTGCTTCCACTGTGCATATGGAGGTAGTGGACAACTGTCAGGAGTAGGTTCTATCCATTCACTGTGACTCTACAATAGAACTCAGATTATCTGCTGCTACAGCAAGCTTCATTACTCAGTGAGCTATCTCACCAACCCTGGAGAATGCTTCTTAGGATTCACACATGGGATTTGTGTTATTAAAATGTGTTCTGGAGGTGGCTTTGAGGAACCAGTGACATGGGGGCCAAGAGGAAGACGAAGATTGAAATTGGTGTCGTAAAGTCTTTTGTTAGTTAGAAGAGATGGAGAAAAGCATCATCACAAATGGCCTACAAACTCGGGGAACTACAGTTTATGTCACTACAAGTCATAAGTTCTTGTGACTTTAAAATGTCTCTTTATGAGCGACTCATTAGTTTCCCCAGCTGGCAGATCCCTGTAGGGAAAGTATGAACTGCAGAATGAATGTGTATTGCTTGACATAAGCTGACCATGTCAAAGACTAAGGCTTCAGACACAGGCAATAGTCACGGCCTTCAGGCTTGGAAAGGCAAAGCCTCCCTTTGGTCCAAGTGTGAGTGTTTACAAGTGAATGGCCAGTGTGCATGAAAGCTAGAAACTGCAGCTTCCTCCTCAGGATGTATACACCCTGAGATGATACCTCCCCTATGGATACTCCCCTACAGATACTCCCCTACAGATACTCCCCTACAGATACTCCCCTACAGATACTCCCCTACAGATACTCACCTACAGATACCTCTTCCTCCTCAGGATGTATATACATCCTGAGACTGCTCACCTATAGACGCCTCACTTACAGATAACTCTCAGTCCTCCTAGCAGAACCACAGCCTCCTCCCCATATTTAATAAATGCTCTAGGGTTCCATGCTGTTACACTGTTGGTACCACCCCATCAAGGTGTGCACAGCCCACCTTACCCCAGCTATCCTGTATGTGTGTCTGTCCTGTCTTTATTCCTGAAATTGCCTTTGCAAAACTCTGAGGCCAGAGGGAGCATGGAAGTTTGGAAAAGTGTGACCTGTGGGCAGCTAGAGCTAGTGGGGTCTTATCTTTGAGGTACAGTCGTAGTGTATAATAGCCTGGCTCTGGAGAATGAAGGCTTCAGACCCAGGCACCTGGAGTGTCCTCTGTATGGAGGAGCCTTGGTACGTCAAGGAATTTGGAGACACTGGGACCCACGGATTAGTTTTCTATTGCTGTGATCAAACACCATGACTAAGGCAACGTATACAAAGAGAAAGGTTTATTTTGTGCTTATGGTACTAGAAGGATAAGAGGCCATCACCACTCCAGTAGGAAAGGTCTTTGTGCTCACAGGTAAGCTCTGGGAACCTGAAATGTTAAACAACAAGAGTTAAACACACAAAGTTCAAATGAGGAGATGTGTAACCTGTAATCTACCCCGAAGGCTGGGAGAAGCTGTAGTTAATAGCCTGATCCTTACTTAGCTCACATTGTTCTTCAAGAAGATTTATGTGTGCTTTATTGTGCACAGGGAATTGAATTATCCCCAGGAAAGTTTTCACCAAATTGTGCCGTGCTTAAATATGCTTAAAATAAAAGTACTCAGAGTCAGACTCTGCAAGTTTGAACCAACACTGGCTACATGGAAGTACCTTCTTGCCTCCTATCGATCCTTATTCTGCTGGCCATGGTGGCTGTGGGAGCCTGGCAGCATACAGGTATGGTGCAGGGATAGCAGAGTGTTCTCAGTCTCAAACCATATGAAGCAAAGAGAGAGAGAGAGAGAGACAGAGAGAAAGACAGAGACAGAGAGAGAGACAGAGACAGAGAGAGACAGAGACAGAGACACACACACACACACAGACACATAGAGAGAGACATGCAGGGAAACACACAGAGAGACACCGAGAGAGACAGAGAAGGACAGAGAGGGACAGAGACAGAGACACACACACATAGAGACATACAGAGAGACACAGAGAGAGATAGAGAGGGAGACAGAGACACAGAGAGACACACAGAGAGAGACAGAGACACAGAGAGAGATAGAGACAGAGAGTCAGAGAGACAGAGAGAGAGAGAGAGAGAGAGACAGAGACAGAGACAGGGACAGACAGAGACAGACTTGGGAATGACACTGGGTTTTGAAACATCAAAGCCTGTCCCCAGTTATACAGTTCCTCTAGCAGGTCACAACTCTTAACTTCTAAGCCTCACCAGACAGCACCACCAGTTGGAGACCAAGTGTTCAAATGACTGAAAATCAGGATGGGTGGGTGGGGTGCACAACATCTCACCCAAACCACCACACAGTACGATGTGTATTAGGCTGTTTGGAGACTAGTTTTGTGGACCTCATTTTCCCTATGAGACAAGAGCCTTGCACTGTTGGAAAGGTGAGCTTAAGATATGAAATCTGGGCACACAGCCGCGATGGATTAGTGGACAGAGCACCTGCTGTGCAAACACGCAGACTGGAGTTTGGATGCTCAGCCTTCCTGTAAACACTGGCATTTATACATACCACAATCCCAGAACTAGGGGATCAAGATAGGCAGGACCTGGAGGCTTGCTGGTCACCCAGTCTGGCTCAGATGGGGAGCTTCAAGATCACTGAGGGATTCTGTCTTGAAAAATAAAATGAAAATGGATAGAGGAAGACACCCAGTGTCCACTTCTAGCCTCTCCATGTGTGCAGACTGAGAATATCCTTACACACACATATGGACATCTGCCCCTCCCCCACTAAACATACTCATGAGATTTCATGTGACAAGGAGCTACTTTATATTTGGAATGCACTGAATTCGTTTTTCTGTTTTGTGTAGATGGATGAGTCATCTGAGTATAATCAGAAATGGGAAATAAACGAAGTGTCTTCACTTGATATTTATGGTGACATCAAGATAGATTTAATTTAAGGATCTCTGTGGGGAACGGAAATGGCATTTGCAAAAGTTCTGCAGACCAAATGCCTACGTCATTTATTCCATGAGGAGTTATAGGAGCCGGGGCAAGGACGCTGCTGGCTGAATTTGCTGGAATAATCAGATGTTTACCATAGAAAGAAACGAGGCTTTAAACCTTACAACATATACTAAACTGAACTCCAGGTTGAAAGTAAAAGGAAGGGTCATGGAGAGCGACACATATGTTCGGCCCGAGATGAGCATTAGCCACTTGTCTTGTATCTCCTGTATCAGTCACTTGTCTGATGCTGTGATAAAAGTTTCTCAACTAAAGCAACTTAATGGAGAAGGGGTTTATTTTGGCTTACAGTTCAAAGATACAGTCCATCATGGTGGAGAAGTAATGGTGGCAAGAACTTCAGGTTGGCTGGTCATAATGTATCCACAGTTAAAAGCAGAGCCATGAAAGTTGATGTTCAGGTAACTTTCTCCTTCAAAATATTAAATCATCATCATCAAATGTGTATGTGTGCATGCATGTGTGTATGTGTGTGTGCACGTGTGTGTGTGTGTGTGTGTGTGTGTGTGTGTGTGTGTGTGTAGGCCAGAGGGCAGCCTTAGGTGTCATCCTCATAAATGCTCCAGACCTCCTTTGAGGCAGGCTCTCTCACTAGCCCTGAATGCACTGAGTTGGCTAGACAGGCCAGCTAATGAACGCCAGGAATCCTCCTTTCTCTGCCTCCCCAGTGCTGGGATTATAGGCGTGTAACGCCACTGTTGGCATTTTTACATGAGTGTTGGAATCAAACTCAGTTCCTCATGCGCATAAGGAACTGAGTCATCTCCCCAGGGAGCTTAATCCCAAGCTGACCATGAAGCATGGCTTGTCCAGCAGGCTAATTTTTCTTCCCTCAAGAACTGAGTATTTCTCAGACTGTTTCAGTACAGAGACCTACACAGGAGCCTTGCCCTTGAGACACGAGGTCCACGTTTGCCTTGCTCTGTCCTAGCGCCCTCTCCTCTGCCTCATTGCTGTAGGTACACTGTGAAGATATGAAGACCTATGTGCCTGACTGCCCATAGAATACAGAACCTGGTAAGAACAGTTCCTCTCTTCTTATATTAAATATTTATTATAACCTGATGGGATCTCTGGCACCCTTTGTGTGGGGAGCAAGGGAGGATTAAATAGATCTCCAGCCAGCAGCCTGCAGTGGCATCAGAGGTATTAACTCTGGTGCTCACTTTGTAGTAATTAAAGAGTGTTACTGAGCTGAATTCTGGGAAGAGAGGTTTTTTTTTTAATCTTCCTGGAAGCAATATTTACTAAGTGGGGGGGTTTCAAGGCTGAGTCCCCAAAGAGTCTTCTGGCTGGAAGTTGGGGGTAGCTGCAAAAACCTGGACACTGGGCTGAGTGTCTCCTTGGCTTTCTTCTGAGATAGTGAGAAAGTCAGATGGAATCAGCTCACTCCTGGGACCATGGCATTAGTTTGGAAGCTTCTTAATACAGCTGGGTGCAGGAGAGCATTTGCTGGTGCTGCTTGCTTGGGAACTGGGGACTAGCACAGTGATGGCAGCCATGTGTCCAGGGATGCTCCAGTTCTAAACATCCTGTCTGTTCTAAAACTGTGCACCCCAATTTTGGATATTGTCAAGTGTGGGGAACGGCAGCACTTCAGAAAGAAATCGTACCGGACTTCTCACTAAGAACTTTGTTATACACAATGGAGAATTTGAGACATTGTGAGGCTTCATCATTGTTATCTCAGCAAGTTTCTTTTCCTCTTTGCTAAGAGGGCAGGCTACATGACAGGGAGAGGAGAGATACAACTCTGGGAAGTGATGATGCTTACTGGGAACGCACCTCAGTCTCCTCATCTGTGAAAGGAACATAATATAGATTTTCAAAGCTGGCTGAGAGGAGATGAGATGGAGGGTAGTTTGGGTCTGAAATGTTCTCCCAGGGCACATGTGATAAAGGTAGGCCTCAGGCTGTGACCCTGAGTGGAAGCAGTAAGGAGGGGCGAGTGAGATGGCTTAGCAGGGAGACAGCTGTCTCCAAGTCTAATGACCTGAGTTTGAACCCTGAGACTCACGTGGTGAAAACAAAGACTGACTCCCACAAATTTTCCTCTGACCTCTAGCCATGTGTCATGACTTATGTGATTCTCTCCAACTTGTGTACACAAAGTCAATAAGTAAAAATATAATAATAATGATGATGATAATGATAAAAATAAAAGAAATGGGACTAGTTGGAGAGTTGGAGGAAATGAGGCCGTTGGGGACCAGCTTTTGAGTTGGACAGAAGGAGCTCAGTCCCTGGTTTCTCTCTGATTTCTCATTCCCACACAGTGAGCAGTGTCTCAAGAGCGTCCACTGTGATGCTTGCACCATGACAAGCTCAAAGCAACCTGGACGAATGCCCTGGCACTTGAGCACAAATAAACCTTTCCCTCTTCTTATTGATCAGCTCAGGTCTTTTGTCACAGTAACAGAAGGTTGACTTGCACAGACAGTATGGGTCAAGAGTCAAGGGGCCTGGTACATAAAAGTGGTTACAACCACTTTCCAATTGTTTGGCTTGGGATTAAGCTTGCAAGAGAGATGACTCAGTTCCTTACAAGCATGAAGAACTGAGTTTGATCCCCAACACTTATGTAAAAATGCCAAATCTGCAAGCCTTTGTCTTTTCTTTGGCTACCGCCTCCATCTCAGCTGTCACTTGGCTTTAGACTGTTAAAATTCAGCCTCTCCATTGTGCTTTCATTGGTCTTGGGTACCATGTTGGGTTTCTGTTGGCTCTCTCTGCTGCTTTGACTTGTCCTCACCTCCTGGCTATCTATGTTACAGGGCGTGTCTCTTCCTACTCCTTATCTTTTCCTTCCATCTCTCTCAGATAGGAATACTTGGATCTGATTGGTGAATCTGGAAAAACAATAATCTGGCAGACTCAGCTCCCAGACTTCAGCTCTCTTCCTCTGGATCAGCCCTTCTCGGAGCAGCTCTCGTCTCTGTTACTCATTGGCAGACCCCCTAGCCTCTCCAACTTCCGGTGCCCTAGATCTGTAGTGTTTGTAAGGAAGACCCTTAAAAAGTTCATTTGCCCACAGATGTAAGTCACGTCCTTCAACTTGAGTTACTGAGATAACACTAAGTCTAATTTCCAGAAGTTGTGGTTACTGATTTGTTTGAGTTAATTTTATATTCGGCCACTTTGCTGAAGTTGTTTATCAGCTGCAGGAGTTCTCTGGTGGAGTTTTTTGGGTCACTTAGGTATACGATCATATCATCTGCAAATGGTGGTAATTTGATTTCTTCCTTATCAATTTGTATCCCTTTGACCTCCTTTTGTTGTCTAATTG
>CM052708.1:52009629-52045171 GCA_028551405.1 Uromys caudimaculatus
GGAGACTTTTAATGACTTCCTCTATTTCTTTAGGCATTATGGAACTGTTTAGATGGTTTATCTGATCCTGACTTAACTTTGGTATTTGATACCTGTCTAGAAAATTGTCTATTTCATCCAGATTTTGCAGTTTTGTTGAGTATAGGCTTTTGTAAAACTTCGGTTTCCTGAGTGTTGAGTAAGGGGGTTAATGGGGCAAGTGTTGGCTACACAAACACAAGGACTGAGTTCAGATGAACCCAAGTAAGAAATGAGTAGGAGAGTGTATGCTTGTCTAACTCCAGGGAAGTGGGGACAGGACTATCTATCCTGGGGCCATGCTGGCCAGCCAGTCTAGCCAAAACAGAGTCCTAGGTGTAGGGAGAGACCCTGTCTCAAAACATAAGGTAAAGAAACAGTCGAAGAAGACACATGGACTTTAATCTCTGGCTTTCCATATGTGCTCACATGGGCCAGCATACCTGCGCGCGCACACACACACACACACACACACACAGACACACACACACTCCCTGAAATCAAAATGACTAGATTCTGATCCCAGACTGGCCATGTGGCGGTGTGTCAATTTTCTAAACTCCCAATCCTTGCTGAACTGTAGTTTCTCTTCTTTAAAAAGGGGAAATAACAGAACCCGCTTCATATTTCTGTTGAGAGAATCCCATGAGCTAACACATTGAAAACATTTCAGGCGACACCACTTAACTCTTCTTAGCATTCGTTCAGCCAGTGCCATGGGAGGGGTGATGATGGAGCCTGGCCTTCCACAACCCATTCTGGGCTCTGTCCCTCCTCGTCACTTTGTTCATGGGACCCCTCGAACTAGTCTACCTGCCTTGTGTGTACTTCCCATGAACACGTGCTCGGTACATACGTGTTTCTTGGCTAGTTTTAAAGATATGTTTGTTAATTACAGGTATGTATTTGTATGTGCACATGTGTGTGGGTACCTGAGGAAGTGGAGAGAGGGTGTCAGCCCAAGCTAAGGAGGTTGTGAGCCAGCGATGTGATTGTTAGGGACTGAACTCCCTTACGCAAGACTAGTATGTGCTTGTCACCACGGAATATTCAGTCCAGCCCATCACTCCAGCCCCAGGGCTGCTTCCAAAATACAATAATTTCTATGCTGAGGAAGAAGAGAACAGAAGGAATCCTGAGTGCTTGTCACCTTCTTTGCCATCTGTTATTAACCCCTCACATCCCGGAGCTGTGAGCAGTCAGTTCCTCTGCTTCTTTTAAGTCTTCCTAACAGTCTCCAAGGAAGCATTCTTGCTGACGCTGGCTCTGAACAAAGATCAACTTTGGTCTTTGTTTCTCCTTTTATCTGTAGTAGACTTCTATAAAGCCAAATCCTAAAGTGGCCATGATCCAACACCAGTAGTCAGGCACTCCCTCCCTCCTTTGGGAAACTAAGGAGCCTATGGCAAACAAGATAGCTGTCACTCCAGAAGACAGTGAATTCTGCTCCCTTTTGGCCCTGTTACAGTGGCTTTTAGGAAGGAAGCAGGTCTAGGGTATGTGTATGAGTGACTGAGAACCTGGGGTTTGCTCTCTTTCTCACAGAGGCAATGCCTCCTCCATTTTTCTTTGCCTGGCATACTGAGCATCAGAGTAAGATTTTATCCAGTAAAACAGTGGCACTGATTAGAAATGTTTGGGGGCTGGAGAAATGGCTCAGTTTGTAATCCCAGTGCCGGGGAGGTGGAGCCTGCAGATTCCTGAGGCTCTCTCCCTAATCTGCATAGTATAATTGGAGGGTTCCAGGCCAATGAGAGACATTGTCTCAAAAATACAAAGACGAATGATGCCTGAAGAATGACACTTTAAGCTTACTTACAGTTTACACACACACACACACACACACACACACACACACACACACACACACACACACGAAAAAGGGAAACAGTTAAGAAAAAAATAAGATGAAGGAGAAAATAGAGAAAAATCTGTGTAAAGCATTGACCCAATTTTTCCCAGTGAATTTATTCAGAACAGCTTTTTATAGTGATTTGACCTCTGTGACTTGCATCTGGCTAACAGGACGACAGAGTCATCTGGCCAATACATTGGCAATGGCCACTTGTGGACTGCAACAGGAGGGGCCCTGGAAGCTTCCCCTAACCCAGAAGGCTCACACTTCTCATTTGAGAAAGAATATTTGCAGTCAAGGCTAGTATTATCTGCGGTCATAAGTAAATAACCGACTTTCAGGGGGCAGCACCACAAATGAATTGGCTCCAAAGGCAATCTCAGAAGAGGTCCAGAAATATTTTGGGCAGTGGCAACACTGTTGAAACAAGTTTATGGCCCTTCAAAATGCTAGAAACTCTAAAATAAGCTCTGAGAGTGGTTTTGTAGGACTCTCAATATTAAACTGTTGTTTTCCGAAGGGCAGGAGAACTGAACTTGACTTTAAGTCGGTGGTGTGTTTGTGAAGGCAGAAACACAAGATCTAAGATAACCAGGAACCTCCATTTATTCAGTCTCTGGCCTATAAAACACATTGAGGGCAACCAATCAGGAAATCCCACTCACTCTGTTTTCTGTAAGGCGATTAAAAAGAGCTGAGGATTTGAAGGTGCATGGAGCATGTCTGAAGATGTCTAGCATGGAAGCACCATTGCCCACATCTTTCCCCCACTACACTGTTCTTTAATGAATGCTTTGATGATGTCAGTCTGGTGTACAGGGGATGCTCAGTAGAAATGTGTTGGATGAATCAGTAAAAAAGAATGAGGGTTGCCTCCTGAGAACAGGGTAGAAGACTGATAGAATGAGGCCTTCTCAATTTAAGTCCTCAGACAGCTTTTATATGAAGAGAGTGGGAAGGATGCTGTCTTAGTTAGGGTTTCTATTCCTGCACAAAACAACATGACCAAGAAGCAAGTTGGGGAGGAAAGGGTTTATTCAGCTTATACTTCCACATTGCTGTTCATCACCAAAGGAAGTCAGGACTGGAACTCAAGCAGGTCAGAAAGCAGGAGCTGATGCAGAGGCCATGGAGGGATGTTACTTATTGGTTTGCTTCACCCCCCCCACCCCACCCCACGCTTGCTCAGCTTGCTTTCTTATAGAACCCAAGACTACCAAGCCTAGGGATGGCACCACCCACAATGGGCCCTCCCCTCAAGATCATTAATTGAGAAAATGCCTTACAGCTGGATCTCATGGAGGCATTTCCTCACCTGAAGCTCCTTTCTCTGTGATAACTCCAGCTTGTGTCAAGTTGACACACAAAACCAGCCAGTACAGATGTTTCTTCCTTCCATGTATCTAAACCTTCATGCACAGAGGGGAAGGACCTTAGATCCTTGACTTTCCTTCCACTCTTGGCCCTTTTGACTTTCCCATACCTCTATACCAAGGAGAAAGGTAGGGTCTGGCTTGTCTTTAAACTACTTGTTCTTAGCATATGAATGGCACCCTCCCTTGTTGACGTTCCCTCTCAGTTACAGTGGTCAGGGCCATGCTTGTAGAGTAGGCATGAATAAGACTTGCTTCTCATTGTCTTGCTGGTGGACTGGATGGATGAGGACATTGGGGTGTTCTTTTGTCTTAGTCTGGGCTGTTAAATTTAAAAAAGTATAAACTGGTGGCTTCTATTCAACAGCAAATTGTGGGGCTGAGCTACTCAGAAGCACAGTGTCTGGGGCTTGCTCTCTGCTTAGTAGATGGTCTTCTGGATATAATCCCATAAGGCAGAAGAGGTGAGGCAGGTTTCTGAGGTCATTGTTTTCTGTGGGGAGGGGATTACTCTTGCCACTTTCTTTATCCTTTATTATAATTATTCACATTCTAAGTGCATTAGTTACTTTATATGTGGATGGGACAAAATACCTGATGCACAAAACTTAAGAAAGGGAGGACTTGTTCTGTCTCACAGCTCAAGGGTACAGTCCACAAAGGTGAGGATGTCCTGACAGGGGCAGGAGACAGCTGGTCACATTGCAACCATAGTCAGGAAGTAGAGAGAGACGACCCCCAGCCCATGGACCACCACATTCAGTGTAACTCATCTCAGCTCAATTAACCCAACCAATATTGATGGAGATAAGCCCAGAGGTTTGTGTTTATGGTGGTGCTAAATCTCCTCAAGTTGACCATCAAGATAATGTTGTATAAGTTGATAAATGTCGAGGGGGCATTTCCACCCGTGCACACCATGCTTTGATGGTGTTTGCCCACTCTTCAATGCCCTCTAACTGTCTTCTGTCTTTGGTTTTCCCTAGGTCATGGATCCCATGAAAGAGGGCTCTCCCCTCAAGACTGAATTACCTTCCAAATGCTTCACTCATCCTCAAACACATTCACATAGGAAATTAGATGTCCGCACAGGGATTTTGGAAGGATCTGAACATGCAGCCCGCAGCATTCTGCAACCCTGGAAATTTCAGATTCAAGCAAGTCAGATGAAGAAAACCTGAAAGAGTCCGAATGGCTCAGTAGTGACACCCAGGATGTGGGACACAGCTCTCCTGGGGAATTAGTAAAACCTGAATGATACTGACTCATGTCTGGGTCTGTCTGCGTTTGATTCTTGCAGAAGGGAGCAGTTCAGACCCCAGTGCACATCTCAACCCCAACATGAAAATGTGTTTAATTGATTAGCTTTCTGTGTGCATGAATTCTGTTTTAAATGAGTGTCGGGGTCAGAGTAGAATGATGAGAAAGGAGTGAGTACAGAGAGGGGTGACCCCCCCATCCACACAAGGAGTGAGTACAGAGAGTGGTGACCCCCCCCATCCACACAAGGAGTGAGTACAGAGAGTGGTGACCCCCCCATCCACACAACAGCGATTCTTTGTAAATTCTGTTAGAAGCAATTTACATTTACAAACAGGATGGATGATAATTGGCTGACAGAGTGACATAGTATTTGCTCTCTGTCTGGGAAAACTGGTTCATAGAGACATTCAATATGTTGGTTAACTTCAGAATGGAAAGTCATAGCATTACCACTCAACCTTTTGAGTCAGAAACAAGGGACTAACGAAGTCAGTGTGGGTGGCTCTCAGAAGCCTATGCTGCATAATGCCTCAGACATGTATTCTGGAAGAAGTGGTCCTTAAGAATTGAGTGTGAAAAAAAAAATACTTGCTCTTCTTTAGAATAGTTTATTGGTGAGTGTACCTGGTAGTGGGCTTCATAAAGAATCCTTTCAAGCACAAGATGTGCTTTGACCATATTTAACCCCATAGCCTTCCCTTTCTCTTCTTCCCTTTTCTCCCTGCCCTGACATTCTCTTCTTCCCCGCCCTCAGCCTCCCTCTGCCTTTGTGTCCTACATATGTAAGTGGGCTTATGTATCTCTATAGAATGTAGGATTCATAACTGAGAGAAAACATGTGATATTTGTTTTCCTGAATCTGGCTTATTTTGCTTAATGTGATGATCTCAAGTTAAATCCATTCCCTGGCAAATAACATAATTCCTTTCTTCATGGTTGAATAGCACTCCGTCATATATGCACGTGCATATGTGGCTCTATGGTGTTTCCTTTATCCATTGTCGACGGACACCTCTGCTGACTCCCAACCTGGCTGGTAGTGCTACGGTGAGCAAGGATGCTCAAGTATCTCTGTGATCTGATGACTAAACATTCTTCCTACTCAGAAGTGGTATAGCAGAGCCAAATGGTAGTTCTGCCTTTTGCTTTTTGAAGAATGTCCACGTTGTTTTCTACCATGGCTTGACTAACTTGCACTGCTATCAGCAGTGTATAAAGCTCCTCCTTTCCCCACATCTGGGCCAGTACTTGGCATTATAGTTTTCTTCCTGGCAGCTGTTCTGACCAGGGATGGAACCTCAGTGTAGCTTTGAGTTTCCATAATCACTAAGGACATTTTTTTCCTTATGATTGTTTTCTTAAAATGATATTTATTTTATAAGTATAGGTGTTTTGCTTGCATATATGTCTGTGTGTCTCATGTGTGCAGTATCCACAGAAGCCAAAGGAGGACTTTGAATTTCTTGGAACTGGAGCTAGTCAGTTGTGGGCTGCTGTGTAGGTGCTGGAAAGCGAAGCTCGGTCTGTTAGAAGACCAGACAGTGCTCTTACCTGCTGAACCATCTGTCCAGCACCCACCGCAGCAAGCTTCTTGGTTATTTGTATTTCATCTTTTGAGGTCTGTTCCTTAGCTCATGTATTGATTAGCTTCTTTGGTTTTCTTGGTATTTAGCCTTTTGAGTTCTTTAAAGACTAGATGTTAATGTTGTCCTGGTGGTATTGTTAATTAAGATTTTCTCCCATTCTGTAGTTTGTCTCTTCACCTAATAATTTTTCCCATGCTGGGAAGTCTTTAATCTCATGCAATCTCACTTGTTGAGCATGGGCAGTTCTTCCCTACAACTACCTGTGGAAAGTTTCCCAGCAGTTTGAGAGGCCTAGGTCTCAGGCTCATTTGGAGACTATGCTGTGCAGGATAACGGATAAGGATCTAGCTCGTTTTTCTACATGTAGATAATATGTCTCAGAACTACTGGGTGGAGAGACCATCTTTCACTGAACGTATGTTTTGGCATCTTCGTAAAGAGCCGGGTGGCTATACTTGGGTGGGTTTAGTGCTGGATCCTCTATTTTGCTGATTTATGTGTTTGCTTTTGTCCCAGCACCATGCTGGTTCTGTAAACATGGTTCTGAAAGTATCTGTGATAATCTGGGTCTGGATTTATTTCTTCTCAAGATTGCATGTTTCTCAAGGGTTTGTGTGTATGTGTATGTGTGTGTGTTTATATATTTTAGAATATATGTGTTGCATATATGATATGTAACTGTATTTTTGAATATTATTACAAGTGAAATATTTTGAAGTTATTATATAGGAATGCTGCTGAGTTTGGTATGCGGAATTTATATTCTGATATTTTACTGACTGTTTATCATATTTAAGAGTTTTCTGGTGGGATCTTTAGGTCTCTTATATATGGGAGCATATAATTTGCCTATAGTAGTATTTGGCTTCTTTCTTTCCTATTTATGGTCCTTTTATTTCTTTCTCTTATGTTATTTCTCCAATAAGACTTCAGATACTCTTCAGAGTGAGAAAAGAGAAGATGGAACCCTGCTCTTGGTTCTAACTTCATAGTTTTCCCCACCTACTATTCTGTTGTCTGGCATATAAAGCCTTTGTCATATTGAGGTAAACCCCTTCCATTCTTTGCTTTTTGGTTTTCTAAGTTCTTTGAGGTTTTTTATCATGAAGGGATTTTAGACTTCCTCAAAGACCTTTCTGCATCTGTTGAGATGATGGTGTGATTTCTGCCCTTGCATATCTTACTCTGATGTATCACATGTATTGATTTGTGCATGTTGAACCACCCCTGCATCAGCGAAGCTCACTTGGTCATGGTGAATGATCCTTTAGAGGGAATGGGGCTCAAATGTAACCCTAGGCTTCCGAGGTTCTGACATTGTGGTCAGGAAATAATCTCTATTGGAGACTTCTCCTTAGACTGGATTGCACATATCTTTTTCTGACCACTGGCCAGTCAATCTGCTTAGCATACATTTAATACCTCAAGATCTGACCTCTGTGACTTCCTTCTCTTGCTACCTTCCTCTAAGCTTAATGACCCAGTCACATGGTCTGTACCTTGAATGCATCCATCGTGCACACTGCATGTCTATTCTCCTGTCTGTAGTCCAGACACCAACTTCCCTTGTCTCAGCTACCCACTCCACTTATCGTCAGCCATATTAATAGCACAGCACAACTGAATAATGAGGGCATTGTGTATTTAGAGAAAGAGGTTTAAAATATTTTATTAGGGAACACTCATCAATATTGAACAAAGCTTAAATACATGGCGTCAATATGTATAAGGGCCATATAAATTTTCATCACCATGACAGACACATTATGAAACAAATAAGATAAATTTATTTTCAACAGTGGGCATGATCCATAAAGTCTATATTTTAATAATTTATTCATTTGCTTAGTAGTATGTACATTTATTTTCTTGAAAAACAAGAAGAACATAAACCCAACACGATTGTCTACCATGTCACATCATAAATAAATGGACCTGTAAAAATGCTGTGTAAAAAATTCATAAACACTTACATAGCACATTCCAAGGGCATGGCGTCCATTTACATGGAATCAAATGCTTCAAAGCCATTGTAGATGTCTGGGTGTGGCCTATATGCATTAACACACAATGGTGCACACAATTCAAGAACAACAATGCACACACATGGATACATTATTTTCACACGGGAGAGAATTCTCCCTTACAGAGCATAGAGCACATACCAGACTCTTAGCATGATTTACACTAATTGAAGGAAACATGATCATCAACTCCACCGACCAAAGTCCAGACCTGGAGCTGGTGGGCATAGCTCCCAGTCGCTGGGCAGTTAGGAACTGTAGCTCCTGGGGATTTTACATATCACAATCTCCAAGGTTAGGGGACAATAATGACAGCTAAAATCAGCCAGCAGCCCACATCTACACCTCTGGCAGCATGGAAGTCTTGTGTTTGTATATTCAGCAGCTCTGAGGAAGAGACAGGCAGCAAGGCTGCATCAGGCCAGCAAATGTCAGGGTTCACGGCAGAATAGCAGCAGCTTTATTTTATTTACTGAGACACACTTTCCCCTAGACCGAGTAAGTCAAGTTGGTAAGCGCCGACAGACTGTAAAAGTGTAGTCCAAATCCTTCGATTTATCTGCTCTTTCTTCCACTTCCTGGGCTGTGTTTAGTTTGTAATAATCACCAAACACCATTGGCTGAACACTTGTCCTGGCAGGACCGGCTACTGCCCCTTCCTTCCTGGCACGGAAGGCAGTGGGCATTATAGTGATGCATGCAGTTCACTGCTGTATTTTTTTTTTGCAAGATTAAAGAAAACCTCCTTCTTTCTAAGCATATTGCACAATGTTTCCTTGCTATAACAGTTTCTCTACGTTTAACAGCACAGAATTGCCTTCCCTACAATTTCCTTACTAAGCCTTCTCAAGCCTTTGGCTATTCTTTTGGATTAAACACCAATGTTTGAGAAAATGTACGATGAGAAAGAAATTAGATTTTTTTTCTGTACAGGCATCTCACTATAATGATGTAGAAAGCTTTGAGAACAAATGCAGGCTACTAGATAACCAGTGCTTTTCAATTTTCAGCTAGGGCAAACCTGGTGGTCCTACCAGAAAAGAGCCCGTATGTTCTCTGTGTACTGGTTTGTCCAGTGAGTTTTCCATTGTCTGACAGAGGGAGAGAGGGGAGAGGAGAGAGGGGGAGAGAGAGAGAGAGAGAAATAGTGGTTTGCCTGCAGGACTCAGGGAGTGAGGTTTGTTGAGTCAAGGGGCTGCCATAGTTAATTGCCTGATACACTAAAGGAGGGGCAACCCCAGCCCATACTTGGGATGCACTAACCACAGGTCCTTTGAATGGGTGTGCTCCTTCCTTTCTGGGAGCAACTTCCTTCATCACCCACCGTCTTTTTCTCCAGGATCCAGAAAGGTTAATATTTTTGAGAAGTCTAATTTTGTGGTTAGTGGGTACTTCCCCCCCAAACTCCCACACAGGATCCTTCATAACTATTCGACTCACAGATTTGCTGACCTACTCCTCCCCTCCACAGACCACGGATGCTCTGAAGGTGAAGACTGTCTCTGTCACGTTGTTGTCTATCCCTTGGGTCCTAGACAGCCCATACCACATCCTAGATCAGTGATGGCGCCCACAGATGGATGCAGTGGGAGCTTCCTCAGGAAGAAGGTGGGGATTTGTTTTGGGTACTGGCTTCCCTCTATTTCTATGGATATGCTAGGGTTTGAGGGACATTAAAGGGACTTCTGTGTTTAACTGCTATTTTTGTGTGTGGTGCTGAGGACCAACTCTAAACCATATTCATGCCAGGCCACTGAGCCACACCTTTATTCAATCTTTGGTGTAACTTGTAAGAATCCACTGGGGGAAGTTATCCAAGCTTGTGTTATAGATATTGAACTGCTTTTGTCCCAGTGTAGAAGGCAATGACATGACTGTGAGATTTGTGTCCCTGTGAGATGTCAGGCAGAGCTCAACATCTCCTGAGGTGATTCCAGAAGGACAGACAGAGGATAATTTGGGGAGATTGGATATCAGTCACAGATTGGTATCTGGCTTCCTGTAATAGGTATATGTTTCAATAAAAAGCAGGGTAAGTGGACCTTTAGGGAACCATATTATAATTTTTAAAAAATGAGCTTTCTTTGTTCGTTTTACATATATATATATATATATATATATATATATATATTTTTTTTTTTTTTTTTTTTTTTTTTTACATGTGTGGCCCAGCACATGTGTGGAGGTCAGAGAACAACTGGAGGAGCTGGATCTCTTCTACCACCATGTGGATCCCAGGGACTGAACTCAGATCTTCAGGTTTGGTGGCAAGTGTTTAGCTGTTTTGCTGTCCCCCATATTCTGCTTTTAGACTACCAGGTATCAATGCAACAAAACTCTCTCTTTTCACAGAGTAGTAATTTTTACTCCAAACCCTAAACATACATTTTTAGAGAGTCAGATCTTGGCAAAGAGAGTTCCTAGAATTGAGACACATGTCCCCTGTCAGTGGGACAGCCCCATGATGTCCTCCTGACCTCTGAGGGGTCATGCTCCAGCTTTCTCTCTCCCAGCACTCAGAGAAACAGCCACTTGGGTCAAAGCTCTTCTCTTGGCTCTTTCCATAACCTCACAGCTGCTCCCTAAAATCCAGACCTGAAATAGCCATGGGCTGTTTATCTGAAGCACAGTTGGGCCAAGAACCTCGGCTCAGAAACTGACGTTTCCCTTCTGCTTAGAGCAGATTTGAGATTTGGAGTCATGAGAGACTGTTGGCAGAGAGATGGCGGCCAACCTCTGCCAGAAACAGCCTCTCAAATGTGCCAGTCATGCCCAGCCATGCTTGTGGGGTGGACCTTCCTATTAAGTCACCTGTCCAGAGGTACCCAGAGGTCCTTTGAAGGGCCCATGGTAATATCGGAGGAGAACATGTGACCTACAGCTCACATGACAGGCACTTGATTCTACTCCAACTCCAACTGCCCCTGCTAGTAATTGGGAATGGCTGTTCATCTTGTAACATTTACTTCTGACCGTTGCCAGGCACTGCTCAGCCCTGATTCCTCAGACAAATTTAAACTGAATCTCTGTGTAGAATCCTATCCCTTGTCCCGCCATCAGAACGCCTTTTCTTTCTTGTGGCATCAGTTCTATAAACACATGTGCACCAGGCATGTAATGACTTCCATAGAACAACTGCGGCAGTATAGAACACTTCCCAGTACCATGTTGGTAGCTGGGGAAAAGCACAGCACCACCCTGCCTAGACAGTCCCTGGCCTGGTGAAAATCTTCAAAGTAGGTTAGAGAGTTTGACTTAAGAAATATCAAAGTGGAATTTCCAGGTAAAGGAATCTCTAATCCAAAGAAATTAGCACAGTGCAGGAAAGGTACAGAGAGCCGAGCCTGTGTCTGAGTTTCAGAGTGCAGCGCCCAGCATGGTACAGCTTGTTTCTGATTTCCTTCCTAATAACACAGAAGTCATCCAGGGATGCTAGTGGTCCTGCAGGTAAGCTTGAGGAAGGATGAAGGGTAAAGGAAAAACTTACTTTCTCAGTTGTTGTATGTGGAGTATTCAGGCCCTGCAGGATCTTAAGAACACTTGTCCCATGTAGGGAAGAGCTGGGAGGGGCAAATGATACAAACAGGGGGTGTCCTGGTGTGTCGCAGAGGCCTACTATGATTGGGTTGGTTTTTATCATCTCATGGGGCATCTTCCTGAATTCACATTACACCTGGTCCCCCATTTCACAGATGAAGACATGGGGCCAGAGAGGTCAAGGAGCTTGCTCAGAGTTACCTCGAGACAGGAGGCACACTGAAGCCCAGGGCTGATGGCCCTGTCTATAACTCTTTTCAGACCAATCTTGACACCATTTCAGCTTTCCTCCTGTGCTGGGGTCTGGGTGGTGCTGAGTAGGTCAAGGTTCAGCATGCTGAGTCTGGTTCAGGTTCACACAAGAGAGTTTCAGAGCAATGGGTGGGTCAAGTCTCAGGCTTTTATCTCTCAAACTCCTTGCAGACCTTCCCCTCTCTCCAGATGCCCAAACCTTTGTGTCAGCTTTCCGTGAAAATCTTTCATTTATAGTGTGACTATAAAATATCATTCCTTAGTAGACCATCATTTCCAAGTGCGTTTAAGGGCTTAGCTCAGAGCACGTGTTCTAAAAAATATAGCTATGCACGGGTATGTGTGTAGGCAAGAGAACAACCTTAGGAAATGTCTCTCAGGAGCTGGCCACCTTGTCTTTTAGTACAGTCTCTCACATTTACCTGGAACTCAGTGATCTGATGAGGCTGGCCAGCCAGCGAGCTCCAGAGAGCCACCTGTCTGCTCCCCAGTGCTGTGAGCTGTGTCCCTTCCTTTCTTATATTCTTCCTTCCTTCCTGCCAGTTGTCCCTTCCTTTTTTCCTTCATGACTTCTGGGGAATTCTTGATGCTTACAAGGTGAACACTTCACCAGTTGGCTTATCCCCACAGACCTAAAAATCTCCTTATTATGACTTAAGCCTCGTTTCTGCACCATCCATCAGAGTCTCAGGAAGGAGTGACATGCTCTTGGTGTCTGCAGTCTTGGGTTAGGTAACTGTGGTTGTCACTGAAAGGATGCTGCTTGTAACTTATCAGATCTAAAGAATACAATCTCTCTTCCTTCACATCTGAGGAGGAAAGCATGCATTTTGATTTGGGCATTTGAAGCTGACCGCTTCTAGCAGACTGCCTGCTCTTGCTTCAAGTTAGGGATGAAGGGTGGGTGCAAAAAATACTCAGCCTAGGAAGGAAGAAGCCAGGCTGGCTGCCAGAAATGGAGGTGAGAGCAAGCAAGGGCTTTAGCTTTTAATTCAATTACTTCCCAGTAAGGGTTTCACTCTTAACAAAACAAAACAAAAACAAAAACAAAAACAAAAACAAGTTTGTAGAAAACTGGCAATAAATGGTAACTAATTATCTGAGATACTTGCAGGTCACCCTTTCTAATAGCCTTCCTATTTAATCAGCTGGATTCTGAGCACCTCTTCTGTAATAGAAAGTTGCTGCTCATGGGCTTACTGTTTGTTAATGTGCCCCATGCCTCTCTGCCTTTTGCAACCACTGTCACTTCTGGTATGACACAGAAACCAGGAGGGGGAAACACTGCATGTCGAGAAGTCATTATCCCATACTCAGATTCTGAACAGAGAGGAGAAAACAACAATAACAACAACAACAACAACAACAACAACAACAACAAACCAGACACCTTTAGTGGAGCCATCAAGACTGACACCCGCACATCCAGACCTATTTTGGGGTAGCTTTTGGCTCTGAACTTTTCTGTAGGTTTTGATTCCACAATAAATTTTCTTTTCCTCATTTCTAGATTGGACTAATGCTAAATATGTCATGATACTCTAGACAAGGCACTGCACTGTGATGGAGATAGTGAGATCAGGGACATTTCCTGCTTGAGAGGCTCTGGGGTAGGGGCGAGGGCAGGAAACCAAGGCATGGCTCGGTGTAAGGGTGACAGAATGGAGGACCCCGTGCTGGGGAGCAGCAGAGGCTTCCTAATGAGGATGGATGATCTTCATTTCTTGACAGGAGGCAGGGCCAGAGGAGAAGACATCGTTCTAGGCTTGTCACAGTGAGACTGTGGGGACAGTAAATCTACCACGAGGGCTGGGTGGATGATGAAGCAGACGTAGAATTTCACGAGAAGTGATGTAGACAGGGCGAGGTGCTCAATGGCCCTGAAGAAGGGCATTGCACTTCACTATGGTCCTGGGAGGTGTGGGAAGTAATGAAGAGAAGAGATCCTGAGAGGTCTTCGGTGAAACGCCTTTCACCAGGAGTGGCCATCACTACCTTCGGTCTGGTAGATGGGATCTGGGGTGATCCCATTGTTCCCAAAGGGCCCCTACTGACCCAGTTCTCAGGACTGAGGCTGCCATTGGCCTTTAATCCCACCTTCTGTCTCACTCCAACTGTGTAGTCAAGGGTCTGCCCCACTCGGTGCTAGGGTTCTGCTTTCTTGGGTGCTAATGTTTCTCATGGAGATCAAATATGCCCACTCGACCCAGGACCATGTGCCAGCTTGGGATTCCCCACAGCTAGTGCATAAACTTATTAAATTTCTAGAAACTCCAGGTCTCCAACCATTACCCTGGCCCTTCCCAGCCTGGCTGGAGGTGGAGGGGCTTTCCTCCCTCAGGGGTGGAGTGTTGCTGTGGGTATACTGGACTGTCCCTGTCCTTCAGAGCCCACATAAGATCAATGCTTATGAGGTACCTCTCAAAATACTCTAAGTATTAAGAGTTTTAAGAATACAATCAAGTGCATAATCACTTGCTAAATACATTTTGCAGACAATTAGCATAGAACTTGCTACGGTGAAGGAGAAACAGTAGGGGCTGAATTTGAGCTTCCTATCCTGGTAAAGGATTATGGATTTTTAAATTTTTTTTTTTTTTTTTAGCATGAGAACAAAAGAGAGAGTGTATGGGATCTCGTGAATTGAACTGAATGCCTCCTGAATTCCCACTTCAATGTGAACTTGTGTTTCCTCACAATGTGACTGTATTTGGAAATAGTCTTTAAAGAGGTGATTAAGGTGCAGTGAGGTCATGGGGGGACAGATCTTAATGCAATGTGACCAGTGTCCTTGTAAGAAGTAGACATTCCCACAGGGACTTGTGTACAAATAGAGAAAAGACCGTACAAAGATTCAGGGGGAAGCCAAGATGCATTGAAGAAGAAACAACCACCCAACACCTTGATTTTGGACTTCTAGCATCCAGGACTGTAAGGAAACCAGCAAATGTTGTTGAAGCCAGGCAAGCCTGCAGAATTGTGTAAAAATGCACCCGGATAAATGAACACAGAGATATAAAGGCTGAAGCTCCCAGCATAGCCTGGAACGCCCATGTTGGGGAGGATTCTTCAGAACAGAAGTTTCTCATCAAGTTCAAGGGCAGGGACCATGAAAAGGGCAATCCCAAGTTCCAAGGGCACACAGGACAATGTGTGTTGGGAAGAACAAGGAACAGGGCCTTGGGGAAAACAGCATCCCTGTGGAATATTAGCCTGGGATATGCCTTCTGATGGTTTGGTCATTGCTCAAGGTAAAGAGGGAACTGAGTTTAATTTATGGGTTCATCAAGGCCTTGAAAGGTTTTAAGAAACTCTTAAGAAGGAAAGTTTATAAGAAAAAAAAAGACAAAAGCAAGAGACACAAGATGGTGATGGAGAATCATAGCTGACTTTGAGAGCATGGGAAAGCTGTCCAGAGCACGAGAGGTTGATCAGAAGTTCTTCAGAAATCATTCCAAGCAGCAGCTCAGGGGTTGGGTTAAGTTAGGGTTAGGGTTAGGGTTAGGGGTTAGGGTGGGGTTTGGGGTGGGGATTGGGTTTGGGATCAGAGTCAGGGTTAGGGTCAGGGTTGGGGTCCGGGTTGGGATTGGGGTTAGGTTTAGGGGTTAGTGTTGGGGTTGAGGTTGGGGTTAGTGTTATGTTTGGGTAAATGTTATGGGGGAAATTACCTCCTAAGCCTGGAAGACTCCCGGCCTCACGACGCCTTCTGCTGACCTGCGTATGCCATAGGGATCAATGGGGCAGTGGCAAGTGCTTCTCTCTGCTACTCCCACCTACCAGGCAATCATAAATGCTTGCTGCTTTCTGTCACAGCTCACACAGGTTGGGAACATTGATTTAGTCCAGTGGATATGCTAGTGACCTACTGTTAAAAGCATGCTGATCACCTACAGCCGTAGTTCAGTAGTATTGGCTCTATAATACAACCTGGTGGTGCCTTGGATCAAGGATGAAAAGTTGTGGCCCATGGGATAACCCTGGAGCCCACCGTTCTGTCTTTTGAGCTAACGCTGGGTCTATATTTTTATAGACAGTGGCCTCCTGCCAAAGAGCTAAAACAGAGCCCATACAGTCCAGCTTGCCTAAAATGACTACCATCTAGCCATTTACGGAAACAGTTGGCCGACCCCTGGTATACATAAAACAGGTGTTTATTTATTTACTTTTGGTTTCTCTAGGAACAACCCCCACCCCATTTGTAACAATGCCTCTTGGAAAAACAGTCTTGACTTCTGAACAGATGAACTCAGAACCCTGCCAGCTCATACACTGGGGACCGTCATCACCTCTCTTTGGTTTCATACCAGGATGATGCAGTGAAGAGGGGCCATCTGGGGCTGCTGGTCGGAGTGTGCTCCATGGCCCACAGGTTCCCTTTGGGGCCTTTGTGTTCCTAAGGACCTTAGGGTGACAGTCACAGTGGTTTTGTCCTTACATGTCACCCCATTGAGCAAAGCAATGATTGCCCTGACTACCCCCTGGCTTTGTAGCAGCTTATCTATGGAGAAAGAACAAAATGACACTTGCCTGTCTGTTAGCCAAGAAAACAAGAACAGGTGGCCATGGACTACAAGTTCTTCCCAATTGTTGGCCAGGACAAGAAGGGAGAAGGTCCAGACAGATCTGGAGTTACGAGCTGGAATTGGAGAAGTTCACTATGAAAGTCAGTGAGGCAAAATATACATTGGATACTGGGGGACAAGGAAGCATCCCTGATACAGATTGAATATGAGGGTGTTCAAAGAAGTCCTTGACTCATAACTTCTATTCTTTACATACCAAAAGTAGATTTAAAAAAACCTCCTTTTCCTTCTCCCACACAGGAATAAGCTGAGAAAGATTTGATAAGTATGTGGTGATACACATTAAATTAAATTCATGTTGGAATTTTTGTCTTAATTCCCTGTGACTTTCACATACACTTATTTTATTCAGCCTGTTTCATAGACCAGGACAATCATCGTATTATTTCTCTAAATGCAGTGCTAAGTTGCGCTAAGATTTCTTTCACCTAAGTCTGTATTTTCATGGCTTAACAAATCATCACCTCCAGCTTATAGTGAGATGGCTCTGAGTGTGCCACAGGGACAGTATGACAAGAACTCCCAAGCCACATGAAAAAAAGGCCATTATTTTCCCCTTTGAAATGAATAAACCTCCAGTTTCAGGGCAGTTCTTTGCTTATCAGTTGCAGGAAAGCGTGACTAAACCTTCCTGCTCTGAGCTACAGCTGCAGTCAATCTTCCCCTCAGTGCCCCCTGCCACGCCTACGGCCTTTGTAGGTTAGGCAGTGGTGGTTTGAACCATGACATTCTGCAGAGAGCAGGTAAGCCTCTTTCTCAGCTCACTTGTATGCCATAGGGTCTGGGAGACATGCAGGGGACCCTGCCAATGGCACCTTTGCCTGGGGGTGGGCATTGTATGCTGAAATCCTAGCTTGCTTCCCAACCCAGGCCCCCAACAGTCATATTCACTCCTTCATCCTGCAGGGACCTCGGAGGGCCAGAGGCCACTGTTGCCATGGCTTTTGGAAGATGTGGCCTCAGCCCAGCTCCTCAGCATTAGCTCTGTCGCACAGGTGGTTTCATAGATAAAAGCCCTGGTAATGTAAAAAAGAGACCATAGTGATGGTAAGTACATCTGATGCCTGCGTATCTACCACCTCTGTCTTCTCTTGTCTCCCTGGGCTTTGCTTGCCTTTCATCTGCTTGAAACATCCACCTGTTCACTTTTCCCTTTGCTGATGAGCCAGTCTCTTCCCCAGTTAAGTCAGCAGGCATTCATTGAAAAGGCAGCATCACAATTATGCAGGAGGACGGGGACAGAGCTCTTCCCCAGAAGCAATTAGGAATGTTTGTTAGTGGTGATTACGGAACGGTGATTAACGCATGAACAATTACCCGCTCAAGAAAATAGTTCCTAAAATAATTTCGCTCCTGGGCTTTCACCCCAAAACCTGCTGGTCTAGGAGGTCTTCACGATGGTTCATATAGAAAAGGAAGCAGGCTAAGATGGACAGCTGCCTATCATTGGCCTGTTGTCAAAAATGGCCGCGGTCTCTGGCTACCTGGAGACCAGCATTCTGAGCCTTCCTCTCTGAGTGGCATCCATGAAAATTATGTGCCCAGTACATGCCCTACAATCCCTGGTGGGCTGCCTCCAGCCTCTTCCGTTCTTGCTAAGTTGTAAAATAAAAGTTGGAATGTAGGCGAGTGAGAATGAATGTTGCATATGTTTGTATATGTTTTTGAAGAGGCATTCTTCCTAAGTGTTCATATAAACCATGACTGGCAATCCAGGAGGAGAGTCAGAAGCCTCGGTGCTCTGCAAAGCATGTCAAATGCAGAGGAATTCCATGCAGAAGCATTCGTAGATGAGCCTATGGCAAGGAAATGCTTTTCTCACAGTGGATAGCCTGTGTTTGTTTGTTTGTTTTTTGTGAGACAGAGTCTTGAGTAGTCTAGGCTGGCTCAAACTTACTAAGTATTCAGAGATGACCTTGAACCCTTGATCCACTTATTTGCACTTCCTGAAAGCTGAGTTTACAGTCATGAGTCACCACTCAGGTTTTAGGCATTTCTGGGCAAGGGTATGCCAGGCAAGCACTCCACCAACTGAGCGACATCTCTGATGCCCTGGAGAAATTTTTTGAGCAGAGAGATCCAAGGTCCCTCCTCATACACACAGTCTGAATCTAAGATGAGACTAAAAATTTGCTACCATAATGTCGGATTGATTTTGTGACACAGAGACAATCCAAAAGCAGTCATTTTGTAGAACACACATAAGAGGGCATTTTAACTGGGGTTACTCTGGGTAAATTCCTCAAACTCCAAATAGAAGCAGTAAACATGTGAATATAAACATGGCAATCATTTGTTTGGCTGCAACCACTTCGGGTTTTGGCACACTCAACGGCACGGACATTTCTGGTGGATGATTAAAAGGCAAGTTCACTTTTAAGTTGTTTACCCCATGTTTGACACTGTGTTTTGGTGACATTATCAATTTCTTATAAAGTTGGTGTGTTTCTATCCAGTGCCCTGCTGTGGGAGTGGGAAAAGCTGTTAGATACTTGCCTCCTTAGAGGGAGGGACGCCAGCAGACTGTGCAGGCAATTGTTTATGGATAACTTTACAAGAATACGATTGTCAAGGTTTTATCTGACAACTCATTTTCTAGTTATTTTTTTTTTCTGATTAGAAATGGCACCAATGGTGGCTTTTTAGTGTGCCTAAGCTTTCTCACTTTTAACATTTACAATTTATTATCGAGGGATTTAAAGATGATCAGTAACATGAGATGGTGCTCCACAGAAGAAGAGCTAAGGTCCCGCTTCCCATAAGAAGTCCCTTCATGAGGGGATGGCATGACCAAGGATGGGTTTTAGAATTCAGATTTAGAGGGACGATATTCTGAACAATGAAGCCTATAGAGAAGATGAGCCAGGTTTGCATTCTGGAGTTCCCTCCATATGTCAACACACCCACATCTGTTAGAGTTGTTAAGAGCTATGCAGAGAGCCCAAGAGCCTAGAATCCCAGCCAATTTCTCAGTGGCAGAAGCCAAGTTCCGAACACAAGGCTGAGTAACGACCTAACTGGCCAATAAAAAGACAGGGTCCAGGAAAAGGTAGAGGAAGCAGGTCATAGTGAAAGTTCCAAGACAACCAACCACAACACCCAGAGCCTCATGCATGCAGTTCCTCCACTGCAACGTGGGTAGAGATTTGCCCCAAGAAAGGCAGATAGAAAAGAGTCCCATTTGATGTAACGGAGGAAAGGTGGGAAGGCCAGGAGCCTCACTGAAGATTTCATGGGAGCTTCAATCTGCTCTTAAGCTCTTAGGAGAAATTAGGTGAGCAGGCGAAGAAGTTATAAAAACGTTGGTCGTTGTGATTCTTGTTAGGGTTGGAGCCACAGACATAACCTTACCTGACAATTCTATGGTGGAATGGCAGGCATATTTTAGTTTTTACATGTTGATTACCATAGGTACCACTTGTAATAATCTGGATTACTAAGAATGCAAGGATTTGGTATACATGAAGAAAAAAAAAAAGCACATCTTTCCAGGTTTTGCAAAAAGTAGATATCAATTTTGGCAGTGAAATTGTTTGGCAATGAATTAAAGTGTTTCAGGGTAGGTATCATGTCTGGAAGCTCAGGCAGGGGTGCACCTGGACCCCAAGACCCATTCTACGCCACAAGTGAACTCCATTCACTACACAGCGATGAAGGGAGAGGAGGCAAATGGAAGCCAGCACTCTGCCATGCCTGGATTTCCGTTTTGGAGCTCTGGAAAAGGCGAGTAGCTGGTCACATCAAAGAGGCTGCAGAATGAGCAGGGCATTAGCGTGGTGTTAGTACCCATCCCGTTCCAGCCTCTTGCTCTTTAAGGAGATAAAAGAAGGAGCCTTCCTTCACCAGGTCTGAGAACAGCTGCCCCAGGCACACCTTATTCTCTTGATAAAAGCATGCTGTTCTTGGTTAGTCCTGGCCACACTCCTTAGATCCAAACAGTTTTAAATGGGGATAAAGAACCAATCAGAGAGCAACCACTGGAAGCCCCCTGTCCAGGTTCACCCAAGCTGAGAATACGGTGGTGTTTCCAAACATTCCAACATGCTCTCAAAGCATGCTGGCCATTATCTTACACTCCTTTCTGTCTAGGTCCCCTCTCCATAAATGTCAAATGTAGTCGCCAGTAGGTTCAGCCTGAAAATAAAATCCCCTCCCTTCCATCAAGAAATAGCTCCAAACTTAGAGTGTGTGCTGTATTTATAGTCTTTTGGATTGTGTATGAGATTTTCTTTCCCATGGTATTTCTTGTTGAAAGGGTCAGTAGTGGAAAGCAGGATCAGAGAACGACTGAGGGTTTGAGTGAAGGGAAATGGCCTCCCATCAGTTAGAAGCGGTTAGTTACTCTACATCCTGTCTCTTACCCTGTGCCCTACCCACTCTCCTGATAAACTGGTGCCCTCCTTCTCCCCTTCCCCGATGGTCCCCTTGTTGAATGGTCCTGGCCTTCTGAGTGGGAAAATCAGCAGTACCTAGTGTCATCCCCTTTCCTGTGACCTTTCCCATCCTCTAGACCTCCTCCCCGTTTTCACCGAGGGAGATGGTGTGGATCTTAATGGTTGGAACTTGGTGATTCTCTTCAGGGCGGGGGTTTGAGGACCCCACACAGCAGCAGACCTGCAAAAAGCTTTTACTTCTCACCCGGGCTGTGGTGCAGGCAGAGTGGTCCTTCGGCACGGTAATCCTGGCCGATCCCCGGGGCATGGAAGAGAAAAACTTCCATTCACAGACTCCATCTGTCTTGGAGATCTTATAGAAAGTCTCTCCCGAGCCCACCGGGATACGCACCATGTCTCTGTGCTGCCCTTCTAGAGCCTGGTTGGGTGGGTGCAGAGTATAGCCCAGGGCATGCTTGGAAGACTGCCTTCTGCGAAGACACTGGATTCGCAGGACATTCTGAAAGGCTTTCTTGAACTCCTGGCTGGAGCAGGGGTAAATGATAGGATTGATGCAACTATTTAGGTACCCGAGCCAAAATACTATTTTGAAAACGGTTTCCGAAGGCTTGAAAGCCGGGAAGAAGGACCCTGAAAGAGAACACAAAGAGTTACACATATGATTGGCAAGTCGAGAGGCCAATCGGTTAGAACCACAAACCAACACACATCTTTTTTATATTTTAAAAATGATTCAAAAACTTCCAGATGCAAGTGAGTATTTCACATTGGCTGGTAACTCCTTTGCTAGGGTTTCAAAGACCACTTCACACAGATAGGTTTGTACCAGCTCCCTCTCTCAGTGGTAGGGAATCCTCTGTAGGCTTCCTTGGAAACTTACAGAGTGCAGCATCACGTTTTGGTAGAGTCTAAACGCTCAGTTTTGCCTGAGTGATAAAATAAGTTGGGGGTACACTCAAACCCACATCACATTAAAATGTAATGACCTTAGCCGAGGGGGCTAGTGCATGCCTTAATTCTAGCACTCTGAAGGTAGAGTTTGAGGCCAGCCTGATCTACAGAGGGAGTCCCAAGACTGGCTAGCCAGGGCTATACAGCTAGACCCTGTCTTGAGTGGAGAAAACTGCGATGATCCGACCCTACCGTTTGTAAGCATAGGGGTCTAGAATGCCCGGCCCTCGGCCCTTAGTTTTCCATTTGACACTTACTAGGTCCTGGAAAAGGCATCGTACGAATATTGCACCCCGAAAAAGGCACTGTATAAATTATGCACCCCCAAAATGTTCCTCTTCATTCATTTCCGACAGGTTTGAAGGATGGCTTCACAGTCCTCTCACCCCTCTTCCATAGTTGACCTGGTCTCCTTTCTTCCCTCGCTTCCTGTAGCAGTCCTTGGCCCACTCAGGTGAGTGAGTGGCTTTGGGGAAGTTTTGTTACACCTGTGGGCTTCAGTTTTTCTTTTTGAACAAAGAGGAAGGTGGAATGAAAGTTTTCCTCATGGCCCCACATCTTTTTTCTTTCTTTCAGACTATGGTCTTTAGTACTATTATTTTACTTTATTGTTGGAGAAGTTCACACTCTGCATATATAAACCATGTAGCTGAGGAAGTTTTATACTTTAGATTCAAAATTTTTAGTGCTGTCTAATCATTAAAACAAGGGTTAGAGTCACCAATTATGTCTTGAGTTAGGCAGTGTGATTAACTTTTTGCATATAATTTAACTATCATTAATAATAGTGTGAGTTCTATGATTTCTGGGCTGGAAGATGGCTCAATCAGTAAAATGTTTGCCTTGCAAGCCTGAAGACCTGACTTTGGTTGCCAGAACTCAGATGAAAAAAATACAGATGTGATGGCACATGCTCTTCCCAGCACTGAGGAGGTAGAGACAGGTAGATCCTTGAAGCTTTCTGGTAAACCAACCTTGCCTACTTAGTGTGTTCTAGGCCAGTGAGAGAACTTGTTTTCCACTCCTACACAAAGTAGATAGCGCCTCAGGAACAAGACCTGAAGTTGTCCTCTGATCTTCACACTCACGCACACACATGTATATGCACCTATGCACACATAAGAACGTTCACATAGCATGTGCCCACATAACTAATTACATGCTTTATATGAATATTTCTATTGTAGCTAGAAACAAACCAAACCAAACAGAAACCCCAAACACCCTGTCACTTAATACAGTTGAGTAACTCAACCAAGGCCACTCAGGTAGTCTCTGGCAGGGCTGGGACTTGACATTTCAAGTCTAATTTCATGGACTCTTGGGATCTCCTAGATTAACACTTTTCTTGGAAAGAGAATGGTATACATGACCAGTGAGAAGAGTGGTCAGGGAAAAGCTGAATTAGAATCAAGCTTTTCAGACTTCTTCTGAGAGCAGAGAAAGTGGTCTATGTTAACATGATGACTGGCTTTGTGCAAATATGGTCAATTTTTGGGGAAAATTCACTTTGCATTCCAATGCCTATATATTAGCCAATATTTCTCTCTCGTGGTGACAGCAATGTGATTAAGGCAACTCATTTTTACAAACCTCTGCCTTTTCCTGGGCTTAATGACTGAGGGAAGCAGAGATGAACTGGCTAAGGCAAAATCCACCTCATCTGGAGACTTCATTACAAACAAATCTGCTGGACAGGGGGAGGTATTTTCCTTATTTGAAGAATTTTCAGCTAGCAGCAGCAACAACATAGCCCATATGTCCTCTGAACATGAAGCTATTAAAGTGATTTGAGAGGTTCCTTCAAGGATCCTGTTTCTGCTTAGTGTCCAGGTTAGCATTCATAAATCTCACCCCTCCCTTTCACTCCTCAATTTCTGAGCCCCTCTCTCCTCCCCAACCCCACTTCCTTAATCTTGCGTCTATCTAGCTGACCCATGGTTAATTTCATGTGCTCTCTTCCCGTGGTCTACATGCTGTGTGCATCCTGTCAGCAGGAGATGAAGGTCTTCTGCTTCGACACACGCCATTCAGAACATCCCGCTTGTTTTTCCTGTAGCTGAAGTACAGGGTAAGAAAAGGAGCTAGTTTAAAAAAGAAACGTATTAAGATTTGGATGTAAGATAGTCTCCAGCCTCAATTATTCAGGGAGATTTTCTTTTTAACCTAAGAACATCTCTAAATATTGGCCGTTCAGTGAGTGGGGGGATACTTTCAGGCCAAAGACCTTTCCATAAACAGCCCCATTTGGTTCATCCCAGTAAGTGTGTGACAGTACCCGGATGTGTCTCAGCCTAGTATGTACTTGGCCACTTCCTTCTGATGATTTCCCTAGAGGCAGGTGGCTGGATCTCCTCCCTTGCAGAGAGCATGGTTCTCACTTTAGAAGGGACACATGTGATTCTCTCTGGGGAGCTGCTGAGGGGCTGTGCTTAGGGGAGGAGGCAGAATAGACTTCAACCATAAACTTCCCAGTGGGTGAGGAAAGATAGCAAGGGGTTGTGTTGTCCTTTGAATGTTAGCCATGTCCTCAGCTCTCTTTCTTTACTTCACTTCTTTGTCAGAAAAAGTGCTTGGAGTGGGCAGTAGGCCACTACTACGTTCCGGTCAGTGTTCCTAATTCCACTGTCTCCTTCCTTGCCCACACCTTCTCACACAGACTCAGTCTTGTCTGGATTCCTCAAATGTATCTTTCCAAAGTCAGTGTTAGTCTCAGATCCCTCCCTCCCAGGTTACTGGTGATGCTTTTGAAAGTGTGAGCACAGCTGAAGTTTGTTCGAGGGCTTCCATCTATCAGGAGTACCAGGGCAGAACCAGTCATGCCAAGGATGTGTGATAGTTGATATTGTCAACCTGACAGGTCCTAGAATCACCTAGAAGATAAATCTCTCATCCTGTCTGCGAGAGACTTGTAATATGGGTGGCATCATTTCATGGGTTGGGGTCTTGGGCTGGATAAAAAGGATGAGGGGAACAGGGCATCAATATTCATCTTCTCTGCTTCCTGGCTGTGGATGCAATGGAACTAGGATTTCACACTCCTGCCGTCCTGATTTATCCACCACAACAGACTGTATCCCCTAAAACCATGAGCTAAAATAAACACCTCCTTCTTTAAATTGCTTCTGTCTGGTATTCTGTCACAGCGGCAGAAAATTAATGAATACAAACTATGGTTCTTTGACCCAGACAGTAGGGTGTGAACTCCACTTGATCAGGACCTTGCTTTTGTTCACGCACAGAGTTCTAGAACCCAGCACAATGACCTGGAAGGCCCACCGCTATTCTCACTGAGTGGTTGACCTGGTTGAGGATGACTCTAGACGGCTGAATGGCTAAGCGCCCTTGCTTTCCCTGTGCTTGTGGCTACACCGTGGCGTGCAGCTTTCTTTTCTAACCACTGTAACCCCTCACTTCTCTCCTCGAGCTTTCTTCCTATTGTCTTCCCTCCTCTATGCACTTTCTTTCTGGTCTTTGACTGTTGTCTGTGTTGGCATTTCTCTCTCGTTCCTGTCCCATTCTGTCCCATTTGCTGTCAAACACCCCAACGTTTCTTGTCCTGCTTCCCAGGAAGTGTAAGTTTTCTGAAGCTCCTAGGTACAGCGCTTGCTTCTTTTGTCACCATAGCTGTGGTCCGTCCCCCAGTGACCTCTGTCCTGACTTTGCCTCCAGGATCCAACAGCAATCAGCTTATTTCCTGGAACATCTTGTCCTCTAGGCTGGGTCACATTTTACATGTGAATTTGTCTATTTTAATTCTTGGGCTTTGGAAAATTTTCAATGATTTGGAGCTGCTTCTTTAAAAAATATTTATTTATTTATCCATTCATTCTCAAAGTGGGGCGTGTGTGTGTGTGTGTGTGTGTGTGTGTGTGTGTGTGTGTGCGCGCGCGTGCGCATTTGTCTGGCCATGCCCAACGTGTTTGTGAAGGTCAGAGGAAATACTTTCCATGGCAGACTCTTTCCTTCTGCCTTGTTGAGTCAGGATGATGATGGTGATGATGATGGTGATGATGATGATGGTGATGATGATGATGGTGATGATGATGATCTGTTTTTTTGTTCTCCTCTGTTCTATCTATCCTAAGCCAGCTAGCCTGTTGACTTTGGATCTTGTCTCTGCCTCCCATCTCACTGTAAGAGTGCCAGGATTATAAATGAGTACTACCACACGGATCTGGCTAAAGGTGGGATTCAGGGACTGAACTTGTTTGCTAAGGTCTGATATGAGTGCTTTTTACCTACTGTGCCATCTCCTTGGTCTGAGACAATTGAATTTCCATCATTATTAGTTGCTGCAGGTTTTTGGACTCTTCCAACCTAAACCCTGTGACCGCTTTAAACCAGCTGGCTAGAGGCAGGTGGAGCAGGTGCTCATAGCCGAAGGCCAACATAAGCAATCTTCTCACCTTTGAAGAGGCAGAATCCTCACTTCCATTGTAGAAGCTTCTAGATTCCAAGGAGAAACTGATACTGGCAAATTAAGATGAAGTCTCTTGGCTTTTCACTTAAAGTCCTAACCATCAGGAACACCCAGCTTCTCATTTTTGACCTGGGACTCCGTCGGTGTGTTGGTAAGGAGACACTAAAAGACTTGGCTACTACAGCTGTGTTTTGGCTATGAGGTGACAGTGCTGTTAACTTTCAGTGCTCTCGGGAAGATCAACAAGTGCAGATTCTCTTCCGTGAGTTTGCTCCCACAAACCTGCCTGCTTACTCCCAAAGTCAGTGAGAGTGGACATGGAGCGCTTCAGTTCCAAACCAAAACTGGTATTTTGAGGGCTCCCTTTTCTAGCTCAACAGTCCCTTCCTGAATCAGGGGGACTAAGAATTGAAAGACAGAATCAGAAAGCTTTTAGCCTCCCATATGTGTGCTTTGCATTAGCGATCTGAAAGCTTCACGTCCTGATGACAACTTTAAGGGACCCTAGGTTTGTGGCGAGTTCCAGATAAGTGAAGTCATAGAATTTCTAGGCTTCAAGGATTTGCAGGACTCTAGAGACCAGCAACCCTGCTCTGCCCTGTAGGGATCAAGACAATCTGAACAGGGCAGTGGTTTCCTCAACTTGCATGTCTCTTCTGTGAATGGATCAAGACCAGACCCAGATCCTATTTCACTTTACCCTTGCCCACCCCCAATCTTCATGTGCCATTTAGCAATCCAGCGATAGCACGGGTAGTGTTAGTGGCAGGGCAAGCAGCTTCCATTGTATGGCACATTTAAGAAGAAAGAGTAAACTGGTATAATTAATATCTACATTATTTTAAAAGTTAGAATGTACTGTTTAGAAAGCTTTTCAGAATATTCTTATTATTATATTTTGAAAAATTAGAGTTTAAATGACTCTAGATTAAAAAAAAAAAGACAGACTAAAGGAGAATCTGATGTTATGTGGCCATGGGAGAAAATTACCTTTAATTGTTGATTATTGTTCAACCAGTGGTCTCAGTAGTAGGCCTGGTATATGTCCAATGAGCACAGAAGAAAAGCAATTGGCCAATTTTCCATGCCAAGGAGCTCCAGTGCCAAGTAACATTCAGGCCAAAGCAGTTGGCTCCTTAATACCAGGAAGAAAATTGCCTCATCCAATCAACCTCAGAGAAATGCCACAGGAATGGCCGAGTAAGAATAGACTCAAGTTTTTTAGTCTCCTGGGGTCTACCAGATGGCCTGTGTTGGGTTCTTACTTTGGCTGTGTCATAGTGACCTGACTGAGCACCTCATGGGGTCCATCCAGGTCACATTTGGACAGTTCTCAATTACCAGAATTATTCAGAGTATTCACATGGAGTGGTGGTATGAATCACTCAGAATGCTGCCCAGATTAGCCTATACAGGAACTCAAGCTTTCAACTCAAAACCCATATACAGATTCCCTGTGAACTTCAACTCAAGCCTTTGTATATACACCGTTTACGTTTTCTTGGGGAGGGGCCGTCAGTTTCTATTAGCTTCTTACAGTGCTCTGTGCTGATGGTTAACATGACTAAGCCTGGGCAGCTAGTGAGGACAAGCTGAGCCTTTGCCTGATGCACCTCCTTCAGCCTGTGTCCCACGACAGTGCCCAACCTTGAGTAGGAGCAGCAGATGTGACTTGAGGGCCTTTCTGGAAGGATCTATCCTGTTCCTTCCCCTGTCTAACTGTAACTGGAAACTGCATGGTTATCAGTGTATGCTTAAGTGTAGACAAGTGGCTCCTTTGAGAGAGTCAGCATGTTGGTGTTTTAGGAAATGGCAGGCAGGTGAGAAAGGGTGGATTCATAGGAAGACATAGTGAGTGAAAATAATGTGCAAACTGAATAGAAGGGCAAACTTGGGCCTGTCCAGTGGGGAATGGAATGGCTAAGCTATTCTCCCAGAGACAGAGCCACCATTACTCTCAGATGAGGAAAGGCAAGAAGACAGATGAAGTACGCTTCACAGCCTTCTCTGCTCATCCCAAGATAGCCCTATAGATCCAGAACATTTTCTCCAAATGCATCCAAGTTGCCCAAACCAGAGCTTTTTAAAAGTCGTGTCTCCCTAGCCAACAATGCCCAGAGCACCAATTCTCTCCTTCAAAATGCGAAGCATCTGCCTGATGACATGGGTCACACAGGGTCTTTTTGTTGCTCATTAGACCGGGTCCAAGATCATCAAATAACATCTAGTCATTTGAGACCCTTCATCAAGACCCTGAACTCACTTCTACACAATCTTCCCTTCCATTGTTTTATTTACATAAGCAATACTTCTCAGAGTCAGGCAGTGTGGTGGGAGCTGGAGAGGAAGTAGTCAGAGGCAGATATGTAGGTCCTGCCTGTGGAGCTCAGAGTCTATACACATGCCCAGTCAATGCCTGTGCACATGAGTTGTGAGTTTCCAAGACACAGGCTTTCTCCTTTGTCATGGCAGACTTTTGTTGTCTCTTCATTGATCCACTGAGACCACTACAGCCTTTGAGATGTGGGTGTGGTTCTTCACTCCATTCTCTTCTCAGTGACCTGCTTCCTACAGATACTTAAAGACAAATCTATTCAAATTTCCTTTTGTTTATTTTCAAAGTTCCACTCATCTATAAGCCCCTCTACACCTGCAGTCTAACCTGCTTTCTCACACTTCTCATCATTCCAAAGTAGCTATTAGTTTCTTCCCTAGCATCTACTTCAGTTAGCATCTAGTTCTATTTTTATCTATGTATCTATGTATCTATCTATGTATCTTATGTATGTATGTATGTATGTATGTATGTATGTATGTATCTATCTATCTATCTATCTATCTATGTTTCTATGTATGTATGTATGTATGTATGTATGTATGTATGTATCTATCTATCTATCTATCTATCTATCTATTTATCTATCTATCCACCCATCCATCCATCTGCCCACCCACCTATCCATCCACCCACCACCTATCCATCTATCCACCTATCTATCTATCTACATTTATTTATTTATTTACTCACTCACCTATTTATTTTAGTCCCCAAGAGGACAGACCATTTCAGTTTTGGCTTTGCTGCTGTATCCTCAACCCTAGCAACAGTTTTTAGCATATGTAGACTCCTGCCAATATTGTGGAATGGTGTCCTTTATCTTTATGATTCTAGAGTTTTTGAAGATGCATGCCACTTGTGAGCTTTTGTATCTGTCTTGGTGATGGACACAGTGCTTAGTGATTGTTTATGGGCTCTATGGATGGTCTTTGTTGATGGAAGAAAGCGGTATTTTGAATAAAATTCCTGCTTCATCGACTCACATCTATAAATACACTGAGAGAGAGAGAGAGAGAGAATCTTAACTCATATTCCAAAACTGTATCTTCCTGATCCTCAAGATGCTCATGTTTACATGAGAACGAGAGCATTCTCCAAGCAATTTTATATGGTTAAGTTGCAGGCACTTCATAAAATTATTACTTCCAGTACTTATAAAAACATTTTACAGGGTCCTGAAGGAAGAGCTAAAGCCTGTACTTCAGCTGTGATAGCCATCATCCCCACCCATATTTGTGGACGTGAGTCTGGAGCCAAACACCATCAATCCAAAGCGGTGACATAAATAACCAAAATCGGTCTGCCTAGGAGGAAGTGTGGGACTTTTTCAGGACTCTATTCCTTTGCATTGAGCAGAAAGGCCAAGTGAAGTTTAAGTCGTGGTTTTTGCTACCAAGGCCATGGGTGAAAAGTGAACAGGGGAGCTCACAAAAGAGCTTTGGCTCTTGATGCTGCTTAATGCTTTCTGGACAATTTCCTGACTTGGAAACTGTGTACCATGTACTTTTTGATGGCTACCAGGTCACCAATAGGCATGTCCACTGATTCAAGAACCATTGTCCAGCAGTATGTAAGAGTCTGAATAACTTTTTCATTCATGGCTCCTGCATGCCAACCTCACCCTCCTGCCCTCAACAGCCTAGGATGAGTCAGGGATGGGTCTGTGGCTCCACATACCTTCTTTCCAGACAGAGAGAACCAGCCTGGGCTCAGGCTATACCATAGTCCCTGACTTCCACCTGGTATGGATATTTTAGCTGTCAGAGTAGATAAAGCCAAGAGTTTTAATAGCTCATTTAAAAAATGCAGGGCATCTTTTAGAATATACAATATGGCTTCTAAGTGCAGTGATGCTAGCCAGTTTTAAAATACCATAAGGGATTGGAGTAATGAAAATTTAAAATAGCAATAGTGTTTGGTACTGTCCTGATGGCGGGCATCATAAGTGAGGGTTGTCCTTCGTCATAAATGGAATATTTAAGGGGTTCAGCTTTGCTAGAAGAAGGCATTTTTTTTTAACTCTTCAAACTTAATGAAGTCTTCTGCAGTCTCTCCTGTGAAGTGTGTGATACTTACTTTCAGGGAGAAGACTATGTTTAGGGTAGGTCATTGATTTAGATTCCTTGACTTTCTTTGACCCATGACTCTCTCACAGCCCATTCCCTAGACTCCACCTGAATCCCAAGCTCCTGTCTCCAGTGCACACATATTATCAGACCTTCCTCCCTGTGCTCACAAACTGTTCCACCCTTAACAAACTAAATCCAATTCATTGCCTCCCATGGGTCCCACAGCTGTGGTCAATGGCAGCCTTTCCCCTCAGTCGCTCAAGCTAGAACCCTGCCAGCTGCTCCAACCACTCAGTCTCCCAGCTCTGTGACA
Organism: Uromys caudimaculatus; assembly: GCA_028551405.1. Classification (NCBI taxonomy): domain Eukaryota; kingdom Metazoa; phylum Chordata; class Mammalia; order Rodentia; family Muridae; genus Uromys; species Uromys caudimaculatus. Next base: position 52,040,609 of record CM052708.1, read on the forward strand.
GCTCACGGGTCCTGACCACTTTCAATCTCCTGTCACTGTCTGTCTCTATGTAGGCCACCATCTCCTTTGGCTGTGACCCTGTGCCAGTCCTCTAACTGGTTCCCTGTTGTTGGTCTTACCCCTTCTGTGGTAGCTGTTCTTGGTTGTCAACTTGGCTACATACGGAATTAACTAAAACCCCCAAATGGAGGGGCACACCTGTGAGGGATTTTCACTTAATTTGAAGTGGGAAGATCCACTTCTAATTCGGATTGTTGATGTGGGAAGACACACCTTTAATCCCAGTCTTTTGATCTGGGAAAACCAACCTCTAATCTGGGCCATGCCTTCCATAATGACATGGAAGAAGGAAGCTTTTGCTCTTTTCCTGTTTGCTATTTCTTTGTTATCAAGTCTATTCCTTCACTGGCACTAGAGTCTACTACTTTTGAGATTCCAGTTTATACTGAAGACCAGCTGAGACATCCAGCCTGGTGGACTGAATGAATAGCTACTAGATTCTTGGACCTTCTGTTTAGAGGCAGCCATGTGTGTGTGTGTGTGTGTGGGTATGTATACATATATCATACATATATTCATTCCATAAGCTCTGTTACTCTAAAGAGCCCTGACTTATACACATTCTAACCTATTTTTCACACTATGTTCAGAGAAATTTAGAGAGAGAAAAGCCAATCCTGATTATCTCTCTCTCTCTCTATTAATTAAGCTCAGTGACTCCTCCCCGATGAAGTGCAAATTCAAGGACACCGAACAGCCACTTGTTTGATAACAAGTTAGTTACAGGTTTTTTTTTCCCCCAGTGTCCCCAAGTCTCTCACAAGTATCAAAGGAGAATAGGAAATTCAATCTGAATTTGAACACAAATGTGCTTGTTAAGTCAATGGAGCGATGGTGCCTTTCATTCATTTAAAGGGAGAATGAATGGAGTGTCCAGTTGTTGATGTGCTTGATTATGGACTAAAATGTGTTTTCCAGGCTGCAACACATGCACTAGAAGTTTTCTTAAGTCCAAAGAATAGAAACTACTTAGAATGTCCCGCAGCTCCAGTGGAAGTTTTGACAATGGCTCAGAAAGTTTGGTACAACCCAGAGGACAAGAAAAGGGATGATTCCTAAGGAGGGTGGTGAGGACAAATGTAAGACAGCAGCCATGGCATTCAAGGTGCCTTGAAAGATCTAACCTCAGAACTGGAGAGATGGCTCAGTGGTTAAGAGCACTTGCTGCTCTGGGAGAGGACCTGGGTTCTAGTCCCTTCGCCTGCATCAGGAAGCTCACAAACACCTCTAACTCAGTAATACACCCTTTTAGCCTTCCTGTGCACCTGCATATGTGTGGCATACACAAGGACAAGCAGCACACACATACACAAAAAAATAAATAAATAAAAAAGTAAAAATTTAAGGAGAAAGATCCAATCCTGGGTTCAGGATGTCATTTTTCTGTTATTAAGATAGCCATGTTTGTCAGAAAAGACTGTTCTCCATTGCTGTGATTCCTGTCTGACATGTCACCTGATATCTTATTCCCATTAGGGCATTGCTTAAAATCACACGGCCAGACTCTTACTCATTGTAGAGCATCTTACTGGAGGGAAAAGGACTACATGAAGTTGATGGGGTGGGGCACTGGGGAGAGCTGGAGCCTGGAGGGCAGGAATGGTGGATGGATATGATAAAAATACATTGTGTAAGTGCAGGAAATTTTCAAAGAAAAAATGCAAATATGAAAATGTTAACGAGCCATGAGAGCCTTGGTAAGTTGATTGTTCTACAATGAAAGACCACATATCCAAGAATATTTTGGCAGCACAAAACGATTTTGAAGGATTAAAAAGGGGTGGATCTGAGAAGAGTTAGGAGAGGGTATTAAATATCATCAAACCATGTTTTATGAAACTCTCAAAGAAGTAATAAAATAAGTTAGTAAAACAGGACTCTTTGTGAAGCCTCTTAACCCTGAGGCCTTCAAACTTCCTAAGACACAAACAGCACTGAGGGTGAGCAACGTGGTTGTTTTGGTATTTTTGGGACAAGGTTTCTCTCTGTAGCCCTGGCTATCTTGGAACTTCACTTTGTACACCAGGCTGGCCTCAAACTCAGAGATCCTCCTGTCTCTGCCTCCTGAGTGCTGGGATTAAATGCATGCAGTACCACACCTGGCTCTAAGATATTTTGAATGTCTTGCTTTCTTTTTTATATTGTAACAAAGAAATTGTCCACTGGAAGAATTTTGAATGTACATATAAAATGATGTGGGTATAGTGTTTGCTATGACAAGCATGAGCTTGGCTCATTTGCTTAAATGTTTTGAGGAATTTACAAATCTTCACAAATTACCATTTGCTCTAAATGATATTAAAATTATTCACTCTCTATATCACTATTCACTATCTACATCACTTTCTATAAACCTGTAAGGCATGAAGAGCCAAGTTGACTGGGCTACAATTAGGTAAGGATGTGACCATCCAGGAAAGTAAGGGCCAGGCAAAACGCTCTGGTTTTCAGATTCCTGGCTAATAATGCTTCCTGTTAATTAATGTGCTAAAACTTTCATTTGCAATGGTAGAAATTCCCTGGAAGTATTTGGAATCTTTCAGGAAACCTACTTGAGAAAAATGGGCACTTTTGAGATGAGTATCTGTAGCTAGCATCCAGCTATCAAGTGTGTGGCCAGGTCCTCAGTGTTTGAACTCACAACTTCATACACATCTCCCCTCAGATGTTCCCTAGGAACTTGTACGGCAGTCCTAGTGGCTCCGGTGGCTTTGCCTTGTCTTCTAGGGCTTCCCACTTTATAAGTGATAGATAGCAACTGCTCTTTGGTCACAACAAGTAGGGCATAGTGATGGCTGATTTTAGTCTTCGACTTGATTAGGTTTAGAGACACCGGAGAAATGGGGGTGCCACATTTTTCATTTATGCCTGTGAGGATGTTCCTACAGATTAGTCCAAAAGGAAAGACCTGCTTTGAATGTGAGTGATACAGCTACAGGCTAGGGGTCTGGGTGGAGTAAGAGAAGAGAAAAGAGAAGGCAGTTAGCCCTCCTCCTTGGAGGCTGTGAGTGAATACTCTATACGTCTCTTCCTGGCACCATGGACTAACACCTGTAAAACCATGAGCCAGAGCAAGCTCTTCCTCTGTTGGGATCATTTTTCTCGGGTGTTTGTCACAGTGGATGAAAAGCTGCAACAGAAATCACTTCTGACATCTTCTGATCATCCCCAGTGGATGATGGCATGCCTAATGTTGCCCAAGTCCTTCCTGCCATCCGTCTCCATTGTCCAATCTGAGTCACAAAACTTGTCACCTGCAGTAGCCTTCTCATAGGACTTCTGCATGGTTGTGTCACTGTCTGCAATTTCAATTTGGTGACATTTCTACTGGCGTGCCATAAACACCTTCCTGGACTCAGATGAAAGCTCAAATCCTTAACATGGTTCACTAGGACATTTGATCTTATGTTGCTTCTTGCTCTTTCCCACGCTGCTCTGACCTTGCTCTGGACATTCTGATCCACGGAGTTCTTCTCTTTCTTAGACCTTCAGTTCGGGCCTGCTGTTTTTCTTACATGGGGTATTCTTTACATCCCCATCATCTTTGAGATGTAAGCTTCCATTTGCTGCTTTGGTCTTGGCTTAAATTCCACTTCCTTAAAGAACGGCTCTCTGGTCTGCCTGTACCCATCCACAGGCTCCAGACAGGCTAGGAGGAGTTATCTCTTAAACATTGTAAAGAATCAGACTAGGCTTTCCATCACAGCATTTAGTGAATTTGTTCTTCTCTGACAATGTGTGTGATGACTTCTTGAATGTCTTTCTCTATGTCTTTTTTTTTTTTGATATGTAATATCACCTTTATTTATTTATTTTTTATTTTTTTTATTTTTGATACTTTATTTACATTTCCAATGTTTCCCCTTTTCTGGGTCTCCTCTTTGGAAACCCCCTATCCCCTCCCCCTCCCTGCCTCTATGAGGAAATTCCACCTCCCACCCACCCACCCACCCATCCCCATATTCCCACCTTGACATTCCCCTTTACTGGGGCCTCTAACACCATCAGGCCCAAGGGCCTCTCCTCTCTCCCTGATGGCCATCGAGGTCATCCTCTGCCACATATGTGGTCCAAACCATGGGTCCATACATGTGTATTCTTTGGTTGGTGGTCCAAGCTCCAGGACGACTGGGGGGGGTGGGGTCAGGCCCACTGATGCTCTTGCTCCCTCCATGGGGCTGAAAATTCCCTCAGCTCCTTCAGACCTTCCTCCAACTCCTCCATCTGGGACCTCACTCTCAGTCCAGCGGTTACTGTTAAGTGAAATTTGGGCATTCTGAACTTTTGGGCTAATATCCAGTTATCAATGAGTACATACCATGTTCGTTCTTTTGTGACTGAGTTACCTCGCTCAGGATGATATTTTCAAGTTCCATCCATTTGCCTGCAAATTTCATTAAGTCATTGTTTTTAATAGCTGAGTAGTACTCCATTGTGTAAATGTACCACATTTTCTATATTCATTCCTCTGATGAGGGACATCTGGGTTGTTTCCAGCTTCTG
>CM052708.1:52052921-52138017 GCA_028551405.1 Uromys caudimaculatus
CTCTGAGAGGTGTTTGGGTTTGGAGAGCTGTGGCACAGGGTCCACTCTGGGGTGCAGAAAGAAATCAGAAGGATCTTGTCCCAGCTGTCCCTTGGTTCCTATGCCCTAACGGCTCTGCAAGGGTCCCTCTTGATCCAGTGAGTTTGAACAGAAGTGGTGGTTTTGCCTGTGCTCAAAGGTGTGTCAGCAGTCCTGGGATACCCACTCTCTCCTGGAGCCTTGTGGCCCAGGCTGAGGTCCCCAGGCACAGACCCCTGGTGGACCAGGCAGAGGTCTCCACCCACAGATGGAAACCGGAAGGTTCAGAGCTTTTCGGCCCCCGGGTTCTCAGGCCCTGGATCCCGGCGGATCTGGGTGGGTCTGGGTGAGAGGTGTTGCTCCCCTTAACCCCACTCACGGCTTTTCCAGGCTCCTGGGAGGGTAGCTTTCTCTGGTGCTCGTTGGCTATGGACTCCTGGTGGCCCAGGCAGAGCTATGTTTTATTAAGAAAGAGATTGTACTTGGCACATTATAGATGTTTAGTAAATGTTTACTCATGAAAAAAAACATGTATTGAAGTGAGCATGTGTGTGCATGTACGTATGTGTCTCTGTGTGTCCATGCGTGTGTAAGTCAGAGATAGGCATTGCTCATCTTTCTCTACTACTTTCTATTTTATTTTTGGAACTAGGGTGTTGTACTAAACATGACCTCTTCCAGGGCAGTCAGTGATTCACCTATTTTTGCCTCCTATGCTGAGATTACAGATGTGTGCAATTATACCCAATTTTCAGCAGGGTGTCGGGATCTGAACTCAGGTTCTCCTGCTTTTGCAGAAAGTACCTTACTGACTGAGGCATCTTCTCAGTCCTTTTCTGGGACTTTTAATACGTGACAACATGTAAAATATTTTGTAAATCTTATCCCATTTAATTTACTGACAACCCTACGTAAACACACCAGCAAATCCATTTTACAGGTGAGAAAATGGAAGCTGAGGGAGTTTAATTCATAACTGAAATATCTGGTTGGGCTAAGATGCAAATCCAACTTAGAGTTCGACTGTGTTTTACTTTCTAGATTATGTAATCTATGCAGTCTGTCTCAAGTACATGGTGTTACAACAGTGTGAGTTCAGAAGTAAGACAGTTATCTGAGAAGACAAGATAATCATACACACCTTTGTTCTATTTTTTTCAGAAAGCAGAATTTTATTCAATTCTGATCATTAAGAGTGAATAATAACCACTGACTGTGAATAATTATGTGTTCAGGACAGACATGTTTGGACATTGGGTCAACTGTGCACACTAGGTTCTGTAGAAAACCTCTTATAAAAATTTTATTAGTAAAATGTACTTAAAAAGAAGCAGGAGTGAGTCGGAAAGTATGGTCTATCATTTTAAATAGAGCATTGAATGAAGTTCAAGATGATATATCCAAAGAAGTATATGTCATTTATCCATTTAGTCTATCATCTACCTGCTTATCTATCATCTGTCTCTATCTATCTATCTATCTATCTATCTATCTATCTATCTATCTATCTATCTATCTATCTATCTATCTATCTATCCATCCATCCATCCATCCATCCATCCATCCATCCATCCATCCATCTATACCATCTGTCTATCTATCCGTCTATCCACTAATGTATCATATACTCAGCTCTATATCAATACATCATCTAGTACCCATTTTTTATGTCTGCCTATCCATATGTTTATCTACTTACCTCTATCAACCTATTGTCTGTCTGTCATCTAGTTAGCTCTATCAACCAATCATCTATATACCCATTTCCATCTGTCTACCTGTGTCTTTTTAAGGGTCATGCTAGGTAGCTCCGACTGGACTGGAGCTTGCAATCTTTCTGCATCAGCCTCTGCAATGCAGACGTTCCTTTGGGCCACTCAGCATATTTGTCTTTTTTTTTTTTTTAAAAAAAGATGAAATGGCTTTTAAGCATTAGAAATCATTTATTTTAAGTTTACAATGTTTTCAAACACCTGTAGGAGTTCTTCAGCATTTTGGATCATGGTGGGTCTGTTGACAGCAACTGTGACAGTGTGATTCATGGGGTATTTTAACACATTTGTGCTGTGTGCTTGCTCTGAGCTGCTTAACAAGCTGCCTCATCTCAACCCTACAAGCTGCATATGGTTTATCCCCATTTTACAAATGAGGAAAAGAAGAGAGAGGTATTCTGTAATTTCGCAAAGAACAAATGCCCAGTGAGAACAAACTGTTTAGGGCTATGCTGCCTGGCTTTGGTCCTGCTGTGTAGCCTCAACAGCACACTTGCTGAGGGGCTGTGTGTGTGTGCAACCCACACTCTCTCCTTGCTGTGTCCTATGAATACCTGTGGATGAATCCAAGAAAAAAATCAGCTCTTGACTTAGACAGCAAAAGCAAAGCAAGTTGAATCAACGATTAAGACACCTCTAGAAACCCCTCATATAGAAATGCACAGTGGTTTTCCTTTGAGAACGAGGTTGCCTGTATCCAGGCACCAAAACCATCTGAAAACGGTTATTGTAGCTGTGCTTAAAAATGGTTGGGTTTGAGTTGCAAATGCCAAATATGTATGAACTGCTAAATTAATTCATCATTGGCATGTCCCTCACAGTGTGCCTGTTTTATGCAACGGATTCTCACATACTCACATGTGTGAGTGTGTGTGTGCAGACATGCACACCGCCAACTAAAGCCAGTCAAGATGCTGTAGTCTAGACAGGCAGATGGAACGGTCCTCCCAGAGCTGCCCTTCCTTTCCTTCCTCGGATCCTTCAGCACCTTGACTGCTTCCTCCCATCTCCTTTGCTAAGAATCTGCAATGCTAAAGAGAAGTCCCACCTTAGGGGTTAAGATGGTCACAGTTAAATCTTTATTTACTTTTACCCAGGGCATCTGAAGACTTTTGAAATAGCCTGGGCTTCAGGTCTGTTAATTGACATAAGGTTTAACTTGCAAAAAATGTACAGAGTTTTTCAAAGAGGTAGAGGAACAACTGGGCCCCTTCCTTAATGAGGAAGACCCTGAATGGCATAATACTGCCTGCTTCCTGTTTTCCTCCTGTGCCTCTAAGGTCTTGGGGTGGAGCTTTAAGGTGAGATAGCCCATCTGTCTTCTCCAGACACTACACCATTCCTTCCTTGCCACACTCATCCCCAAAGCACTGGCCTCGTTGTGACAACCTGACTTTAACTATGGTAACTAGAATATGTTATAAACACTGGGATAGTATTTCTAGCACATGCTTTCGTGACAAGCCTTTCTTCATTTAAAAACCACTGACATTCTATTTTATTTTTATTTCAGAAAACAAATTTTCATGACATTATAGTGTTCCTCATATGAGTAAACTGAATTTTATTTACTCTTGCTAATATGTTTGCTCCTTTCCAAATTCTATATACTATAAATAACCAAGAAATAAATGCTTTATTTTGTTGTTGTTTTTGGTTTTTATTTTTGTGGCTGGATTTGGAAGGTCATTTTTAAAAAATATTTTCTCTAGATACATTCTTAGAAAAGAACTTATGAATCATATGATATATGTTTTTCTAAGTGTTTGAACCCACATTTCTACATTTTTATTTGGAGAGAGCATACCTATATCTACTTGTGCCAAGAATGAAAAATAATTGCAATCCCAGTGAGGGACGGTGAGTGGGCACTCAGTGCAAGGCTCCTAATTTTTCACACTAACAAATGTGTTTTCCAAATTGAGAAATGGTACACTTACTAAATAGGCGCTACAGTTGTCAAATTTTATGCACCAAATGACAGTAAGTAATGCACGTATAACAAAAAATTATTAGAAAAAGTGAATTCTGTACTCAAAAGTCACCGTCTAAAATATATGTAAAATGAAATAGCTATTAATATGTTTTTCATCTGAAAAATAACAGTTGTAGTGACATGGGCAAGAGAACTCAGTGGTAAAGGAGCTTGCCTCCAAGCTTGACAACCTGAGTTCAAGGTCAAGACCCACAGCACGGAAGGAGAGAACTGCACTGTGAAGGCTGTGCTGTCACCTACAGGCATATGGTGGCATGTGCATACCAATACACACACACACACACACACACACACACACACACACACACACACACACACACCATACACACACATCTGCACACACAAATTAAAAAGACTCCTTCAGTGAAGCATTTAAAAATAAAACTGCAATGGCAGGCAACTTAGAGACACTGACAATGACGGCCTCATGCAAGAAGCCACAGTTGGATCCCACAGAACGTTAGATGGTCACTTAAAATACAGAAAGCAAAAAAAAAAAAAAAAAAAAAAAAAAAAAAATCTGCAATTAGAAAGCAGAAAATTATTAAGTTGAATTAGCAAGTTTAGATCGATTCACTGTCATGACCCCCAGATTGGATAGTTCCTGGAGAAGCCTGGCTGGACACAAGAGGGAGAGCCCAGTTGCCTACCGTTAGTGAGAAAAAAAATGTAGTTTTAAGTGCTTAGAGGTTTAAAGACAACTTTGGTAGAGAACTGTAGCTAATCTTAAGATCTGCAATAATTTTGTAGATAGTTGTACAGTTTTATTCAAGGAGAGGTAGAATATTTAAATAACAGAAATGAGCAGAATTTACCCCAGCAAGTGCTGGGTCCACTCTGTTTATTTGAACTGATGCTATATAAGTATTTCTAAAGGTCTTAAGTGTGTTCAAAGCTTCCCTGTTTACTTTTTTATTTTTAAAAATTAAAAAACTTCATTATTAAAAATGTTGCAAAAACTAAACCAAACAACACAAACCAGTCCACATGGAAATTAACAAGTCTCACAGACTCCACCACTCAGCCTCTGTAGAGTGAGAACAGCGACTTGCAGGGCACGCTGTGGAGCTTCACATTGGGCCTTGCCCTTTGCCTGCTGAATGTGTCTTTATGCACTCAGCCCACACCTGATGGAGCGAGAGCTAGAAACCGGTGAACCCGATGTCCTCTTCCACAGTCTCTGCCCGCTGCTGTACTCAGTCTTCCCTCATCTCCTAGTACTCAGCCTCTCCTGGTCTCTTTACCCTGCTACACTACCCATATGTGCATCGTTAGCTAGATTCTGCAGATGATGCATAGATACGCAGATATTTTTCTTTCTGAGATTGTGTAATATCACTTAATGTTATATATCCTAAGTCCATTTATTTCCTTGTAAATTTTGTGATTATATATTTCTTTAGAGCTGAATAACATTCATATATATATATATGAATTTTGTATGTCTTTTTCTCTCTGTACACACACAAAGTTGTACACACACACACACACACACACACACACACACACACACACACACACAAAGGTTCATTGTCCATTCATCAGCTGATGAACAACTAGGTTGATCCCAATTCTTTGCTGTAGGGAATCACTTTTAAAGCCAGCAGGATTCTGATGCACAAAGTAAGAAAGATTCCCAAGTGAAAGCAAAGGAAATGAGAAATATCAATTGTCCTTAGCCACCAAAAGAAAAATACCTTGTAAGATGGCACGAAGTAGAAGACAAGGTTATACAACATTATGTCATACTTAACTTTATAATAAAATTTAATTCATTGAATGTATTTGTCTTTTTTTTTTGAAACACAATATGACTGAATGTGGCAGAATCTGGCAAATGTGTCTGTGTGAAGAAGCAAACACAAGACAGTGACTGTTACCGGTTTTGCAAGCCCCGGATCTCTGACTGTTCAGCTCTACCATTGCATGTGGAAAGCAGTTGTAGAGATGCAAAAGAATGCGTGCGGCTGTGATCCAATAAAACTTTATCTGGAGACACTAACTTTGAACTTCAGACAAGCTGTCATGAAATACATTCTGTTGATTCTTTTCTCTACTCATTTAAAAATCTACAAATCCTCCCCAACTCCTGAGTCACGCACAAAGGGGCAGTGGACTAGTCTAGAACTGAGCCAGAGGTCACGGCTAATGATTCAACAGGAATTATTGTCAGGGAAACTCTTCTGTTTCCATCACTGCAAACAGAAGACATCTCTTAAATTGCAACCAATGAATAATAACCTAAAAGATTAAATCAATGCAGTGAGAGAAGAAAAATGGGAACATAAAGAAAGACTGTTCCTTCTGAACTATTCACTGATTTGCAGCATGGGAACATGGTGTATTAATAATATTGTGTGTGTGTGTGTGTGTGTGTGTGTGTGTGTGTGTGTCTGTGTGTGTGTGGAGAATTAGAGGACAACTCTTATGTGCCATGTCTCTTCTGACACGTTGTAGGATCCAGGATTAAACCCAGGTCATCAGATCAGCATGCGAGTGCCTTTATCTTCTGAACCATCCCACTGTCCCTACCTCCATGATATATTTTATATTAAAAAAATGAATCTCATTTTCTAAGTTTGGCTTCTAAAAATACCTGGAAACAATTCTTAGTGCAGTTGCAATGGACACGTCATAAGATGGCACCTTACTTTCTGAGAGGGACCAACATACTTTTGGAGAAACTGCAGGTCTGTGTAGGAAACCTGATGTCAGACTTCTTGCCACAGGCAAGGCAGCCATGAGAGACTGCAGGGCCGTGTCACCAGGCCTTAAAACTCACCTGTACAGTACATTACCATTGGCCAAAGGTGAGACAGTGCAAGAATCAGTGGGATTTACAGAGCAGGAATAATGCCAATAAGGATTACCAGTGTGCTTAGTTCCTAAGTTCCTAATGATCCTGAGAGAAAAGAAACTCTTGCTAATTGTCTTTGAAGGCAGTTAAATAACCACCTGATTACCGAGGGATCAGGTAAACCGGTAAAAGGTCAGCATTAATCCTGTATTATCTATACCTCAAACAGCCCACAAGCAGTGCCACTTCTTAGAGACTCTTCCAGCTATATGATAAAGACAGAACACAGCTAGAATGTTTGGTGACCATTACTAATACCTTTTTAATTTAAAAAATTAAAAAGAATTTGTGTGTGTGTGTGTGTGTGTGTATGTGTGTGTGTATGTGTGTGTGTGTGTGTGTGTGTCTGTATGTGTGTGTCTATGTGTGCACCTGGAAGTTGTGAACATCTAGATGTGTGTGCTGGCAGCTAAACTGTGTCCTCTGGAAGAGCAGCAGCAGGCACTCAACCTTTGAGCTACTTCCTCAGCTCTGTTTCCTCTTTTCTTTTCTTGTCTCTTCCTTTCCTTTCCTTTCTTTTCTTTTCAATTTGGAAAACACAGTTTCTTTTCACAAAAAATATATTCTTTATCTTATCACCTATAAGTTTACTGTTAGTGTTGTTATTGCTGCTGTTGGGTTTGTTTTGATTTCAAATGATTTGTACCTAAATATTTTCTCAGTTTTAATTACAAATATGGTACACATTGGAAGTCTAATCTACACAGACAAAACCTCCCTGAAGGTCCTGTGTAATCCTAGCAATGCAGCGAGAGGTCTGTTAATGGACAACAGGTCTGAAACCCATTTGTTGAGAAGAATTTCAGAAGAAAAGGAGTTAAGACAGAAATAAATAAATAAGTCTATTGCTGATCCTTAAACGCTCCCTGGGTCTGGGGTCTTGGTGCTGAAGCAGGAGAGATAAAGATGTCTTCAAGTTATCAAGTTTGCTTTTTTGATTCAAAATCAGATTGTTGCTCTTGGCATCATTTGACAGACGTGTCTTAAAGAACTTCTTTTTAAAATTAAAATTTTCCAGTCAGTGTAAAATAGTGGGTTTCCTCCTGACTTTTTCATGCATGTACTTTGCTCATCTTCACCCGCATTCTGCTCTCCTGTCTGCCCTCCTTCCCTGAACCCCGACATCTGTCTAAACAGTGTCCAGCCAGCTGGATGAGGAAGCTTTATTTTTAAATGATTTATATTTATGTATTTAGTTTGAGTGTGTGTGTGTGTGTGTGTGTGTGTGTGTGTGTGTGTGTGTATGTGTGTGTGTGTGACACAGCTCAAGTATGGAGTTCAAATAACAGCTAGAGGAAACTGGTTCTATCTGGCTTCTAACCCATGGGTCCCAAGGATCAAACTCAGGTCATTAGGTTTGCTGGCAAATACTTTTACCTACTGAGCCATGTCCTGGGGTCATTTTGGGAGAAAGATTGAACCCCCATTCAGAAAAAGCAGCTTTCTTCACCCAGGTGAAAACACCGTGTGAAAGGAGCTGAGAACACAGTCAGCAGATACACATGTGTGCTTCCCTTTGCTCACTGAAGTCAAGGGCACCCATGGCTCTTGCCTGCCTCCTACTCACTCTCATTTGCTTTTTATTCTTAGGGCATTTTTCTTTTCCAAATTATTTTTCCAGGCACAGATAACAATTCTGTTATCTTGACATGCCATTTAATGGCTGTGCAGTGAAAGCAGACTTGCTCGAGTCTCTGGAACCTAATGAAAAATGGAGCTGCGATGATACCCAGAGAAAATACAATTGTAAGATATATTAAAGTTTACAAAAAGGATAGTTGGGGGATTATGTATGTCACATTCTTCATATGGGGAAAGCCATTCTGAAGCAACTTTCTAAAACACACCCACATCAACCCATGATATCTGTCTATGTTCCCAGAGGCACTTTGAGCTTCCTACCTTGTGTGTATCAGCACATGCCAGAGCACTGAGCCCCTTTCTGCACCCCGTCCACATCCAGAGAGAGCTTTCCAAAAGACTCTGTGACTATTGCTTCCCAACTGTTTCTTGCACAGAGCCTTTCCATGTACAAATTTCAATAATGAAGTTCCAAGTTAGTTAGCCAGAAGTTTCTAGGAGTTATCTGCATGATGTAGGCATTTGCTCAAAAGCTTAGTGCTGGGTTCCAGACATGGTACAGTAATGGGTTGTGACATACCTTCCTGGTTTAAAAAATAATGATAGAATTGGGCACTGCACAGACTTGCTGTTTTCTGCTTTTAGAGTTTCGGGCTCCAGAGGAGAAAACACACAACTTGAGAGAAGCTCAAAGCTGTGCGCTCTCTCTCTCTCTCTCTCTCTCTCTCTCTCTCTCTCTCTCTCTCTCTCTCTCTCTTTTTCCATCAGCATTTTGTATCTGTCACACAGGAAGGGAGGAACTTGCACAGAAAACATACCTTGGGTGGAAGAAGCAGAGATTGTTACTCAGGGATGGAGAGGTGGATGAAATGAAAGGCGGGGTCTGGGGAGGGGACTATGCGGTCTTCAGATGGGCACTGGTGGTGCAGTGTTCAGATGGATGCTTCTGAACTGGGCTGGACATTGGGCTGTACAAGCCAGAGGCAATGACTGCGAGGGAACCAAGGAATTTGTTGAGACTCGACTTGAAGTTCTCCCACTGCTCCGGAGTTCCCAAGAGATACTTTTCTGAGGTCTCAGCTAAGTCTAGGTTAAGGGATGAATTTTCCACTCTGCTCTGTTTCACGTTTAAGGTGTCCACATGTGCATAACCTCTGGAATCACTCCTTAAGGCACAGACAGTAAGTGAATATTTGGATGGTTTTCTAATAAATTCAATAATGTAGATGAGCACATTCTTTGAAATAGGTAAGACTTCAAAACTGACTTAAGAATATAAAAAGCCATCAATTGATTGATGTATACAGACATGTAAATGATCTAGGATTGCTAATGCAAAAGGGAAAACACTGGCAAAGTTAGACCAACTTCTTGACCTATGAAGAAGGTATAGCGATCAAAGCTGTACTGTTAGTGAGAGGAGTGGAAAATGGAAGGGTGGAAGAGAGCAGACTCAAGAAGCAGACTGCACAAATGTAGCCACACTGGGTTTTCAACAAAGGCATGAAAGCAATTCAATGGGGAGAAGAAGAGTGTTTTCCCTGAAAGGGAAAAAGAAACTGGCTATCATAATAAAAAGATGATCATATATTTGTTCTTTATATTATATAATAAACATTAACTTAATATGGATTTAGGAATGTAAAGATTAGGCTACACAGCTTTTCCTTTGTAAACATTTGTTTTTATTGCATGTATATGAGTGTTTGTCCAGATGTGTGGATGTGTACTCTGTGCACATCTGGTGTCGCCAGAGCCAGAGAAGGTGTTAGATTTCCTGGACCCAAATTACAGATGGTTGTGAGCTTCCAAGTAGATGCTGGGAACCTAACTTGGGTCTTCTGCAAGAGCAGCAAGTGCTCATAACTGCTGGGCTACCTCTCCAGCCCCCCTGACTACACATCTATTTATGAGAAGACAGGAAAATATTTTTGTAATTTTAGACTAGGAGAATTTTTCATAGGATATAGAAACTGATAAACACAGAATTAGGTCAATCAGCTTGATAAAAGACCATTAAAAATGAACAGATAAAATAAAACATGGGAGAGAAGGCAGATATGGTGAACATCTACAGTACTTGTGTTTAAAATGCACAGGGAGGTAACTACTCAGTAATAAAAGTGCCAATCCGAAGAATAGAAAAGCAATGTGATTAGATACTCTGAATGGGAAGATACACAACTGACTTATAGGTCCATGCAAATATACTTAGCATCTGTTAGTCAGCTTTCAGTTACTATTACAGAATATTGTACTATACCAGAATATCTGAGACACTATACTGTCAACTTAAAAAGAAGATAGATGCATTTTGGCTCATGGTTTTGGAAGTTTTGGTATGTGAAATGGTTTGAATAAAAGTGTTCCCCCATAGGCTTAGGTGTGCCACCCACTTGGTCCTGTTGGTGGTGTTGTTTTGGAAGGTTTAGAATATTTTGGAGGCACGGCCTTGCTGGAGGGAGTATTTCACAGGAAGTGGGCTTTGAAGGTTGACAGAATTCAGTTCCTTCGAGTTGGCTGTCTTGGTTTCACGCTTATGATTCAAGATGTGATCTCTCAGCTTGCTGCTCTTGCTGTCATATTTCCATGTCATGAGGGACTCTTACTCCACTAGAACTGTAAACAAACTCTTTCTTCTTTAAGTTGCCTTGGCCATGGGATTTTATCACATCAACAGAAAAGTAGATAATAACTATGTAATAAACTGGCCTCATGGCTCCAGCTTCACAGTAACAAAGCATGTTAGTGAGGGAGTGTGCAGGAGGAGACCTGTTTACCTCACAGCAAATGCTAGACAAGGGGAAAGAAGAAGATGCCAGTGTCTCACAACTCCCTTCAAGGGCATGACTCACAGTGACCTAAAGCCTCTTATTAGGCCCCAACTCTTAAAGATTTCTGCCAGATTCCTATAGCACCCCAGACTGGGCACCTTTAGTACACAGGCCTCAGGAGACTCCTTCAGTTCCACACAACAGTGGCACCCTTAGTCATCAGGGACATGGAAATTACAATTCAGTGATAATACTACATACTGCCATCACCTTGCAAGAGAATAAAAATGTGATTTCATAAAAAGTTAAACACATGCCACATGCCTCTCACCTGATCCAGCTGTTTCTCTCCTTGACACATAAGGGGAATAAGCTACACAAAGGCTTGTACGTACATATTCAAACATTTTTGTAAAAGCTCCAAATTGGAAACACACACACACACACACACACACACACACACACACACACACACACACACACCCAGAATAAAGAAAGAACAAACATGGATGCATCTCGTTATTACCGTGCTAAGTGAATGAAAAGAGGCATTTCCTGTATGGCCCTCTCATGTCCAACACTAGAAGTGGAAGGGCTTATGTGATTACAGATGCACTATGGCATCTGCCTGTAGACTGGAATCCACATTGCTCTGGATTATGTGGACATCTGGTTTTGTTTGGAATCATCTCAACACATATCCCTGTTTAATGAACAAGTGACCATATAAAGTAGAAATCTTTACATGAAAATTTGGGTCTAGGTCCAGAATGACACAGATCACCTTTATGTGTCTATTTGGCAGAACAGAGGACGGCTGTGGTAGAGTCCAAATGAAATGAGTTATGGAAATAATTCCAACGATAAGGTCTGATGGAAATTTAATTTATTCTTATTGTTTGATATTAACAGCTTGAGAGAAGCCACAAAATTGGAATTTCATAGCTCATCAGCAAGCACAGCCATGGATTTGTGTTAAAATTGGCTTTGAAGACACACGCATGCACGAACACATGCACGCACGCACATGCACGCGCACACACACACGCACACATATACTTGCACACACACGCGCACACACACGCACACACACACACGCACGCATGCATATACATGCACACATGCGCACACATGCACACACACATGCACGCACACACACACACACACACACACACACACACACACACACACACTCACTTAGATTCCACAGATTCTGATTCGAACATCTGAGACAAGGCTGGACTTTTTCCTAATGTAATTGGTGATTCCAATGAGCATTGCAGGTTACAAATCAAATCCTAAAAGATCAGGTAGGTGGTTCTTTATTATGGTCACCGACAAGGAGATCTCAAGCATGTCTAAACCAGCTTGTCCCCTCATTCTCTCTTTCTAGTTTTCCTTAGGCAGTCTCAATATATTCCTGTCACCCTAGCATAGTAACTAATTGTCATGGTTGGCTTTGTCAACTTAACATAACCTAGAATTACCTAAGAAGAGAATCTCAATGAGGAATCATCTACATCAGGTTAGTCTCTGGTCATGTCTTGGAGGATTGTCTTAATTAAGTTAGTTGGCGTAGGAAGGAAGATCTAGCCCACTGTGAGTGACACTATTCCCTAGGCAGGGGTCCTGAAGTAAATAAGAATGCATAGTCAAGCTGAGCACAGCAGGCAAGCAAGTTAACAAGACGGCATTAATTTCTTTCTGCTCTTGATTGTGGATTTGCTGTGACCAATTATTTGAAGTTCTTGTTTTAACCTTCCTCTCAACGACGACGGACTGTAACTCAAAATTGTGAGCTGAAACAAACTCTTTCCTAAGTTGCTTTTTGTCAGGATATTTTATCACAGCAACAGATCACTAATGGTGCTTTATTTCATTCTCTGTCTATGGTATCACAGCTGGATAATAAATTAATGTGAATAATGGATCTACAAGGTATAGTCTATATACATTTTAAAGCAGACCAGCTATGTACTGGACTATCACATTGTTATAATAGAGGGAGACTATGACCCTAGTAGTGACTGTGTGGTCACTCTGTGCTCAGAACTTCTCAAATGCTGTTGCAATATCATCTCATTTAACTTTTCTGAAGAAGGTTACCAATAGCTTAGAATTTCAGAGTAGAAAAAGGCATGTGAGGCTAAATTACCTGTCCCAAACTATGTAGGCAGGAGTGGGTATGTGCTCTGTCATCCTGGCCTTCTCTCCTATGTTCTGTTCATATAACAAAGTGCTAAGTCCATCTCTGGTTTTTCTCCTTTGAAGAAAGAAAGAAAACTCCTTCTATGGTGCCCTTTATCCCCATCTCTGCCCTCTCCTCCATCCAAGCACTACCCTGCCATGGGGAATTACCACTTCCCCACTTCTAACGTGATCACAATTCACTTAGCCTCCTGTGTTAGAATCAAACCTTCTCTACAGCCTTCCTGACTCAGTTGCTAAGATTTCACCTCTAAGGTGGCCTCTGTTTTTGCTCTTCCTTGTAGGATAATGAACACCAAGAGCGTAGGCAACCCCTCATCCAGTTCACGGTGCCTCTAGGTGGGAGAAAGAGCACAAGTCAAGCCTTCTGTGACTTCTGCCTGAGTTTTAATGGAACCCAAGTGCAATGGCAGAGCCTGGCAGAAATTAAAACTCTCTAGTGTGCAGAGCCCTGTCCGGGCAGTAAATCGCTGCTAAGATGGTTGCCACACACTAGGCAAAAGATGTCGGGCCTTGATGCCTGGAAACAAAACAGCCTACAATTTAATGCAGAACCTCCTGCACTGTGGATTGCTTCCTCGGACTTTACTTCAGTTACATCTGAGTTCATGCATTACAAGAGGTAGCACTCATCCATGCGGATGAAACTGGGATGAGGCTAGGGGGAGTGGAACAAAGGCTGTGGCCTGAGCAGAAGTGGTGGATAGAAAACCTTGGAGAGAAGAACTAGCTTTGAATCCTCAAGAATAACAAGTGACTTTCTAAATCCAATGTAGAATTAAGAAGTGGGAGAGGCCATTACCTCAGCTTATCAGAGGAGGTGCAGGCGGGTGCCATCTACAAGTGGGTGCAGGCGGGTGCCATCTACAGACAGGAGAGAAATGAAGGCTCTGGGGAAGAGGGCAGAGCTTGGTCATGTAATGGACTACTGGACTTTCTTTATTCACTTTATTTTATGCCTATGAGTGCTTTCCTGTGAGTGTGTATGTGCACCATGTGCACGCAGAATCTGAGCCCTTGAGCCGATCCCCAGAACTCATACATAAAGAGTCACATATGATGGCATGTGTTTCTAATCCTGGCATGAGAGAGGTGGAGACAGGCAGATCCCTGGGGCTTGCCAGCCACCCTATAACCTTATTGGTGAGTTCCAGGTCAAAGAACAACCCTATTCCAAAATACAAGGTGTATAGTACCTGAGTGATGGCAGATAAGATTCTCCTCTGGAGTCTACACACAGTTGCATGTATGTATACACACACACACACACACACACACACACACACACACACACACACACACACACACACACAATATGTGTTAATTGAATGAGCTTCTGGAAACTCCAGAAGCTTTTGGATCATCAAGACTCTTTTGTGAGGCAGAATTCACATCAAGAAAGAGCCAAGTAGCACTCTCACAGCAAGTCATTATTTCTCTTTGTAAGGCTCACGAAGCTAGCTGGACTCACTAAGCAGGACTTTCTGAGAAGACAGGCCTCAGAAGGCCAGTGGTGCATGCCTGTAATCCCAGCTGCTCAGGAGCCCAGGAAGAGCCACAGGCTAAAGCGTGGCTAGATGACCTAGAGGATGAAGAGGAGGAGGAAGAGGAGGAGGAAGAGGAAGAGGAGGAAGAAAAAGAAGAAGAGAGAGACAGAGAGAGACACACAGAGATACACACACAGAGAGACAGAGACAGGGAGAGACAGAGAGAGAGGGGGAAGGGAGAGAGAGAGAGAAGCCAATGTGTGTCTATTATGGGGCACATCATTCAACTCTCTAAATCTTTCTTATAGCTAGGAACAGAACCTAGATGAACCAACAACTTTTGAAAATTTCTTCCTCTGATTTATCCATACCGCAAGGATGGCCATGCCTATATTCACGCGTCCCCTTTGGACATTTGCATAACAATTCGGCCTAAGAGTAAAGGAGGTTATAACTAAGCACATGGGTGAGAAGATGCGGACTGAAGACATCAAACTGACACGCAGCATGACTAGTGCCTCAAGGCTTGGAGGAGTGGTCACACTCTGCCCCTCTACCTCCTTTTGCCTTGACTGGAGGGAATTTCTTCCTTGGTGATTTTTTCCTTTAAATTAGAGTAGGTGTCACCTCTCTGGTAAGTTGTCATAGAACCTTTAAGGGAGGGACTGGGGCTTATTCAGCCCTGGGTGTCTTGGGCAGGTGTAAGCTTGGGTGAATGCAGAGTCCTGTGGGTAAGAAAGACATAGGCAGGAAGGATGCTCAGTTTGGTAGGGCAGTAGCATGGCCCACAGTGGAAACTGCAGAAGGTTGGGGGAAGGACAGAATAAAGGCTGTGGGGGACCGAGGAAGATACAGACATGACAAAGGGAGAAAGGAAAGCCACCTTTGCCCCTCACCTGTAAATTCTGACCCCACCTCTTCCTTTTCAGTCTCTGTATCTTACAGGACAGAGCTTTCGCTGTCCTCACTGTTCCTCCCTGGAAACACATGCTTCCCAAGCCCCTCACAGCAGACACATGGCTGTGCACTTAGCACTGCCTTATTTTCCTAAATTCGTTCCCTGAGAACGTAAACATTTCCTCGGTTAGAACAATATACACAAGATACATTGAGCAGTTTTATCCTTGACTCTGTCTCTCCTGTTTGCCTCCAGCCTTGTAGGTGATAACTTTTATTTGTTTTTTTTGTTTATTCATCTACTGTTTTATTTTATGGAAACATAAGGAATGCATATATATATATATATATATATATATATATATATATGTCCTACTTCTGATTTTTTTTAATCAAAAGGGTAGCATACTAAATGCTTCTACATATTTTTTGTTTTAAAAAAAAAACCTGGCCCTCTCATCACTGATCATGTATCTTCTTCAAACTTATAGGCAGTTATGTGTGTGTGTGTGTGTGTGTGTGTGTGTGTGTATGTTCAACCCATTCCTACTGTTGAGTACCTAGGTTGCTTATTTCTTTCATGTTAAGTACACTGTGGAAATAGCAACTAGCTGTGGAGAATTTGTCATTGTGGGCCTTTGCATATTTGTTTTCTTTTCTATCCGTGGTGACTTGGCTTTTCTCAGGACTCCATGGGTCACGTCCCTTGCTCATGTTTGTCTCTCAGCCGCTTCTGGATGTCTATCTGATACCACAGGTTTCGGATCTCACCCAACCTCCAAACGCATGTTGGTTGTTCCCTTTATGTTTCTCTGCTATTGTCTCCTCCCAGTAAAAAGACCACACCAGGATGCCACACTGGCTCGTCTTACTGGGCTGAGAATCTTTGCTTGTCTACGTCAAACAGAGCAGTAAACTCAGCTTTCTTTCCTGCATAGTTCCTTTCATTCTTGTTTGCCAATACCATCGAATTACTTGGTCTCACTGCGTATCCCTTGGAACTCACTATGGAGACCTGACCGGCTTACAGACTTGTAACAATCCCCCTGTCTCCTTGTCTGAGCACTGGGATTGCAGGGTATACTACCATGCTTGGCTATACAAAGATTTTCATATAACAGTGGAGTTGCTGAGAAAGAAATCAAGAAGAAAAAAATTACTTTGTTATAAGCTTAACCAAAGTGACAGAAACTTCTACACTGAAGACCATAAACCACTGAAGAAAGGGCATGATGAAAGGTTAGCCCATGTCCATGGATCAGTGGATCAATACTGTCAAAATGAGACTGTCACAGAGGACAGTCCATAGACCAGTGCAGGCCGCATCAAAACAGTTACATTTCTCACAGACCTAGAAAAATAATCTTAAAATTCCCTAATAGCCAAAACAACTGTGAGCAGAGCAAACAACTAATTCAAACCATCACCACAGGACACAAAGCAACACTAGAGAACCATTCAGAGAACAGCTTAATACTCAACAATTAGCACTCAAAGGCAGCCATACACAGAACGGGGGAGGGGGGAGTGAGCTTCCAGAAGTAAAGCAACATAAACCCAGCCCCCTGGTTCTCAGCAAGGTGCCAAACACACATCCAGGAGAAAAGCCAGCTTATGACAGGTGGTGTCTTAGAACCCCATCTCTCACCATGTGCAAAAATCAACTCACAATGGACCCAAGGGCTTAGTGAGGGCTTAAAACTACTGAAGGAAACTTAAAGACAGGGAGGGGCATAGGCATGATTTTCTGAAAAAGACTCCAATAGCTCCGAAACTACATCCAAAGCCAGCAAATGGGACTGCGTGGAATAAGAAAACTCACAGCAAAGGAAACGACTAACCAAGAGAAGAGACAAGTTGACAGAATCAGAAAATATTTTTGCTAGATGCATATTCAACAGGACTAATACCCGGAACATCCAGAGAATTAAAAAACACTGACCACCAAGAGACTGAGAGATTCACTAAATGGACAAATAAACGGAGTTGACAAATCTCAAAGGAAGACATGCAAATGGCCAGTAAGTGCATGAGACAAACAAAATGAGCACACAACATTCTTAGTCATGATTGAAATGCACACTGAGGTTCCTTCTCAGCTTAGTCGGAACAGCTGTCACCCAAAAACCATAAAACCACACATGCTGGGGGCAGTGGGCTGGGGTTAGGGATAATGAATCCTACATCAACGGTAGGAGGAGAAATTAGTCCAGCCACTGTGCAAATCAGTATAGAAAAAGCTCTTCAAAGGACTAAGGACCGCAGTAGTATGTGATCAAGCCATCCCGTTCTTACGAGTTTCTGTCTTAAGGAATCTAATCAGCCCAGCACAACACAGGTGCCTGCTCACCATGTTTCTTGAGGCATCACTACAGCAAGATCCAGAACCAGCCTAGGTCGCTGTCAATAGGTAAATGAGTAGAGAAAATGTATAAATAGATGTTGTTAGCCTGGGAAGGTGAGATGGATCTGCAGAGTGGAACGTTATTCAGTTACAAGGGAGTACTCTTTTCAGGAGGATGGTTGGAACTGCAGGTCATTGAGTCATCTGAACTAAGACAAATGCAAGAAGACAGATATTATGTGTTTTCTTTCTGTGTAAAACTCAAGACAGAAATCGATGGGAAAGTAGAAAGGGTGCCAGCAGAAATGAGGAGGCAGGGTGAGTGTCAGCATGCTTTCTAAACTCCACCCCACGTTACCTGGCAACAGCCAGGTATGCTCCTCCCCACAGTTGCCTGGCAACAGCCAGGGGGCCTGGCCCACTACAAAAGGGGCTGATTGCCCCTCCTCTCTCTCTTATTTCTTGCTCCTCTCCTCTCTCCTGCATCTCTTATTTCTTACCTCTCCCCATTCCCTTCCCCCCTCTCTCCACGTGGTCATGGCCGGCCTCCACCTCTCTACTTCCCTACTCTCTCTCCCTCTGCCTTTCTCTGCCTCTACTACCCTCTTAACTCCCCTCCCCATGCCCTACATAAACTATTTCTATACTATGCCTTCGCGTGTGTCTGGTCCCTCAGGGGGAAGGGATGCGTGGGCTTGGGCCTGCACACCCTTCCCCCACACCTTCCTCCCCTACACCATATAACATATATCTTATCATTTTTTATAAACACATCAATGTGAAAGTTGGGTGACCATAAGAAGGGTAAAAGTTTCTCAAAGTATGCCATATGGTGTACAAAAATGTCAGGAGGAAACTGCATTTTGTGTAATTAATGCACAGTGTCCACAAAAAGCCAGAGAACATCCTCAGAAGACAATGTGAGAAGTCTCTTAAAGGATCAACCTAAAATCAATAATGAGTAACAACTGATTTTTAAAAACCTTCCCCTATGTCTCTACTACAATTGTATAAAAAGGTTTTGAAAGAAAGTTCCCACCCTCTTAGTGGACCATCGTCCCCCTCATTGGCAATGAAGATAGTTGCATTGCTGTTTATGATGAAAGCCCAAGGGCTCCTCTTGAGAATGATGAGCTCCGACAGAGAGGGACCTGCCCCATTCACCATTGTCCCCTTAGCATCTGCCAGGATGTAGAACAATGTATGCACTGCCCAGTATACATTTGCAGAGCTTGCCTCTACAGGGCAACTTTAATGGGCACTTCCAGGCTAACTGTCTGCCACACCCAGACTTAATTTTAATCACAGCCCATTTGAACTTCTTCCAAAAGACACCTCCTAGCTTTCATGGCTTGGATATGTAATTTTTTCTGTGTAGAAGACTTTTCTTCTTGACTCTGATCTAAAAACTATCAGATTTTAAGGCCCAGCATCTCTGAAAGTAATACCTAATCATCCTAAACTCACCAAAGCCCACAAGAAAGCTTCTTCCTCAGCAGATGAATTAGAACCAGAGTCCTGCCATCTCAGCTTCTGTGAGCCTGGGCTCAGACCGGGCACCACCATGCTGTGTCTCAACAAGCCTGCCCCCTTGCCCTTGGAGGCTGAAAGATGAGTGTTTTACAACTTTCTTGGGAAATGGGGAGGCTGTGGAATAATCAATATAGTAACAGTTTATAAAATCACAAAGTCTGATAGACTTCTGCCAAGCATATAGGGCATGTGCAGTCAAGTAAAAGAAAGTGTAGTAACTTTTATTTTTATACTGAGAAATGTGCTATAGGGGAAAGTTATCTTCTGTTGAAGGGAGGAAGGGTGAAGGAGGGAGAGAGGGAGAAAACGAGAGAGGGACAGGGAAAGAGGGAGGGGGAAAGAGAGGAGAGAGGGAGGGAGAATGGATTATGGCTACCGATTTAGTCTCAATGCATGCAGACTAATGCCGCCTACCCACAAAGTGTCAGTCCTAGTCCTGGCTTCTGGCTGCAATCTACCTGCTAGAGATGGTTCATGGACGTTCCCTCAGATCACTGCTCCATCTTCAGCACCGACCTCCCGACTTGTCACAGCTATGGAAGCTCTGAGAAGGTGCTCCTCTGACAACAGCTGGCTGTCCTCTTACTTCCTGCCTTTCCTTGAACAGAGTTCCATGGGCTCATACAAGTCTTTTCGTACAGCCAACTACTAGTGCTTGAGTATGTTCAGAGGTCATATCCATAATACCAGACTCTTGATCAACTGTGGTCGCCACCAAAGCAATTTTACCAAGGGGCTGCCGCGTGAGTTCTATTAATTCAGACAAACTTCACTTCGGACTAATTTCATGCTGCATGTCTGAATTCCCACTGAGTCAATCAAGTTTGCAGGATTTTTGTTTTCCTTGCTCCATCTGAAGACTTGGTGACAGGAAACAAGACTGAAGCAGCTGCTCTGCCTCACTGGGGAGAAAGGCTGCACGTGTTTCCTGAATGGAGTCATCTGCTGGAATCTTCCAGCCATGGGCAAAAGGATGAAAGAGTGGAGTGTGCTTTCGAGAAGCTCAAGTAAAGGCAGCAAATTACTCCCATAATGTTCCGAAACACTCAAACAAGAAGGGGCGCTTTGGGGCAGCTAGGTGGCACAGAGGCTTGCTGCCAAGCCTCATGACCCATGTTGTTCCCTGGGACTGAAGGGTAGAGGGAGAGCCAGCGCCCACAGGTGTCCTCTGATCTCCACTTGCATACCATGGCATGTCTCCTCCCAATAAATAAGGAGAATGTAAAAAAAAGAAAATAAGGAAAGTCTTCATAATATACCAATATGTTATGGTGTGGTGGTGTTCCAGAATGTGCCAGTTTACAGCCTGCCCTATGGTTGTGTTCGTAGAAAAGCAACTACCCAGCCACGGAATGGCAGAGATTCTAGAGCAGTGGTTCTCAACATGGGGGTTGTGACCCTTGGTGGGGGTCACACAACCCATTTACAGTGGCTGCCCAAGACTATCAGAAAATACAGATATTTACACTGTACTTCATAACATTAGCAAGCATGCATTCATAACATAAATATGAAAATAACTTTATGGTTGGGGTGACCATAGTACGAGGCACTGTATTAAAGGGTCACAGCATTAGGAAGACTCTAGAGCATAACAGAAGCCACCTTTTGATGTCCATCCTCCTACCCTGGCATGCCCACCTCCATATAGTCACATTTGTTCTCATAACTGTGTTTCTTGACTGGCAGGTTCCGGCAGCTGATTTATAGCAAGCACGTGTCCTATCCTAGTGAGATGAAAAGAATTGCTCTGATTTCAAGTGCCATTCAGCGGTTCATGGAAAACCTCCCAACCCCACCCCACCCCCAAAGAAAACTCAGGATTTGCTTGGTGTGGCATTTTAATGTTTCATCCTTTCTCATCAATGTATCCAGCCAGTGTTTAGAGCTAATTAGCACACAATCATGGATTTACAGGAATGTTTTTCACCCCAGACACTGAGTTGATTGACAGACTGGCTGTGTCTACCTTCATTTTATGGGTTCCCAGGAGAGAAACAATCACACTGAAGGCTAAATCCTGCCTAGGTGAGCTCACCCTCTGGCCGTGTAAAGACATATTACTCCTGACATTAATCTTCCCTCATTTATGGGTACTAAGTACCATCCACTCAGAGCTCCCTCCTAAAACGCTTCTCAGCCCTTTGGTGACTGTAAGTGGTGCTTGGAAATCAACATGGAAGGTCCTTAAAAAGTTAGAAATAGAGCTAGAAATACAGTCTAGCTATGCCATCCCTAGGCTTACACCCGAAGCGCTCTTTATCCTACCATAGAGACGCTTGTGCGTCTATGCTCATGGCTGCTTCAATGACAATAGCTAGGAAACGGAGACAGCCTAGGTGCCCTGGAACTGATGGACAGATAATGAAAATGTGGCCCATAGACACAGTGGGCTATGGAATAAGCAGTTCCCTGCTTCACCCCATTTTAACAACACCCACAGAAGAGTTTTGTGAGCACTCAGAAGCCCAGTAAGGTGGTTCCATGACTTGTTTCTCCTGCAGCAAAGATGATATGCAGATACACACATCACATGGTTTCATTTTACCTAGGTTACCTTAAGGGGAATACGGAGCCAAGAGAGACCCTTCACCCACAGAGGTTAATTAACACAGAATTCTCCAACCCTAATGGACTCTGTGCAAGAGACCTATTTCTCACTTTACCTTGAACACAGAGGAGATCTGCACAGTTGCATAAATAGTGTAGTGGCAGGAAGGGGCAAGGAAAAGGCAGCGACTCACAGCAACTGGAACACAGAACTTACCTCATTTTCTACTGAGTGTCCTGTGAGGGTCACAGAGAGGCCTAGCTACAAACCTAGGCCACCCACACCCTCAACACTCAGTGCCTCTTTCCCACATAGTTGGCAGCCATGTGTGCAGGCCTCTAACCTGACAGGGCTCATAAAAAAGGCACCCAAACTAAAGTACAGCAGAGCACTGGTCCTAGGGGGAAGAAATAGGTTCGTGGAGAACTTCAGAGCGCCTCAGACGATCAACCAAAAACGATGATGGAAGCACATATCATCAAGTGATCAAAGACAAAGACAAAAAGGAATTTGAAAGCTGCGCTTTACACAGAAGGCAGATGGCGTCTGGCTCCTAGGAGCTCCCTTGGTAGAAATGTTGAAAGACAGAAGAATATTATGATAGACAGAAGTGAAGAGTGGGGGGGGAGGGAGGGAGGGAGGGAGGGAGAGAAGAAGAAGGAGGAGGAGGAGGAGGGGGAAGAGGAAGGAGCAAAGAAGGAAGGAGAAAGGAAGGAAGGAGGAAGGAGGAAGGAAGGAAGGAGGAAGGAGGAAGGAACGAGGAAGGAGGAAGGAAGGAGGAAGGAAGGAGGAAGGAAGGAAGGAGGAAGGAGGAAGGAAGGAGGAAGGAGAAAGAAAGGAGGAAGGAAGAAGGAGGAAGGAAGGAGGAAGGAAGGAAGGAAGGAAAGAAGGAGGAAGGAGGAAGGAAGGAGGAAGGAGAAAGGAAGGAGGAAGGAAGAAGGAGGAAGGAAGGAGGAAGGAAGGAAGGAAAGAAGGAGGAAGGAAAGCTGTCAAACAAGAACACTATTCCTAATTGTCCTTCAGAATTGAGAAAAAAACATTTTTTCAGGCAAACAGAAACTGTGAGTTTTTCACACCATGCCTGCCTTACAAGTATATTGAGGGAGCCCCTCAAGTTGAAATTAAAGGACACTAATTGATAACAGGGAAAAAATCCATAACAAATTATAAAAGTTTTTAAAGTCAAATTCAGAATACTGTCATATTATGAAGATAATGTAAATGAACTTTCCTTTAGTTTGCAAGCTCAAGACACACGTTTTAAAATGGCCATAGCTGTCATAGCTTAGGGACTATGCGATTGAAACAAGCTTAAGGTGAATCTGGTTGCGGTGGTGAACACGTTATCCTCCCAGTGCTGGAAAGGCTGATGGAGATCATGAGCTCCAGCGAGCCTCAGGCACACAGCGAGGCTGTGCACCAACCGAGCCACATCCCTAACTCATAAATTCTTCTGACACACAGCCGAGTTAATTTTATTGTCTATTTTTGCACATTTACTTATTTGTTCTCTCTCTCTCTCTCTCTCTCTCTCTCTCTCTCTCTCTCTCTCTCATGGGTACATGCATGTGTGTGCGCGCGTGTGTGCACGTGCATGTGTGTGGTCATGGATGCCACAGCACACATGTGAAAGTCAGGGGACATCTTGGAGGAGTTGGTTCTGTCCTCCCTTTTACCATGTGGGTCCTGGGTATTGAACACAGGTCTTTAGGTGTGGGTGGCAAGAGTCATTATGGACTTGAGCCAACTTTTATGGTGTGTTGAGATCAGGTCTCATGTAGCCGAAGCTGGGTTTGAACTTAGTGTAGCTGAGGATTGCTTTGAACTCATGGTCTTCCTGCTTTACTCTGCCCTACTCCCAGTGCTGTGATGACAGGCGCACCACTCCTAG
Source organism: Uromys caudimaculatus (assembly GCA_028551405.1). Taxonomy (NCBI): domain Eukaryota; kingdom Metazoa; phylum Chordata; class Mammalia; order Rodentia; family Muridae; genus Uromys; species Uromys caudimaculatus. The sequence continues at coordinate 52,076,831 of CM052708.1, forward strand.
AGAGTTTCTACTTCTTACTATTTTGTTAAGGATTTTTGCATTATATTCACAAGAAATGGTTAGATTGTTATTCTTGTTTTTTAAAAAAATGACCTCTGGATTTCATATCAGAGCAATATAAGTATCATGAAAAATAGTAATGGATTCTACCTTCCCATTCCTGGAAGAAAATGTCTACGATTGTTCTTAACTCTTACTTTTCATTGAGTTCTTTAGTGAAGCCATCTGATGCTGGCTATTTCTTTTCTGGCAGTTTTAAAATTCAATTTTAAACTTGAATTTAAGCTCTCCCATGGTTAATTGCAGGTTTGCTCAGGCCTTCTATTTGAGGGAATTATGATCCTTCCAGCCACCCGTCCACTTCGTCTACAACCTCAAGCTGGCATTAGCTGTGCACCTTTCGGTATTTGCAGGGCTTGAGGGAATATTTCCCCCACTTCTGATATTTGAGCAGTATGTCTTCATCCTTAGTTTCTTTCTCAGGCTTGTTGAATATCAATTTTACTGATCTTTCCAAAGAACTAGTCCTTCCTGTCAATGATTTTTCTTCTGTTTTCAATTGCAATGATTTTTGCTCTCACTTCTTTCTTTTTTAAGTTAGTTCTAGTTTGCTCTTCTTTTCCTATTCTCTCTTTTTAAATGATTTATTTTTATTTTGTGTGTGTATGAATGTTTGCCCTATGTGTATGTGAGTATATGCACCATGTGTATGCAATAACCACAGATATCAGAAGAGGGCGTGGGAGCCCCTGGGGCTAGAACAAGCCACAGAAGTGATAAACTCAGGAGAGATACAGAGGAGATGGAAAAGACTCTGAACTGGAAGACAGTCCAATATCAATGATCCAACTGAACCTGAGAAAATAATCACTTTCTTTTTAGGAGCAGAACTTAGCTTCAGGGACCAATACACAGACCAACAACATTGTGTCACTAGAGCCCTGGAGTGAGAGGAGAAATAAAACTAAACCTAAAAGCAACCCAGAGAAATAACGGCAGAAGTCTCTCCAAATTTAGCAAAAGGAAAAAAAAAGTACAGATTTGAGAAATTTGGTAAGGGGCTGGAGAGATGGCTCAGTGCTTAAAGCACAGTGTTCAAGTGTGAAGGCCGGGAGGTGGAGTCAGAGAGGGCCCTGTGGGTGCTGGGAACTGAGTCTGTAAGAGCAGCTAAGCCAGAGCTCTCAGCGAGCCATTTCTCTAGCCACCTGTTCTAGTTGTTGTGGTTGTTGTTGCTGCTGCTGCTGCTGTTGTTGTTTTGCGACAGTCTTATGGTATCTGTGGAGGATTGGTTTTCAGACTCCAATCCATTGGTTAGGAGGATACTAAAGTCTGGGGCTGCTGAAATTCCTCATACAAAATGTCTGGTGTTTGCATATAACCTGTGCATACTTATTCATTTCTTTCACAGTATTTCTAGAGGATTTCTAATACATGATGTAAATGCTGCTATCCCAGGGATGGAGAGATAGTTTAGTGGTTAAGAGCACTTGCTGCTTTTGCAGAGGACCTGGGTTCAGTTCCCAGCACCCATGCGACAGCCCACAACCACCTGTAACTCCAGGGTCAGGGCCTTTCTGGCCTCTGAGGCACTAGACACTCACGTGGTGCATATCTATCTATCTATCTATCTATCTATCTATCTATCTATCTATCTATCTATCTAGGCAAACAAATATATACATAAAATAAAAACATCTTAAAAATAGGAGTGGTTATATTATATTGTTTAAAGAATAATCACGGGGCTATAGAGATAGATGACTTGGTGGTTAAGAACTCGTACTGTTTTTATAGAGAACCCCTGAGTTCAGTTCCTAGCACCTCTGCTGGACAGCTCACAACCACTTGTCATATGAGCTCCAGGCGACTGGATGCCTCTGGTCTCCTGGGGCACCTGTGCTCACATGTGTGTGCCTCAACCCCCTGACCCCATACACATTTAAAAAAACCTTAAAAAGTAACCATAAGAAAACATAGTAAGGCTATAACTCTGTACATGTCCTATAAGATGCAAGCACAACACCCTAATCTAAAAGCCCAGGACACATCAGCAGCAACTCACCCTCCCTGATTGGGAGTGGAGAGGACCCCTGATAGGAATGGAGTCTAGTTCTCTAGGGGTCTCCATTACGGTCATGATGCATATGACTGCTAGTTGATGGAGGTGAACATCCTACTCCCTGGACCAGGGTCAGGTACCTCACCCAAGCCTGGCAAGGCTGCAAGTCTTGGCTCCATACTCAGCCTTTGTTGACAAGGGTGGGGATGGGGCTACATTTTTTTCCTTTGCTGTTTCTTATAAGCAGAGAAATTATTGTGCAAAACTCTGTCATACTCCATCTGCCCCTATCAAGGACGTCTGGCTGAAAGCAGCCTTGGCTCACAGTATTTTTTTTTTTCTGAACCTGAGTTTCTCCATTGCTGGCTTCTTTAGCTCCAGTGAAGTTGATTAATGTACAAGAAAAAGGGAAATCTCAGAGATGTGTCACCAGATCGCTTCTCCTGTCTCTAGGTCGGTAGCCAGTCTACCTTTTGTCTAGCTTTCAGGATCTTCTCATGTTTACAGTATAAATAGTGCTTTAGGGGTTTCTGCTGGGCTTTCAGTGAGAAGGGCAAGTAAGACTGTGTGCGCACCTCCCAGAAGCAGAATTTGCCCAAAGCATTCAGTAAGCCTCCTTGTGGCTGTTTCTCCATCCTGAGGACAGTGCGATAGGATTCTTCAGAAGGGGGACTCAGGAGCCTGACTAGCCCAAGTGTTCTTTGTGTGCTCTTTACTCCAAATCTCAGAATCTTCATTTATAAAGCTGTACTTGCTTCCTGGGCCATGTTGCTAAGTCTCTTGAAGGCTAAACATGATTACACATATGTACTTACTATCTGATGCTGTTACTGAGAGCTTGAAATGCGACTAGTGTGAAAGGAAATGAAGCTTTTCAATTCCTTGGCTTTGGAGTCATTTTAAGTTAAATAGCCATGTCTGGCTGGTGGTTCTTCTATTGACAGACTTACATTGCTATAAAATAAGATTTGCTATAAAATAAAGTCCCTATAATCTCTACAGGGTTGATGTAAAGCAGAAACAAAGATGTTAATGAGCTTTGGAAAGAGTGTCACCTACAAACTAAAGTGAGTTTACAGTCCGTACAACTCAAGGGCGCTTTGGGTAACTGTAAACTGAGATTCCTTGTTACAGGTATGGATAGAAAAGCCAGAAGTGAATGAAAGAGGGAAGGGTGGAGGGAGGGCAAAAAATATGGCTGGTCTCTCTTCAAAGTGTGCCTTTGCCTGTGATCCACACTCCCGAGGCCACATTCCGTAGCACCTGCCTCTCACATTTGTCAACTGCTGGGTTTCACCTTGTGTGATAGCACCAGTGATAGGACCTGGGCACTGGTGGTGGTCTACTCACTCTGAGTCCACTGCAGACAATTGATTTTGGAGGCAGGTGACCAAGAAGAATGTATTTGGGCATGGTTCCCATGGTGAGCCCTGTCTTTAGCACCTCTAAAGGAGCCAAGGGAAGTTACAGTTTTTTGTTGGTGAATTTACAAGTTCTCTAAAAAAGGTGTGGTTTCCATGAAGAGGAAAAAAAATCCTTTCTCCATTCATAAAACTGGGAACAAATGGGCTCGCAGAGTTTTCCACACACGAGGCCACCAATATCTATGCAGCACCAGGAAGCTCATCCCTGCTTTCTGTTCAATAGACATTTGGGGCTAGAAGGCCTAAGAGCCCGGAGACTATAATTCCATCAGTTACATTGGTTATTGGTAGGATTTTGTGACTTTGAAGGGTCACCCCCTGTTGTTGTTGTTTGGTTTCTATTGCTATAATAAACACCATGACCAAATTTTATGGAGAAAAAAGTTATTTTCTTGTACAGTTTGTAGTCCGTTGTGAAGGGAAGTCAGTGGCAGCAACTCAAGGCAGGAATTAAATCAGAAGCCATGGAGAGGTACTGCTTACTGGTCTATTCTCCTTGGCTTGCTTAGGTAGATTCTTATACAGCTCAGGACCACCTGCCCAGGGGTGGCAGTGCCCACAGTGGTCTTGACCCTCCCACATCATTAATCCAGAGAATGCATCCCAGACTTGCTTTTGGGCCAGTCTGATAGAGGCACTTTCTCAATTGAAGTCGCTTCTTTCTAGGTGACTTGTGTCAAGTGAACAAAAGAAATCTAAGCAGGATAATACCTCTCACAGAGCATAATTACAGCTGGAGAGGTGACAAGGAGCTAGAGGTGTGATAACATGTCCAGTGAAGAGTTCTCGGTAATAATAATAATAATAATAATAACAACAACAACAACAACAATAATAACAACAGATGGCGAAGACATAGAAACAGGAATTTCACCTCTCATTCCCATATTACTCTGAGCTCATTTAGAAGCAAGTATTATCCAGCTCTAGAAAACACTGTAATGAACAGAACTGCCTCTCTCTCTCTCTCTCTCTCTCTCTCTCTCTCTCTCTCTCTCTCAGTGCCCCCTCTCTCCACTCTCCGTACTTGCCACACCAGCTCTGGTTTGGATGTGGGAGGAAGGAGAAGAGTATTTCAAAGGAGGGAGGGAACAAGGAAGGGGAGAGAAGATGCTTCATATCATCCTCAGACAGAAAAGCGCTCAGACAGAGCCAGCATCGGCAGGGCCATGAACAAAGCAAGCAAGGATGGGGAGGCAGAGTGACAGCTTCCGGGAACCTCAGTGCATTTAATAGGTTAAGCAAGGATGGATGGGCACACCAAGGAGTGGGGGGCAACTAGAACTCTGGCCCCTCTTTTGCTGCTTCCCAGCTAGGACACCTTGCTCAAGGCTGCCTCTATGAACCTGATTTGCTCACCAGTGCAAAGGAGGGCACGGAGCCAGCGTTGCAGGGTGTGGGCTAAGAGAGATGAGTGGTAATGCAGCCATCCGAGGGAAGAATGAATAGCAGAGGAAGCTTATTAGTTTGGACGAGAACTCAGTCCGTTTCAAGCAGTTCTTCTGACATTATAGCATGCTGTCTGTCCTCTTGCCTCCCACGCCCCCCTCCCATGCCAACTGCTCCCTTAAGCCCTCTAATTAGCTAAATAAAGAGTGCAGACAGGACCTGTGTTAAAAAATGATTTCTGAGCCCAGTGAAATCCCCAGGGAAGCAAAGAAAACCACATGGCCAATTACCGTGGCATCTTTTCATTTCCTCGGAGTGACTAATACCCAGAGACAGTCACTTAAACACTAATCACAGGAGAACAGGTAGAAATTATGTTAAATGAGCCCATCTTTATTCCTGAAAGAAAAATCAGCGATGCTCTCTGATCCATGAGCATGCTTACTTCTTAATCATGGACAAAACGAGCAGAAGGCGGCTCCCACTTCTGATTAGATGCTGGAGCTCAGCTGCATCAGGAGGTTCTCTTAAGAACAGATTTAAATATCTACTCTGTGGGATCCAATCACCATTGTAACAATGAGGCAACTCCATCCTGTCTGCTGTTGGTTTTTCTGAATTCAAGAACTTTATAAAACAAGGGTGAGTACCTGTTGCAAGAACGCTGCCAAACCCCACACATCCCACCTATTTGGCTGTAATTTCAAAGCCTTGCTCCATGTATCTGTGTTGAGAGAGAGGTAGGAAAGAGTGCCATTTTCCTGGGATTCGCGTGTGCATGCACACATGTACACACATGTGTATATGTGGGGGGGGCACATGCATGTGTGTATGTCCATGTACCCCCACACACCTGTGAGTACAAGTGCATATGTGTGTGTGGAAGTGGATGCCAGAGGTCAACTTAGATGTCATGCCTCAATTACTGTCCATCCTGGGTTTTAGAGACAGAGTCTCTTACTGGGACCTGGGGCTCATTGATTGGCTATGCTGTCTCTGCCTTCCTGGTTCTGGCATTACAAAATATGCACACCATGCCTGGCCTTTACATAAGTTCTGGGTGCTCAACTCAGGAGTGAAGCACCCTCCCTAACCCTGAGCTATTTCTGGGCCCTGTAAGGGATGTTTTGAAATGGAGGACTCCTTTATTAATGGCTTCTGGGGGTCATCAATCCCTAACCTGCTTTCCTCTTTCTAGCTCCCTGCAGTTTTCTTCTCTTTCCTATTCATTATTCTTCAAATCATCAAACTCCCTCAGAAGCCATGGCCCAAAAGCTTGGCTGCTCCAGGGAGATGGCAGAAAGTCTGGGAGGTGTGGCCTAACTGGAATTGGAGATCGTTGGAGTCATGTCCTTGAAAGGTGTGTTGAAGCCTCGTTGCTTTGTTGCTTTCTGGAAGTCATGAGGTGAGCAGTTTCTCCCACCATATGGTCCATGTCACCCATGATGCATTTCTCTGCTCCAGCCCCAAAGGCAACCAGGCCATGTGGCCAGTGGACTGGCACCTCTGAGACTGAAGGATAAAATAGACTTTTCCTCATTTTTAAGTTGCCTGGGACTCCATGATGTAAAGGTACCTGTAGCTCTTCTCCCACAAACAGCAAGGGTTTGGGCTGTTTTAAGGAGTGGGAAGGGTGAGAGAAGAAGAAGATGCACTTCATTCCCTCACTTCAGAAGTGGCCATGGCCATTCTGTGCTGGTTATCCTAGGGGCTCTCGCTCCCAAAGGCCATATTGACCTGTCAACCCGATAACCTAATTCCTCCTGCCTGTGCCCATCTTTCTCCCATCACCTCTTTAGACGACATCTGAAATTGGCTCATCACTTCATCTGACTTGCATCCCTCCAGGCTTGCCAGTCCTGATGTGACCATCTCATGAGAAGGGATCAGCCTTCTGCGGTAGTTACTTGTCTCTTTGCTATAATCAAATAGCTAACAAGATCATATTAAGGAAGGAAGGGTTTATTTTGGTTCACGGTTCATCATGGTGAGGAAGGCGTGGCTAGAGGAGCTCAGGCAGCTGGTCACATTGTATCCGTAGAAGCAGGGAGACAGATGGAGGCTCATCTTTCTCCTTTTTATATAGCCTGGGACCTAAGTCGGTAGGATGGTGTTGCCCTCAGCCAGGATGGGCCTTCCCATCCATCTCATTTAACCTAATCTAGAAAACTTCTCCCAGAGATTGGTTTCCTAGCTGATTCTAGGTCCTGTGGAGTGGGCAAGCAACGCTAGGCACCATACCTCCTACCCCTTTGGTGTTCTGCAAAGGCTGTGTTAGCACAGTGCTGGGCTATTCGGATTGCCTAGGAGTGGCTATCGCAGCAGAAAGCTGACTTCTGAGTGCCCACTGTATTTGCATGAGAGAGCGGACTTCATTTCTTCAATTCCTCCAGTGTTCCAGATCCGGTGCTAGGCTCTGGCCATGCCAGAAGCACATTCTTCCCTGTGAGCACTGCCTTCCTCTCCTTGTGGTTGAGGCCACCACCCCCACAAGTTGACCTCCTTCTCCTTGTAGAGACAGTGACCATGGGCTGGGCTCCAGCTGAGCTACCACTTTCTGCCTGTCATGGCTCAGAGCAGATCAGATTTCTTTCCGTGGCTTTCCTCAGAACTCGTGGCTCTAACACTCTTTTTGTCAAGAAAAATAGCATAAGGAATACTAAAGCAATTGGTGAAGGTCACCAATAATCTCTTGAATCTATGTTTGTGATTGACAGGTCCCTGTACCATAGGAGGGACCCAGAGTCAGATCACTCCCTAATTGGCTTCAACTGATCAGCATGGAGGAGACCACAGGAGGACGGCATGTGACTTTGTGACTGCTCTAGCTCCTGCTACGTTTGCTCTTCTTCCATAGAATACTAACAATTATATTTTTTAGCTTTTATTGGTACAAAGATGACTTTATTGTGCATCAGTACACTTTATTTGACACAAGGTTCATTTGTATTCTGATTTTAAATAAATAGAGCATTTCTATGAGACCTTCAAGATGTTGTGGTATAGAGTTGGGGAGATAGCAGTGGGGAAGAGCACTTGCTGCACAAGTGGGAGGACCTCAAGTTGGATCTTGCCACTCCATAGGCCGAATATGCATCTGTGATGTCATCACTCTGAGGGATGGAGACAGGAGGATTGCCAGAGCTTACTGGCTGCCAGCTCAGCTCTAGGTTCAGTGAGAGACTTTGTCTCAGGTGTTCAAGTGAACAAGGCAGAGAGTGATAGAGGACACCTTATATCATCTCATGTGTGCACATGAATGCACACACACACATTCACACACGAGAGAGAGAGAGAGAGAAAGAGAGACAGACAGAGGCAGAGACAGAGAGACAGAGAGACAGAGAAACAGAGAGAGACAGAGAGACACAGACACAGAGAGAGACAGACAGAGGCAGAGACAGAGAGACAGAGAAACAGAGAGACACAGACACACAGAGAGAGAAAGACAGAGAGAGAGAGAGAGAGACAGAGACAGAGACAGAGAGAGAGAGAGACAGAGACACACAGAGAAAGTTGTGGTATGCAGACATATGCTCATCTAATTTGTGCCAGTTGTCTCCTGGTCTCACCCAGCTCCACCTCCTTAGCAGCAGCGCACACAACCTTGCTTCAGCTGCTGCCTTCATGGACATTACCTGCCTCATACACACAGCAAGCAGCAGGTCTCTTCCTTGATTTCCAGAACACTATGCTGCACTTTGTCTAGAGCCAGGGTACTGTTCGTATGGATGACATGGTCATGTATGATTGAACAAGTTTGTGACTCAGTGTCTCCGTCTGTGAAGTGGAGTACAAGAACAGAATTCTTTCATGGTAGCATTAACTGTGACCACCAGCACCCCTGTGATTCAGCACAGTGACAACTTGTGATTATGTGGTACCTAGTCTTTTTAAGAACTGCCACAGGACAACAGACAGCAGGCTATAGTTTCTGGGGCTCACTACAGCTGATAGTTTTGGATAGAGAGTGGGGAGGTTTTGTAGTAGTGTTTTGGAATAAGACAGACACGGATTGAGATGTCAGCTATGTCACCCACCAGCAAGGTGGTATGTGAGTCCCATATCATTTCTGTCTTGGTTCATTCAGGCATCTATAACAGAATAGCTTGCATTATATGGCTTATAAGCAATAGAGATTCATGGTCCTAGAGTCTGGGAAGTCCAGGATCAAGATGCTAGCAGATTCAATGTCTAATGAGAGTCAGTTTCTGATTATTGTAGCTGTGCCCCACAGGTAGGAGAAGGAAGCAGCTCAGTAGGGCCCTTCCATAAGGGCAGTGATCTTAACCATCAGGGCTATGTCCTCATGACCTCATCAACTCCTAAAGTTCTCAGCCCTCGCTGCCACAAAACTGGTGATGAGGTTTCTTCATAGGGATTTGGGGGTTCAAATATTCAGACCATAGCTGTGAGATATCTTACCTTCTTATCTGTAAAACTGTGTGAAACTAACATAGCACTTCATACAAGGATCAAAAACCTGTCCCAGGTGTCCCAGACACTCATTCATTCATTCATTCATTCATTCATTTATTCATTCATTCTCTCTCTCTCTCTCTCTCTCTCTCTCTCTCTCTCTCTCTCTCTCTCTCATATTAAGGAATATTGCGGTCTAAACAAACCCTTCCTACTTATCTGTGAAACTTAATTCCCAAGTCTTCCCTTGGGGACCAGATCTGTTGCTAAGCTCAGGTATGCTAGCTCTCTTTCTTTATTCTCATCTCTTCCTGGAAGAGGTCATGTCCATGTCCTTCGTCAGGCAGTAACATTTTAACCCACAGGTGCTCTTCATTTCCAGAGCAAGCTGGGAGCTGATGGGCGATTCGAGGATGTAGGCAGGTGAAAGGTCGGGGGGGGGGGGGAGGTGGGGATGTAAGCTTGGGGCAGGTGGGGGATTTGATATGGGTATGAAAATAGGCTGGAGACAAGTAGGGATATGCAGATGAAGGCTTAGTACAAAAGAATTGAGAAAATGAGAATCTGACTTGGTCTCTTTCTCTCTCTCTCTCTCTCTCTCTCTCTCTCTCTCTCTCTCTCCTTCTATCTCTCTCTTTTTTTCAGTAAAACTGGCATTTCCACTGCATGACAGAATCTACGTTTTCCGAGGCCTTCTCACCCTGAAGAACCTTTTTCTAAGAAGCCACGGCTTGGTGTCCCCGTTCTTTCAAGCCCTTGTGCTTCCTGAGCTGGTACCTAGTGGAGCTGAACAATGAAAGCAACATAACAAAGCAATGCTTGTGGCCTTGTCAGGGCCATGTCATAACCAAACACAGGGCATTCTGGGTAGGAGGCCAGGACCTGGCTCAAATTCTGCCTTTCTCAGATGCCAGCTCATACTATCTTAGGATTTCTGTGCCTCTTCCTTTACAGTGGGAACAATTGTGTGCCTACCCTGGAGGCTGCATGCTCAATGTTGTGCCCGACAGGTTCCTATGTCTGATATATATAACTTTGCAGCAGTGTTACATTTCAGTAACTTCAGAGCCACACTAGACTGTGATTTCTGGGATCTCAGACATACTAGTAACAGTTGTGGCTTCAAACTGTCACCTGAGTTGGCGTTGGGCCACTATCCACAATGACTAATACAGCATAGGCATCCTGCCTGTCTTAGCCACTGTTAACGCCAGAGTCTGGATAAATCCTGCTCTGCACAAGATGGTGTGGAGAGGGGGTTGATGAAAATATGGCCACAGCCAAGGCAAATCCAAGTGCGTACTCACATCATCTATCACACAGAACTGCCCCCAGCTCACTGACAGTCTCTGTGAAAAGCAAGCTAATAGAGATCTATGTGCTCCTTAAACAGTATAGTACAGTGCAGGGGGATGGTGCCATGAACCAAGCCATTGCTGCACAGGAACCTGAGCTTAGACCCCCAGAACTCATGTCAAAGCTGGACATGGTGGCCTATGTGTAACTCCAGTGCTGGGCATGGGTGGGGGTGGGAGTGGGGGAGGAGCCAGGGACAGGAACATTACTGGGATTTCCTGGCCAGTCAGCCTGCTGATCTGACTCAGTGAGCTCTAGATTCAGTGAGAGACCATGTCAAAAAATTGTTGAGACTGATACAGAAAGACATTCAACCTGGGCCACTGCCCTCCACTTTCACACAGACAGACAGAAACAGGCACCTGTACACCCACACACAGGAGTACCAGCATCTGCACACAAGACTGCAACAGTTTCCACTCATGTCTTATCATTAATAGACACGTAATTCTAGGAAAATATTCCTAGGCACAAATGGGAAAAGGAGAGAGCCAGCAACAAAGGGAAGACCAGCAACGTGATAAGATGCTCAGTAAGACATCAAAGAGATGCATCTGATGTCACACGATCCTTGATTCCACTTCTGAAGCCATGATGCCCTTCTTACACTTGGGCTTATTACATAGATGAGGAGAGAGAGAGAGAGAGAGAGAGAGAGAGAGAGAGAGAGAGATGGGATTCAGAACAGCCTAACAGAAGAGAAAGACCTGAAAGAAGGTGAAGACATGCCACACAGAAGCTTATTCATTTGGGGGGATTATGGCTCCTTATTTATAAATGCCGAGTGTGTGTATGTGTGTGTGTGTGTGTTTGTGTGTGCGTGTTTGTGTGTGTGTGTGTGTGTGTGTATGTGTGTGTGGGGTATTTTAGAGTGCAGGAATGTCAAATCCTTAAATGGTATGTGAGAGTGGCCATGATCCTGAGTCTCTATTATATTCAAGTGTGTGACATGTGGCAGATCCAGTGAGGACATTTTCAGGCCAACAGTCAGGCTTCTGGGGGGATGAACAGGGAATATGTGCAAGCATTTCACTTCCTAGGTAGTTCTTATTTGTGCTCCTCACAGTTTGAGAGTTGTCACCTCCTACTCTGAATGTCCCATGTCACTACTATCAGCATGTTTCAAGAAAGCATAAGGTTGTAGATACTGGAGCAACACTAGCAGAAAACCTGGAGGGCATATTCCTCTTGCACCTGTCACTGAACTTGAATGTTGACCTGGCCATCCTGGTTTCCAAGATTCCATGGCTGTGAATGATGGTGCTCCCTAAGCTCCTCCTAACAACTGACTTCAAAAGCTGTTCTCCTCTGCAGTCTCTAGAACTCCAAACATAGCCCTGAAACTTTTTCTGTGTTAGGATTCCACACATTTGGACACTCGAGGAAAGACCATAAAAGATGGTACCATAGGAGCTGGGACAGATGGCCCAGTTGAAAAAGTGGTTGCTTCAAAAGCACGAAGAACTGAGTTTGAATCCTGGACTTCTGGAACAACATTTAAAAACAAGTGAGCAAGCAAGCAAGCAAGCAAGCAAATAAACAAACTGAATGTGGTAGTGTGTGACTGTGATTACAGCACTGGGAGGCAGAGATGGTGGGTGACTGACACTTGCTAGCCAGCCCAGCTAGCCTGAAGTTTAGTAAAAGACTTCCTCAAAAGAATGGGAGTGGTACCTGAGGACCAACATCCAAGACTATTCCTAGGCCTTCATACACATGTGCACACACACACACACACACACACACACACACACACACCCCACATACACTCACACAGACACTCATGCACACAAAAGCACATACACACGCATACACACATATGCATGTGCACATATACATGTCTGTGCATGCAGACAAATACACACACACAGATGTACACACACACACACACACACACACACACACACACACACACACACACACACACAGATGATACCCTGGAGTCAGTTGACATTCCTTTAATACAGAAAAGGAAGCATTAATACAAAAGAAGCCCAAAGACATTTGGTTGGAGGGACAGCACAGTGAACCTTCTCGCTGGTTGTGGATGCAGCAAGAGTCACATGTGTACCTGGTATCCAGAGATATGATGGCTTACTTAAGGCATTGACTAAGAAACGAGCCATACCGCCCACAGGCATTTCTGCTGCCAACACCCAGATGATTTTCCTACTTAGATGACCCTAGAAGAACCATCTAAGTTCACAGAGCCAGCTCTACCCTTGAATGTTCTGGAAACTCCTTTGGGACCTAACAGAGCAGGCCTACATTGCCACAGCAGACTCTGAAAGAGATTAAGGTTGGTGTGTGTGTGAGTCCCTCTTACTTTTTGTTGTTTATCTACTGTACACAAGATTGAATGGCTTGTTGAAAGCACGAGATGTCGTTCTGTATAAGCGCCCTTGTTCCCCCTTATACATGGACAATTTCATGGTTTCTCGTGGTTAAAGAGACATGCTTGAGAGATGAATCTGGGGTGCAGATGGGGGGAAGAGGGAAGTTCAGGAGCCTCATACTGTGGAGTTATACCCTAATCACATTTCCTTGGCAGCCACACAGACAGCCCCTGCAGATCTGTCAAACTCACACGAACCTTATGAAGATTAAGATAACAGCATGGCCAATGAGCTAATGAGGAAAATCTAAAACAACTGGTAAAAATAGATGGAGTTATGAAATGTTTGTTATGGATAATGACTCTGCCACAAATCAGCCTATGGGGCAGCTTCATTTCACACACTGATGAGGGGAGAGGAGATGCCAACAATGCCAAGACAGGAACACAGTGGTGATGTTGTAGCCAGGGCTTGAGCAGATAGGCTGGCACTGAGCCCTTCTGAGCCTGCCTGGGAGCCAGTCTCTGATAGCCCCTCTTCACTGAGGATGACCAGTCTATGAAAGGTCTAGCTGGGGTTCAGGTTGTCCCTGCTCAGGTAAGGGCACTCACTGTGAGGGGAAATATGAGCACCTGACCTTGAACTCATGTAAAAACCCAGCTGTGATCCAGCACATTTGTAACTCCAGCCATGAGGAGTGAGGGGTGTCTGAGGCTGAGCACTGGGACCTGTTGGCTTCCAGACCAGCTCTAGCTTTAGTGAGAGACCTTGTCTTAAGGGGATAAGACAGAGTGTAATAGAGCAAGACACTTGACACCTTCCTCTGGCCTCTGCATGTACACATTACACCAACACACACACACACACACACACACACACACACACACACACACACACACACACACACACATGGTTTAGAGGACATGGAAATTCCAGGTGACACTTGGTGTCTTAGACATTGGAGGAGGTGCATTGTACCTAAGTAGTCCAAGTGGGGTTTCCTAAATTTAAGAATAGTCAGAGTTCGAGGCCAGCCTGGTCTACAGAGTTCGTTCCAGGACAGCCAGAGCTGCACAGAGAAACCCTGTCTTGAAAAACCAAAAAAAAAAAAAAAAAGATTAGTCAGAGAGGAGAGAGAGAGAGAAAGAGAGATATCAAAGTCCTTTTCCTGTCCTCTGCTCCCCTCAGATGAGAAGAACATAGTGTCACAGGGAACTAGGATCCTTTGGGCACTGCTGCATGCTGGTTTCTGCTATCCTTTCTCCATCTCCAGTCTTTACCCTCCAATGCTCTCCACCCCTTTCTGGGGGCTGTCAGCAGTAGTAGCACCCCATGTACTCTCTGCCTTGGATAGCCCCATACTCCAGGCTGGCTCACCTTTGTCTCTGGTTTGCAGAGGCTGAAGAGGGGGAGGATGCCCTGCTGGTCTCTCATCTGCTTAGAGGAAGAAGCCATGAAGAGCCCAGGTCCCTTCCTTCCTTTGAGACCACCAGCCTTCCCTGTCTCCTGTCAGATTCCTCCTTCCATCCTCACAGGAGCCGTGAGGTGATGCAACTGTGAACCGAGTAGCCTGGCTTGCCCTTAGATTTGCAGGTGGGATGCTTACAGGGCCAAGAAGCAGCAGGCTGTTCTCCTCCATGAATAAAAAAACATGTTCTAGCCTCCTAAGGAAGAAAGCGGTGACATCCTTTACAACTGAAAGCATGCATGCACCTTCATTGGCACTTTCCAATTAGAAAGAAGTCTATCTCCCGGTAGTAAAAACCCTTTGCCCAATGAGGCACTGTTAGTGGAGTCAAGAGCAAGGTACATGGTGGTTACAGAGGAAGCAAAGCCTTTCACTGAAAACACAAAGAGGAAAAATACAGGTATAAATCAGGTTGTATGTGGGACAAGAGATTGGGAGAAGTGGAAGGCAGGCTGCTGGAGAGATGGTTCAGTGGGTAGAGTACTTGGTTTGCAAGTTCGAGGACCTAAGTTTGATCCCTAGAACGAATATGAGAAAAGCCAGGTGTGGTGGCATGAGCTTGTAATCCCAGCATTGGGGAGACAGAGAAACACATATCCCTGGGCTCCACGGCAGGGCAGGCTAGTCTATGTGGCCAATTCTAGACCAGTGACATTGCCTTTAAAGAGATCAAGATGAATGGCATTCAAAGAAAGACAATGAAAGGTGACTTCTAGCCTCCATATGCATGTACACACACACACACACACACACACACACACACACACACACACACACACACACACACCCATGAAAATATGCATGAATGTACACATATACAAAGTTATGTCAAACAGACTGTATAGGTTAGGGAAGGAGGCTGAGTTGAAGATTCACCTTTAATCAGTTTATTGCACCTTTCCTGAGTGTTACAGCTGTGGGGAGCAAGGCAAGCAGAATGGGGTAGAAGAAAGAGCTGGGTTACAACAAAGCCAGGACAAAGGCCTTAGCCTCTCTCTGGATGGGGGGCATCTGCGCTGGCGAGTTTTATGTCAACTTGACACAAGCTCTAGTTATCTGAAAGGAGGGAACCGCAATTGAGAAAATGGTTCCATGACGTCTGGCTGTAGGGCATGTTCTTATTTAGTGATTGATGGGGGAGGGCCCAGCCCATTGTAGGAGTTGCTATCCCTTCCTCAGTGGCCCTGGGTTTTATAAGAAAGGCTGAGCAACCCATGATGAGTAAGAAGTACCCCTCCATGGCCTCTGCATTAGCTACTGCTTCCCTCCAGGTTCCTGTCCTGCTTGCATTCCTGCCCTCACTGCTTTGGATAATTAACTATATATAGAACTGTGAATGAAACAAACCCTTTCCTCTCCAAGTTGCTTTTGGTCATGGTGTTTCATCACAGCAGTAGTAACTGAAGCAAAGAGAACATCCCTCTGGATATTGGTATCTAGTAAGGACATGGGTTAGCCATTGAGATTTCTGCTCCGAGGAAGGAGGTATCTCCCCTCTGCAGAGGACAGCCATCAGGGCAGACATTCAGCTACTTGCTGCCAATCATCCTCACACTCTGGAGTGGATGTGGGTAGGCAGATGGCTCATTGCAGCACTCAGGGCATGAGTACAGGTTGTGTATGTCTGTGAAGTGGTGGGCACAATTATACTAGAAAAAGTAAGCTTCTTTGGATCTTGATTTATACAATGCATCAATATCAATAACTCTAAGGCTGGCAGGACTCCTTCTCAATGGGAGACAGACAAGCCCCTGGCTCTTGCTGTTCAGGTGCTGTCTCAGGATCAATGGTTCCCTCTGTCCTTGTCACAGAGTCAGCAGGTGCTCAACCTCCCGTCTGAGTGCATACCAGATCCTGAGAACTCTCTGCTTTCTATTTTTGAATGAGATGAAAATAGAACCAAGGGATAAATTTTATCTCCTTTTGACTTGTCTGGAGTACCTTGAATATGGATTCATAGTTGGCACCAAGAATAAAATACAAAGTAAAGACTCCAGGCAGACACCCCACTGTCTGCCTTAGGCAGAGAGTGACTCAGAGTGCTGAGAAATGAAGGTACTTGCTCTGCCTCTGCCCTAAACAAGCATCCCAGTGTGACTCAGGCTCTCCTCTTGAGACTAATTAAGATGCTATAAAAATGGAAGGACCTCGTCACTAGACACTTTCTCCCCCAACTGTATCCTCAAAGCAAATAGAAACGATGCATTCAGCCTGTTAGCTCCTCCCAACATCGCCACTCAGTGTGACATTCTGCTTTTATTACTAAGTGTTGGAGGGAGGATGAAGGCTCTCACACGGCCTCAAAGTAACCTGATGCCTTCAATATGGAAAGAACAGTTCAGAAGATTGCAGTATTCCAAATGGGTATTTTCATTAATATTATTTTATTTCTATTTTTATTTAAATAGAAATATTTAAATATTTCCTCTATACTATTGCTATGGTGCCTGTGATAGTATCACTTGGATAGAGTTTAGAATCACCCAGGAGATAAGCTTCAGGGAGTATCTGTAAGAGATTATTTTTGATTGCCTTAATAGGTAGGAAGACCTGCTCACTGTGGGTGGCACCATTCCCTAAGTAGAGAATTCTAGAGAGCATAACATAGAGAAAGCAAGCTGAACACTAACAAACATTCATTGTTCTCCAGTCTCCTGGCTGAGGCTAGAACACGACCATCAAGCTTCAAGCTCCTGATTCCTTGACTTCCTCACCTGGACTGTACCTTGAACCATGAGCCAGAATAAGTCTTTTCTCCCTTTAGTTGCTTCTGTTAGGGTATTTTATTACAGCAATAGAGAAAGAAATGAAGATGGGACTGTTGTAGAAATAATAGCCAATGCAGACAGCCAAGAGAAAGTCCAGCTATGAGAACTGGAAAGGAGAGACACCAGTAAATTAGGATAGTGTTTATATACTTGGATAACGAACAAGGATTAGCTGGAAGTGCTTAGCAGTATAGTAAGAAAGCAGGGACATGTCTGATTAAGCAATACATGCCTAAAAACCTGTGGCTTTATTTAGTAATGACACAACCAGCATTTGACACAACAGAGGACCGAATACCATTCACTTTAGTAGTAAAAGCATGAAATACCCAGGGACGAAAAGAGGTACAGAAGAGTAACAAGGAAAACTTCACAAATGGACTGACTTATCGGAAACTGTTACTTCCTTCAAAGAGACATGCCTATACTATGAATATATCAGTTTTATCCATTTGATTATATTAGTGAACAGAACTCCAAACCATAGTTTATTAATACTGGCCAAAAGCATTCTTAATTTCACTTGGAGGAATCAATATGAATAAAAAGACAAAATGAGGTGGAGCAGGGGATGAATGTTGGCTGGTTAGATTGTAAAAGGTATCTTAGAGTTGCATACAGGAAGGCCAGAGGATTCAGTGGGTAAAAGTGCGAATGTGGAGCCTGGCAACAAGCACTTGCTCCCGAGCACTCAGAAAGGTGAGAGGAGACAGCGAGATCCACAGTGTTGTCCTCTGAGCTCCACATATGCACCAGGGTGTTTACACACACACACACACATTGTATACACACACACACACACACACACACACACACACACACACACTCAAAAAAGAATGACGTTGTGTCCATTTATAAACATTGGGATAAAATACAGATGGGGCTTTCTTTCAATTACCAGACAACATTTCTGAACACAGAAATCAGCTCTTGCTCCTCAGGAAACTGTGGGTTCTCATGAATATTATTTTGCATAGGGGCTTCCTCTACCCCAGTCCACCAGCCCAGGAGAGTTCCTGTTCCTGAACTCCTTAGTCATTGTCTTAGAAAAAGCAGTGCAGGCCTACAATTTGGACCTGTGTCTATTGTCGACACCAAGAGAGTCTGGAGCTCAGCACACATCCTGTGGCTGGGTCTCCATGACAACAAACATCTGGCAGAGGAGTGACCGTCCAGCTGGAACACTGGATGCCTCTCACTTCCTGTGGGCTTCATGCTATATAGGTAGAAGGCATAGACCCAAGTTTTAATGCTTAATGTGTCTGCTAGACTTATGAGGCCTCACATGATGGTGATGGTTGCATCCTTTGTGTGGAGAGCCAGCATTTTCAAATCTGTTAGGTGCTGATTGTAAATGTAAGAGAAGTCATTGTAAAAATGAAGTAAAGAAGAGAACCGAGAAAAGCAGCTGCTGGTTTTACTATGCTCAGCAGCAGACAGGAAGTTGATCTCCTGTTGCTATCAATGTCTCAAACACTTTGCTTTCTTAGGCAGGCCTCGTTGACTGTCGTGTAGCTCATCAGAGAAGCCTGGCTTTCTTTGGAGGGGATGAACCTTCATTCCCCACGGTCTATGCAACACTGTCTTATACTTCCATAATGGCTCACTGTTTAGGGCATGCAAATCACTTCTCCAATAATTCAATACCCTCCATGAGGGACTTGTTACAAATCCCGTTTTGTGGGTCCTCGGAGAGACACTCCATGGCGTAGCCTGAGTGGGTACTGTCAAAGTCGGAATGTGTTTGGCTGTGTTCTCCTTGGTGATCCTGTGTTCCTCATACTCCTTAATAGAGTCAAGTATGTGGCAATGGGCTAGGGTCTCTAATCCACAGCTCAGTCAGCAGAACTGGCTGCTACACTGGACACATGGTCACAAATGCCAGTATTCCAACACTCCTTTCTTGAGGCCAGTGCTGAGGCACCCACACTGTATCACTATGTAAGAGGAAGTGGCAAATGACCTGTCAGTCAGAAAGCATGTGTGTTTCGGGAACAAAGAATGTACCCCATTGTTGCTATGTCACTAAACTTATTAAATGCTAAGAACACAGAGATGACTGGGTATGGTGGTGCCTACCTACAGCCCTAGAGACTGGGAGGCTGAGACAGGAGGATCAAGAGTTTAAGGGAAGCCTGGGCAAGAAAGGGAGGGGGGGAGAGCGAGTGCTGTAATCAAAGCAACTTTTGCAGGTTTATCATATGCATGAGTGCATGTGAAAGCCAGCTAGTAGCTCTCCTATGCCAAGTGCAAACCACAAACAGGTCTCAGACCTTCCTTTCAAGCAAAACTTCAATGGTTGTTCAAAAGGAGTGCTCCCCCTGTGTTCTGTACTAGGAGCCAGCAGTAGCCTTTGGGTGGCTGGTAATTGTTATTGTTATTGTTAAAGTCACACTAGGCTGTGCACAGTTAAATGAGGTTCCAAAGGGCAGAAGAGAGTACAGAGTGGCTCATAGCAGATGGGGCGAGCCACACAGTTGGGAAAGGCTCTGCAGACGTTAGACTATGGAGGTCCAGGTTAGACTTCAAGTCCAGTCATTTCTGGACTCACGATCCTGTACCTGCTGGACCCAAGAAGTATTAATAATACAAAATGAGAAAAGAAATTTGACTGACACAGAGGCACTGTGAAACAGTTGACCATGTGAGTTGTAATAAAACTAACACTCGTCGGCTTCCTCTTTCTCTGCCTACATGATTTTAGCTCCATCTAAAGAGATTGCCAAATCATTTTTGCCCATGTGATTTTTGTCCCATGTAGGATGAAAACAGCTTCAGGAGGATAGATTTCTTGTTTTAAAAAAATCACCCACAAAGAGATAAAAGGAGAAACAAGAAGATTACCATTAAAGGCTCTAATATGCACTGGAAGAGACTGATGCTTCCTAGAGATGTGGTACCACCCGGCAACAACAGCTTGGATGGAGGAGACTACTTTGCAGGGGCTGTTCAGATGCCTGCATTGGTGAGCTAGCTTGTCTGCAGAGGGTTCTGTGGCTGGGCATGTGATTCAGAATGGTCCCAACTTCAATAGCTCCTCCCCATGCTGTGCAAGGGACTCTTTTCTCTCCCTCTCTCCCTCTCTCTCCTTTCCCTCTCCCTCTCTCCCTCTCTCCCTCTCTCCCTCTCTCCCCTCTCCCTCTCTCCCTCTCTCCTTCTCTCCCTCTCTCCCTCTCTCCCTGTCTCTCTCTCTCTCCCCCTCTCCCCCTCCCCCTTCTCTCTCTGTGCATGTCGATGCCAGAAAACAACCTTAGGTGTTATTCCTCAGTACTGTACTTTTTGGGGGTATGGGGGGCAGTTCTTTCACTGGCCTAGAACTTGCCAAGTAGTCTATGCTGTCTGGTCAGGAAGCTTCAAGGATAGCTCTATCTCTGCTTCCTCAGTGGTGGGATTTTTAACATAGCTAAGTGAAGCCCTCAGAGTTGTAAGGTAGACATTTTGCCAACTGAGCCACCTCCTTTTTTTTGTTTTTTCAAAATTTTTCAAGACAGGGTTTCTCTGTGTAGCCCTGGCTGTCCTGGAACTCACTCTGTAGACCAGGCTGGCCTCGAACTCAGAAGTCCACCTGCCTCTGCCTCCCAAGTGCTGGGATTAAAGGCATGCACCACCACTGCCCAGCGAGCCACCTCCCTTTAAAGAAGACCCACTAAAGTGACCTTTAGTGACTTTGACATCTGCCTTTCTGTATTACTTTACTCTTTACAGAAGTACCGCAGATGGCAAGGAAATAGAATTCGTCAACTTGTAAGCGGGACACACAGTCAGAACAATTCAGATTTTTTCCCCTTGGCTTAAGTTGCTCCAGTTGGCTGTCTACACCCAATCACAAGACTCTTGCTTCTCCAAGCTGTGTAAAGTTAAGCCAAGTAATTGAGTACAAATCAGGACAAGCAGTTAATCATACAGATGTTTCACCCCATATTTTTTCCCTTCTAGACATCAAAAAGCTGCTAGGATACATTCTTATGTTTATATTTAAGCATCTTGGAAAACCAAATTGTTTTTTCCAGTGTGTATTCACATAGTCAACAACACATGGCCCAAATCTAGGACTTGTCTGAATCTACAGCCTAAGACATCAACCTAGTCCTACTTAAAGATCAGCTCACTACTGTTGGAGTCCAGGAGGCAGGCTGAAAATCCAAGCTGCTCATATTTAAATAAACCACAGCTGGCTGGGTACTCTCTGATAAAATACAAAGAGACATTGATTCTCTTTAATTTAATTCAGTAAATATTTATTCAGCACTTACTTCTGATGCCTAGTGGGTCTTGAGAATTTAAATATGAATAAGACAGATCCAGGTTAGGCCCATAGAATATCCTCTGAAGCTTAAGTGCTGATGGCCTAAGCCATCCCAGTAGTTTTGTTGATGGGGCACCAAGGCCTGGAGACAAGGAAGGGTCTTAGCTAGGAGTATAGAGCAGGGGAGAGTTCAGGCAATTTAAATGGTTGAACTCATGACTGCCATGGATTATATAACTACAAAACAAACAAACAAACAAACAAACAAACAAAAATAATGGCAGATAAAATACTAGCCCAAGGTGCTCCTCTGTAGCCCTCGGGCTCAGGAAATTACCCATCCCTCCGCTGGACACACATCCCTACTCTGCACAGGGCCACCTCCTCTCTGATCTAAGTAGCCTATGTGTCCCCAACAATGTCCTCAAAGTATTATGATCCTGTGTTCTTAGCTCTATTCTGGGGAAGTTAGCTAATGTACTCAAACTAATAAAACTAGGTTTTCACACTTAGGATCTTTCATTAAAGGACAGATCAAACTCAACTGCATCTGGCCATGAGGATCTAAAGTATGTAATACAGGGCTGGGGAGGTGGCTCCCTCAGCAAAGTGCTTGACATGTAAGTACAAGGACCTGCTTTTGAGCCTCACAATCTATGCTTTTAAAAAAGCCAGATGTGTGGGAAAACGTTCATAATATAAGTGCTGAGTCAAACAGATCCTGAGGACTCAATGCCCAGCCAGCTTACCCTGCTTGGTGAGCTTCAGGCCAGAGAAAGACCCTGTCTCAAAACAAGGTGAAGAGTACCGAAGGAACAGCTCCTGAGACTGACTTCTGGCTTCTATAGACCCACACAGCCACACCCAAACCTCCCCCAATGCACACAAAATAAACATATGGGTCTGGGAAATAGCTCAGTTGACAAAGTGCTTACCACACAAGCAATAAGACCTGAGTCTAGATTCCCAATATCCTCATAGAAAAGGATATGGTGGCATGTGCTTGCAATCTATATGCTAACAGGCCTTTGCAAGGGGATTTCTGGGACTTGTTGGCCAGCTAGTCTAGCTGATCAGTGAGCTCCAGGTCCAGTGAGGGATCCTGTCTCAAAACATAAGGTAGAGTGCAATTAAGTAAGGGCACAACATTATCGCCTTGTTTGGACAAGCATGCTCATCCACATGAACACACACACACACACACACACACACACACACACACACACACGCACTCGCGCACACACACACACTGCTAATTTTCCCATAAAGTGATAGGTTGTGAGCCTACAGTGACCTCTCACCTTCTTTGATTCTACCAATGTGACTGTGAGCCCCATGCTGAGCTTGGTCACAGGCCAACTGTGAAGGCAGAGTCTTAGAATCTGGCATTCACTAAGGTTTCAACATGTTTCTTAAAGATATTCTGAGACCTTAGTCCAGTCTGGGATGGCTTCCTAGAAGAAGTGCACTGGGGTTCATTTTAAGAGATGGAACTGATTTGGTGAAAGGAGCATGCTTTTTTTCCCCTCAGACTTTCCAAGAAACTAGAAATCACAAGCAGGGAGGGTCTGGGGATAGAGAGAAGGGTATAGGGCTGGGGAGAAAACACACAAACTGGTCTCATGACTCCCCTGGGACTGGAGGGCCAGGCTTGCTAAGATGGCCCAGGTCAAGAGAGAGAACGGGTCCCTTGGCACTACTCCATACCACTTGTTCTCCGTATGAGACACCTTTGCATGGAGCTGCCCACAGACCTTGGACCTCACTTGCATCTGTGAGCCTCAGTGAATCACAGGAGGGCAATATGTAGTTTCTCAAATTTGTGTTTGACTCGTGCTGTCAAATCTCCATCCTGACCCTTATGAAACCCTCTTACCCAAGAACACTCGGAGAGAGTCAACGTTAGTGAACTAAGAGCTCAGGGCTATAATTCTCTTCCTAGGGACACAGTTGGAGTGTAGAGACCTCACAGTGGGATGCAGGCATTGGGCTGACTTTGAGAGGACAGTGATCCTGCGTAGCACTGAGAAGCACTGCTTCCCACGTGGTTGCAGAGTGTGGGTAGGTGGTGACTGGGATGGCATTGTGCACAGGACTTTTCTTTCTGGTATTTGTCCCAGCAGATCCATTTGATATTGACACCTGACCTTCAACACACATCCAGTTCTTGCCAGTGGCTTCTACACAAACATTGTGATTCAAATCAGCTGGAAAAGGCAGTTACCATGAAAACCCCAGACAGTCTGGAAAGTACAAGTGCTATTTATGATGAGTACAGTGGTGGTTTATAACAACACGCTTTTTTGGGATATTTCCTTTTTTATTCTGTTGATTAGCATTCTCTCTCTCTCTCTCTCTCTCTCTCTCTCTCTCTCTCTCTCTCTCTCTCTTAATATGTTGCCCTGCAGAATTTGGCAAAAGAAAAATCTTAAATCAGATTAGAAATATCACCTTCCCAGTTACATAGCTGAAACAGGAGGTCTTGATTTACTCAAACTATATTTGTTTGAAGACAAATTTAACTCTAAATGGAGAAACTGCTTGGAGGTCAAGCTTTTCCTTGGTTACTTTGGAAGAGTTGCTAAAGCACTTTTGTCCCCATGGAGGCTGGGTTGACACCGGGAGGTGTTATTTGTGTTATTTCCCATGCCCATTTTCCACCTCTTAGTAACAAGGGAGAATTATGGCTGAGGAGAGCAAATGAATCCTTATGTGGGCATGGACACAGCTTTGGATCAGCCACTCACCACAGCAGAAGTAGACTGGCCTCTCTAGCGTGCTGGTCTAGAGGGCATAGAGGACATTGGGGGCATGAGTTTTGGCACCAGGGAGATCCAGACTCCAGTTCTTGCTCCACCACATGCCTGTTGCCTGATTCTGGGTGAGTTACTTCATCACACTCTGCCACACTGTCTATCTTGAAATGAGAATCAGAATGCCTATTGCTCTAAATGTCTTCATGGAATACATTAGTGACTATACATAAAACATCAGCTAATTAAGGTTTAAGAGCAAACTGATCAAAAGGAAGAATCCAGAGGAAGATGGGGGTGGGGGGAATCAAAGGTGATCAGATGCGCTGAGATGTTTTTGTATTCTGGTCCACCTGTGGCTCCTTTCATCTGAGGTCCCAAACTCTCCTCTCCTCCTGCCCTTTTTCATCCATCCAAATGTGAAGGCCATCATTTCTGTGGCTACTGTGATGGCCAATACTGATTGTGTCATCTTGACACTATGTAGGAGATGAACATCTTTGCATGTCTGTGAGGGAGTTTCTAGAGTTGGATAACCTAGCCCAGAAGACCCACACTAAATGTGTGGGGCGTGTGTGTGTGTGTATGTGTGTGTGTGTGTGTGTATGTGTGTGTGTGTGTGTGTGTGTGTGTGTGTGTGTGCTGCTGGTGACACTATTCTAAGGGATGAATGAAAAGGAGAAAGCAAATATAAACATTCCCCTCTTTCTGCTTCCTGACAGCAGTTACAATGTCACCAGCTGTCACCAGCTGTCACCAGCTGCCTTGTGTTCCGGCCACTGTGGCTTCCCTACTGTGATGGACAGTGGCTTTAAACTGTGAGCCAAAGTAAATCCCTTTCTCCCTTAAGTTGCTGCCATAGTTGATTTCTATTGCTGTGAGAAAAACATCATGACCAAAAGCAACTTGGGGGAAAGAATGGGTTTGTTTCATCTTATAATTCCGAAGTCACAGTCCATCACTGAGGAGAGTCAGGGCAGGAACTCAAGGCAGGCACATAGAAGCAGGGACAGAAGCAGAAGCCATGGGGGAATGAATTCTCTACTAGCTTGGTCCTCATTGCTTGCTCTACCTGCTTTTTTATACAATTGAGGAACCTGCCAGGGGTGGTGCTGCCCACAGTGAGCTGGGCCCCCTACATCAATCATTAATCAAGACAATGCCCATTTGCCTATAGGCCAATCTTATGGAGACATTTTTCTCTATCGAGAGACCCTTTTCAGGTCCTGAATGCTACACAGCCTGAGAACTGGGGCCTTCCTGTCAGTGACAACTTTTTCCCATTCTAAATGGAGATACAAATGACCTCTGCTTACTGACAACACTTCTATTGGTTTTCTTTCCTTCTAGCTCCGTTGCTGTGTTTGACTATTGTCTCTTCTTGTCAGAGTTTTCTGCTATCCTAAATGTTCCAATTACCTTCAAACTCAGGGAATTTACATTTGTTCTTCTGTTTATTCCTTCCAGTTTCCTCCATGTCCTGAAGTTCATCTCTCAGCCCTCCTTGGGAAATACCCAGTGTCTTATACTCAGGGTTTCCTCATTCGCATCCAGAACAGGGAAACAGGTTGCTAGCTCTCTCTTACAAAACACCAATACTGGTTCTTGATCATCTAAACCAGTCTTATTCAAGAGAACCCTTTCAGGAGGTGGACTTTTTCCTCTCTGTGCGGTCCAATATGTGAGCCACCAGCTCCGTGTAGAGATACAACCCTTGAAACACAGTGCCTCTGACGTTTAACTTTATCTAATTCAAATTTAATTTGCATGACTCTTGGGAAGTTACTTAATCAGATACCATGTGTCTGGGGACCATCTTATAGGGCAGCACAATTGCAAAGAATTTCATTTCTACACCACAATATCAGGTGAAATATCATCAAACCTCAAGGCCTCTGTGGTCACTTGCTTACCGTCATCTTTACCACCCTGCCCTCCACACTCGAATGCTTATGGATTGCACTCTGATTCCCTCACATGTGTGTGGCCTCTGACTCCCACTGACCTGCCTTGACATGTTCTTACCGTCTCCCCTGCCTGCTGCATCTCCCTGTCATACAATCTAACAAGCCAGCCTGGACCTCTCATTTCCATACCTCGCTCTGAACGCATGCTAATCCCATTTCACTGCTACTTAGCCATCCCCAAAACTCCCAGGGACTTTACTTCTTAGTTCAAGACTCGAATCTTTATCTGGTTTTCAAAAAGACATTAAGGATAATGTCCCATGAAATCTGATCATTGTTTAATTCATGATTTTTAAAGTCAACACAACACCTCTCCTACATACACATGTGCGTGTGCGCGCGTACACACACACACACACACACACACACGCACGCACGCACGCACGCACGCACACACATACCTCTGATTATCTCACCAGGCCATGATCACACATTTCTTGCTCCCCGGAGACTTGGTATTTCAGACAATTTTTCCAATCCTACCTTTCAAGACCCCATTGAAAACCCCTTGTTTCCACGGAGTAGCCTGTGACTACCTAAGCTTCCCTCCCTGCTACATCTTATTTCTGAACTTATAGCCCATTCCTAACAAACATGACTTTGTCCTGATGACTGTTGCTTGGTTTGCAAAACCCTGTCTCTCAAAGTAGGCAGTAGATCTTGTTCCAGGAGCCTCATGAGACTTAGCTCAGGACTGAGGGCACAATAAATGCCCAGTGCTTCATAAATGCTTTGTGATTAATCAGCAAATTTGGGGTTAGCACTGGCCATGAAAACCCTAGAAAACTCAGTGGACATTAGACCCCAGAGTTAATCATTTGTTCTCTGCTCCCCACTTCTCTGCTCCTCATGATTTTCTCCAGTTTCAATTCATTTCTCTTCTTCCCTTCATACAGGGAGCAATAAGAGCTATTCATGACAAAGGTGGAGCAGAGAATGCAGGATTATCAATTTTCTCCTGAAGTCACAGTTAATGCTTCATTTGCCAAAGAAAGTGAACAAGATAGAGAAGAAAAACACCAAGAAAGCTTCTGCCATGTAATAGCTTGGTAATATCTGGTGAATTATTTATCCACTATGAGCCTCATTTATAGGAACAGAAAACATGGTGAAAATACTGTCGCAAAGTCTCACTGGTAAGTTATAGAGTGAATAAAATAAGCTATGATATTGGACTGGTAATGCCTGAAGCAGAACATGGCACACCTCCGAGGCCTGGACATTTTGGTCTGAAGGGATGATCCAGAAGGGCAAAGCTCAATCAGGGAAACTGATTAAGGTACAAATTCGTTGTTGTTGTTTTATTTGTTTATTTTGTTTGGTCAAGTGAGGGTTTGTCTGTGTAGCCTTGACTATGCTGGAACTAACCTGTAGATCAGGCTGGCCTCAAACTCGCAGAGATCCAACTACCTCTGCCTCCTGAGTGGTGAGATTAAAGCCACCACCCCCTGGTCCAAATTTAGAAACTATAAGCTAAGCAGAAGGAGGAGAATTGTCCAAAATCACAGAGGATCCAGGAGGAGCTCAGTGCCCTGGCCAGCAGAGCTCAGTGGTGTCATCAATGCTAGTTCCATAAAACAAATTTATTAATTATTTTGGTGCTTTTCTAATTGGAGACTGGAAATCATCAGAGCACCATGAGGTAGCTACCTATAATTCCTTTCCCCAATTTTTGGGAGTTAAATGTATTTTGAAATTTAGATTTTTATAAAAGAGGTTATATGCTATATATTGTGTAATATTCCTAGTGTATATGTGCTCAAATAAAATATGAACACTTGTGAAACATATTGTCTGAGTTTAAAATAGACAAATAGGTTCATGAGTTCAAACTGGATTCTCTGCCAAGAGATTTCTCATCAGGTCAGGCTATGGCCTCCATTATTATTTTAATTATATTTATATATGAGGTGCCTTTCAGTAACTTACTGTGTATAGATACTGAGTAATAATATTAGGAAAGTCATCTCTTGGAATATTTAAAAATAACTTATCAGCACTACAACTGATTAATGTTGAATCATCTGTCTTGGTAAGTTTTGAAATTGGACATTTCAAAGAAAATGTTTCCATACTACAGTACACAATTTTATATGAGAAGTAATTATCTTGAAGGCGTCCATCTAGCATCCAGAGATGGAAAAAATAGCAGGTAGCAATTTCAAAACATATCATAAAGCTATGATAGTTAAAACAGTGTGTTGCTAGTGTAGAGATAACAAACCTATGGAATATTCAATGAATTCCACATAGTGGAGTGGGAGCCCAGGAGACAGCTGAGGCAGTACAGTGCCTGACAAACAAGCAGGATGACCTGAGTTCTGATCTCAGGCACCGATGTTAAAAACAAAGGAAAGAAAGCTCAGAGTAGTGCCTCATGTCAGTCAACAGTGCTAACCGGGCAGAGGCAGATGTAGCCCTGAGGCTGGTTGCCAGCTGGCTTAAGCTGGCATTGAGCTGTGAGGTTAGTGAGAATGTGACCGCGAGGTGGAGAGCAATGGCG
Source organism: Uromys caudimaculatus (assembly GCA_028551405.1). NCBI lineage: Eukaryota > Metazoa > Chordata > Mammalia > Rodentia > Muridae > Uromys > Uromys caudimaculatus. Next base: position 52,105,519 of record CM052708.1, read on the forward strand.
AACACAGCTGAAGTCACCTCTAGGCCTCTGTATGTACATATTAACATTGTGCTTCTGTGCTACAGCCATTCAGTGGGGGAGAGAGCGGTCGCTTCAATGACAGTGCTGAAGCAACTGGATTTTTCCATACTGAAGAGTGAGGGGGAACCTTACCTCACACCAAATAAAAATTAATTTACAGCCTATCAACAAACTAACTGTAAGAACTGAGGCCATGAAATTCTTAGTCGTGAACCTAGGAATAAATCTTCCCAGTCTTGGATTAGGCAGTGGTTCCGATATATGGTAAGCCAACACAGACAACAAAAGAAAAGAGAGATAAACTGTACTGTATAAAAATTAAAAACAAGGTGGTGGCACATGTCTTTAACTCCAGCACTCAGGAGGGAGAGACACGCAAATCTCTGAGTTTGAGGCCAGCCTGGTCTACAGAGTGAGTACCAGGACAGTCATGGCTACCCTGTCTCAAAAAGAAAGAAAGAAAGAAAGAAAGAAAGAAAGAAAGAAAGAAAGAAAGAAAGAAAGAAAGAAAGAAAGAAAGAAAGGAAGAAAGAAGAAAAAGAAGAAAATTAACAATAGACGTGCATCAAAAGGCATTATGAAGAAAACAGCACCTTGTGATACCGTGCCTGACATTCCAGCAGTAGGTCTGATGAGGAGAAAAATGGTGAATTTGAGGTCGAAAGAGGTTATATATCGAAACTCCAAAAAGAGGAAGATGGAATAACAGCAACAAGAAGACACCGGGATGAAGGAGGGAAACAGCAATCTAAAGAATAAAAACATCTGTGAATTCACAAAACTGATAAAGACCTAGTATCGGGCACAGATAACTCCGAAGACTCAGCAATGAGTGGCAAACAACTCAATTCAAAGTGGGCAGGTGACTCACGCAGGTAGACAGTCTCCGGAGTGGATAAACAAAGGCACCATGTGCACAGAGGAAGCCTGGGACATCACGGGTCATGAGGAAATGCCGAGCATCTGAATACTGCTGCACGCTCATTGTCCATGGCTGTAACCTTCACAGGCAAGAGAAGAAGAAGTGGTGGCTATGTTGGAAAGAGTGGGGCCTTGTGCGTCGCATACTGGGAGGCTGCGGAAACTGGGGCAGCTGCTGTGGGAAACAGTTTGGCAGACCCTCTGCAAACTAAACATAGAAGTCTCAGATGATTCAGCAATTCCACTTCTGATTATGGATCCAAATGGACTGCGGCAGACATTCAAAGACTGGAACATGAATATTCATCTTGGCAAATATTCAAAACTGGCTCAAAGGTAGAAAGCATTCAACTGCCCAGCAGTGGATGGGCAGCTCTGTCAGATATTGTATATCCACACAATGAGATATTAGCCTGTCACAAATGACAAGTGTCACAACATGGGTGAGTTTCAGAAGAGCAGGCCATACGGAAGGCCACACGTTGTGTGATTCCTTATGGACACAGTACTATGGACACAGTACTAAGGACAGGGCAGTCATTCAGATGAAGGAGGATGGATGGCTGCCAGGGGCAAGAGAGGAATCACTGCTAATGGATACAGTTTCATGTGGAGGAGACGGAGAAGAGCGAATTAGTGGTGGTGGCCACAAGAGCGCTGTCAGGGCACTGTCAAGAGCTGCTGAACTGACACTTTCAAGTGGTTAAAACAGCAAATCATATGTCATGTGAATGGCCACAATTTAAACATACACACACACATACACTCACATGATGGAAAGACTTTTTAAGAACCTTCAGGAATCTGGGGATTTAAAAAAAGAAAATCGTTATTTAAGATGTGGGAAGCCCAGTAGGCTATGGTGGCACATACCCATTATCCTAGCATTTGGGAGATGGAAACAGGAGGATCAGAAGTTCAAGGTTATCCTTCACTCCATAAGGAGGTTGAAGCAAGCCTGGGATGCGTGGAATATGGCTCAGTTTGTTTCTGTTTCTAAGATCGCCTATTAGTAATTGGCCAGTGTTAGTGAAATCAGGAGAAAAGACAAGCCAACACCATTGTAGACGGCAGGGGTACGGCTAAAACATTTCTCAGAATGAGGGATGGATCTACACGGTCAGTTTGTGAATAGCAGGTTTCTAACTTGCAACTAGATGCCTGGCAATAAGCTAAATGTGAACAGCACATTTAAAAAAAAAAAAAAAAAAAAGTGAGCCTGCAAACTGTTCCCTTCTCAAACCCTTTTTGGGCAAAGGCTACTGCTCTGCGGGCATTCCAGAATAACAACAGCCCATGAGCCCAGGTCAGCTTCCTTCCCTCTGGAAAAGGCAGGCTTCTCTCCTTGCCACAAGCTTCTCAGGGCCTTGTCCTGAGTCTGGAATTCCACACCCCTGGTGAAGAGCAACCTGTGTTCTGATCTTCTTGCAGGGCTGCCAGCAGGAAAGGGGTGGGGCGGGTGTTGCTTAGTGCTCAGGACTCAGGGTTTCCAGTCAGCTGTCACCAGTGAGACACAACTTACATCCAGTTTATATCTTGGATATAGTTTGCACAGAATTCTGAAACTTGGTTTGAAAACTACGAGTCTAAATAATGCCACCCTCTCTTTCCTTCGATAAACAGGCAGAGTCCGAAACATGGGCGGCGTCCTGTCGGTGAGAGTCTAGGGCTTGGGCTGGGGAATGAGGCCCTTTGTACTGTCTCTAGGAAGGCAGCCACAGGGCCAGCAAGAATCACTGATTCCCAGTTGGGCCTCAGTTTCCCCAGTTTCTATCAGTGTTGTAGCTTCTATCCCGAAGTCCAAGAATTGAACTAATTCTGTAAGTGGCATCCACACACCAGTGGCACAGATGGACATGTGTTCCCTACTGGTGTGTTGAAGCTCCAGTCTTCAGTGTAGAGGAGTTTGGGCAGGTGGGAAGTAATTAGATTTCAGAGAGGTCATGAGTGTGGAGACTCTTGAGGGACACTGGTGTCCTTATGAGGAGAAAGGGGTCTAAGTCTCCTTTTGCCATGTGAAAGACCCAGGGAAGGTGACTGTGAGTCTGGAAACTGATCATACCTCCCCCTGAGCCTGGAGTCACCAGCCTCAGAGCTGTGAGGAGGAAATGATGCTATTTAAGTCACTAATCTGTGCTGCTCTGTGATAGCAGCCCCAGGCTGCCAACCACAGCTTCCCATCTCGCTACATAGAAGAACCCACAAGCAACTTGGGAGCAATGGGAGTTTACCAGTCCTCAGAACATTTGACAAACTAGATAATAGCTAAGGGTAAAAATGAGAGAACCGAATCGTCAGCATAAACCTATTAAACACGAAATCTATCAAGCCTGTGAATTATTGATCATTTATTAATTCTAAAAGCCTCAATTATTTCCATAGCTAAAAATTACTGAGTTTTCATTTTTTGACTAGAATGGAGTAAATTAGAATTAATTTTAAGAAACTAGGCAATAAAATACCAATTATTTTCAAATTAACCACTACCACAAGGACTCCTTTGATGTCTACACAAAACAAAAGAAAGAAAAAAAGCAAAATTAGAAATACAGACCAAGCAGATGAAAAAACTAGAGAGTAAAACATTAGCAGAAAAAAAATGAGAATTTGCTTAGAGGAAGATGAATAGCTTTGATTGTCTCCAATCTTCAACAAACACAAAACCAAAACACATAAACATTGTGGTCAAGCTGATATTGAAAAACAAAACTGTAACCAAATAATTAAAGAGAGAAACTCCTAGAGACTAAAACAATTAATTGGAAAGCAAATGAAAATAATAAACCCAGAACCTGAATTTGTTGAAAGAAAAAACAAAAAACAAAAAACCAAGCCAATGAACTCATAAAACAAAATACAGTTTGTTGCAGGAAACACGGGACAGCGGTCTGAGATGTCTAAGGAGGAAGATGAGAAAGACATCCAAGGAGGAAAAATTACACAATGTGATGCACAAATCCAAACTGAAATACTCAACTGCAAGAGGGGAAAAATGGAAAATAACTAAAAATTATCACACCCGACAATCACAATAGAGAGTATTCACGGAAGGAATAGACGAGAGTCTCAAAGGCTTACATCCATAAAAGGAACGGAGCCCAAGTGTTTTATGGGCAAATTTTTCAAAGCTTCAGGACACACATAATTCTTACATTAGTTCAGCTGTTACTGAGGGTCGAAAAAAAATTCAATGTGTTACAGTTTTCGTTATAAAGCTGGTACCCAAAAGGAGTAAAGATGATAGACTGACTCCATGTGGAAGCAGAAATACAAACTAGAAGTAAGTATTTAGTGGGCAGCCTCCTACTCAGACAGCACCTAATCCAAAGATGTAAGCTAGGACAATGATATAAAATAAAATTGCTTACGCCAATATCACCAAAAATGATCTTTTAAAAAATCTATGTTTGATGAAGCTGTAGACCCAGTTTTGATGAAACTGTCTTCCAAAATGGAAATGAACTGAAATGTATTTTAAAACTTGGCCTGAATAGTTCTATAAACTATAGAAAGATCCTGCCTCGATTTGATGAGGTATATTGATCCAGAACCTATAGCTAGCAGTGTGTGTGTGTGTGTGTGTGTGTGTGTGTGTGTGTGTGTGTGTTTAAAAACATCAAAGCAGCAGCTTTTAATGTCACTGTCACAAATGTTTTTTGGGAGACCTGTAATTGATTTAGAGCAACAGTAACCATTCGGGGGGGGGGGTCCAGCACTTTCCTGAGCTTCCCCGGAAGACTGGACACCCGAAAGTGCAAGGCATAATTTTGAAAGGGAGTATTCACTCAGGAGTCGTAAGCCAGAAGGTCTTAAAGTGATCAACATTCTTTACAGTAGGGAAACAGAAGGGTTAAGTGAAACTACAGTATCACAAGGGCCCAGTTATTCAATTAATGTGGCATCAGTGCTAAAGCAGAGAGACAGATGAATGGGACAGAAATAAAACAGATTCAAGATCCCCTTTACTACGACAGACGGCATTTTCAAAGTACGATAGCATCTGATGGATTACTCAATAAATTTGTGGAGGCAGATCTAAAACCATTTCAAAATTAATACAGTTATCTCTCATCTACCAAAACGAACAGAAACTTCTAGATAGAATATACATGATGCTTTGAAAGAAATAGGCTCTCCGAGTCCTGCTGGGGACACTCCTTCAAGTATCCCCAGAGGACACATTCCTTGAAGAACTAGATTAAAATATTTGACTGCATAACTATATTCTATGTCTACATGACTGAAAACAAACAAACCACATAAAGATGCAAATAAAAACGGTCACCAAGTATAAGGATTATATAAACATAGCTCCATTCTTTTTGTAAAACCTGGTTTTGTCTCTCAGCAGCCCACTAGCTACGGTTATTTCACAGAATCTGGGTGCACCCTGGGAAGTGGTGACAAGATTCTCAACAGAGTCCCATTTATTTGCCAGAGGAAGAAGCCTTGTCTCTGTCTACTCTGATGGTCTATGGGAGAAGGACAGAGATGGTAGAAAATGGCAGAGCTAGTCACTTGTTCTGAGCTCCTCTTCAGCATAGGAGGAGGCATTAAAATTGTGTGACGACAAGAGAGGGCTAGAGAAGTTTCTCGAACTTTCCATTCGCGGTATGTGGGGAAGGCAGTCTAGATCTGAGGGCTGTGGAGCTGATCAGGGATAGGGAGCAGTCTTGGGCAGCACACATGTGCAAGGAGCCCACAGACCTCTTTGTGCTGAGCCCGGAATGGAAACAGTGCTGTGAATTTGGCTCAGGCAGTTACCAAAGGTGAGCAAGGGGACTCTTGATACTGAGTGACCCCCTACTCGATGACAATGGAGCAAGAGGACCCAGTCATGGGCCAGGGGGGTCACAGTCAGACCTTTAGGGTCTATAGTCATAGTGAGGATAGGGTGTGGCAGGGTCATCAGGGGAACAGTGGTCTGTGGCCTGAGGTTCCTCAGGTGTGGGAGTTAGAGACTGGATATCCGAGGGCCAACCACCGAACTAACCAATCTCACCTTGGAGAACACTAAAACCACACGAAATCATAAGACAAATTTAGAGCCATAGTCTGTGTACTGAAACATCCTGTGGTGGGTTCCGTAAAAGCTTGCTGCCTAGACCAGCATACTGGGGATCTTCAGGAGCTGGAGATTTACAGAAGATCCTAAAGTCACTGAGGGTGAGCTCCAAAGGGTTAGGGGACTCTTGTTCTCTCATCTTTCGGTTGATTTTCTGGCTCCAAGAGTTAAGTACTTGCTCCGCCACACTCCCCTTTCATGGCACACTGTCTTTATCTGAAGCCCAACGCCATGAGGCCACCAGACTTTAGACTACAACCTGCTGAGCTCGCACCAAAACAAGCCTTTATTTTTTATAAGTTCATTGCCTCAGACATTCCGTTATAGATGGAAAGCTGACCAACACAAACTCTTATTTCCTGTTCTTGACAACCCTGGAGTTCTACACGATCTGGCATGGTCAGTATGTTCAAGGAAAGTTCTGGAAGGCCAAGTCCTCTGCTCTGAGGGCTGATGTCCTCCAGAGTGTGTATGTTGACATCTCAGCCTTCACTAGAATGGTATTAAGAGGGAGGGTTTGGGGTGGGATAAGGAAAGGGTCCCCAAAGCTCCATCCTTCCACCTTGACAGCTAGAACAATGGATGAACCAGAACATAGGGTCTCACTGCATGAGTCTGCTGACGCCTTGATCTTGGACCCACCAGCTTCAGAGTCATGGGAAATAAGTTTCTGTTGTTTAGAAATGACCTGGGCAGAATAGCATCAAAGTGGACCAAGGCATCAAGTCAAGTGAAGGATCCAGGGCAGGTAGGATAATACAAAATGATCATATCTGAGGGAGCTAATTTGGGATGCTATCAAGTGTGGGAGTGGCTCTGTGTGTATGTGAGTGTGTGTGTGAGTGAATTTGTGAATATGTGTTTGTGTGAGTGTATATGATTGTGTATGTGAGTGTGTGTGAGTGTATGTTTGTGTGAGTGTGTGTTTGTGTGAGTGTGTGTGATTGTGTGTGTGTGTTTGTGTGAGTGTGTGAGTGTATGTGTGTGTGTGACTGTGTGTGTTTGTGTGTGTGTGTGTGTGTGTGTGAGACTGTGTGTATTTGTGTGTGTGTGTGTGTGTGTGTGTGTGTGTGTGTATGTGTTGCTGTGGAAATCTGAAAGAAAGATCAAATGTTTCTTTGGAATATAAATCAGCTGCATCTTCTCAGCCCATCTGAGTTCTGCAGAAGGCAGGCAAGCCAGTATTTATGAGTGATTACTGAAGACAATGAAGGAGAAAAGTGCCCTCAAAGCACAGACGAGCAATTTTGTCAAAGGAAAAAGAAATATAAACCACTAATACAAATGTGGAAAGAAATGTTCAAGTAGCAGAGAAATCTGCTATTAAAAATGAAAGGCCACTATGTAAGTGTTGGACTGGCAAGTTAAATAGTAGGGTGGGAAGAGGAGAAAGCCATTAGACAAAGAAAATGCCTCAGAAGATATTTTCTTCCTCACCTCAGAGTGCTGAGGTAAGGCCACAGCAGTGTGTTCCTTAGGTGGTGCCCACAGAGCCAGGCTTCCTCAGCCTAGGAACCTGCCAGACTACACAGGCTTTGAAAGACTCAGCTATTGTTCACAGCACTGCAGGGGTCACAGCCAATAGCTCCAAAGCCCGCAGTACATTTCTTTGAATATGATGGTATATTTTCAAGACAAATTTGTCTTCTGGAGGGAGCCGAAGCTCATTTAAAGCCAACTGCGGATATACTATTTGTGATGATGAGGCATGTTTTCTTGTAAATCAGAGCTCAGAAGGTGCTGACCAAGGAGGAGCCCCAGAGGCATGCAGAACCCCAGAAAGAACACGTGATACAGATTGTACCTGGCAGGAGACAGATAGCTTAGCCTGTCCAACGCAAAGGTCTCCCAACTGGTCTAGCCACAATCTTACGTTCATCTTTGAAATGTTAAAATATGAACTTGTCATCTCTGTGCCCTGGCTGTCATCAGATTAAAAACAACTTATAAATATGGCTCTCAAACCTTGCCTGATCTGGCACTTCTCTTTGCAGCTTCATCTGATGTAGATTAACTCTGACCACAGTGACCATCTGGAAAATCCCTATGGGCACCCGGTTGTCCCTGCCAGGTTCTTTGCACATTCTGTTTTCTCCTGCCCCTTCCCCCTTTTAGACAAGGCTGGCCCTTGAAGTAACTATATAGTGGGTAATGATCTTGAACTGCTGAGTCTTCTGTCTCTACCTCAGAGTGTTGGGACCATGGTGGTATGCACCACCATGTCTGGCTTATTCAGTGCTGGGGATGGAACCTAGGGCTTCAGGCAGGCTAGCTAAACACTCCACCAAAGGAGCCATATACCCAGCTCTCCCACTTGCTTTTAACCACTAGTGATCAACCAGTTATATAGATCTTGGCTCAAAGGTTAGGTCATTCTGGGAGAGAGTTTCAGCCTTTAGGCCTAGGACTACCCTAGTCCACTGTATGGGTTTTAAGGTATCACCCAGAGCCACTTTCTGGCATTGTATACAATTCGGGGTTGTTTGTGTGGGTCTCACTTTGGAAACTGGAAACCAGCAGGAAGGTAAATAACTTGGTAGTGCAAAGTCAAGCACATGGCAAATTCTCAATGTAGCTGATAGAAGAGAGAGACTGCTTCACACACTCGTGCCCAGTACTTGGCAAGATCATAATAAGCCCCATTCCTGTATGCATTCATTACTCCTGTATCAAGAGACTGGTCTGCTTCTCTTTCCTTTGGGCTTAGGTCGGTCTCCTGACTTGTTTTAATCCAGAAAGAGAGAGCAGTGATGTTGAGCCAGAGGTGGATGCAGCTTGTTCCACAGAGGCCTAGTAGCTGATGTTCTATGATGGGAGACCTATGGTCCCACTGTAAGAAAATTGATTTAGAGCACGGGAAGAGGATGTGCCACCATGAAGACCAGCCAGTCCTGACCACCAGCCAGGATGAGTTCTGATTTATGTCCACAATCCCACACACAGTTAAGATGGGCGCTGCCTTTTGCCAGTGTTTTTGGGTGGTTCATGATGTGGTAGGAATACCTGAATATTGGTCTTTTTATCTTAAACCCTAATCACTATTAGATTGCCTTCACACCACTGTCTGTAAGACTTCATCCTTTTCTATAGTAACCACGGGCCTGCTCCCATGTTACCTACAGGAAAGCAATGATTGGCACCTGTTATCAGGGCACCCACTGAGGAACCAGTCATTATGTGACATTTAAAAGCCATTCTGTGAGTCAGTGCTTTCAATTTGCCCTGTTCTCACTTATCACTGAAGCTCTGCTGTGTCTTTAATTGTTCTGACTTTCAGGAATTCATGGTTATCGTCAGTGAGTCTCTAGCTACCTACAACATAATAGGTAGTCTATGAAATTTTATTGAGTAAACAAATTGGTTTTTTTTTTCCTGCTTCCATTTAGTAAGCATCCCGACAGTTCTTCCTTCACTGGAGAACACATCCTCCCTCACTGCCATGTTTCCTGTCTTCCAGGAAGCACAATTCTCAAATGTTCTCTGCACTTATAAGACAAATTCCAACCCAATGCATTGGCTCCTCTGATGCTGAAGCAGCGGTGTAGGTCCAATAGCACTGCCAGGCACTGGATGGAAACAGTGCACCATATGCAGGTTTCAGACATGTAATCACATGTTTGATAAATGTCCCCTTCACTTCTTGTTTTCTGATGCTCTCTCCCTCCCATGCTTCTAGGGACATCCCCCCTCCATAGCAACAGCCACATACCCATGGCAACAGCCATAAGTCAACACGTCCTTAATGATTCGTATGAATTCTAATAAGATCAGTAATTGTTGTCATTTGCTCTGAGCTAGGCACTGCCGGGAAACCTGAATGGTGTCCCTTGTTTTATATAAAAAAGTAGAGCTGAGGTCTAAATCTCAGGCCTCAGGGAATAGTAGGCAACAGACAAGGGGTCAAGATCCAAAGAGGATATGATGCCGTTGCCAGCCTGCCCTGGGGGTCAGTCTCCACCCTTCCCTTCCTCTGTGGAAGGCTAACACTTTCCTCGTCTCTCTGCCATCAACACTCACTTTTTACAAACTTTCACTGCTAGGTTAGAGTGACTGATAGCAGCCACCAGTGTCACTTCCCTTGACTGAATGGCTTCTGAGTTTCAACCAAACATTTGGCTTGCAAAAAGGAAACAGGACAAGCAAGACTTAGGTTAGAAAGCAGTCCAGTTAGAGTCTCACCCGCAGACACACTGTCACTCCAGCACGTACCCCAGGCTCAGTGGGAAGAAGCTTAGAGGAATGGAAGACATAACAAAGGCAGACCACAAAAACAAGCAAATAAACAAAAAACCCAAACAACAATAGCAAAAGCCTCCTCCTAGTCTCCAGTTGGGGACTTTTGAAAGACAGTGTCTCTCAAAGCCCAGGCGGTTCTCAAACTCCTTGTAGTTTGAGTGTAGTACAGCAGAGGGTGACCTTGAACTCTCAATCTCCATGACACCACCTGTCAAGTGCTGAGGTTACAGGTATGAGCCATCGAACCTAAGTGGTCAGAAACTTTTGGTGATGAAAAGGAACTCACTCATTTGACTTTCCTTAGATAGCCTGCATGTGAGTGTTTCACGTCCCAACTCGGCATATCTGCTTCCTTCCGGACTCTGCTTGATTTCTAATCTTTTCAATCTTGGGTCGCCTAGTGCAGATTGATACTTCTCTTGGGGATTGATAACATAATGGCCTATTTACTTTTCTGTTCACATCTTGTGTGAAAAGGGCACTTAAGGCTGCTGATGAAAACAAGTTACATCTCACTGATGGCCCGGCCAAAGTCCTGTTCTCTTAACTTGCTCCATCAGCAATGCTACTTCTAGAAGCTTCTACAGTGACTTCCAGATGAATGTAACTGCTGTACTCCTCAGCACGTGGGACTGGTGCAGCTTGAACATCTGTCTTTCTGGCCCACATCTTTTTAATTAACTTGCCAGGCCCTGTTCTATTCTTCCTGCTTTGCTGCCCATACCTCCTGGGAGAAATACCTTCATATTCCTTTGATGTTGAGAGGAAATTGCCAGCATACACTGTTGGGTTTGGGGGTCTCCTGGTCCACTGAGCAGCCTTCTAACACCCTGTGAACTATAGGTTTTCAATTTTCTTCTGTGTCCATTTATTTATTTACTTACTTAGCAATTTATTTGTCTCTCTGTCATAACATCTTTACTCCAGCATTATCAACTCCTTGAGAGTGTAGTGCTTTGAAGACTCTAAGTTGTTCCAAATATCCACCTACTGTTTGGGACACCAGGAACTGGGTAATGATGCTCCATCTCCTTTAGAGCCCCAGTCACCAACCCAACCCTAAAGCCCCAGGTATCCCTCACCTCTGACTCTCTCCAGCGTCTGCTCTGTGTGGGCCCTCATCTGACTCCATAGATGTCCGTCCCTCCCAGAGGTGCCCTCCTTATCCTGCTGCCTAGAATGCCTACCCATCCTCAGCCACACCCCGTATCCCTCAGTTACTCAGCTCTGGGAGAGCATGGCGTAGCCTTCTTCCCTGCTCTGTTTCAGATTCATGACCTTAAATTCCAAATAGGCTCTTGGGATACTGGTGTGTCTTGACTGACTTTTCATAATATACAGACTCTCATTCCTAAGATAGCTCGTATCCTTTTCATTTCTGTTCAATGGACACGTTCCTTGTTCCTTCTCCTCTCTGCTTCTTAGTTCTCTGGGGATCTGAGAGTTCGCTAACGTTCACCTTCTCCTTCTTGCTGTGGTGCTCATGTCCCATTTTGTCATTTCTTGCTTTTGGGCACTTCTCTTGGCTCTTGCCTATGCCATGTTGTCCCGCTCTATCTGATCTTTCTTATCAGGAATATAAACATCAAGGCCTATCTTCCATTTTTGAGAATTGGCCCTGGCTCTCTCAAGCAACACCCTTTCCTAAGTGCCTCAAGCAAACTCTTCCTAAGAGTTGTCTGTCTTCCCTCATCCCATTTGATCTTCCATTCTCCACAGATGAGTAGGGCTTCTGTTCCAAGCACTCTACCAAGCTTCATTTGACTGCTGTCCACCATTAAGGACCACCTCATCACCAAGATGTCTTCCACTTGCTCTACCTGGGAGCTGTGTGTGACACAATTGACTGTTCTTGTTTTTCCTAATTTGCCTCCCACCTCCTGGGTTACACACACTCCTCCTTCCTTCTGTTGCCTGCTTCCCTCTCTGCCTGCTGTCTCTGATGCTCGGTTCTTCTCTGGGTGTCTCCTCTCTGGCAGGCTTCCCCTTGCCTCTCGCTGTACACATTGGTGTGTCCAAGGTTTTACACTTAGCCTGTGTCCCCTCAAAGTGCCAAGTTCACACATCTTCTGCCCACCTGGCAGACACTCAGATGTCTAAGAGACATTCCCAGCATAGTGGGAGAGCAATGCTCGGATGTCCCACTTCCCCAGCCCCTCCCTGCCCTTCTCCTTCTCCGTTCTTTTCAGTCTCTGTCAAATATATCACCATTGACACAGTTATTCAGGTTCTGGACTTAGAAATTACACTTGATTTCTTGACCCTGTGCCCAGCTCTGCCTTTGAGGGAAGTCAGAATGCGGTCACTCCTCACTGCCTCCACTTGCACAGTACACCAGAGCCCAGGCCTTACAATCTTTCTTCTGGACCTTCAGCCTCCTAGCTGGTCTCCGTGCTTGCTTGCGATAGGCCACTCTCTACCCGGCGACCACAATAATAATCACAAAATAGAAAGATGACTCACTCAGTTGCTAAACCTCCCTCCAACAGCTTCCAATAACAAGGTTGCAAATTTTACTTCGACCCACCCAAAAAGGACCCCACACGACGCGACCCCCCCTTTTTTTGTCCTTCCCTCTTGCCCTTGCTTGAGCAGGTGAGGCTTTCCCATCTTTACAGGCACTGTTCCCTCTGCCAACCTGTTCGTCCCTTAGGATTTTACAAGTTTAGTTCAGTCAGGGCCCTGCTGGAATATCCCCCACCCTACACATTACTTCTCAGAACACCTGTTCCATCATCCTTATGCTGTCTGGCCTCTCATTCTGGGGACTTTCTGACAGTGCTTATTGGTCCTTCACATTTTTAGGACATATGTGCACGTGTCTATTTTGTGAGTAAAGACTATCTGCCTTGTTCACCCTCAGTGGCTGAGGTTCAGCCAGCATTTGTGGGGTGAGCAGGGGCATCTACACTACTGTACCCTCTGGGAGGCAGAAAGAGATACCTGTGGGAGGAAAGGGAGGCAGAAGAGCTAGAGTCAAGAGTGTTGCTCCAGGAAGCTCAAGGCGCCAACACCCTGCCAGGAAGAGTTAGGAACAGGGACAGGCAGGCACAAGGAAGGCCATGTAGGGTCAGCCTCTCTACTAGTCCTGTTCCACAGAAATCCTGCAACTGTAGAAATCATCTGTGCCTCTACTGTCTCACAATGTAGCTACTGGTCACAGCTGGTCATTGAGTACTTGGAAAGTGGCTCGTGGGATTGAGAGATGGAATTTGGGTATAATTGAATTTTAATCCACATCTAAACAGATACATGTGGCTGGCGGATATAGCATTGAAAAGTGTCTTTCTTCCACGTGTGGTGGCAAGATGACAGATGTTGAAAAGACTGGTCAACATCTGGGACACAGTTGGTACTCAAAAAACTAGACCTGTTATTGTGACACGGAGGTGCAAAGTATGCTACTGTAATTGATAGTGGGCTCAAAGGCACTTTAGAGGGCACATTTGCTATGATTTTGTGTTTGTTATAGTTGGTGGTAACCAGCATGTGAGTCTGTATTTTAGTTTACAAACTAAAAATAGCCACGACGTGCCTTGGAATGGCAGGGGAGGCCTTTCGGAGATAGGAGACTGCTCCCAAGTGGATTGGCTTGCTGATACTTATAATGAGCTAATTAATTTTGACAACAGCTAGTTTTGCATCTGCAAAAATTGGATTTGCAACCTAATTGTATCGTTTTCAAGTTGTCATCTGCACCTTCCGGGTTGGTTTTGGATAAGAGTGGTGTCTGTTCAAACTCACTGCTAAAACGAAAGAGTGTTTGCTTACCGAATTTTTAAATGGATTCTTTATGGTTTTTAATTAGTTTGGACATGAAAAAAATGTTTCCGTTGTGAGTGGCTTACCAAATTCTCTTCCACACTGAATTCACAGAACAACGTGAGCATAGACAGAGCCTAAGTAGACACTATAACTAACACAGCAGAGCGAACCATCTAACTCAAACGTACAGTCTCACGTTTGCCCGGAACGAGCACGGTGTGTATTTTCAAGTCAAGTGGACTTTCTTCCCCACCCAGCAGAACAGGGGCACTGTCCAGTAGTCTGCTTTGGGGACTCTAAAGAGACTGAGTGGATTTAAGTTAACCAGGCTTAAGGACATTAAGAAAAGTTGACATTCTCCTTAAAGAGACCAACAAATCTGTAGCAGTCAGGCAGCTTCTTTTCTGCAGCTGACAAAGTAGTGCTCTAGGACCCAAGGCAAAGAAGACTGGGATAAAAGAGAAGAAACTCCAGTACCCGCCAGGGAGTCCTTCTTGTGCTTTTGAAATGCGGATCCCCCTTCCAGCTTTGACGGCAGGTCTCCCACGGAGACTCCCCGCCCCTTAACTGTAAGCAGTGGGGCTGGGAACACTTACCAATGGGCATTACAAGGAAGAACGGCAGCCAGCACAGGACGAAGCAACCCACCACGATGCCCAGCGTTTTAGCGGCTTTCTTCTCTCGGGAAAACTTGAGTAGCCTCACGGAGAAGTGAGTCTTATTCTTGGCACTGCTTACTCCGCCGCCTTCTGCAGGGACATTTTTACGGTGGATACGGAGCGTCACTTGCTCCGAGTCTGACTTGTCGGTCTTGAGGCCGGACTTGAGGCCCCGGCTTTCCCTCTTGGCTACTACGTAGACTCGACAGTACATAACCAGGATGATGGCCAGTGGCACGTAGAAAGAACCCAGCGCTGAGAACAGCACGTAGCCGGGCTCCTCATTGATCTGGCAAATGGTCTCATCCTCCGGAGCCGGCTGCCTCCAGCCGAACAGGGGTCCGATGGAGATGACCAAGGAAAGCGCCCAGACGCAGAGCAGAGCCCTGACGCCCCTCCTCTGGGTGACAATGGTGGGGTAGCGCAGCGGGTAGCTCACACCAATGTATCGGTCGATGGAGATGATGCAGAGGCCCATGATGGACGCTGTGCAGCACAAGACGTCCACCGCCGCCCAGATGTTGCAGAACACCCTGCCAAAGGCCCAATAGCCCAGGATCTCAAAGATGGCAGAGAAGGGCAGCACGGTGGAGGTGAGGAGAAGGTCTGCCACAGCCAGGTTGACAATGTAGTAATGAGTCACCGAGTGCAGATGCCGATGACAGGCCACTGAGAGGATTACTAAAATGTTCCCCAGGACCCCGAAAATGATGAGGCCTCCCAAGATCACCCCAAGCAGAATGGCCTTTGAAATGTTCACCTGCGCTGGCGGATGGGTGCAGTTGGAGCCTTCAGAAGCATTTTCAGAGAGAAGCACCATGGTCCCAGGGAGGGGGCAAGGTCCGGTTTTGGACGACCACCCTCTGGTGGGAGGGGGGGCGGAAGCAGACGAGAGGAAGCCAAGTCAAAAAATCTCAGCTTGGGGGAATCCTGCCAGCTGGGTTGGGCTGGGGGAGGGAGAGAACACACCTGTTGCAAACCACCCTGGGAAGCCCTGGGAACCCTCAGAGGGCCGCGTTAAGGCACAGAACATTAAAGGTGACATGGCCAGGGCGCTCTGGGATTCTGGGGACGCCTTCCCAAGGTTTAAAAGGAGATGCTGCAAAAGCAACCAAAAATTACAAAAACCTGCTTTTCTGTGCAGTCTGATCCATCCTGTGCATTCACACAACCAGAAATTCACAAGTCTATGACTAGTCTTTGCGGAAATGATAGCTAAATGTGACTCAGCCTTCGAAGCTCAAAGCAGGGACGCTGGGCATCTGGGCACTGCAGTTGACCCGCAGTTACTCTCAACTTGGCCGCCCATCTATGGGATACCGCTAGTTCCAGCTAGTAGGAGTTCTGGCAAGGTGACATAGGTCTGAAATATTTGCTGAGACCGAAGTGGCCCTGGAGCTTCGTTTATCTGAATCCAGCTGAAAAATAAAAAGCACAAAGAAAAAGGCAGACCGTGAGCCAGGCGCCCTGGACAGGCAGGCCCTGGGGAGCTCACCCAGTAACCAGACTCCTGCTGGGAGCCCGCCGCTCTGCAGTCCATGAGTGGCTTTGTGCGGCCCTGACGTAGGCAACACGGGACAAGGGAGGGGACTGTGTGCTCTCTATCCCCTCTGCAGTCCTCCCCAGTCCTCCCCTCCGGGAAGCTGCCTTCGAATGCTTCACCTCGCCTTGGCTGACCAAGTTCAAAATTCAAAAAAAGCAAGCAAAAAATAAAAACAATCTCTCCACCTCAAATAATGACAACAAAACCCCAAGCTGCAGTCGCTGGAAGCTGAATTCCGAGAGATATGTTGGAGAAAATAAAACCCCCGAAACGCCCCCTTCATGCACCGCCACCCCAGCTCCGCATGCTCGACTGCAGCTGCGGTTGTTGCACAACGCAAGCCGCTGGGATCTGGAGGATCCTCTGTGTCGCCATTTGAACAGGTTGCTCCATAGTCACCTGGAGAGGGCGGCCTGGGAGTGCGAACCTCAGCACGGAACCGCAGGGCCACGCGCACGATCACTCCCGCGGAATTTGCGCTCGTGGGAGAAGAGCGCGCGCCATTCTCGAGAAAGAGCCAGGTTCCCAGCAAAGCCAATCCCCAGGGCTAAACAGAGCCCGGATGGATTCAGGCAGGATTTCCAAGGGGCGCCCACTCTAGGGATTCCAGTCTCGAGCCACACCCGGGCTTTCTGGGAGACCTGGGTGGGAGCGCATTTCTCCTCGGACCAGGCTTTGCAAGTAGCAGTCACTGCGGATTCCCTAAGGGACTTGAAAAAAAATCAAGCCCGCGTGCCAGCAGTCGGGGATGCCTGGGATTTTCTGGGCTAGGGTTCATGATCTACCTAAATAACCCGATTTCTACAACTGCAAAAAGACCAAACCAGGAGACATAAGACAGGGGTTTGGGGACCTTCATACTTTGTCTTTTGGGGTTGAGCCCTAAGGCAGGGGGATCTCAGAAGCAGGCTGCTGTGAAAACCACAAGTTCAAGCCCTTACAGGTGATAACCAAACCATGCCACCACTGCGGAATCCGCTTTCTCCCACCTGGGGTCTATATATGGCTTAAAATGACACTTGTTAACTAGAAGGTAACTTCCCATGGCAAATTAGGGAAACGTTTGGTGGTTTGGTGTGCTGGTATCAAAGCCGGTCCCAAAGCGGAGACGCGGGGCTAAGTGGAGGTCTGGGGGCACACCGCCCTACCCCATAACCCGGCCCTGCGGGATGCACCGCTGCGCTACTCACCTGCTGCGCGGCTGCGGAGGCCCTGGCGCCAGGAGAAGTGGACCTTCAGTCTTTGCAGCGCCGGTTGCTTCTCTGCAGGAGGACAGGGGACAGTCTCCAAAGACCAAGACCCAGTCCTTAGCACCCGCTGACTCACCCCACCACTGCCGAGCACCTCAAACTCCGGGCTCGCTTCTGCTTCTCCTGGATCTTTTAAAATAAAGACTGAAAACAGAGAAGAAACGACAAATACAGCGAGCCAATAACTCCACGATCACCGGTTTGATAATTCAGTTCTTGGACACCAGAAAAGAGCGTCTCGGAACTTTGCGGCTCGGGTTGACGTAGTACTGGCAGGCGGTAGCCTAGCGAGTACCGTAATCTCCAGCTGTTACCGTATTCCTTTGCAGTAACCCGCACAATCTCGTAAAACTCCAGGTTACTGTCCTTACTTAGAAAGTGGATTCCTCTCTCTCCCTCTGTTTCTCTGTCCATCTTCAATCTCTCCTCCGTGTCTTCCCGTTTACCCCTTCCTCTTTTCTACCCTCCCCCCTCCACTATAGATCCTGATACCCTCCCTTTCCTTCCTTCTCTGGGTCTCCACCTATCAATAGGCTGGCATATACATTAAAAAACAAAAACAAACAAAAAACAAACAAACAAACAAAACCCAACAAAAACCAGACTCCCTTCCAGATTTTTACTGAATAGATAATGTGCTCACAGAAATTTCCCAAAGGTTACTTTGAAAAGTTTAGTCTAACTCCTGGCCGGGTTTGTTTTTGTCAGGAAGTATGTGGCTGGTGGTGGCAAACATGCAGGTACTTGACATTATTTGCAGATGTTTAAAAAGTACACAAGCCCAGAGAAGATTCCTTAGATTTGATTGCAGTAGTTCAAGAAAAATAAAGTCTTTTAGAATACGATCCACCTTTCATTTGGTTACACAGAGTTTTAAAAATTATATGCTCTCCCACCACTTGTGTCTTTAAGTTTTGTTTCCAGTTCTCAAAAGAAAATATAACCTTGGAGGAGGGCTTCCTCTCTTCCGGTTTTTTTTTTGTTTTTTTGTTTTTTTGCTTTTTTGTTTTTGTTGTTTTTTTAAATTGTTTGAGTGGAGAGCTCACACAACCAATTTGATTTATTGATCTCTTCTGGACAAATTCCATGCTCTGCTTAACTTAGGATGACGTGAAGTCAAAAGGATTTCAGAGAATTAAGAACAAACAAGAATTTTCCCAGTATGGTTCCCATTTCCTACGTCTTTCAGTGTTATTGACTCAGAGCATGATTTTTACAAATGCTTGCTAGAATCCTTTAAATCTGGTGAGACACAGGTAACCTTAGGAGCATGGGG
Organism: Uromys caudimaculatus; assembly: GCA_028551405.1. Classification (NCBI taxonomy): domain Eukaryota; kingdom Metazoa; phylum Chordata; class Mammalia; order Rodentia; family Muridae; genus Uromys; species Uromys caudimaculatus. The sequence goes on from CM052708.1 coordinate 52,124,255, forward strand.
CTGCAGCGGCATGTAGTAGGTACAGTCTTCACTTGCATGTAGTGGGTACAGTCTTCGCTTGCATGTAGTGGGTACAGTCTTCACTTGCATGTAGTAGGTACAGTCTTCGCTTGCATGTAGTGGGTACAGTCTTCGCTTGCATGTAGTAGGTACAGTCTTCACTTGCATGTAGTAGGTACATCTTCACTTGCATGTAGTAGGTACAGTCTTCTCTTGCATGTAGTAGGTACAGTCTTCGTTTGCATGTAGTGGGTACAGTCTTCTCTTGCATGTAGTAGGTACAGTCTTCGTTTGCATGTAGTGGGTACAGTCTTCTCTTGCATGTAGTAGGTACAGTCTTCTCTTGCATGTAGTAAGTACAGTCTTCGCTTGCATGCATGTAGAAACAATGGCTTGGATCACTAAAGCCCTATATTTCTGCTCCCTCTCCTGAGCAAACATGTGTTAACGTTAGTCATTTTCCAAAAAAGATGTTTAGAGACTTTGAATAGCAGTATGCCGCAGAGTGCAGAGACACTGCCATATGAGGCCAGGGGTCTTAGAACACTGAAGACCTAGGACTTACATTTCTTTCTCCTTTATGTATAAAAATCTCACCACCCCGGAGCCTAGAGACATAATACCCATGCCTACCACATTTGGTTTGTTTTGACTTTAGTAGCATTTAAAGAGTATGTGCATAAATGGCTTGCTTCTTCATTAACTTGGCATATAGAGGAAGCCTAGTGGGCACACAGACAAGAAATTCAGCTCTTTCAGCCCTAGAGACTAAGATCCCTCTCCATTTGGAGGAGGCTGCTCTAGAAACCCTAGGACTTTCACCCCTTCTCCAATAAATGTGGAGGAGTTGTTCTTTGGGGATCTCGCTCCCTAGAGGGAGAGCCACTGTTTACTTTAGTACTCTCTTACCCGCCATTATGAACATTCCTTCTTGTTAATATCTGTTCCACGATAGGTAAGACAAATCGTTTTGTCTGCAAGAAAACAGGCTATGGAGGGAAAATGAACTAAGATTTTCGGATTTCCTAAATCTCTAAGCCCAACACATGGGATGATGTGCAAACCAACCACTGACTATTGAACCACTAACTAGCAATTTCACAAACCACAATGGCGGCTCACTTCAGCCAAGTAGGTTTCCAAACCTCCTCAGCTTTAGGATTTCAGTCTTTGCAGCTCGACTTCTCAGTACAAGCCTTCTGGTTGCTAACCATCAACTGACAAATGGGAAGCCAGCCATCTGTTACTTACTCTTAATTTTCTTATCAGCTTATATTTATTATCCAAAATGATAGCTTATAAAAATGACATTTTTGTTCAAATATGTCATGTGCTTTGACCATATTCACTCCCATTACCCTCTCTCTAGTTCCCTACATTTTCCCAAATAGTTTTACATTTTACATTCATGTCATATGTAATATTTACGTATGTTATACACATAGACGCATAGATCAAGTTGCACACATGCAACGTCTGACTTCCTGAGTCCGGTTTATTTCACTTAGCATGATGATTGGTGGATCTGTATATTTCTTGCAGGTGACATCATTTTGTTCCTCAAGGTTGGATAAACTCCATTGTGCACATACTACACATGTTCTTTAGTCACTCTAGTCACCCTTTAAAGCATGGTGACACCAATGACTCAGACTCCTGAAAGGTGCAGTGAAGAGCCTGTGGCCTTGGATACATGAGGAGAGAGCCTCACCTCTTGTAAGGCTTTTCTAAGTTTTAAAGGGAACAGTGAAACCCTGCTAGACTGTTTTAGTGAGGCTGAATGAAATCAACTCTCTGAAGAGTATTGCTCATGGTCCTGATTGATGCTTACCATTACTCTTATGAATGAATCAATCGTGTGAGTTCCTTTTTTTCCTGCCCATTTTTGGTTGACTTTTAGTAGAGATGTCCCTTTAATTCATAGGCCATGGATGCTGAACTTGAACAAATACTTGGGAAAATGGTGATGTCAGAAGAATGACCAAGGACACCTGTTGCTTTTCTCCTCTCTCTGAGTCTTCAGCGGCCATGCAAATTAAAGTGAGTCCCTTAGCCCAGGCCTTCTGAGAACTGTCTGTTGGCAGTGACAAGTACAAACTTGTGAGGCTTGTCCAGAGAGGATGGTGACAGGTGAAATTCAGAGTTCAGGCTCCAATTAGCAGCAAGACTTCAGTCCCATGGACCCTTTATATCAAGGAGAAGTCTGTGGCTACAGGGAGTCAGAGCTGGACTCTCCAAAACACAGAAACTCAAGGAAAGGTTCCTCTTGCTTCATTCTGAAGTATTGTGTGACCAGCTGTGGTGGTGGTCAAGAAATGCAGGTGATGCCCGGGGTGTGGGGAAGCTTGCAATCCACCTGATTAAAGGATTGCAGGATGAGCCAGATCAGGTTGATAGAAATGGGAAAGGCAACTGGACAGAGCCGAGTCACAAGGGGTGTGTGTGTGTGTGTGTGTGTGTGTGTGTGTGTGTATGTCCAAGCATTCAGTAACATTGGAAGAAGCAGTCTGATTGGAGAAGGACTGACCAGTCATCACATACCTGGCCTCTTTGGCTGGTAGGGTTGAGTTAATGATTAGTGAGAAAGTAAGGATGTGAGATTTGGAGGATTAATAAAAAGGTGACCCGTCAATCAGCTTCTTACAACAATGCACAATGAAATCAGGACAGTTTTCTGGGATTTATGATTTGAAGTGGAAGAGTAGATGGCTTAACGTTAGCATCCACCACTGCGACCTGCGTTATCCGTTAATTCTCTTAAGGCTTAGGAAGTTAAAGCAGGAGGAAAATGAAAAGCATCACTCAGAAGGCTGTGGATAAGGTAACAAATCACAATTCCCCAAATGAGCATTGCATTCCAGTCCTCTGACAACCCATGAAAACCACCCAGTGCGAGACACTGTGGAAGGAGGCTTTGTGAGGTCATAATTCTGTCTTTGCCATCAATTGCCCCAAACAACAGCATCCTGGGAAAATAACCTCCTGCAAACAGTGTGAGTTCACCTGTTCTCAACTTACAGGCTAGCACAGTAGGGACATGCTACTTAGCCCTTACCTGCTTGGGCAACTTTGCTCTCGTAGAGCATATATGACTTGAGCCACATCAATCAAGTATTCTTGGTCCCTTGATCAAATAGTATCTCAAGCCTGCTAAGACAGCATGGCTGACACCCCACCAACCACCCTTGCTTCCTTCCCCCTTTACTTCATGGTTTGGATTTGGATATCCCTGACTTCTTTATCTCCCTTTTCCCATCACAGATATTTTCTCAATATGTTACTGCTATGACTAATCATGCCCTTTTGTCTGCTTTTTGGAAGAGCGAAATTAATACCTTAAATGAGCACTTTGGAGATTTCTTCTTTCTTCTCCTCACAGACATTTAAAGAAACATGTTATAAACTTGTTTGTAGAGACAGAATCTCCTTATTTTCTATCCCACGTCTAAATATGACTTGGGCCACGTCAATCAAGTGTTCTTGGTCCCTAGATCAAATAGTATCTCAAACCTGCTAAGACAGCATGACTGACACCCCACCAACCACCCTTGCTTCCTTTCTCTGTCAAATGTATGCCTAGGTTACCAAAGAACTGCATCTACCTGTGTTTCATGCACACATTCCAGGAGCTTATAAGATTTTCCCTCTGTGATGAGGAAGGGTGACCTCATGGAAGAATTTACCCTCACCCTCTTGACTCACTGAATTTCCCTTCCATGTTTAGGATTTATTTTAGGACTGAAATTATGTCATGTGAACCAGATGAGAATCAAAACTTGTTTTAAAGACTCTCTGAAGGACAGGAGAGATAGTTTAGTCTGTAAAAGTGCTTGCTATGCAAGCATGAAGATCAAATCCCAGAACATACATGAAGAACCAAGGCATGGTGGCACATACTTGCAATCCCAGCCTTGGAGAGGTAGAGACAGGAGGTTCCCTAGAGATAGATGGCCAGTCAGCCTAGCAAAAACAGTGAGCTCCAGGACAGTGAAAAGCTCCTCAACAAACAAGGTAGACTGAGGGGCATGTGAGGTTCATTGACCTCTGACCTCCACAAACACATATTCCCACAAAAACATGCATACACATTTACGTAAGAACATACATAATTCGTAAAAAATTTTGGAAGTCTTTCTTAGATGAAGACTCTGTAGAGCATCAGGACAGAGAGGCTCCTTAATTTCTTCTAGCTTCAGTTCAGCAAAAAGTATGACATCATTTGAAGACTTGAAACAGGGGAGGCTTTTATTCTTTTTATTGAAGGCTAAGCTTGTACTCTGGATCAATACCCAGACTTCTATCCAGTCTTGTTAATTTAACTGCCAATGATGCATCATATTTACCTTCTAAAAGTCACGAGACATAAATTGGTAAGACTGTCTTGTTCCTCATATCAGCAAAAATCAAGACAGCAAATTCTACTGCTTTTTAAAAAATGTTCTGAAAGCACCTTATCATTACTGCACTCAATGGGAGCAATCAATGATGCCAATGGAGAGGGCTTTAATAAGCTTAAGAGGGAAGAAAAAGAGAAAAGATGCATTTAAAAGTCCCCCTTTTTTCTCCACCAGTAACTAGGAAGCCTCCAGAAACCCTCCTGCCTCAAATGGACTCTTTCTTCTATAGTTGCCTTCATCATGTCTTACCACAGTGATAGAAAAGGAACTAAGGCAGAGGGTTACATAATCAGCTGAGAAAAAAATGAACTCTTGAAAACAGATAATCCTCAGTGTCTACTTGCTATTTTCAGTGATAAATGTGTTTCTAAACTATGACAAAAAAAAAAAAAACCCCTTTGGGCTGGCGAGATGGCTCAGTGGTCAAGAGCACTGACTGCTCTTCCAGAGGTCCTGAGTTCAATTCCCAGCAACCGCATGGTGGCTCACAGCCATCTGTTAACAGGATCTGATGCCCTCTTCTGGTGTGTCTGAAGACAGCTACAATGTACTCATATACATAAAATAAATAAATCTTTGGGGCTGGAGAGATGGCTCAGTGGTTAAGAGCACCGACTGCTCTTCCAGAGGTCATGAGTTCAATTCCCAGCAACCACATGGTGGCTCACAGCCATCTGTAATGGGCATCTGATGCCATCTCCTGCTGTGCCTGAAGACAGTGACAATATACTCATATATATGAAATAAATATGGCAGGAGCAAGTGGGGCCAGAGTGAGCTGGGCTAGAAAAAGGATTAAAACAAAAAACAAAAAACAAAACAAACCAACCAACCAAACAAAAAAACCCCGGCAATTTCTAATAAAGTAAGTTAAACAGTATTTCAGACTAACATGCTTAGAGTTGACATTCATCAACTTTCTAGTGATGACCACACCAAACACACAAAGTTTAAGTTAAAACAATGTGTTCATCTTTTAAAGCCAACTTCAAGGTTAGAGTCCAATCTTTTCTCCCATAAAATTTGTTTCTTAGTTCTGTCTCCAAAAATTCCGCAGCTAACAGTGAACATAGCAATATGGGTGGAGAATCGGGTCTGGATGTGAGATTCTAGAATGTCCAACAGGACTGTCGGCCTTGATTCTGCGACAGTGAGTTACAGCAGCATAGTACTCCAGTGTGGGTCCAGACACCAGCAGGGAGTAGAGCGGATCAGAAGGATTTCACTGGAGAAGGCTGGGGAAAGGCCTAGTAGCACACTCGAAATTTTGGAAAATCAGAATTAGGAAAATCTATATTTTCTTTACCATGACATGGAAACCAGAACTTGGGGGATGATGGCTCAGCAGCAAAGCGACTTGCTAGCAATGCCTAGAGACTGGCCCCAGAACACAAAGCAGCAGAAGAAAACTGACTACTGCCGATGGCCCTCTGACCTCCACACACACCGCAGAGGCTGTGGCACACCCTGCACACACACACAAAATACACATAAAAAAGAAAAAACTCGTTTTAAAAAAATCAGTGACTTGAGCCATACTAACACCCAACGTTTTGTTTTACTGGAAGGGAGAAAGAGACAAGGCTGAATTACAGTCTTAATTGGGAGAGGGAAATATTTGAAATAGTTAACAAACAAGGTTATTTTGAGGACATGCATATTCTCTTGTTTCCTGGACACCATTGTCTTGAGAGAACCTGTCAAATGTCCATCACTGTCTTCCTGGTGGCTGCAGACTATGTTTTTCTTCTGGTTTTAGCAGTTTCTCTTTGAACGCGATCGGCTCGGCTGGGGTGCACGTGTGGCTCTGCAGTGATTCTTTTTGAGCTTGGTGGATCTGCACATTTAGTTTCTCTTTGTTTATTTCACTGTCCTCTGTTATTCATTCCTTCAGCCTTCCGTGTGAATATGTGTGGTGTGCCCTGACTCTGTGCCTGACTCCTTTATCTGTTCTATTCTCTGTTATCCTTCCTTTAAGGCTCACACCACTACTGATCCAGTGGGCACGTCTTTCCTCGCAGGTTAGTACTGCAGCTCTGGTCACCAGACTGTAGTGTGTGTGTGTGTGTGTGTGTGTGTGTGTGTGTGTGTGTGTGTATGTGTGTGGTTTTTCACTGTTAATGAGGAGAACATTTGGGGACAATAGAGTAGCCTGGAGAGTTGTCACATCTTTGTGACATACAGAAGACCCAGGGAGTGTAGGAACTGGAAGAATCAAGTTTCAAAATGTCAAGTTTTGTTCCCCCTAAAGCTATAAATGTTAAATGCTACATATAAATAATGATGAAGCATATTAAAGATAAGAAGACAAATTGTAGAATTAGATATGACTTCTAATACATATTTTATAAATGGTCTTACTTTGTCATCAGTATACCCTTAGACGGTTGTAGGGAGAATATTAAAAAAGTCTTTGTCAGTGGCTACCGTTTAGTGACATTCAACGCTGTTTAATTCCTAAATGTATTAGACAGGCAAGCATTGTGGTTAGAACAATTATCTACTTGCATGTAACTGTTTCTCTACTGAGGTATATTATGCTAATTATCAGCAAAATCCAAATTTTTTTCTCTAGAGATGTCTCCAGTCATTTTAATGTCAGGAGGACATTGGCATTTATAATTGACTTCTCAAAATATTTTTTACAAAAATAATTTTTTTCTTTTGTGGTTTTTAATCCATTGAATGTGGAAAGTCAAGAAACCACAACTTTCTCCCCCAAAGTAGTTTCCCATGTAAACAAAACAACAGTTTCTAAGAAAAGCTCATAGCTTGCTAATAATTTACGATCCAAACCAATATTTCTTTAGGGTTTTCCCACACTCTATCACTGGACCCTTATCCACACAAAGTAATCCATGATGCCCTTGAGAATTAATATCTTCTTGGAGTTCAGTGACATTCACAGTCCCCACAGCAAGGGCTTAGGTACAGTTTCCAGTTTGTAAAGAATGTTCATTCCTTTTCTAAGTCAATGAATCAGAGTTTTAAGATAATCCTAACTGTAGAGAAGTTCACTGAGTGTGTATAAACTTCGGGTCTGGTTAAATTTGGTGTGTGATATTAGATTTGTATTTTTAAAAATATTGAAGTTTCTAAATTTTTTTAAAAAAAGACAAGGTAACTGGGAGCTGGAGAGGTGGCTCAGTGGTTAAGAGCACTGCATGCTCTTGCAGAAGACTAGGCTTCTGTCCCCAGCACCTGAATCACAGCTCACAACCACCTGTAATTCCAATTCTGAAGGAGCCAGTGGCTTTTCCTCACCCCTAAGGCACCGTGTTTAGGCGGTACACATGCATACCTGCAGGCAAAACACTCAAACACGTAAGATAAAAATACCTATTAAAATGATGAAGACAAGTCAACTAAAGCTCAGAGAGAGCAAATGAGTTGAAGGCTGAATTACACAGTGACTCAGGGACAGACAGGTTTTTGGAGACTAAACCAGTAGCTCTTTTCAGTACAAAAATGCCCCAAATACAACGGACTGCATGTTGTGTTGCGTGCATCTTCAGCAGGAAAGAGTAATACCATCTTCCAGCAGTGAATTTGACATTTCCCAGAAGCTAGGAAGCTATCATGGGTAAAATATGACTCTCTAACTAATTTTTATTTTCTCTAAGTGTTTACATTTATTTATTTGCTTATTAATGTGTGTGTGTGTGTGTGTGTGTGTGTGTGTGTGTGTGTGTTATACATGTGTAGAGTCAGGAGACAATTTGTTTGAAGTTGGTTCTTTCCTTCTTCCATGTGTTCCAGGGATCCAGCTCTGGTAGTCAGGTTTGGTGACAAGCACCTTTATCCACTGAGCCTTCTTGCCAGCCCAGTAGATTTTTTTATATGTAAAGTGACAAGTTTCATCACAGTATTTTCAGAGATATGTAACATTATCCTCTATGGGAATGCGTTTCCCTCCCCCACTGCACTCACCCATGTTCTCTGCATGTCCCCAGCTTTCTTCCTTCCATAACCTTCCCTTTGCATTTCTTTATGCTGTGTTCCATTAGTCTCTCTGCCCCTAGTTCAAAGATCTTCCTCCCTCTCAGAATCCCCTTTCTAGTGTCGTGACTTCTACCAATGCATATAAACAAACACAGGTATGCACACACACATCATACATATATCATTTAAACTCTGTGTCTAATGAGAGAGAATATGCTATTTGTCATTCTGTCTGCTTTGTTTCACTTAATATAATGATTCTAGTTTCACCTATTTTCCTGCAAATATCATGGTTTCATACTTCTTCCCAGCCATGTAAAATCCACAGATCCTAGATTACTACATTTTCTTATCCATGTATTTGTTGGTGGCCGTCTTGGCTGGTCACCTCCCTGGCTACTGTTACTAGTGCAACAATGATCATTCTTGGGCTGTGAGTGTCATCCTGGAGTCCTTTACGGTCTGATGTTTTATGGTTCTTCAACTAAGAATGTTTTATATGTTTTTAAAGTGTATAAAAAACCCAGCAGGCAACACTCCCCCAACAAGAATATCCAACTGATATGTTTGAAAGCCATGAAGCCTGAAATAATTATGCTTTAGCTCTTTTATAGATTAATTTTGCAGAATCCTTTTCTGTGGTGTGCGGTAGGTGCCAGGCTCAGCAGGGGCGGAACATCTGTTTGCTGGCAAATGTTCCTGTAGGTTGACTTCGTCAAGGGGAGAATTGTCTGGCGTGTTTTCAATGCAACACTGACAGCAATAAACACAGAGAGACATAGCTCATTGAAAATATCTAGAAACCAACATGCCATGCAGTTCTGGATTGAGATGTCTGAACCCAAGCAGGAAAGTATCATTTGCTGGGGGTCTAGATCCCCCTGGGCTTCTTTGAGAGACTCAGGCTGGCTGTGTGTTTATCCCCAAGAGTCCTTTGGTTCTCTGTGTGAGAGTGCAGTCACAGAGCTATTGTATGTGTTATACTTCCCTAGCAGAGTTCTGGAATATCTGGTACAGCACTCTTATCAGGATACCAGAGAGGAGAGTTCTCAATAGTGAACACAAGGAAAACCCCACCACTGTGGTGTGTGAGACTGACGTAAGAGAGACAGGATGTGAATAGATTTTCTTCTATTCAACATGTTCACCCAAGTTTATTGCTTCTATTATTTAAGCATTTAACATGAGACAAAGCTTGCTAAGGATGTCTTTTTCAGCAGATTTTTATTTAATACCTGTTTTGAAAAGCACTGTGCCAAATGTTAAGGATATGATAGTGAGAAAGATGCCTGAGGACTTCAGAGACACACGTGTAGTGACACTAATATGTTATAGTAACATGGAAGGGAAGTTTAACACTGATGTGATCATATTTCAGGCCTCGGATATAGCTGGATTGTGACACTGCTCTTATATCTTTCTGATTAAAGATTTTCCCTGCTATCAAAGTCTGGTCAGTGAAAGGGCACTAAATTCTACAATCACTTAACAAGTACCTGCTGTCACTAGGCAAGCTCCAACTGGTCGACCTAAGATGACAATCAACCCTTCAGTCTCTAGTACAGTGTTGTACTGGAGATCTCACCACTAGTTAACACCACCTCAGACAGACACAATCAGATATTAAACCGATGTGCCATGTTGCAGAGGGCACAAGATCCTTGTGCTTACAGATAAGCACTGGGGAAAGCAGGAATGATAAACACACAAGGCTGCCTCCTCAGAGGAGGGAATGTGTAACCTGTTTTCCACCCAGAAGGCTGGGAATGAATGTGATTAATATCCTGGTGAACTCCACTATCTGTATGACCGAAGCTGCATCTGACCCCGGGACAGTTAGAAACAGGGCTGGGAATGGTTACTAGCCTAGGTGACCTCTGTGCTGTCTGTAAGCCTGAGATCATACCAGATCTTCCCCAAGCCTTTTACGATGACAGGTGTAGTCTATCTACAGAACCCATCTCTCTGGAAGAGATAACATATATTTTGAAAAGCATTTCAATGTAATTATGTTTTATGGTGCGGATAGTGTTATACTGGGAAACCTTTTTCCCGATACTGCTTGGTGTCATATTCTAGAAATTTGAACCACACTAGTAGAGTGTGTCCTTCTTGCCTCACATGGATTGACACTCTACTGGCCGTGGTATTTGCAGAGACCATCCCACATACCATGTATGCTTGGTCTATACAGTGTAGACTGGCGATCAGAGCAGGTTTGGTACACAGAAGTTTCCGTTACATGAGTTCATGTTGATAAATGACAGCCTTATGATGTGGTTCTGTCCTCGGTATTTTGAGTTACATGAAAATAGGATCCTCACCTGTGGCTATGGCAGACAGGCTCTGCTTTCCGCAGTTTGCTCATCACCTCTCCGACATCTCAGCTTCTACTTTGCACAAGAACAAAGTCCTTTTCCCTGCTACCCTCTACACATCTGTTCCTTGTAGTTCATCTTCCCCTAATCAGAGACTCCAAAGGGAGGTTTTACTGCAGTGTGAACAGATCTCCTGACCCCCATTCACAAAAATTCTCTCACAATCTGGCATTAACTTTGGCCATCAAGGCATTTTAGCCATTCTAGGCTTCCAGGAGCTATGTGTATCAGCAGTGAGAGAAGGGTTAATACCAGGCCAAATTCAGATAGAATGATGTCAGCCATTCTCCTTTGAGTCCCTTGCAAACTCGGGATGTGCGAAGCACACACACCCAGGCCTTTGCATCCAGGATCCATAGGGACCAGAAGATTCTCTTCTGCAGCAAGAGAGGTCACCTGGAGCAAAGTCGGCTGGAAAAGTAAGGATTCAATTGCAAAAGGGAAAAGCAAAACGCACAGAAGAGATTTCAGTTTTTGTGTCTGTGGGAAGAAATGCATGTGTGTGTAAGAAAGCACATCCCGCATCCATGCTGAGCCACAAGTAGGGCGTGTGGTGGGGAATGGGGTGACAGCTGCTACAGGTAGAGCAGAATTTCAGGTGTGGGGGCATGAGGGTAAGAATGCACTTGTAACAGTGATGAGTTCAGAGTGGCCAAGTGAAGGATTTTCTATCTTGAGGTTACATCTGACTCAAGACCACTCATTCAGGCTCATTTTCAAAGCAGTTAAGTAACGGATGGCTCAGCAGTCAAGAGCAGTGAGCTGCTCTTCCAGAAGACCAGAATCCAGTTCCCAGCATCTCAGGTGACTTACAATTGCCTATAACTCCAGTGGCAAGAGATCCGATGTCCTCTTCTGGCTTCCACGGGCATCTACCCATATGTGCACACATGCACAAACATATAAATAAAAAACAACTTTATAGTTCCAGAGCCAAGTGTCAGACAATGGGGTGAAGCAATACGGCAGGAAGGTGCAGCTAGAGAGCATCACGCCTGGAGCCAGGAGAGCAGGGTACTGCGCTTTGCTGATGGATTCTGCCTGGGGTGATTGATGCTTTCCTGTGTTCCATATTTACCTGTTTGCCATTACCCCTCAGAGGATAGGTACCACATGTAGCTGGGGAGAACAAGAATCTAACAGCAGAAAATAATTCCCTGCTGAGGCAAGGAAACTAAAGTTTCCTCACAAAATATCAGACAGGCCGGGAAAAGTGACAGTGACATCCTTTTCAAGAAAGCGAGACTTTAATGCTTCTCTCTCTCTTTCCTTCTGCCTCCTGCCTTCTCAGAGTGCATCATTTGCTTCATCTTTGGCCTCATTTTACCCTCAGCCACTCTCCTCACAGAAGTGTAAGGGGGAGGCAAAGGTCACAGAGGAGGTGATTTTCATAGCACGGGCTGGTAAGGCTGAGGTCGAAGGCCGAGAGGAGATGGGTAGTCCTCACATTACATCACATGCTGAAAACCTGCAGCGACAAAAGCAAGAGAAGGAGGTGAATCCGTAAGATGATAAATGTGCTGGCTTCCCTGACTGGAGCAGTCATCTCACTGCTTGGCTGTGTGTTGGAATGAACGCGATGGCATACATCTCAAAGGTGTGCAACAAAGTAGGAAGTTAAGCCTGAAGTTGAGAGAGAGAGAGAGAGAGAGAGAGAGAGAGACAGAGAGAGAGACAGAGAGACAGAGAAAGAGACACACAGAGAGAGACAGAAACAGAGAGGGAGAGGGAGAGAGAGAGAGACACAGACACAGGCACAGGCACAGGCACAGGCACAGGCACAGGCACAGGCACAGGCACAGGCACAGGCACAGGCATAGGCACAGGCACAGAGAGACAGACAAAAGGAAGAAAGAAAGAATGAAGAATGTCAGCAGGGATCAAGATTTAAATGTAAAGATGATAAGCCTAGAGTAGTATATGAGAATTTACAACTTTGAATTTTCTTTATCAGGACAGTGGGATGGCTCAGCCGGCAGGAGCACTTCTGCCAAACCTGACTACCTGAGTTTCATCCTCCAACCCCAGAACACCCATGGTGAAAGGGGAGAGCGGACTCCCAAAGATCATTCTCTGACCTCCACGTGCGCTGGCCAATCCACACCCCTTCCCCAGTAAATAAATGTAAATTTAAAAAATTTTCTTCATCAGTACAACTTGTGTGACCACATTAGGTTTTGTTTTTACAATTTTAGACATTCTGAAATTTCCTAACCCATCTTAGCAGGCTCTTCCTGCTGAGGGAACAATACATTTTATCTTTGGAAACTCCCTCCTGCTCACGGCTAAAGCATTTGAAGATGCATTCTCCTAACCCCCCCCCCCCCAAAGCAGAGTCACTTATTAGAGAAACGCAAAGTTAGCTCAATCCATGTATCTCATGGGAATAAAGCAATTTTGGAAGAATTTTGCCTTGCTAAAAATGACAAGGAGCCCTTCTTGACTCTGCTAGAATTTTGGTGATCCAAGATGGAAGCAATCCAAGGTTTATAGAAGAGGGGGCTGGACTAGCTGTCCCACTGTAGAGGTGCTGCTGGGAACAGCAGCTAAGGTGACACTGGGTACAGAGGTGGTGAGACCAGGGCTTGTGACTGTACAGTGGCAGCAAGAGCAACCCTGGTGACAATGCCTGAGGCTGGCAGGAAAGAGGTGGAGTTGATAGCTCTGCAGCAGCGGCCACGTTGAGTCAGTCCTAAGCCCAACGTGGTCATGACTGATTCTAAGAAGCAGAATGTAGCTGAAGAGCTGACATGGAATTCAGGAGAGGAGGCTTCCGAGTTCTTCTGTCAACCAATCACGTAGCCTTGGAGAAAGTGCCTATCACTGGAAAGAGTGACTTCAACATCTTTGAAGGTATTTGAGGATATGTTCTTTGGGTGCTGAGGAAAGAAAGGGCTCGGGGCAAAGTAGTTGCTTTGCAAACATGGGGAGCTGAGTCTGCATCTCAGAAGCCATGCAAAAGCTGCTAGATGTGTTTTATAGTCCCGGAACTCAGGGCAGTGGGACAGAGACAGGGGATCCTGGAGGAGGAGGAGGAGGAGGAGGA
>CM052708.1:52138117-52214908 GCA_028551405.1 Uromys caudimaculatus
ACACATACATGCACATGCATGTGCGCATGCGCATGCATGAACAACATGTTCTCTGAGTCCCCTTGGAGCTCTAAAAGTCTCTGATGTATTTATTCTACCTTCCCACTGAAACCGAACAAAACTTAACAAAACAAAGCAGACAGACTAATTGCTAGAATAATCACCCCAAATCTCTCCTCTATATTCACTAGTGATATATTCAATAGCACAAGCAATATTCAATAGCACATCTTGCTACATCCGCTTTAACTAATTTTGAACAAATTTCTAAAAAACACATGCCTGGCCATCCACCCTTACTTACTAAGTGCTTCAGAATGCTCTTCTGAAAAGTGGCTGCTTCTGCTGAAATACGCACAATATCATTTTCACAATGAAAGCAACAGTCACCCTTTTATGCTGGTTCATGCCCCGTCTGTAGTTGAATTTCCCTAGTTCTATGCAAAGTATTTCCAACCTGTAACTTTAAGCAGTCAGTGCTCTCACAATGCGTTGACTGCTGTGTTTTAAAACTCCCTTTTAATAACAACCAGTCCTGCGGCTGGAGAGATGGCTCATGGTTAAGAGCACCTGCTGTTCTTCCAGGCGACCTGGGTTCGGTTCCCAGCACTCAATGGCTCACAGCCATTGGTAACTCCAGCTCCAGGGGTTCCAGTGCCCTCTTCTGGCCTCTGAGAGCACCATATGTGCACACAATACACAGACATAAGCAGACAAAACACCTGTTCACATAAAATAAATAATAAAAATAACAAGTTGCTTGGATTCAAGAGATATCTGAACCCATAAGTGTGTACTGTGTAAATTTGAGGCCTGATACCGGAACCCACATACAAAGTCTGAGTGTGGATTATTAGCTCACGCTTTTCGTCTCATTGCTGAGGAGGAGACAGCAGTTAGATCCCCGTGGCTCCGTGGCTGGTCGGTATTATCCATTTGGCCAGTTCCAGACCAGTCAGAGACCTGTCTCACAAACACATGGCTCCTGAGAAACAAGTTCCAAGGGTGACCTCAGGCTTCCACATGCATGTGCCTGTGCTTACCACACGTCCACCCGCACACACACGCATGTATGCATACATATATATCTTTTCCTTACCTTTTTAGAAGAAGCATTAACTTATACAGAAAGAAGAAACTATAACTTGGTGACACATAGGCAACTGGTCTGCGTTCTCCTCAGCACAGGTGTAATGCAGCCTCCAGTTGGTTTGCAAACACCACTGAACTCAAAGTCCTATTGCCAGGAACCTTGTTCTAAGTAAGGAACAGACAGAGCAAAACTGACATCTTTGGCTCAGACAACTGTGACTCAAAGCACCAAGCTCGTGTCTCCAGCCTCTGGAGTCACGATTTGTAGAGAGCCAGACTGGGTGCAGAGGGTCATGGCTGGTAAATGCCCATGGAGACAGAAAGAAAATGTTTTCCTTGAAAAATGGGGAGAAATTTAATGGGAACATTAAACCTGCAATATCATTTTAAGGAGTTTCTATTTTATTAATACAAGCCTCTAGTTCCTTCAGTCCCAGGGGAATTCTTAAAAACATCCAGCTATGCTTTTTTTCCATTACAAAAGCTATAACTTTTAATTTACTTCTTGAGGATAATTTAGAGAATGATTATGTTATTTTTTTTTAAATCTTATTGGAGAACATGAACACGCTGAGATTTTTGGGAGAGGGACTTTATCTACCCATTGATCAAACCATTTGGAACCAGACTGTTCCTTCTGAAGACGTCTCGTTAGAGTGCCCTATGCCAATGTTCTTTACAATAGCGCACGAATGTCCATATTTTGGCATTTACTAACAGTGAGCACTTGAATCTTTAATACTAGCTATCCTTAAGCTGCTTAAATACAGAGTCATCCACTGGAGAGTGGAGAACCTGTCATTGGCCATACCCCCAAAAGGGAAGTGACTTTTTATTTTCTCTCAACTGCCAATAGCTCCTTGCTGGAGGTAGAACCTTGGAATTGTTTTTTTAAAAATCGTTATTTTTTTTAAAGAAATTGTGTACATGTACAGATACATATATGTATGTTGTCTGTGTGTATATGTCTATGTGTATTTATGTGTACATGTTTGTGTATGTGTATGGTGTATATATGCATACATCTGTATGTGCATGGGTATGTGGTGTGTATGTACAATGCATCTGTATGTATATGTGTGTGTGTGTGTGTGCGTGTGTGCATGTGTGGGTTTGTGTGTGCATGTGTGTATGTTCCAGAAGATTATGCTGGTCTCTCAGGAGCTGGAGTTACAGGTAGTTGTGAGCTGCCTGTTGTGGGACATGCTGGGAAATGATCCCATGTCCTCTGCAAGAGCAGCAAGTGCTCTTGGCCACTGAGCTATCACTGTAGCCCTGGTGCTACACTTATTAAGTAGCTGGATCTCATGGAGATGACCACAGCCCATAGAGGTTGGCACGTGCACAGTCACTTAAGAGCCGCGCTCCCATTTTCATTGATGGAGAGGCAGGCTATTTTCATTGATTATGTCTTTAAAAGCTTGCTAGATGGAGCAGCATGAAACAGTCACAAGTGGAATCTTCATTCTCTTGTCTTTGTCAGAAGGGGTTGTTGATTTGAATAAGATGTCACCCATATTCTCAGACATTTGAATACTTGGTCCCCAGTTGGTAACCCTGTTTGTGTAGGTTTTGGAGGTGTGACCTTACTGGAGAAACTATGTCACTGGGGAC
The DNA here is from genome assembly GCA_028551405.1 of Uromys caudimaculatus. Lineage (NCBI taxonomy): Eukaryota > Metazoa > Chordata > Mammalia > Rodentia > Muridae > Uromys > Uromys caudimaculatus. The sequence goes on from CM052708.1 coordinate 52,140,824, forward strand.
AGACTTAGAGATGTCAAAAACCAAGTGCCATTCTGATTAGCATTCTCTACTTCCTGTCATTGCTGTGGCAAGGCACACAAGAAAAACAAGGTGGGAAGGATTTATCTGAGCTCACACTTTCAGAGGTTTCCATTCAAGTAAGCAATCAGTTGCTTTCGAGGGACATATAGTTATCACGATGGGAGGGTGTGGCAGAGAGAAGCTGCTTACCATGTAGGACTGGAAAGCATATCGAAGTGACAAGAAGGAAACAGGTAAAAGGTGCAGCCTTCAAAGTACCTGGAAATCACCTTCCCAACTGTGCCACGCCTTCCTGGTTCCCTATCCCCACGTGGTCTATTCAGGTTTTGAATCCGGGGATGGATTAATCTCTTGATGGAGCTATAAAGTGATATAAAGTGATATAAAGTGATGGCGTTACTGTTGGGAGTGGTTAGAACTTAAAGGAAGTATCAGGCTAGAGAACAAGGGGGATGGGGAATGCCTCGGGAGGGTTTGCCTTACCTGAGGCACTTCCTGTCAGAGCTTCTCTGCTTCCCAGTAGCCATGGGGTGAGCACTTGCTCCACCAGAATGCTCTGCCATAATCAGGAAGCCAGCAAACTTTGGACTGAGACCTTTCAAACCATGAGAATAAAGAAGAAATCCATTTCTTACGTTGCCTTGTTAGGTACTTGGTCATGGCAAAGTAGAAACAGACTAACACCATCATTGGAATCAAAATATATGTTTGTTAAGACTTCATGGGTCAGCGCTGGCATCTTCTATCTTTGAGGGACAATCTTCCATGCTATAGAGAAACTAGGCCCACAAACATTTTATGATCACAGTGACACTAAATCTAACCCAGAGATTGGTGATTTGCTAGTCTAACTTGCCAGAGAACCTCAGGGATCCTGTTGTTTCTGCTTTCTGCTGCTAAGATCACAGGTATATGCTACCATGCTTAGATTTTTTTACATGAGTGCTGGTGATTGAACTCAGGCTTACACTTGATAGGACTGACTAAACTGTTTTCCCAGCTCATGGATATATCATTCTTAATCAATGTCTGGAGTTACCTTTAGAGGTAACCCTGGTGCTGTACATGCTATTGGTTTGAGTGGCAGTGCTATGACAAGTATCCATTACGACAGGGTCATGGAAGACTTTACCAGAGCTAAACATCTCCAGAGTTCCACTTACTAGTCTCTCCTTCTCTCCAGCCCCTGTCAACTACTGGCCTTTTGTCTCCATAGTTTTGCTTTTTACAGAATAGTACATAGTGATACTATATATTTTGTGCATACATATGTTATGTACATATCATATATATCACACGTGTAGATAGTATATATACATATGTTCCATATTCTGCATTGCACCAAGCATCTGTTTTTAAATCATAGGCACAGATTCTTAGTGCCCATTGCCCCAGCTGGCTCATTTTCTTTCTTTCTGAGCTGAATCACTCACTATTCTTAACCTTTTTATATTCTGACCATGGATTTTGTGCCCACCAGGTGTGTAATTTAACTCTTGTCATGGATCAGCCCAGGAAATTACATGATAGCTATTAATATTTATCGGTGCTGCCCTTGACTGTCTAGTGAATGCTGACTTCTCTAACAGTAGGGTTGAAGGAGAGCCAATGGTATGATGATCTCAGATCCCAAGTCTCCAACTTAGTGTGTTATTTACCCATCTAGTCTGTTCCAGACATTATGCCAACTGAGAGATGCAGTGGGGCTCTTCAGCAGGTCCCTCAAGAGTCTCATTTTATATATATATATTCATATTGACCTCTAGCAATAATATTTAGCTACTTGTCAAAATGAAAACATTAAGAAATTTAAGGGTGTCTGAGTCAGTGTTCTATGGCTACTAAGACCCCCCCCCATGATAATGGTAACTCTTATAAAGGAAAGCATTTAATTGGGACTTTCTGTTTCAGAGGTTTCACAGGGAGCATGGCAGTACACAGGTAGGCATGGTAGCTGAGAGTTCTACATCTGGATCCACAGGCTTCAGGAAGAAACAACCACTGGGTCTGGCTTGGGCTTTTGAAACCTCAAAATCTACCCCCAGTGACAAATTTTCTCCAACAAGACCACATCTCCTAATCCTTTCAAATAGTGCCACTCCCCACTGACTGAGTACTCAATCATATGAACCTATGAGGGCCATTTTTACTCAAACCACCACAAAGGGTATACAGTTCCTCTGAGGGACTTGCTGGCTATGCTCCCCTTTCTGAAACTGTCTGGTTTCTGATGTGTTCTGTGAGAATGCGGAAGCTGCTCCTACTCTGAGTTAAGCACGATGGAAAGTCCCTGAGACATCCCTGAAAGATGATGTAGGGATCACTGAGAGGAACAAAGCCCAAGGCGCTGAGGTTTGGCTGTGGCTTGAATCTGGTCTCTCTGCCTGGGTACCACAACTTTGGAGAGGCATCTTTTTTGGGGGGAGGATTAAAGTAGTTGTCAGAGGCCAGCTGAGCACACAGCACTGCACACAGGCTACCCAGACAGGCGCCACTGGGAGGAGACAACGGGTGAAGGAGAGATGGGAGTGACGGAGGAGCAGAGCTGTGTGGGCATGCGCTGTGGAGAGGTGAATGGTCGACTAAGTCTTTGCCCAGTGGAGTCGATGGGATGGTACAGAGCAGCGTAAGCAGAAAGAGACTCAGTCCTCTAAGAAGCTGCGTGGACACGGAAGTGCCCTAGATCTGGGCAATGACAGAGGCCTGGGATGAGAAACCATCTACTTTCTAGAGTAGACATCCTTGAAGGACCATCATGTTCTGTAGTTCTGCTGAGGGCCATATGTGGGTCAGTGGCCCTGCTTGGCCAAGGTTGAGGTTGAGAACCGCGTTGTCATCTAACATGTAGATATTCATGGCCCAAGTCAGTGTTCATGTCCGTGGGTCATGAAGCCTCCAGGGACCATACTGATGCAAGTGGCCTGCGCTTTTACCTGAAACTGTAGTGAGGACCAGGTCTCCAGGATTTATGTTGATGGACATGGCCTGAGGTACCACTGAAGGCCATGTGGATGTTTGTGGTCAGTACCTCAGCCTGCTTGTGCCTGGGTCCATGGGTTCAGGCCTGTGCTGACACTGAGGGCTATATCTAGGTCTGTGGTTCTACTGTGGCCAGATCTGTATTGATGTCTGTGGCCACCCTGCCACTGAATACTGGGTAGATGTCCATGGCTTATGCTGCTGCCGGAAGCCGTGTTGATGTCTGCAACTCCAACTGCACCAGAAGACCTTATCTGGGTCCGTGGTCTTACTGCAACGGGGAGCCCTGTTCTTGGACTGTGCTGACAGAAACCAGAAACCAGGTGGAACCCTATAATCCATGCTCCTGGGATCCGTAAAGAGCAAATAAATTACTTTCATAGTGATATTGATGACTGCAGACACACAGCTGGGAAAGAGTGGATACAGAAGGCTTCAGTGACACCCTCCCTCCACAAACAGTAGCAGCCTAGATAGGAACCCGTCGGAGGGAACGCCTAAAGACTGAAAGGATGCTGCGGTGTCACCCTCCACAGTGATGTTTCACAGCGGGGATGTGGGACAAGAAGGACTAAGCTCCATGTAGGGGGCAGGCTGCTGAGTCTGACCAGGCCCTAGTGAATATATAGAAAACACAAATTGGACTTACTTTGTTTTGCTGTTGGCAGGGGCAGGGAAGGAGTGGGAAGCACATGTGATAGAGGTGTATGATATGAATTAAATCAATAAAGATATTTGAATCAATAAAAATATTATGTTTGGGGGAAAAAGGTAGTTGTCACCAGGCCCTGAGTTAGTTCTTGTGACAGTGAATTGTTAGAAACTCTGAGGCCGACTCTAAACCCATCTCTGGTTTCCTGTCTTGCTGCATGTATACTGGGTTCCCCTCCGCTGTATCCTCCTGTCGTGGTGCCATCCACCATGGTGTGGTGCAGCCCTGGGGGCTCTAGCTAGAACCAGTGCTACAGTGACTGGATTTTTCAGCCTACAGGAGCGTGAACTAAACAAACCTTTCTTCTTTGTAAGTCGCCAACCTCAGGTGCTTCACTATGGCGACAGAAAGAATGTGGCCCTCCGAAAGGAGTACCTGTAATGAGGAAGGGGCAGTGAGTTCACTGGTTGAACGCACAGGACAAAGCCCAACACAGGCAACATTAAACTCTGAGAGTTCTGTGAAGTGTTTACAGGACCAGTCTGTGCAGTTCGAAGTCTTTAACCCTGTGTAAACGACACACAGCTTGTCAATATTCTGCTGCTGTATAAAGTAAGCGGCAGAAAGAGAGCTCATACTATCATAATTTCATCATTTAATTTTTTTTAACTCTTCCTAAAAATGTCAAGTGTTTTGTAATACATCAGTACAGGAATGGCATTGACTATTAGTTTGTAAGCATTTTTTATTAGGTAATGAATATTACTTTTCTGACTATTTAGATACCTACACTGATACTTTCAGACCTCTAATGGGACCACTATTAGTTTGTAAGTATTTTTCATTAGGTAATGAATATTACTTTTCTGACTATTTAGATACCTACACTGATACTTTCAGACCTCTAATGGGACCACCATATGTATTTCCTCTTTGTTTTAATGCTGTGAATAGATTTCCAAATACAAAGTCCAACCTTTTGTTTTCAGATAAGGTTTTCTTGATCATTGTCAGTTATTCTGTAAAAACCTCGTGTCTTCTGTAGTCTTCAGGACTGGATGCCAATGTATGTTGCTTCATAAAACAGCTTGGGGAAGGGCGTGGACCAGGCTTCCCCTTGCTATGCTCTCTAGTTGTTTATGTCACACAAGAAGAGTTTGTACTGTGACGTTTGGGATACTCATTTGTATGTAATTTTAGTAGCATCTTGGAAATGTTTATAAATGTGTGTATTTTATAACCCCAACAATCTTTGAAGTTGTATTTATCCCTTTCTTAGTATTTTAAGATTTGTTTTTGTTTTTAATTGTGTGTGTGTGTGTGTGTGTGTGTGTGTGTGTGTGTAGCTATGTACATAACAGTGTGGTGTCTATGGAGGCTGGAAGAGGGCGCCAGTCACCTGGAATTTGACTAACAGGTGGTTGTGAGCCACGCAGTGTGGGTGCTTTGAACTGAACACTGGCCCTGAACAGAGCAATCCAAACTCTTAGTCACTGTTGGTCCCAGTTTTGACCCCAGAGTCATTTAGAACACTTTCCAGGGTCTTCAATGATTCTCTCTCTCATTTTTGCTAAGTTAAAATTTATTTGCATTGGTCAGAGCACTGGGATCTGGACCATTTCTACTGAGTTCTTTTTGAATTCTGTTACCACCTACTAAAATGGTGCTGGAAAGTATGTCAATAACTTTTGTATGCCTGGAAAAGAAGGTGGTTTTATCATTAAATGGCACTGTGTCATAGGTAACCATTAAGTCATTCGTATTCTGTAGATTTGTTTGTCACAGACCAGGGACATTCCGTATCTGAGGACTTCCCAGTGTTATTTCATTTCCGTCATTTTTCCTTTCATCTTTGCAGCAGATTTTGCTGTGTATATTGTGGTACAGAGTTCTACTGCAGAGAAGTGTGTGATAATGGCATTTAAATTTTAGTCATATATTTGGGTATATATATATGTGTGTATGTGTGTGCGCGTGTGCGCGCGCGCGTGCATGTGCATGTATTTTTTCCTGATTCTCTGCCTTCACTTCGTAAATGCAGGCATGCTCACCAATGCCCGGCTTCAACTTTCTTTCTCACATCTTAGTTTGTGTATTTGTTTCAATCATTTCTTCTGCTTCCAGGTTAATTCTGGGTTTCTTATTTGTGTAATGAGATTGTGTGTGGCATCCACTCAGTGTCACCATCACGCTAGGGCTGTCCATTCAGAGTCTTCTATAGTCCATGTCTTATGATTAACAACCTGCCCCGGTCTTTGATGATAACAAAGGTGACACATTTCTTTAAAATGCCCCTGTTTTGGGTAACTCTGTACTGGAACATGTTATCTTCTCTTGATATAAAACAAGGTGGTTTTAAAGACTTTCTGCTTGTCCTCCCAGAGGAGGGTTTGCCCAGTGCTGGCTTTTAGACTCGTATTTGATGGTGTGTGTGCTTTGAGAGTAGATGAACAGAGGCTGGAAAGGTGGCTCAGTGGTTAAGCACTACTGCACGTACACATATGAACACATGTGAGTGCATGGATGTGGATGTACCACTGGTTTTCCTTCCTTTCAAACCCTTACTGGCGTTTTGGTAGGGACTAAGAATGGTTCGGTGTGTGCAGCTACGTCATCTGTGCCTCTGAGGAATCGTATTGCTTTTGGGTGTTTTCTGGGGGTCTCATGTGCCTCCCTCACTAGCTAGCAGAGGACCGAGCACACACTTCCTTATGTTTCCCGTGGCCGATGCAGTGCATTATAAACAGTTACATTTTACTAACATGGGATATATTGAATTCTAATAAAATCTCCCTTCCCTCCAAATCCTGGCTTTAAATATCAATATTTTTGCTGGTAGGGATTCTTAGAGCAGCAGATAAAAGAAATTTTCTATAATCCATTTAATAAAATAATTGGGTTAATATGCCTGGGTGTGCGGCATTATGGATAAAACCCACGCTTCACTGATCCTGCACCGGGTGAATTGCCCATGGAAGCTGATAGTCTGGGAGAGAATAACAGCCTGTCTCCCTGGTCACCCCTCCCCCACCGCCGTATTCAGCTTGTGCTCAAAGAACAAGACAACAATTGAGAGCTGTTTAAATCTCTTCTGAGATGTTTACAAGGCTTGGATGCTGGAGCTGATGTGAAAGTCAAGGCTAAGCCAGTGAATTACTTGAACATGTCATCTGTGAAGGCTGTGTCTGAGAATGTGAGCCCATTAGCCGAGGCTGGCCCCAGGAAGGACGTTTACTCTGAGAATGACAGACTGACTTCTGGCCCTTTCTTTAAAAACACATGTGGTGTGTTTATATGTGCTGTCTTTCGTGTGTGTGTGTGTGTGTGTGTGTGTGTGTGTGTGTGTGTAGTGTGCTTGCTGTAGTTAAAGAGAAGCTTGTAGGAGCTGGTGCCCTATTTCCACCATGTAGGTCCTTGGGGGATTGAACTCTGGTCTTTAGGCTTGGCAGCAGGATCCTGTACCCATGGAGCCCCCTCACTAATTCTGCTTTTTTCTGACAAAGTCTCTAATCCTACTATTTTATCAGATACCTTTAACTACCTCCTCATAGGCCTTGCTAGGGGTTAGTGCTTCAACTATCTGACTTTTCGGAGCATTGTTTACCCTACAGCAGGTAGACTGATAGGCTGTGGCATATGTGGGGAGAGTGGGATTGGGATCCAGGCATCCCTTGCTTCCCTGGGTGCCGTGTGCATTCCACAAGTTGTTTTACATTTGTGTCTTCAGACTCACAAGCAAAGGAAATGCAATCGTCTACCCTTCCTACTCTATCCAGCACAGCCCACCCCATGGCCTTCCTTTACTTTTCTTCATAGGGTGTTGTGGATTTGTTTTATTTCTTGTCCCTTCCACTCATGTACCCCAGCTAAAAAAAAAAAAATCAAGCATCAGTGGGGGAGGGGCAGCTCCCAAACCCAGATTATCACCTGGAATAAAACAGTAGAAAACAGTGAAAGAGAAGCTGAGCAAGTGTGGGGTTTCTGATGAATGAGGGCAATCTGCTTTATTATATAATGGAAGGGCTTTCCTGTGTAGGGCAATTTTAATCCAGTAATATGGTGCACTGGCTGGTTTTGTGTGTCAACTTGACACAAGCTGGAGTTATCACAGAGAAAGGAGCTTCAGTTGAGAAAATGCCTCTATGAGATCTAGGTGTAAGACATTTTCTCAATTAATGATCAAGGGAGGAGGGCCCCTTGTGAATGGTACCATCTGTGGACTGGCAGTCTTGGGCTCCATAAGAAAGCAAGCTGAGCAAGCCAGGAGAAGCAAGCCAGTAAGTAACATCCCTCCATGGCCTCTGCATCAGCTCCTGCTTCCTGACCTGCTTGAGTTCCAGTCCTGACTTCCTCTGGTGATGAACAGCAGGATGGAAGTGTAAGCTCAATAAACCCTTTCCTCCCCAACTTGCTTCTTGGTCATGATGTTTGTGTAGGAATAGAAACCCTGACTAAGACATATGGATTCTCTGACAAGGGATCACATCTGAAGATCTTCTAGGTCTGTGTAATCTGGCTGGACACAACTTTAATCCCTTTGGCTGGAATACAGTTATATCCTTAGTATACAGCTTTAATCACAAATACTGTAGGTAATGTGAGTTTGCAGAAGGAAACAGCAACATTTGAAAGTGATGTCTAATTGAGGGGCAGACAAAGTGGAGAATCAGAGAAAGATTTGACAGAATGAGTCAGAGATAGGATAAGCCCAACTCTCCTGAGAACAGAGAGGAAAGAGAGGCTACTGGAGAACAGCACAGAGTGAGTCAAGGTAGAGGGGTAGTTTAATGTGTGCAGTTCAGTTGAGTTCAAGCAGTTCAGTGGAGTTCAGTTGAGTTGAGTTTAGTGCAGTTCAGCTGAATGCAGTTGAGTTCAGTTGAGTTCCTGCAGTTCCGTTCAGTTCCATTCAGTTCATGCAGTCAGTGCAGTCAGTACAGTTCAGTTTGTGGGAAGTCAGAGGCAGTTTTTCCAAGCAGAGCAGCTCAGTGAGAAGCCAAGAGAAACCAGTTTGAATCAGTTACTTTGGAGAGGAGTTTTGAGCCAGAACAGCTGAGTTGAACCAGCCAGCCAGAGTTCAGAAAGAACTAGAAAGAGTGAACTTATTCAGAAGTAAGCCTCTGAGATGACAATTACATCTGTTGAGGCCTAGGTAAAATGTTAAGACCTATGTCACTGTTACCTGGCTAGCTTGTCATTGTAAGGAAATGTTCTCATATGTTTCATTTATTACTAGGAAACTTTCTAATGCCAAGTTGATTACATATTCTGTCTGTGCCACTGAAAACCAATTATGATAAAAATCAGTAGAACTGCTTTGTGTAGTTAGCTACAATAAGGTTGGACTGGAACTGACCACCCAGCAGCACTTTCTGTACCTATTTATAAGCTTTTATGGTATTTGCCAATATAAACTGACCCTAGGATGGACCCCAACATAAGAGATATTAGAAACTATTTGAAATAAGATTTCCATTTTTGAGTAGTGGTTGAGTAAAGGTTAAGTTCCCAAGACCTCCCTGGGAACTGACCTTTTAGCTGGCAGAAAGAGACATGTAAGTGGGCAACTGACACCCTGGTTGAAAAATTGGACATGAATGTTAGACAAGGCAAGTTCCCTGTGACAGTTGAATACCGCAACCAATGGGAACAGGATAAATGTACAACAAAGACATATTCCTAAGGAAATCCCCCTATCCCTAAATCCTGATTGGTAAAATAATTTGGCATAGATGTTTGTAGATCTTGGCCTTTAAGAGCCTAGGACTTTAACTCAGGGTCATGGCTCAGCTCCCAAGTCTGGACTGTGGCCCTGGTCAATCAGTCCTGGGGCGTATGCTCAATAAACTATCCCTATCTGACTGAGATCAGTGTTCATGTGGTTTGTGAGGCAGTTCCTGGACCATAACACATCTGGTGAATAAAAGTTACATTTACTCTTCTAGACATAGTGACTTCTATGTACAAATGAGAACTGCCTCAGCAAGAGCCATCATTGTGGATGTGTGAGGAGGTGCATTGCTCTGGAGGCCAAGACTGTTGGTTCTAGGATGCAGAAGCAATAACTGTCCTAATTCAACAGCTCTGTATGTGACTACTACACACCGGAGAAACACAAGTGGCTTGGCCCAGGGTTACATAAAGTTGGATGGGTAGGAAGGTGAGAAAGATCTAGGAGAAGTCGGGGCAGAGGAAAAACATGATTAAAATATATTGTATGAAAAAATAGTTTTAAAAAGCTTCCATACCTCTAGAATAAGAGAGAATATGTTGCAAGATATTTGATCACACTGTGAACCCCAAGATTGTGTTATTTACTTAAGATAGTTGCTTCTAGATGTGGTGTGGCTCAGTCCTTAGCACACACCTTTAATCCCTCTGGCTGGAGTACAGACATGCCCTTAGTACATACCTTTAATCCCAAAACAATAAAGGTAAAGTTAATTTTTAGAAAGAAGCACACATGTTTGAAAGTGATGTCTAATTGATTGGCAGACAAAGTGACAAATCAGAGAAAGATTGGACAGAATAGAATATACCCAATCCTCAGGAAAAGAGAGAGGAAGGGGAAGCTACTTAAGAGAGAGCAGTACAGAACAAAAAAAAAGAGAAACAAGTTTTATCAAGACAGTTGTACAGAGACAGCTGTTGGCATTTACTCTAGGCTCTGTCCCACAGTTACCCGGCAACAGCCAGGTATGCCTGACTCACTATAAAAGCGACTGCTTGCTCCTTCCTCTCTCTCTTGCTCTCTTGCTCTCGCTCCCACTCCGTATCCTCTTTCTCCCCATTCTCCTTCCCCCTCTCTCTCCATATGCTCATGGCCGGTCTGTTCTCTCTCTCTCTCTCTCTCTCTCTCTCTCTCTCTCTCTCTCTCTTTCTCTCTCTCTCTCTCTCTTTTTCTCTGTCTCTACTACCCTCTCAACTCCCCTCCCCATGCCCCGAATAAATTCTATTCTTTACTATACCATTGTGTATCTGGTCCCTCAGAGGAGGAAGGGATGCCTTGGCATGGACCCACAGAGGCACCCCTTCCCCCACACCTTACAACGGTGTCCCTACCAAACATATCCTTGGCCCCTCTTATCTTTTCATAAAACACAACAACAGGTTGCAGAGAACAAGCTAGACACAGGTTGAGTGAGCCAGAGAATGAGAAGGAGCCAAGATTAGAACAGATGGCTAGAGTTGGTTTAAGGCCAAGCAGAACAATTCAGGAAAAGTCCAGAGAAGCCAGATTGAATCTATCAGCTTGGAGAGGAGTTTAAGCCAGAACAGATGAGTTGAATCAGTCAGCCAAAGGTAGGAAAGAACTAGAAAGGGTGAGCATATTCAGCAGTAAGTCTCAGAGGCTGAAAACATTCTAGGCCTAGATGAGATTGTACAGAGGCCAGAAGCTTCCAGGACTAGGCCTAGGTTAGCAGACGGAGGCAGTACGGCTCCTAGATAGCAATTACATCAGGTGAATAAAGTTACTTTTACAGGAATGTTTTCAAATAATCTCATAGAGGGCATGCAAGTGAAATATGCAATTCAATTAGGAAGAGAAGCAACCTGGCCTGGCATTGTCACACACACCTATAATATCAATACTTTAGGGGCTAAAGAGGTCACATAGATCCTGTCTCAAAAAGGAAAAAAAAAGACTTCCTAATTAAAATGTGAGGAATTACCTAAATACTTAGATAAGTGAACAGCCAAAACAGGCGTGAAAACAAACACAAACCCCACTCCCCAGCATCATTATCCATTCAGTCAGTGTGTATCAAACCCAGACTGACAAAGTCCTTACCTGCCAGAGTGGCTGGAAGCCCCAGTTTATCATGAAGTTCAGTTTTGTAGTTCAGGAAATCTGTGTCCAAAGCCTTCAACTGAGCACCTGGTGCACACATCATGAACTGGGAGTTCAAGACACAGCACATCTCAAGTGACAGTGGGCTTCTGGCTCATCAGTTCAATTCATATCCCTTTCCATATCTTTGCAGGTTCCAGTCAACCAACAGGAAGTTCAGTGGGTATATTCACAAAGATCTCTCTGTTAACCTGTCTCACGTGGAATCCTTTTCAGTTTACGTATTATGCAATAGTCATTGTCAGGGACTGAACAAGCTTCAGCACAAAAAAAAGCTTTGCTGAGTTTTGATCTCTAGCATTGCATGAAATCAGATGTGGTGGTGCTCAGCTGTAATCCCAGCACTTAGGAAGTAGAGCCACGATGTCAGACATTCAAGATCATCCTCAGTTATATGGTGAGTTACATGCCAGCCTGAACTACATGAGACTATCTCAAAATAAAACTCACCACCCCACCTCACCACTACCACCACCACCACCACCACCACCACCACCACCACCACCACCAAACAACAAACACCTAGCAATTGCTAAATAAATCATGCATAGAGCTATTATTTACTCCATTAAAGGTACTCCAGGAGGAATGAAAGCAGGCATCTACCTAAAAGTTGTAGAAGGTAAAAGTTGAGAAAGGATATTCAAATAAGCATTGGCTATAATAGCAAAAGGAATATACAAACACAAATGACAATCAACTGATGAGTTAATGCGACAGGGCCTCTCCACACACTGAATATTACTCAGCTATAAGAACAGAGTACTGCCAGACGCTGGTGGCACACACTTTTAATCCCAGTACTTGGAAGGCAGCGGCAGGCAGATCTGAGTTTGAGGCCAACCTGGTCCACAGAGTGACAGCAAGAGCTACACTGGGAAATCCTATCTTAAAAATAAAAGTTTTGATACATGGATGGACTTTGGAAAATTATGCTACATCAAAGAAGTCATTTATACAAGCCCCCTCATTATACAAGACAGTGTGTAGGAAAAGTGCAGAACAGATAATGGATGTGTAGAGTCAAAGAGCTAATTAATGATGGCCCAGGGCAGGAGGATGTGAGCAAGGTGAGGGTGATGAGTGACAGCTAGTGGATCTGTGTGTGTGTGTGTGTGTGTGTGTGTGTGTGTCTATAATCATGTTCTCAACTGGGGTGATAGCTTCGTGACTCTAAAAATACTACAAACACTGAGTAAGGATGCTTTATGTGGTGGATGACATACTGTGTGGCTGATTGTTCAACAAGCTGTCTTTAAAGAGGCCCCAAAGTGATTTCAATGCTCAGCTAGAATTGAAAGATTCTCTCTGGGGCTAGAGAGGTGAGTAACAGTTAATCATTTTCACTGCTCTCACACAGGACCTAGGAACTGTTTCTAGCACCCATATTGGTTGGCTCACAACCACCTGTAATCCTAACTCCAAGGGGAATCCCATGGCCTCTGTGGGCATCTGTACTCACACGCACATACATATAAACAATTTAAAATAATAAAAAAAAAAATCTTTTGTTCCTTTATAAAAAAAATTCTATCCCCTTCCATGCTGAGCTGGCTCATGGTAGCTGGTTCAGGGTGGCAGAATGCAGACAGAGACACTCCTTAGGTTGTTCTTATCCTGGAGAAACCAGATCACTTTGGACATGATATAGTCATAACCGAGGGTTATGCAGATGTGTGGGCTACAGTCCTCCCAACCTCATGGTACCATGACAGGCTTGACAGGTGGCTGTACCAGCAGGGGAAGGCTCTATCTGCCCAGGGCCACTTCCAATCCAGGGAGGAAAAAGGGTAAGGGTGGTTCCTCAAACACACTGGACACTGGACCCTACAGACTCAGCACGGGCAGGGATAGTAATAACCTGGTCTGCTTGCTACAGTCCAAAGTGGACTATCCTTCAAGGAAACCCTGATGCCATTTATGGACAGATCTCAGAACTCGGGTATGGGCCTGTGAGAAGAAAGGGAGCCAGAGCACGGACTAACCTGTGGGTTTATTAAATTTAATGATGTTGACATGGTGTTAAATCAACAGGCAAAAGTCTATCTAGTGAGTAATGAGAAAATCAGTCACAGAATTTTAAATACAGATTAGTCTTCAAGGAGCAGTAAATCCAAGTTATATGTTTCTGATGACTGAGCAGGGGCACACAAAGTCTAGCTGACCACTCCAGCACATCTCAGGCATTTACAAAGCTTCTTAGAAGCCTCCTTCCATCTTAGGGTAATACCTGAAGCCCCTATAGGCTATGAGAAACTGGATTTTTCAGGAAAACAGCTCCAATAAGTTGGAAATGTGTGTTGTGTGTAATGTCACCTCCAGGTGCCCACACAGTATTGATTCTAAGATTCCCCTAAGGATATAACCAAATCTATAGATGTTCATCTTTTGCATTTAATGGCACCTTAAAACCTATCTCCTATGCACACCCTTTTGTGTGCCATAAATAATCTCTAGATTACTAATGCAGTGTAAATACTATATTACTTAAGTAACTGTTATGGTTTAGAGAATGAACAACTAGTAATTCAATAAAAATAGTTTTCTTATTTAAGAAATGATGGCAATAAAAGAGGTCAGGACTTGTTGGTCTCTGGACACCTTTAACCTGTGGTTGTGGACAGCCATTGATGTAGAAGGCAGTGAAGGGCTGAACACACATGAGTGCGTATAAGGAACTGGCTCCTTTGGTCTTTTTTTTTCCCCCCCCGAGAAACAACAGTAACTCAATTGCTGAGCGCAACAACTAAAATCCTAATCTTGTAAGCCTTAATAAATCTAAATCCTCCAGAGGCGAATCCTGATGGATCTGCCATTGAAACCGGGAGACACTAGTAGCTACATCTTACCCTCACACTGTCCCCATCCAAAAAGGACCCTCTCTCTCTCCTCCTCCTCTCTTCCCCTACCCAATCTGGAAGTCCCTCCTACTTGCCTAGTGATTGGCTCCTTTATTCATTAGGGGATTGCTTCACAATAAGTCACCTGAGTATGTGACTCACTCCTTGTCTGCAGCACCTCCCAGGAGAGCAGAATTAGCATCAAAATACAAACAGCACCAGCACCAGCCACAACACTTTCCCCTTTCTGTTCTGGTTTTGGTTTGGTTTGGTTTGGTTTTTTTGAGTCAGGGTTTCTCTGTATAGCCTTGGCTGTCTTGGAACTGACTTTGTAGACCAGGCTGGCCTCGAATTCAGATATCTGCCTGCCTCTGTCTCCCAAGTGCTGGGATTAAAGGCATGTGCCACCACTGCCTGGCTCCCCCTTTCTGTTCTAATAAAAAACAAAACCTTTCTCTCAAATATAAATAGAGCACAACTATTACCATTTTGTAATTTATAAAGTACAAGATAGACCCAACACCCAGTCCATCATTTATGTCATAAAGATAGAACATTGTCATTTATCCTAAATTAAAAGACTTATAATTCTACCCTGACTTATGTCCTGGCTTTAGATTGTATGCCATCTGAAAGCCATCCTCTCAAATCTGTTCTCTCAAAGTAAATATCCTGGGTTGGCTATGAGACTATAAGTTGTTTTTCAACTCCATCAGAAGTCCAAGAATGACCAACATATCTGAAGATACAGGAAGCCTAACACAGCTTCCAGAACTGAGATAAATTGTAGAGACAGCTGCCTCCCTATAGAGCCCTAGTAAGTCAGGAAGTTGGAGCATCAGCCTTCAGCCTCCTGGCCCAGGATCATCTGACAGACCTTTGAGATACAGGAATAGTAAAGACTAGCCTATTCTTTCTCAGCAGAACTAAGCTGTCCTAACCTGTAAATTGTGTCCTTTCAAGAACAGTATAGGTCTGCAGGAGAGAAAGGTAATTTCTGCCCAGTGGCCACCTAGTCACAAATGTACAGCCTCATCTGGAGGTAAGATATTCAGTTGCTTCTTTGAATCCATGAATGGGAAGCTGTTAGGAGCAGATTTGTCTCAACAAGTGAATAAATAACATTAAATGTCATGTTCTTTGGATTTCTAATGTTTTCGAAAAACAACTATCTATGTAAAGTAATCTGGACTGTTCTTTGCTAACTACTCTCAGCTATTTCTAATTAAATATCTTGAAAACACCCTAACAATAAACTCAGAGTCATGAATTTGCTATTTGGCCCTTAACTCACAGGCTAGATCATCTCAGATCATTTTATAATAACAGTTATAGAAGGACTGGGTCTAAGCCCAGCACTTTAAAAATTTTTGTACCAATAGAAGAAATTTATACCAATGAAAACCTTGATTTTGCATCAAAATAAATTCTGTACCAAAATAAAAAATTATGACTTCAACTTAGTAATAAATATAAAGTTTTCTACCAATAGAGATTATGGCTATACAATAAATTCTAGCTATTTCCTCCCTGTTCCACTTATGACTATTTCTAAATTCCCTAGAAAAACAACCTATAATAACCACCTCCAGCCCCAAAGCCCAGGGAACTGGGACAGCAACTCTTCAAACTTTTTCAAGCTGAATATGGGCATTGAGATATTTTTGAAAGGGGAAAAGGGGTAGAGAAAATGGGGGAGTTGGTTGGCCTTAGTCTCTGATGTCTGTATCCTGACTGAATACGACTGAAAGTCCAAGACATCAGGAGTTCAAGCAGGTCAGTTCAGCATGTCTGACGAGAAGATCCACCATGGCTGAATATTATGTAATATACAAATCTCAAAACAAAATTTTAGTATCACCAAGATAACTTTTTTGTTTGATTCTCCAGAATGTAGTTCTCTGGGGGTCTCCTCTATCAAATCTGATCCATATTACTCTGGACAGTGTAATCATCTTTTCTAAAAATGCAAAGACAAAACCTTTCTCCCAAATCAGCATATCCTTGAGCCAGTAACCGGAATAATATAATCACAAAATTCAAAATCACACCCATTTTAAAAATTAAAATAACCAATACAAAATGAAGTAAACTAAAATACTGTATGTCCTATTCTTAGACCTTTTCTATTTTGCCAAGCAGGATAATAACCCAAGATTCCCATGGAGCCCACATTAGACAGAATTTGAATATCCTGTGAGGCGTATTAGAGCAATATATCTTTATACCATCTTTCTGTTTGGCTCTCTGCCTAGAGCAGCCATCTTGTTATACCATCTATCTGTTTGGCTTTCTGCCTGGAGCCACAGACATTATTAATTAATACCTGTTCACTGCCCTTTCTACTTGGAGTCAGTGACTAATTTTCCCTATCCTAGTTTTGAACTGTGGGCAAAATTCCCCACATGATTCGGACAAACTCTGTATATAAATCTATTCTAAAAGCAAATAATCCCAATGTCATAAATTCACAGTTAAATCAATATCTACCCCAAGATGTGAGCTTTTTCATCTGGCTCTCTGACTCAGAGAAGCCATCTTGTCTCTTTCCACAGCAGGGGACCTCAGAGCCTGCTTTGTTTCAATTACCATGCTTGAGTCCACATAACTGGTTCAGCACTACCCAGCTACTCACTTAAAAAAAAGAATCAAACTCTAACTCTCAGGCTAATAATCTTAAATTTCTAGAGGATTCTTGCCCAACACATTGGTTCACCACCTATTGCGGGAAATATTAAAAAATTGGACCAGCAAGTTCCCATGCTTATGTGGGCAACTCTCTGTTCCAGCCGCCTGGCCGGCCATGTGCTGGTGGGCAATGGCTGACCTGTTTTATCTCATGGAGCCTCTGACTCAGTGCTCCGCAATCTCTCCATCCAGTTCACTAGGTTCCCACTGGCAGGTCACTACCATGCCAGCTCCATGCTTCAAATCCTCCATGGCCTTAGTGGTGCACATCAAGCAAACCCACACTTTGCCACCATACCTTTCTCTCTTGAACCCAGATGAGCCACCACAAAAACAAAAACAAAAACAAAAACAAAAACAAAAAAACAAAACAAAAAAAACCAAAAAAAAACACCACACAAACTTAGTTCAGAAGCAACGGTAACTCAATTGCTGGGTAAAACAACTAAAATCCTAATCTTGTAAGCCTTAATAAATCTATATCCTCCAGAGGCAAATCCTGATGGATCCACCATTGAAACTGGGAGACATTAGAAGCTACATCTTACCCTCATGCTGTCCCCATCCAAAAGAGGCTCCTTTGGTTTTAAGCTCTGCCATAGGCATGCTGAAGACTGAGCATTGCTCAGTGTTGCTCAAGTGAGAGTTCAAAGCCCCAAGAATGAAGAGACTTGGTTATGTGAGTTGACGCTTGGGCCCTGTGATGGTTTATATATGCTTAGCCCAGGGAGTGCCACTGTTGGGAGATGTGGCCTTGTTGGAGTAGGTTTGGCCTTGTGAGTGTGGGCTTTAATACCTTAGTTTTAGCTGCCTGGGAGCCAGTATTCTGCTAGTAGCCTTCAGATGAAGATGTAGAACTCTCAGCTCCTCCTGTACCATGCTTGCCTGGATGCTGCCATGTTCCTGCCTTGATGACAGCAAATGAAGAAGACACTTGAAAGCAATCTCTTATCTCCATGCATGCACGTATTCACCACATCCCACACACTTAGACATACACATACATACGCACACACATACATATATATACACACACCACACACACATACATACATGCATACATACATACATATACACATACCACACATATACATACATATACACACATACACTGCACACACACATACATACATACATGTTCCTTACCTCTGAACCTGTAAGCTAGCCCCAATTAAATGTTGGCCTT
Organism: Uromys caudimaculatus; assembly: GCA_028551405.1. Classification (NCBI taxonomy): domain Eukaryota; kingdom Metazoa; phylum Chordata; class Mammalia; order Rodentia; family Muridae; genus Uromys; species Uromys caudimaculatus. The sequence continues at coordinate 52,159,039 of CM052708.1, forward strand.
TATAAGACTTGCTTTGGTCATGGTGTCTGTTCACATCAGTAAAACCCTAACTAAGACAGGCCCAAAGGTAAGAAAAAACTAGTTTCTCCAAAGACAGACAGGCAGTAGGAGCCTTGGTTTTCATCTCTCTCTCTCTCTCTCTCTCTCTCTCTCTCTCTCTCTCTCTCTGAGCATAGTGTAGTATAGTGTATGTGAGTATGTGGTATGTATGAGTGGGCTGTGTGATATGTGTGATGTGTATATGTGTGTGTGGTATGTGAGTATAGTATATGCATGTGGTATATGTGCCATGTGAATGTGTGGTATGTGCAGATATGTGATGTATGTGTATGGTATGTGATGTATGTGTGTGTGAGGAGTGTGGTATATGTGTGTGGTATGTGTGTATATATATATATATATATATGTATATGTGTGTGAGTGTATGGTGTGTGTATATATGTATGTGTGTGTGGTATGTATGTATATGTATGTACATGTGTGGTGTGTGTATATATATGTATGCATGTATGTATGCATGTACGTATGTGTGTGGTGTGAATATGTATGTGTGAGTGTGTTTGTGTGAGCATATGGAGTGTGTGTATATATGTATGTATGTATGTGTGTGTGCAGTGTATGTGTGTCTATGTATGTATATGTGTGGTATGTGTACATATATGTATGTGTGCATGTACGTATGTGTGTGGTGTGTGTATATATATGTATGTGTGTGCGTATGTATGTGTATGTCTAAGTGTGTGGGATGTGGTGAATACGTGCATGCACGGAGATAAGAGATTGCTTTCAAGTGTCTTCTTCATTTGCCGTCATATTTTATTGACTCAGGGTCTCTCACAGAACCTGAGGCTTGCTGTTTCAGAGACTGGCTGGCCACTGAGTCCCTGGGGCCTCTCAATGTTGGGATGTAGGCATGTGCTACCATGCTTTGTTTTTATTTGGGTGCCAAAGCTCTGAACTTCTGTCTTCACATTCATAGCCAGCACTTTACCCCGAAGGCCCACCCCATTGTCATCTTTTGCTCTATTTAGATCTTCAACAGATTAGATGGGGCCCATTAACATTGAGGGGGCAACCCAGTCTACTACTTGAACCCAATATTCACTTCCTCCAGAAACAGCCTCACAGACACACTCAGAACACTGTTTGACCAAATGTCTGGGTATCCTGTGGTTTTGACAAGTAAATTTATAAAATTACCCATCATAACTCTCTAGGTTCTGATCAAATCTGCCCTTACACTGTAACACTATGTCACTTTACAGATTGTGGGTTTGGGGTCTTAATCATGGTATCTCTGCCCACTCACGGCGGTGTGTCTGAGCAAGGATCTCCCATGGGACTGAAAACTGGACAAAGGCCAAGAATGCATGAGACCCCTGTGGCACCGCAAGTAGAGGCGGATCTCACAGTGGTAAGATCATTGCGTGCCAGAGCAGATGGAGGTTTCACGAACCTAAAGAAGCTTTCAAATGATCAGCTCACTCTTCTTCCAGGAACAGGAGAGAGGGTTGATCCCACTGAGAAAGCAGTGTGATCAAAGTCACAGATCAGGGCACTGCTGTGAAGGAATGGTTGGAGCAACAGGCAGGAAACAGCCCATGCAAAGCACAGCACACTGGGAATCAGAGAGAGCCAGACAGGGCATCTGAGAAATTCTAAGGAAGAATTGAGACTTCCTGTAAATAAGAGCAGGAAGCCATATCACTGAGCCAGGGGTTCCCTCAACAAAGACCTTCTAGAAAAAGCCATCTGCTTTTCAACTTAATTCTTAGCTATGAATGGCTCCTACAGTTAGTCACTATGAAACCATAATTAAATGTATCTCACTAAATGGGAACGAGGTCGCTAACAACAAAAATTCTATTTTCATTCTGTTCTTCATGTACCAGAGAGAATTCAGAATAAACTCTCCAGGTTTTGTGTGAATTTAAGAAACATGTGCCATTTTTACATACGGGAAAGTGAGGCAGAGTACAGAGCATGGAATAACAGCATATACTTTCTCCTCGTACGCCTGATGTAGGAACAATCATTAAAATTCACCTTTAATAGTCTGTGATAATATTGCCATCATTCCTGGAACATGATTGACTCTGAGGATATTTCATTTATTTATTTATTTTTTATATGTAGCCAAACGATTTGGGGAAATGTTTTTTGTTTTTTTGTTTTTTTGTTTTTTTAATCATTGAACAACTGCAACATGCTCCTTGCTTACATTTTACTGGTGTAACTTCTCCCCAGCGCCTGCTCAGAAAGCAGAGCTTAATAATTGCCATCTTCTCATTCAGTTCCGGGAGCCAAGCAGAGAAACACAAGAATTATTTTATGCCGGCAGTTCTCAGAACTTCTGTATGGGAGGAACATTCATTCCTATGTCTCGGGTTCTGAGACCTCCTCAAATGGAGTCCGGCGCCATCTCCAGCTCTGTAGCAAACTACAAACAGAGAAACAAACCCAGAGAAGCTGTATCATTGGTGCTGTATTTATAATTTCTGTAGGATCAGACGATTGCCTTGTGGTATCTGAAGATCAATTTGAATGGGAATATCCATGTGTTTACACCTTACAAGGCTGACATCTATATCTGCAAGAAACTTCATCCAGGATGTTCATCCTCCCTATAAATGTCCGAACAGATCCTTTTAAAGACACGAGGGGGGCAGAGCAGGTGGGGTGGGCAGATTCTGAAAGGCAGCCATGTCCCAGTGGGGAGAATTCATCTACTGGTATTCACTTAACCGCTCACTGAAATTACATATAGCTTTTCAGTCCCTCCGTTCTCCTCTCTTCCTGCCCTTTTTTTTCTTTCCCCCTTTCCTCTTCCTTTAAAGTCCTTATTTCTTTTTAAATTGATGATTACTAATTATGTCTATTCATGGAATACAAAGTGATGTTTTGGTTTGTGTGTACATTGTTAAAACCTTCAGTTCAAGGGTCATACTGCTCTTGAATGTGCCTGATCTTTTCCGGCTCTGAGGCTAAACAGATCGCACATGGTTAGTTCTCAGATGGGAGGCCACCTGGAAATACTGGCTGTGGTGACAATTTTGGAGTTTTGGTTTCTTTAAAAAGCACAGAAATATTGTAAGAGTATGTTTTTGGTTCAATCCCAGGTATGGGCTATGGAACTGCTTCAGATTGTCCACAGCAGCTATGATTTGCCTCAGTGCACTAGCAGGGCTGTGATTTGGCCAGTTGCAGATAGTTTCTGTGATTATGTGATGGTTGGAATTCTGGGGACTTTTCAGAGGGTATATAAATGCTAGGGCCTTGAGAAGCAGAATGGGTTGTTGGTTGTTGGTTGGCTGCTGCTGGTTGTTGTTGATGGCTGTTTGTCAAGTAGTTCTGCACAAAGAAGAAACAACAACAACAAGAAATTAGATATTCTGATTGGGAAGATCAAAGTTGCCCCAAGAAACTTGATGCGGCTAGTCAGCAGGAAGTAGTCTCGGTAGTTGTCCCTTTTCTTTCCCTTTCTCTCCTACCTAGTGTTAGGTGGTTGAAAGGTGGGGAAAAGGGTGGAGAGAAAGGAAAGAAAAAAGAACCCACAAAGTAGCAAACATCAGCTACAACTGTGTTGTAGGCTTCCTGGGCTTGGTAGTACACACCCTTAATCCCAGCTCTTGGAAGGCAGAGCAGAAGAATCTCTAAATTCAAAGTCAGCTTAGTTTACAGAATGACAGGTAGGGTTACACAAGAAACCCTGTCTCAACAAAGCAGAAAAGAAAATTCAGTTCAGTGGATTAATATATCAATTACCCCAGCAATTTTGTGTTGAGGCGGAAAAGCTATTCTTTCAGGGCTGGAGAGATGGTTCAGCTGTTCGGAGAACTAGCTGCTCTTGCAGAGGACTAAGGTTTGGTTTACAGCACCTATATGTGGTTCCCAAGTACCAATAATTCCCATTTCAGGGGATCCAAGCACCCTTTCTGTGCTTAGCAGGCACTAGGCAGGCATGTGACATACATACACACAGAGCAGCAAACACTCATATACATAAAAACAAACAAATGAATAACTAAAAAAAATACCTATTTTTACTGCAGGGTACTAGGTCCCTCTTGAACCTAGGTGCTCTTAACCTACACCAGTCACCTGCTTACCACTGTTCCCCTCTTGCTTGCTATCTATGAGATCTGCATTTTTAAGACTCCATCTGTGTGGGAGATGACAGAGTTTTTGCCTTTCTGGGCTTGGCTTCTTTCACTGCTGAAGCCTTGGCCTCACATACCAAGACTCTGTTTTAATTGTTGTGGAGTGCAGCCTTGGCATCTAGACTTTTCCAAGGACTCCAGATGATTTTCACATACACCCAGGCTTAGGCCCTGATGAAGCAGTCCTAAGTTCAAGTGGAGCCTTAGCTGCTGCCGTGGTGTGTGTGTGTGTGTGTGTGTGTGTGTGTGTGTGTGTACGCACGCATGCGCATGCATGCCGGAGGCATCACGTGGCCTGGTTGAAACTTCTTCCTGTGTGTGAAAAGCAACAAACAGCCTTCTCCTACAGGGTCATGGAAAGCATCAAATGAGATAATGGGTGTGAAATTTCACTGAACTCTAAAGGATCATCAACAGATAAGTGGATGAGGAAAATGTGGTCCGTGTTCACAGTGAAATTTTATTCAGCCCTAAAGAAAAATAAAATTGGAAAGAAAATGGATAGAGCTGGAAATATCTTAAGTGATATGAATGCCCCCGGGAGAAGCAAATGCCTCCTCTCATACACAGAGCCTGGATTCCAGTCATATATGAACATCTGTGTGCGAGGCCAGGGCACAAGAAAGCAGACCATGAGATGGGAAGAAAAAAAGGTTTGAGGGAAGAAGGTGAGAGGATAATAGGACCCATGTGTTATGAGAGCAGAAGGTCAGACACAGCGGATGGGAGGGTCCAGGTGGGTGGGGGACAGAGAGATTGAGAGAAGTGCAGAATGTATGAAATAGAAACTAAGTATGCAGACACTATAAGGGAACTTGTTATTTATAAACTAAGTATGCAGATGCTATAAGGAAACTTGCTACTTTGTATGCGAATTGAAAACTAAATAAATTGGGCTGACAAGTTGGTAAAGGTGCTTGCTATCAAGCCTGACAACCTGAGTTTAATCCTCAGAACTTACATGGTGGAAGGAAAGAACTGGGTCCCTTGAGTTGTCCTCTGACGAGACTTGCAGACACACACACACACACACACACACACACACACACACACACACACACACACACACACGCACACGCACACACACACATGCACACGCACACTTACAAAAGTAATACAAAGAAAAAAAAAACAAATTAAAAAGTATATAAAGGATTCTACAATTTTACATCCCTAGGGATATACTGGAATTCTTTTCCCCTAGAGAAACATTTTAACAATCTAATTTGCAAAAACAAAAACAAAAACAAAACAACCCCTCCGAAAAATAAAAATAAAAACCCCCAAACCAAACACATAAACAAACCTTTGCTGAAGTCACCTTAACAGAAAACAAATGTCCTATCAATGGTTAAGACTCATCTCCCAGGAGAATATTTAAATATCATTAATGAAGCAGATACAGATGTGATTTATAATTCTCCAAAATTTCCTTTTCAAAAAAAAATTTCTCTTAGTGGGTAAAGGAAGTAAGCATTCTGGCTGCAGTATTTTATCTTGACATAAATTGGATGAAGATTTTTTTTTTTTAAGTCACAGATAGACTATAGAAAATGAACCCTTGAGTATGAAGAATTCTCCAGGGGTCAGGGGACTTCAGCAAATAGAAATTCATGAGGATGAAGAAAGAGAGGTGGGCCATGCAGTTGGCAGCATCGAGGGAGACTGAGATACATGCCTGAATGGTGTCTGCAGAGAACTGGTCAATGGAATCTGGGGCGGTGTGAATGAAAATGGCCCCATAGACTCAGAGAGTGACACTATTAGGAGGTGTGGCCTTATTGGAGGAGATGTGGCCTTGTTGGAAGAAGTGTGTCGCTTTGGGATCAGGCTTTGAGGTCTCCTACGGTCAAGCTATACCCAGCATGGACAGTTTCCTTCTGCTGCCTGTGGATCAAGATGCAGAACTTTCAGCTCCTTGTTTAGCACCAGAGTCGCCATGGTCACGGTGTCTCTTCACTGCCATGGAAACCCTAAGACAGAGTCCAAGGAAGTGAAGAATTGCCAAAGAGGCAGATGAAGGGAGGAAGCACCACATGAAGGGAGTCTGAGGCCAAAGGAGGCTTTTCCATAAGATCCTGGAGTCGCTTGAACACCAGCAGATGTGATGTCTGGGATAAGGGCAGAGGCTGAAGAAAAAGGCTCACTGTGGATGAGATCTTCTAGAAGGGTTGATGAAAAGCAGCCTCAAAGGAGAGGTTCTTGATGCGAAGAGGGCCCACACATCTGTAACAAGAGGGGAACAGAGACAATGGGCAAGGTTGGCTGCTGCTCATAAATGTGAAGATCCAAAGGTTGTGACCCTGTGAGTGAGGTGTGAAGGCTGGGAGAAGAATGCTTCAACACGGGGGGGGGGGTGGGGTGGGGAAGGAGACCAGAGTGCTAGAGCGGTGGTTCTCAACCTGTGGGTCGAGACCCTTGGGGGGGGGAGTCACGCATCAGATGACCTGCATAGCAGATATTTACATCACGGTTTGTAACAGTAGCAAAATTACAGTTATGAAGTAGCAACTGAAGGAGTTTTACGGTTGGGGGTCACCACAGCACGGGAACTGTGTTCAAGGGTCGCAGCGTCAGGGAGGTTGAGAGCCACCGTGCTGGAATGCGGGAAGCAGACACATTGTGAAGCGAGAACGGAGGCTCGTGGGTGTTCAGTGCCAGTTCCTTCATGATGGTCAGAGTGTCTGAGGTCAGCGAGTCCTGGGATGGATCCATCAGAACGGGCATGGGAGTGCGGCTTGTTAGGTTCAACAGAACGAGGATTTTGAGTAGGAAGGGTCGTGAAGAACTTATATCAAAGGGGCTGCCTTCAGGCAACATTTAATGAGCTGTTTTCTGGTGGGAGAGCATACAGAATGATTCGTAATGGAGTTTACATGATGAACATCTCCTGAAGGTCTGTGTGCTAAAGGCTCTGTTCCCAGGGTGGGGCTACTGGGAGATTGTAGGGTTTTTAGAAGGTGGGTGTTAATGAAAGGTCTCGGGTCATGTGGGTCCTGCCACCTAGAAAGAATTGTGGCACCCCTACCTGCTCTGGTTCCTCTCCCTCTCTCCTGCTACAATCCAGTGCTCTCACCAGAGGCCAAAATCAATGATACCACATATCATGGACTTGAACTCCCACCATGGACCAAAAATATAGCTCCTTTTATTTCATAAGTAGTTTGTAGAAGGTATTTCTTTATAATACTGGAAAACTGACTAGGGTGTTATGGTAGAAACCCCTCTTTCCTTAAATCAGCACACGATAATTGTCCTTTCTCTAGAAAGGGCTAGATTTGGGGGTGGAACCAGCTAGATAGGCTCAAAACAGGCAGTGGTGTCCAGTGTGCTCTAATCATTAACATACATCAGAGATACAACAGCAGTCAGCTCTGGTTTCCCCACTGTATCATTGCTGGTATTTGGTGGAAGGGTGGCTGTCTGAAGAACGAGTCAGCAGAACCTGCACCTATGACCTTGTTTGGAAAAACAATGTTCAAAGATGGAATTAAGAACTTTGAGATGAGATCATCCTTAAATCCAATGACAGTGACCTTATAAAACGAAACAAGGGGGGAGCACACGGAGGAGGAGGTCACATGAACACGGAGGGGAGGTGAGAATTATACCGACATAAACTGAGGGGTACCCGGAGCTGCCAGGAGCTGGCAAAGGTGGAGAAGAAATCTTCCTCGGAGCCTCTGAAAGGTGCACAGCCCCAGTGACACTCTGACCTCTGCTCCTGACTTCCATAATGGAGGGGAAATGAGTTTCAGTTGTGGTAAGGCACCAAGTTTACAGTAATTTGTTAGAGCCTCTGCACGAATAAAGCTGTCAATGTAAATATAGGCCCTGCTTCCAGGAAAATGAATAGTGTCCCCAATTAAATAAGAAAGTAATAAAAATAGTAAATCTCGCCTGTTCTTGTCTAGGTGGGTCGAGTCGTCCCATGGAATGCTTCCAGCAGCTTGTAAGACCACACACCAACCCTTATCCACCATGAGGGCATCAGCAGAGCCATCAAAGTCTGACATTACATGCTACATGGTCTGTTCTCTAGTAAGAAGGTGCCTCATTTTTTCAATGTTAAAGAGAGTAATAAAATTTCATCTGAGAATTTTGTTTTTCAGGAAAATGAAGGGGAAAAACCAACAACCCTCAAAGAAGAGGACAATGATGGTCTGTCTTAGGCTTTTTAGTTTTTTTAGTGAAAAAAATTAGCCAATACTTTTGCTCTTGCTCTTCCCCACCCCCAGACCCACCATCATGGTTGGGCATTCCTGGCACAGAAGTCAATTCTCACCTCAGTCTCAAGGAGAAGCTGAAGTGGAGCAACATTTGACCTTTTGTTGTCTGAGGTAGTGATACCAAGATGCCAGATGAAGACAGACTGACTAGAGCAGTGCTCTCATCCATGCCAAAGAAAGAAGCTACAGTTCCACTGGCCCTGCCATCAGTATGAATATCTATCAAGTTGCACGGCCTGGAGTCTGACAGTCCCTGGATTGTGTAAATGGCACCAGAGTAAGAGTTCCAGTCCATCCCCACTCTCCTGCTCTGCCTTCCAGGATGTGGGAAGAGACACAGTGTAAGATCTGGAAATTGAGGTGTCAGGTGTGATGTATTTGTGTATGTGTGTGTGTGTGTGTGTGTGTGTGTGTGTGTGTGTGTGTGTCTATGTGTGTGTGTATATAAATATGTTTATGATATGTGTATAAGGATGCATGTGTGCTTGTGTGTGGAGACTTCCTTAATCTGTTGTCTTCCTTAATTGATCATATCCACTTATGTTTTGTAGCAGGTTTTCCACTGAACCTGGAGCTCACAGATTCAGCTAGACTGGCTGGCCAGCAAGCCTCCGGGAGTCCTCCCATCTCTGCCTCTTCTGTGCTGGGACCATGTGGGTGTAGGGATCTAAATGTGGTTCTTTGTGTTTCACAACAAGTTCTTTATGGACTGGTCCATGCGTCTGCCCTCCAAGGCACCTATAGATTTGATATTGACTACCCTACAATGGAGAACGGCTTCACCTCAAGTGTGTGTGTGTGTGGGGGGGGGCGGTGGTGTATTTCTGTCCTGCCTTTGAACTTCTTGTAAGGAATCCCATTGAAGAGCTGAATGTTGGCTGGAACACCAAGAAGTAGGAATAGAAAGACCCAAGGCCTGCGGAGGTAGTCAAGACCATGGAAGATGTAAACATCTGAGCTCATGACCACAAGTAAATGTGATGGGCTCATTTAGCAGCCCAAGAACTGAATGTGGACAGCCGAAAAACAGAGCCGGGAGGCATTATAAATTGCATACCTTTGGGCTGGGGAGATAAATCAGTGGGTGGATCACTTGCTGTGTAAGCTGGCCTAAATTTGAATTCCTGGAAACCATATAAAAACCAGGCATGGTAGCCAGTCTGTAGCCATAACACTCCTACAGGAAGTTAGAAGATGAAGACAAGAAAATCCCCCAAATTTCACTGGACAGCCAGATTGGGGTACTGAGCTGGGGAGCGTCCCTCAAACAAGGTAGAAATAAGGTTCAACACCTGAAGTTGTCCTCTGACCTCCATACTCGTGAACATGCACAAACAATACACACAAATAAGTAAGCAAACAAATAAAGTAGTTCTGATTATAACATAAACAAATAAATCTGGGTCTTATTACCACTCAATATGGGAATATTACTTAAGAATTAATAACAAGAAAAATACAGATTAATAAGAAGAAAAATATATATTGGAACCCAGAGATCTGAAGAATTGACTGTGTGTACTGTCCTGCACTTCCATCTCCAGTCTTTCACCTAACTTACTGGTGGAGGCTAGGGCAGGGGCCCAAAGCCTCCCTAGCATGAAGTCTAGGTAGGGAAAGCATCATGTCTATTTTCAAGTATCCTATAACTGCTCATGGGAAAAATGGCATGTTTGTCTTATCGTTTAATAGACTTGAACGGCTAACCCATACTTATGATCACTGATACCAGGCTGGCATTTGAATTCTCTGTTGGAACTTGTCAGCTGACAATGCTCCTGCCTTAACAGTGAATGTGTCAGAAAATCAAAATATTTTCCTTCCCAGCAAAACAAAACAAGAAAATAGGTTTATTTCATCCTTAGTTGAACAGCAAACACTGTCTAGTTCCATGACGAACAGAGAGTGAGTGGGTCTAGGAAAGTGAGTGTTCCGCTTGGCACAAGCAGCAAGCACCTCCGTGCAACCAATGGAAACAGCCGGATACTATCCAGTGCTGGAGCAGTTTCTGGACACTGTGTATCAGCTTGGCCCAGCTTGTTGGTGGGCAGAGGGGCTTAGCTCTTTCAGAGCCTGTGATCAAGGAACATGGATGGGAAGGAAGAGAGGGAAAGGGGGTTAGTGTTTATTATCCTGTGAGATGATACGGAGTTAAAGCACACTCAGAATCCTGTGTAGTTAAGGAGCAAAGCTGAAAATGAAAAGATCCATCAAGACTGGCTCATGAGGTAGCTCCGTCTTTCCCCTCACTTTTTTACAGATTGTGTGATACATTTATCACTTACTCTAAAAATATTGTCATTCTATTATTAAAAATTGGTCCACTGAATTTTTTTAAAAGTGAGTTTCATGGCTGGGGTGATAGCGAAGTATGGCGATATGAGATCAACACTCAAACATCCATCCATGTAAAGAGAAAGAGACCACACAAAGGAAGCAAAAACTGAAATGAAATAAGATAAAGGCAAGGTGACTAGTACTTACAACACCAGCACTGAGAAAGTAGAGACAGGCAGATCCCTGGACTCAATGACCAGGAATCAATTGGTACCAGCGTAGTGGGGTATTCCTGGGACAACCTGACCATGTTTTGGAGAGTACTGTGGAAGGACTTTGGAACTTTGGGCTAGAAGATCCATTCAATGTTAAGAGCTCTGTGGGATGTTGTGTAGGAGCTTGGAAGATAATGTTGAGAACAGTGCAGAAGATGGAGGCCTGGCTTGTGAAATTTCGGAGGGAAGATTAAAGACTTATCAGGGCCATTGCTATTTTGAGCATGAAGGTTCTGTGGTTTTGGTTAGCTGGGGCTGAAGGATCGGATCACCTGTGATTAACAAGATACCAGAACTACTCAAAAGCACATTCTATCTCAAAGACACATCCCAATACACACACACACACACACACACACACACACACACACACACACACACACACACACACACGGACACAGACACATAGATTCCTCAACCATGCCTGCCATCTTGGTGCTTTGAGTCTTCCCACACACCCATTTCCCTTTGACCCTTTACCATCAAAGAAGGAACCTTTGATTCCAGTTGACAATACTAGCTTATACTCTTTCTCCAAGGAAACTATCACTTGTGGAAGAATCATGGAGGAGACCACATGCCCACACATATATAGTCAGTCAATGAATGGGCTTAGTAAAACCACTTCCTTACACTGAAAAACATGAGCAGCGACTCTTCCTTGGCTAAAAACAGACTGCAGGCAATGCATTTTCAAGAACTAAAATATGTTAGAATCAGCAGGGTCCCTGAGAAGGTGTCATCTGGTCTTCTCATCTTCCTTTATGTTATCTGCTAGTGCACTTAAGGCCACATGCTGGGGATGAGCTTTCTTCAGAAGTGTGTGAATGAGAAATAGTCTCCATCATGCTCCTTAAAAAAATGGCACTCTGGCTGGGTGTGGTGGAGCAGGCCTTTAATCCCAGCACTCAGGAGGCAGAGGCAGAGGCAGAGGCAGAGGCAGAGGCAGAGGCAGAGGCAGGGGTAGGGGCAGGGGCAGGGGCAGGGGAAGGGGCAGGGGCAGGGGCAGGGGCAGGTGAATCTCTGTGTGTTTGAGGACAGCATGGTCTACAAAAAGTTCCAGGGCAGCCAGGTCTACACAGAGAAACCTTATCTCAAAAAACAAAACAAACAAACAAACAAACAAACAAACAAACAAAAAACTCAAAACAACAGAAAAAGGTATCTCTTTCACTTTTTAAAAAAAAAAACAAACCAACAAAAAACAAAAAAATGTTTATTCCCACCTTATGGATCCAGACACTGGTATTAATGTTCTGCACTTAGTAATTTATTTAACTTTCAAGACACATCATTCAAAGTTTATATCACTTTGATCTGATCTGATTTTACAGAGAAGCAAGTGACAATTGATCAGCTCTCTTGGCTGACACTCTTAGCCACCAGGCTGTCCTTACACCATCCTGCCTCTTCTAGAGTCTTGTTCATGAGGATTCTCTTAAGCGCTCTCTTCCTTTGAGTCCTTCTTCCCATAATTTTCTTTGCATTTCTCAGAAAGTTGAATGATTTTCTAAGCCCTGTACAGTGAGTGCAACTGAACTCAGAATCTGGTCTCAAATCTTATTATCTTTAATGACATCACACAACTGAATATAGCTAAAGTTTTCAACTTTGGAAAGATTGGCTCTGAAGCAAAATAGCTGGCACTATTTCACTTTTTTCAGAAATACATTCCAGATGGATTTAAGAATTAAATCCTGTGAAGGAAACCATAAAAGTACTGGAGGAAGTTTGGGTGAATATTTATGTAATCTTGGGGTAACAAAGGCCATTCTAAAAATGGCCCTAAAGTCAGAAAGATGGATACATTAGATTTCATAAATATAAAAAAGTCAGTCTGCAAAAACACTATAAATAAAAAGGAAAGTTGTCCAACTCAGTGCGGGCAAGTAACTCTCTTTTTGTTGACTAATTCATTTATTTATTCCCCAAAAAGTGGCCACAGGGTAAAATGGGGTTAAAACAAGGCAATATCCCAGCCTTTCTGTTTTTGTATGTGTGTCTGTACATGACCAAATGTGTCGGGTGCACATACACACATGTACATACCTGTGGAGGCCACTTGTTGATATCTAGCATCTTCTGTTGTCTTCTACTTTATAGGTCAGGATTGGTCTCTATCTTGAACCCAGAGCTTCAGATACATGCTACCCAGTCATTTTGCTCAACGGATCCCCTGTCTCTGTCTCCTTTGTGCTGAGCTTACCCTCCAGCCTCCACAACCATGCACCATGCGTGTTGGGGATCTGAACTCTGGTCTTTCAACGTGTGCAGAAAGTACGTTATTCACTGAGCCATCTCCTAAGTGCCCCTTCATGGAGACTTGTCAGCACAAACTGAGGAATGCACAGCAAATACACTAGGCAATGGGGGATAGCTTCATGACAGCAGAGCTCAGCTGAGTCTAACAGTGCTGGGAAAACTGGTAAAGAAATGTTCAAGAAGTTAGCTTAACAAGATACATCCCCAGGAGAGAATAGCAAGCCTTTTGGAGAAGGGGAGCAGAGTCCATCGGATCAATGAGAAGGCAAGTACAGACTGGGAAGATAGCTCAGTTGGTTGAATGCTTGCGTCTACCTATGAGCCTGAGGCTGGATTCCAGAACTGCATAAAACCAGTAGATAGTTCATGCCTGTAATGTTTGGCTACAGAGAAAATCTGGGTACTGAGTGGGCTACATGGAACTTTCTCTCAGAGAAAGGGGGAGGGAAGGAGAGAGAGAGGGAGAGAGAGAGAGAGAACAGTGTTTGACTCAAAGCAAAGTGTTATTGGATGAGGGCGAGGTATGTGCCTGCCTTAGTTAGGATTTCTATTGCTGAGATAAAACATCATGACCAAAAGCAACTTAGGGAGAAAAGGTTTATTTCAACTTACAGTTTGTAGCCCACCGTTCAGGGAAGTCAGGACAGGGACTCCACAGGAACCTGGAGGCAGGAACAGAACAAAGGTCATGAAGGAACACTGCTTACTGGCTTACTCCCTGTGGTTTGCCCATCCTGTTTTCTTGTGCCACCCAAGACCACCCGCCCACAATCTTTTGTTGGCTAAAATCTCTCACATCAATCATCAATCAAGAAAATGTATCACAGGCTTGCCAATCAGGTGGAGACATTTTCTCAGTTGACCAAAAACTAGGGACTATGGTGCCTTTGGTCAGTATAGGGACTCTACAAGAGCAGCTGAGGACAGACAGAAGATTAAGACTTTGACCTTGAACATATTGGAGGTATCCATCTGCAGGTATCCATTCATATCTGAGTGGAGATGCTAAAATAGTATTTGTTCATCAAAGTCCAGAGTAAGAAGTTCCAGAGTGTGTGAGCCATGGCGCATGGGTGTCGTGAGGCTACCATCATGAATGAAAGCATGCAGGGAGGAAGGACAGAATGGAAAGAATGTTGAGCTTGGAGTCCTGAAGAACACTGGTATTTAATGGACAAGTAAAAGCCAAGCCTACAAAAGCAACTGTGAAGGTTGAGCCACAGGGAAGGCCTGTGATACCTTAGAAGCAGATGGCTTAGTCCTCTTTCTGCTACTGTTGGAAGTGTGCCCGCAGCTGGGTTATTTATAAACAGACATTTATTCAACTCACAGTTCCAGAGGCTGAAGGACTGCATCTTGTGAGGGTCTGTTATGTCATCCTATAGTAGGAGGGTAAAAAACAGGCGTGGGGCCTGCCACGGGGAACCCACTTCATCACTATCTAACCTGTCTCACAACAATGGCATTTCTTCATCTCTTGGAGGTCCCTCCTCTCAGTATAGTTACATTGACGATTAAGTTGCCAGCACATGAACTTTGAGAGATGCATTAAACCTGTAGCACAATGCAAGCAGGTGTTTAGAAAGGAGGTCAGCATGATGCCACCTGTTTAAAGATCAAAGACAGACTGACAATGCTGCCAAACACCCACTGTATTTAGCTGTGTCCTGTGGAACTATGGGGAGCTGTGTCAGAGTGGGGTGGAGGTGTGTGTGGGAGGAAAGAGAAATAGCAAGGTAAGGATAGAAAATGTTAAAGAAATTTGTCCACGAAGGGAGAGGAAAAGGAGAGACAGCAGAGGGAAGATATTTAAGAATTAATTTCTTATTTCAGCTGGAAGAAATGTGTGGTTATAGCGTTGTGGATCTAAGCCTGCAAATTCAGTAGACAGGATAGAGAACTGTGGACTTAACTTTTATTTAGCTACCTCACCACCACAGGGTAGACATTTGAAGTGCAGCTGTTTATAGGAACATATTCCATTCTACAGGGTCACAGCTAGGTACTGAGTAGAGTCTGAATATCAGTGTTGTCTCCATGGTCCTGGGCCAGGGGAAGCTATCAAGCATTGTGCCTGAGACATAAGCCCTTTTCCTCTTTTGTTGCGCTGAGTCCAGCTATTTTCTGGACTCTTTAAGAAGTGTAGAATTCTTTGTTCTGAAGCCCAATAAACTTACCCCGGAACCATCTCTTTACAATGGTCTTCTCTCATGTCAGCACATCTTGCTTTAGTGTGAGGAGCAGCTCTGTCTCCTTGACTTCTCTAACACTTCTCATTTCAGTAGGATCCAATGGTTCCCAACTATGAAGATTTAAAGACATTCTGTTTTTCCCCCTTCTTTATTTGGCCACTGCTGTGATCCTCATGGCAATTCTGCTATTTATTAATAGCAAGAGGATTGCGAGCCCCCAGAAAGAAGTGGATGGGCTGTCTATGGGCTCTTCTGCCTCCAATGCTGACAAGGGGGGCTGAAAGAAGCTCGCTCTCAATGACTGTTTGCAAGGCAGAGAAGAAGGGGAGGAGGTGAGTGAGAAAAAGAAAGATGAGAGAACAAAGATCAGTGAAGGGAGGGAGGAGGGAGGGGGAGGCAGGGAGGAGGATGGGAAAAGAAAAGAGAAAGAAAGGGAGCGGAAGAGAAAGAGAAAATGAATGCTAGAAGGGAGGGAGAGAGGGAGGGAGGAACAAAGGAACAGGAGAAAGCTAAGGAGAACTCCTCCGTGATGGCAAGAAGTGTCTTAAAACCTTGGTTCTCCATCAAATGTCTACAAAATCTTGGCTCATCAGCCCTGTGCTTTCCGTTGTCCTTGCCTATAGTTCTGGGGGACAGCTAAGAACTTTCTCATGTGTTCCCTCCCCCTTCCCCTTTCCCCCTTCCCTCTTCTCTGTCTTTCTGTCTCTCTGTCTCTGTCTCTCTCTGTCTCTCCGTCTCCCCCCCCCCCCTTCTGCGGTCTTACTATAATATTTCTCAAGTGTTGGCCGTTTCTTCAGTCCAGCCTCTTACTGTATACAGAATCTACAAGCGTTTTTCAGCACAGAGAAGTCCCCCAGCACTGTTTCCAACACCAATGCTGTCCTTTATGGGTGCTACATTCCTTGAACTACCTTGGCTGGAATGCGGAAAGAGAGGTAAATAAGCACAGAGTTCCTGCCTTAAATTGGTTTCTTCCTAACGGTAGCATCTATGCACTGGGAACATGCAATGCATAAAAAAAGGGAGCTGCTAGCTCCCTGGCAGTCAGTGGCTTCCTTGGAAAAGCCATTCCCTCTGTTCTAGCCCCAGATTATGTCATTAGTACCAAACACAACTTAGGTTCCCCAAAGACTGAGAGTGTCTCCACTAAGATCACTTAGGAGCCTCTCTCCTGTCCAACCAGAAAGTGACCTCAGAGTAGAATGGAAGGTAGAAGGAATAGTGGGTAAAAAAAGTTACCAGCAGGGAAAAGTTTACCCCTGCTATGACTCCATCCAAATGGCATGGCCATTAGAAATGCCATTTCTCAGCAGGGTGCTCTCACTCATCACCAGCTTCATGCTGGGCTGGCACTGAGCAAGCCATGTCCCAGCCTTGCAGAAAAGATAAATGAGTTGACTGACTAGTTTCCTTTCTGTTGCTTGGGGAAAGGAGGGCTTTGATTTTGTTTCTCACATATTTTATTCAGAATTTTTATATCCTTCACAAACGAGAGGGTGGTAACAAGCCTGAGCAGGTGTGGTTTCCTAGAGATAGTTTACACCAAGACCTGGGCCAAGAACCTTCCTTCTCTGTCTTTTCTGTCTCACTCTATCTCATCTCTATCTCTCTTAGTTTCCATTAGAAATGAATAGTTTCTATTAAATTCAACTATCAGTTTTCAATAGAAACGATTTTTTCTACTTAAGAGATAAAAAAAAACAAAAAAACAAAACAAAACAAAAAAAAAAACCAAACAGTTTCTACTGCTGTGCTAAAACATCATGACTGAAAATCAAGTTGGGGAGGAAAGGATTTCTTTGGCCTCAACTTCCAGATCACAAACTTTCAGATCAATAACAACTTCATCACTGAAGGAAATCAGGGCAGAAAGTCAGGACAAGAAGGAAAACAGAGTGGGAACCTGGAAACAGGAGACCATGGAGGCATGCTGCTTTCTGCTTGCTCTCTATGGCTTGCTCAGCCTGCTTTCTCATAGAACCCAGGTTGGCACCACCTGCAATGAGCTGGACCTTCCCCCACCAATCACTAATTAAGAAATGCCTCCAGGCTTGCCTACAACCCAATTTTATGGAGGTTTTTCTCAACTGAGGCTCCATTCTCACTCTGCCTCTAGCTCTTTCAGAATTTTTACTCCAAAACCAAGATCATGTACTTGATAAAAACAAGACATAATCAACAACCCTCCACACTTTGGAGTCCACAGTAATGCAGACTTTGGATACTTTTAGCTCTCCAGCATTCTGTATTTCCCCACTATGTTTTAACTTCCACTTTGTTCTAAGATTTTGTCCAAGAATCAAACCATACTGATGTAATATAATAGTATAATTTGTACTACTGGCTGTATTTAAGTTTATGTGCTTTTTAGTTTCATGGGTATGCTTGCTTCTGAGAATAGATTTTTATGGCTTTACCTAACTTTTGGAGATGCACATAAGGGCTCTCTACACCTGCTGTAAAGGGAACTCTGAGTTGCCAGTATGTGTTTTCCTGCACGCTTCCCAGACTTTTTACTAAGGACATCCAGATGGCTTGGAAGTTTCTCAATCTGGGGTCCATAAAGGAATAGTTGTAAGCATAAATTTTTCTCAACCTACTTTAATAAACATTCAACCTCCCCTCTAGCCCACCACCCACCAGAAGTAGTGGGAGAGAAAAGTTATTAGGACGCAGGGGAAGTAGACCTGTTTAGAAATGGTTCTTTGGGGGAGAGTCCAATCTTTGTTGTCAGGAGATCAGCAGTTCAGTCCAGTAGTGAACACCAAATACAAATCAGCAGCTGCAGTCCAGTCCACTTGGCAGTCACCACAAATGAACCAGCAAGGGCGGTTCAATCCAGAAGAAAGCTCAAGGCTTGCCAACTGGCCTGAGGCTGTGGAAACAGCAAGAAACTGCAGAAACCTCATGAGACGATCTTTGGCGAGTTTCTCTCTAAGGTGTCACCGCAAACAGAGCTCAGCAACACAATGTAAGGCAAACCAATACATGCATGTCATGTAGTTGACAAATAGCAAGGCAGAGCAAAGTAAACCAATGATCGAGCTCCCACTGTCTGTGGAGTGATATTCCTTCATATATTCTTTCATCATGTGTCCTTTCACGTGTCTCCTATAACAAAACATTCTTTGACCTGTGTCTGTTTCAGGAAAACGTTCTTTCATGTGTCTGATTTAGCAAAATATCCTTTTACCTGTGGGTCTCAGCAAAACATCATTTGACATAATTGACTTTCCAAAGAGCCCAGAAGTTTCTACTTCAAACAACCCTTTGCTGTTGCCTTGCAATACGCAACTTTTTTTTTTTTTGATACTTTATTTACATTTCCAATGTTTCCCCCTTTCTAGGTCTCCTCTTTGGAAACCACCTATCCCTTCCCCCTCCCCCATCTCTATGAGGGAATTCCGCCTCCCACCCACCTGCCCGCCCACTCCCATATTCCCACCTTGACATTCCCCTTTACTGGGGCCTCTCCTCCCCCTGATGGCCAACAAGGCCCTCCTCTGCCACATATGTGGTCCAAACCATGGGTCCCTCCATGTGTATTCTTTGGTTGGTGGTCCAGCCTCCAGAAAGACCGGGGGCGGGGTCAGGCCAGTTGACACTGTTGCTCCCTCCATAGGGCTGCAGACTTCCTCAGCTCCTTCAGTCCCTTCTCCAACTCCTCCATCTGGGACCTCACTCTCAGTCCAGCAGTTACTGTAAAGTGGAACTTGGATATTCCAAATGTTTTGGCTAATATCCACTTATCAGGAGTACATACCATGTTCGTTCTTTTGTGACTGAGTTACCTTGCTCAGGATGATATTCTCAAGTTCCATCCATTTGCCTGCAAATTTTATTAAATCATTGTTTTTAATAGCTGAGTAGAACTCCATTGTGTAAATGTACCACATTTTCTGTATCCATTCCTCTGTTGAGGGACATCTGGGTTGTTTCCAGCTTCTGGCTATTATAAATATGGCTGCTATGAACATAGTGGAGCATGTGTCTTTATTACATGTTGAAGCATCTTCTGGGTATATGCCCAGGAGTGGTACAGCTGGGTCCTCAGGTAGTATTGCAATACGCAACTTTTAAGTGTCCTGTTTCTTTAAGAGATAAATGCATCTTATTGCTAGGAATTGCATTTGGCCCCAACTGACAGAAATGAGCATGGGCTTAAGATAGAGTTTTATTTATTTTTCCTCTTGTGAAGCAGGCCTAGAGACTGGCAGCCTAGGACTGCTCTTGTCAGGACTTTACTGATTTGAGTTGCTCTGTCCTCAACACATGATTTTTGTATTGAGGGTCTACTAGAGTTCAAGTGGAGGCTGGACCTGTAGCTACCACCTGTACATTCCAAGTGAGAGTTGGACAGGAAAGGTTATCTTGCTTTTAATTTTTTAAAAAGATATTTATGTCTTAAATTTTGTTTCGTAGTGTACAAAGTAACAGGTTTACTTCTGGCATGCTCACTCATACTTAACTTGGTTACTGTCTTAGGGCTTCATTGCTATGAAGAGACACCATATCTAAGACAATTTGTATAAAGGACATTTAATTGAGGCTGGCTCACAGTTTTAGAGACTCAGTCAATTGTCATCACGGCAGCATCCAGTCAGACATGGTGCTGGAGAAGGAGCTGAGTGTTCTACATCTTGATCTGAAGGCAGCCAGGAGAAGACTGTATCTTCAGGTAGCTAGGAAGAAGCTCTCTAAACCCACCCCCACAGTGACACATTTACTCCAACAAGGCCACACCTACACTAACAAAGCCATACCCCCTAATAGTTCCACTCCCTGGACCAAGCATACTCAACCACCACAGTTATCATCCTCCCCCACCTCCTTGTGTCCCTCTCCCTCACCTCAGCTGTACCTCCTGTCACCTACTATTGCCTTTCCACATTCATATTACATGTTTCATTGCCCTTCCCACTCCCTCCATAACACCTTCCATGGCCCCTTCCTGATTTCCTCCTCTCTATGCATGCTCACTCTTGCATGCACACACATATACAATTGAAAGCTAGGACCTGCAAATAGAGAACATGCAGCATTCGTCTCTCTGAGCCTGGCTCACCTCACTCAAAATGATGCTTTCTAGTTCCATCTATTTTTGTAAATTTTTTCAAATTTACAAGTTCACTTTTCCTTATGACTCAATTATGTTGTATATGTGCACCACATTTTAGTATCCATTTCCTTGTGTTGGCTACCTAGGCTGTTTCCATTTCCTTGCTATTTTGGAAAGAACAGCAATACACATGGGGGTGTGGCTATCTCTATGAGAGATACTCAGTCCTTTCAGTAGATGCCCCTGGAGTTTGTGTGTCTTTGTCTAGGGAATTTCCAGTTTTAGTTTTTAAGGAACTTCCAGGCTGACTCCCACAGTGGCTATGAAAGTTTACATCTGTTGTCTCAGGTCCTGGCTAGCATTTTCTGTTTTTTGTTTCTTTGATGATAGCCATTCTAATTGGGATGAAAGTAGTTCTAATTTTCAGTTTCCTGATCAGCCTCACTTCTGAAAGACCCACTCTGGAAATTTCACATAACATTTGAAGTGATGTGGCACTGAATAGAGCTTAGTCTCCATAAGGGAGGTTGGACCATGCCCTCTCTTAGCTACATTCACGATTGTATCAAGACACTGGGATTATCTTACTATTACTAAAAAATGAGATATGCAGTTAGCAATCTCTGTCACAGGGATATTCAAACTGTTTAAGGTCAAGCAATCTTTTTTTCTTATCCAAAACAAAACAAACCAAAAAACCTTACTTGTGAGCCCATGCATTTCCAATGCTTTATTCCAACACCCTCCTACCCAGTCCCCATCCCCACTTTACCTTCCTCCCTCACCCCAAGAGGCTAAGAAATGTGATTAGATTCCTAGAAGTTCCCAGAGTTTGAAAATTATTGGCTCAGATAATCCTCATTTTAGAAGGTGATTATCTTTTCTGAGTGGCCATAATGGCTATAAGATCATATTTCTCTGTGATTGTAATATAATACTTTTAAAAATTGTGAGCCAAAAATAGGTGTCAATAAATGCTGTCGCCATTGAATCATCTCAATCTGAGATTCCACTCATGGACAGTACAGCAGCTTCGATCCCAGAGTCACCAAGGTCCAAACCAATAAAGACAGCCTAAATTGGGGCTGAATCGATAGTTGGAGAAGTTTATTTGTTTTTTGGTTTCCTCTCCAAATGTATGAAACAAGTAGTACTGGGGAAAGCTAATTGTTCTAAATTTATTTGGTTGTTTTGATTCTGTTGTGTTTTCTGAGTGACTTGTAAGTACGTATTGTTCCTCACACAGCTCAGTTCAAAGAAAAAAAAATCCCATATCCTTACTCTAACTTTAGAATGTAGAAAAAGAACATGGGTGTTGGGAACGCAATCCTTGTCCTTAAATATCATTTCTGATGCTTAGCTGTGAAAATAGAAGAAAGTCTGTTTTTTTCCTTTTAAAATGTCTTCATCAAAACCAACAGGGCTCTCTATCTTGTTGACTTTTGGAGTGGAAAGAGATCATTGAGTAGAGAAGCTCTACAGATGATATGTTCCTTGGAGGAAGAATACAAGCTAGGCTTGTCAACTGGAAGTCATAGGCTCCTTCTATGGTGGTGAGGAGTCAGAGGGAGATGGGTGTGTGAAAGAACTCAGGACACGAAGATGGGGGTCTGGTTGAATCAGGGAGGCAGCCATTATGGGATACAGAGTAGAATTTTCAGTCTCACTCTTAACTACCTGCCATCTCTGTGTGTTCATGGATGTGTGCACATACATGCACAAACAACAGAGGTCTAAGAGCAAAAGAGAATTTGTATTTTCCAGAATTGTACTGAGGTTGTAGATCTAAATTTCTTGACTTTAGAAAGTGGAATTTGTCTGATTCAGGATTATTCTTGGCTCTTACATGAAAACATAGGCCTAGCCAAAGGCTAAATTATGAAGCTTTCAAGTTTGATTCTGGCAAGCCTGATCCTTTCAACACCTTCCTGACTCCAGAATGGTGAGGGGAAGGGGAGAAACATGGAGATAGTGACCAAAAAATTGGATTGCAAAGCTCCTGCCTTGAGAAACACCTTCTTGAGGAGAAGTGGCTGCCCATGCTCTCCTCAGAAGCCTGCAGCTGATGGAAACACTTTGCCCGGACTCCACCCAATCAGAACCCACAAATAGTGCAGGGAATGTCAAGAGCATTGTGTTGAGGAAGTCGTAAGGTTCACTCTTCTGGGATAGTACATGCCTGCACCCTCCAGCCTTGTCAACTGTAGGCAGTTAGAGTTCCATGTGATTCAGCCAGCTCCAGTCTCCAGCTCAGTATCAGAGACTGGAAACTCCAATTCTTGTTTCCTGGCCTTCAGTGCCTGACCCCATAACTCTCTGTGCTTGTATAACTGTCCTGATCTCATGACTTGTATTGCAGCTCCTCTCAAGCATTATTTTGAATTTCAGGGAGTTGTGCTGAGGCCTTGTCACTTGGGACACAGGATGAAACCTTTTTCTAGGGACATTTCTGCCTTTCCTTCTCCTGGGTCTTTACATTGTTGGTGTATTCATTTACTTGGTTCATGTGTGTGTATTTGCGATGTGCATGTGTTATTGGATACACACAGAGTTCAGAAAGGGAAATCAGTTCTCTACATCCATCCTATGGGGTTTGGAGATTAAACTTTAGTCTCAGGCTTGGTAGCAAGTGCCTTTGCCCTTTGAGCCATCTCCTTGGCTTATTTTCTAGGGATTCTAGCTGAATTTTATCTCAGATGTTTTCTTTACTGGACACTTGTAGCTTTTAAGCATGTAATACATCATTCATATGAAGTCCTTTTGCATATTATGGTTGCTGTAGTGAGAAATGATTTGGCTTAGGCTTCTGAGCTCAGCCATATGCATGCTGCTGTATTTTGGATGCACATGTTTTGCTAAGACCCACTGTGGTGATTTGAATATGCTTGGCCCATGGGAGGTGGTATGGCCTTGCTGGATCAGGTGTAGCCTTGTTGGTATTGTGTCACTGTGTAGGTATACTTTGAAGGCTCCTAGGGCTCAAGCTCTCTCTGCTTATCTCTCCTCCTGGCTGCCTGCAGAAGGTGTCTCCTTCTGGCTGCCTTCAGATCAAAATGTAGAAAACTCAGCTCCTTCTCCAGCACCATGTCTGCCTGGACACTTCCCGCCATAATGGCAATGGACTGAACCTCTGAAACTATAAGCCAGCCCTAATTAAATATTGTCCTTTATAAGAGTTGCCTTGGTCATGATGTCTCTTCACATCAATGAAACCTTAACTAAGACACCCATATATTGGAATTTAACTGTAAAGTGATGATGCTAAGAGAGGAAAGCTTTCAGGAAATGATTGCTTTGTTATGCTCCTTCATGTCCAGAGGAGAGTTCTTACCAAGGACAGTAGTCCTAGTGCTTTCTACTAGGACATAGGTTTGTCCCAGAGGAGAGTTCTTACCAAGGACAGTAGTCCTAGTGCTTTCTACTAGGACATAGGTTTGTCTCTTCTGGAGGAAGCAAAGATCAGGTGTTATTTTGGAAGCAGGGATTAAACCTTCATCAGACACCAAAATGATGTCTCCATTGAATTGTCTCAGTCTGACATTCCACTCAAGGTACAATACAGTTGCTTCTATCCCAGAGTCTCCAAGGTCCAAACCAATAAACATGGCTTAAATTGGGGCCAAACTGTGTATTCTATTTGGTACAGTGCCAATTGTGGCTTGATCTTGGAAAAACAAATTTCTGTTATTTACAATATCCAGATTATGTTTTGTTAGAGTAGTAACAGTGGGTTGACCCTTTGAGAACCAGGTATACAGAGGAATCTAGACTTTGTCACATCAGCCAAGTCTGTCAGCACTGCCAATGGCAGCCTGTTTCAGGGTGGAGCCCTGAAGTCCAGTATTCTGTGGCATTGAGGGCATCTGAACCACATGATTGTGTGTTGAGAGACTGGCAGGGGAGTATCAGAGGGCACTTTATTTTATTATGTTTTGTACAAACTCATTACGTAACCTCTTGCTTCAGCTCCTGAGTTCTGGAATCATAGACATGTGCCACCATGTCTACCTTAGAGTGGTAATTTAAATCCCATCTCATGCTCATAGTGTGCCACTTCCATTATTCTCAGAATTCTCTTTTACTTAATTGACCTTAAATACATTGCTTTTTAAATTTGTTTGTTTGTTTGTTTGTTTGTTTATTTATTTATTTATTTATTTGCTTTACGGTGTCTCACTCTATATTACTGGCTGGCTTACAGCTTTCTATTTAGATCAGGCTGGCCTCAGACTCTTGGGTGAGCCTTCTGCCTCTGTCTCCAGACTGCTGGGATTACAGACCCGCACCTCTACTCCTGAATCCCTGAATCCTTTTCATGCTGTTACAGTTATTGGAATTTTAAATGTGTGTTTGTGCATATGCTAGAGAAACTTTCTGTTACTTTTTTTCTTGATTGATGAAATGGATTTTTGTCTTGGTTTAATTAATTTACAAAATAATTTTAATGATAATTTTATGCTTGTGATATTTTTCTCTGTATGCAGAGAAAGTCCCCTCAGACTGTATTGCTTATTCTATTTGATACAGAGTCAGTTGTGCCATGCTGTGGGTCTAACGCCATTTGAAAAGAAAACATCCAGGATGTGAGAACATCCATAATGGAATTAAGAAAGATGGAGAACGACCTAACTGTATTATAAATAGATTAAAAAGTCTTGGTGAGTAAGGGGGTTGGTGGTGTGCATTAGGTCCTGGTGAAAGAGTAGAGTCCATGGGGTTGTGATCGAAAAGCACAGTGTTTAAAGACTGTACGTGTTGGTAAAATTGCTAAATATGAAAGTACAGATGCTGAACTCTTGTCCACTGTACACACTGGAAATGAACAGTTGCATACACAGCATATGGTGGTAGCTGTTTCCCATGCTGTGCTAGAAGCTTGTAGACAAGGAAAAGGTTTATAAAATAATCTGTGTGATAAGCGATTAGTTTTGTAAACACAGTGTTGCCTTATGACTTCTCCTAGGGAGACATGGGCACATGGCTATTCACTCCACAGAAACCACCTATGAAAGACCAAAGGCATGATCCTATCGGTCTAGCTTTGTCAATAAGTTTAGTAGGGCTACTATCAGGAGTATGGGTAAGGGGTCACTTAAAGGAACACAGGTGACTCAAAGGCAGCTACACTGCCAAAAAGCTCACTCCAGCAGAGATGACAGTGCATATCACCAGAGCTCCAGGCAGAGTTGGCAGGCGGCACCACAAGAGATCCACTGGCCCCCAATATCTGTTTACTGCTTATGTCACCTTGGGGAGAAGGAGCCTTGGGAAGCTTGTAAGTTTTCTGAACTTCCTGAGTTTAGTGAGTTCCCTTCTTTCTTCCCTCTCTCTCTTCCTCCCTTGAAAAAGTGTTTCAATATCAAGGAATCATGTATAGCATAAGTATTGACTCATGTTTAGCTTAATGCAGACACAGTTGAGCAGATATAGATTATAGATGTGTGTGCAACTTGACTTAGTATACACATATATTTTCTTTCAGGGTCAGCTTTGTGGGACAAGAAACTATGGTACCGCAGTAAAAGTGAGCTCACCTTGCACCCAAGTCTTGGTCTCAGATTTCAACAAATAGGAGTACAGGTTCTCTGGAGAAATAGCCAGTTTGGGAACAGAGATAGGAAATATATAAGAAGATCCAGACAAAAGGAAGTGGTAGTTATTTGTTTAAGCTCTGCAAAGATGGAGACATGCCAAAGGAATGGAAGAATCTAGAACAATTTGAGAAATAAAACAAAACAAAATATAAAAGAAGCAAGGCTAGGCAATAATTCAAAGATCAAAATAATATCTATGAATCCATGATGAACTAAATAGAAAATTAAAGTAATCAATTGAATATGTGGAAGAATATTCAAATTGTTTATGTAGAAATCCAAATAATTTGTGGTATAAGTGGAGCATCCACAAAGGCCTTGGTTCAATAGTGAGAACTTGATTCTCACTAGACAAGATGCTTCTCCCATCACGTTTGGCACAGCAACATGGAAAAGACCAAACTGTTAGCTGTGGACTTGGCTACGTTTCAGAATAAAGCTCAAAAATCTTCACATGAATGAATTCAGCACAATCCCAGGTAAGAGTCACAGGGCCTGTCATCTACCCAGACATGGTGAGATGCACAAAGTCACAGGGAAGTGCAACAACCCCTAAGGAGAAGGCAAATAGCTACTCAAAGCCAACAGAAGGGAAATCAGCAGGAACGCCAGAACAGGCATTATAATTGAATGCTATGTGGCCGAAACCTCGGAGGCCTAACATTTACTCTAAAAATTGTGTCAGAATTTTCACAGCTAAAGTATGGTCAGCTTTGGGATCCATTTTACCCATTATATCCATTTTTAAAGTATTCACTTGTGTGTTGGGGGTAGTGGGGAGTGCACTTGCTGTGGTATGTGTGTGGTCAGAGGACAACTTTCTGGACTCAGCTCTCTCCTTCAACCTTGTTGAGCAGGTTTCCCCTTGCTTTTGCCATACTGCTACCAGGCTAGCCAGCCCCAAAGCTTCTGGCAGTGCTCTGGCCTCTGCCTCCCATTCCCAGTGGCTGTGCTAGGGGCCTAAACCTGCAGGGATAAGGACCGCAAATGGTAAGGTGTTGAGGAGGAAGGCCAGGGATGAGGAGAAGACAGAGTTGGCATAGGGAAGGCTTGCATGGCGATGACCTGTGCCAAGCATGCTTGTTAAGAAGTACAGCATCCTATCTACTGTTTGCAGGGGGAAATGGGCCAAGGTCAGCAGAGAGCTAAGCCAGACAATACTGGCAAAGAAAGCATAGGATACCCCAGACACAGTTGTCAAAGAAACGGTTAACCACAATCCTTCAGGGGAAAAAGTTGGGTTTCCAGGAACAGAGCCTTAATTTCCTTTAAGGCTCCAGA
This sequence comes from Uromys caudimaculatus, assembly GCA_028551405.1. Lineage (NCBI taxonomy): Eukaryota > Metazoa > Chordata > Mammalia > Rodentia > Muridae > Uromys > Uromys caudimaculatus. The sequence continues at coordinate 52,186,368 of CM052708.1, forward strand.
CCAAATCTTGCCAGTTCTCATAGATTCTTTTTCCAGAATAGCTTGTAATTACTTTCCCTAAGGACTTATGGGTAATATTCTGCTTAACAAGGATACTGAAAGATGACACAGGTTATAGGAAGTAAGATAACTACCCTGAGGTTGTCTTGTACTCCGAGTCCCTAATAAGTCAAAGTCTAACTTAAGAATATGAACATATATGTATAATATAAATTATATATTATATAAATACATAAATTATATAAATATATAAATTATATATCTAAATAAATTACATATTATGTAAATATATGTATGTTGGCCCAATGGTTAAGATCATTTGCAGCTCTTGCTGAGAACGTCAACTCAGTTACCAGAATCCATGTCTGGTAGCTCACAATCATATGTAATTCAGTTCAAGGGGATATGACACTCTCTTCTGGCCTTCCTAGGTACTCATATGCATGTGAGCATTGATAGACACACACACACACACACACACACACACACACAAATAAAATAGATATAGAAGAATATGTAACAAATAGTTGGGTTCCAGCCAATCACCAACAGCTACACATCTGTCAATCACAGACAGTACTGCCTTAACTATAAGGCAGATGCCCAAATGCAGTCAATCACCAACAGCTACACATCTGTCAATCACAGACAGTACTGACTTAACTATAAGGCAGATGCCCAAATGCAGCCAATCACCAACAGCTACACATCTGTCAATCACAGACAGTACTGACTTAACTATAAGGCAGATGCCCGAATGCAGCCAATCAGATGACCTTTGCTTCGCTTCTCTGACCAGCCTGTGGAGGTTCACTGCTTCTACTGCAGGCCTGGGCGCTCATATTTACTCTTGTTCTCAGTCTGCCTGACTCATCAGTTATTTTTTTGTTCAAATAAACACAATTCTATTTAATTTGTCTGAAGAGTTTTCTTTTCCCAAGCTATCTTCAGCCATGTCTTAGTCAGTTTTCCATCCTCCTGACTAATACTTGAAGGAAACAAGTTAAAAGGAAGAAAAAACATATTCTGTCGTAGTCTCAAGGAGCTCAGCCTGAGGGTGGGGGACTCCATTGTTTCTGGCCTGGGTTGAGGCAGAGCGTCCAGTGTGGAATGCATAGCAGACCCACGCTGCTGACTTCATGGTGGCCAGGAGGTAAGGGGAGAGCACAGCATCACCCCAATATCTACTTCAAAGGCATATGCCCAATAAACTACCTTTCTTCCATGAGGCCCCACTTTATAGAGGTGCTACCACCTCCCAACAAGGCTATGAGCTGTAGTCAAACATGTGAGCAGTGGGAGGCATTTGAAGTCCAAGCCATACCAGCCTGTGCTGTGTTGTTGTTAATACCGGGTAACTTATAAGGAACAGAAAAGTACTGGCTTGTGCTTCTTGAAGCTGAAGTCTAAGATGGAGGATTAGCATCTCCTAAGGACTTTCTGGCTACATTATCCCATGGTGGAAGGGGGAGGGGGAAGGACACGAGAAAGTGAGTGACAAAGGATCAAACTCTCTTGTCCCTTTGTAGAAATTCTCACGATGAACCCACATCCAGCATTATGGCATTCATGTGGTAAGAAGGGCAGAGCCCTCAGGGGACTATCCCACAATGTCGGGCTGGACTGTAACCTGGAATTGTAAGCAGAATAAGCCTTTTCTTCCCTAAGTTCCTTTAGATAGGGTATTATTGATCAGGTATCATAGCAACAAAAACAGAACTAGAAATGTTTGTGTACACATATATAACATACATATATATTATGTGACTGTCTCATTTCTGGACAATTTAAAAAATTATAGTCTTAAGTGTTAATTCTATCCTGTGAGCTTTTTTCTTCAAAACCTCCAAATATAAAGCTTGCTCCATCATACAGAAGCTGTATTTGGCACTGTTAAAGGGACCAAGCCTGTGACCAGATAGGTCAAAGGCTACAGGGGGGAACCCAACGCTACCATTCTGCTAAATGAAGATAGTATTAAAACGGCTCCTAATGACTTGCTCTTAGAGTATCTCCCAGCCCTCATCGGAGAGGCTTTTTCTCTCTGTGCACGCCAATTAACACCAAGACCACCATCTGGTCAACATGCAGAGCATAAGACTTCAGAGCCATGAGGTCAGCCCTAAATGGAGAATATATATCACACTCCTTTCCACAAGGCTTGGAAATCTTCATGGAAAAGAGAGCAGAATGATTCTAAGAGCCAGAATGGTAGAAACCAGGTTTGCTGAATATAACAGGTAAAGTTGCACACAGCGATTGTGACGTCATGTCCAAGACCTGCTATATCCAGAAAAAAAATCCCAGTATAAATGGTGGGGGAAGGTCGGTATGTCCCATCACTAGCTGAAGAGCTATTGGAGAAGAGAGTTGGTTGTCTCTAATGATGTAGCCCCTGGTAGGCCGGCCACACCCTGACACAGACACTCTCAATACTAGCTGGACAATACAAACTGGCCTCTGATGAATAAAAAGGAGAAAACTCAAAGTCGGGTAGGGAGGGAGGGTGGGAGGATGGGTATAGGAGGAGCTAGAGGTGGAGGTGAATATTCTCAAAGTATATTGTATGAAATTCTCAAAGAATAAGTAAAAAAAAAAGTTAAAAACTCCAAATATACACACTGAGCCTTCCTTTCAGTCTTTTTACCTACTTTCTGTTTATTCCTTTCCCTCCTTTGTCTTATTTTTAACCCTTGTGTTTTTAACCTGCTTCCTTTATTATATTTTTATAATTTTTATTTGACTTTATTCCATTGATAACTCAGATTTATTTTATTTCTGACTCCAAGTGTTGCTTTTCCTTTCATCTGTGTCCTGATCTTGAATAGATTTTTGCTCCGTTTCTTTCTGCATTTTGTAGATCCGTGCTCTCAATTTTTGATTATAATTGTAAGAACTTAAAAACAATCTCTCTCAGTTGTTTGATGGAGGATATTCTTTCGTTTTGGGATGATGCTTGCTCTCTCTTCTGTCTTTCCTGTATCCAATGGTGAGTTTCACCCTCTGCTTTCTTCTCTTTCTGTACACAGTAGGTCTGACAGCTCCCATTCCAGGATTTCAACAGTCAGTGTGGTGAGTGTGTCCATTCATGCAGGGTGCTGCTGAAGAAAAGAAGCAGGGGGCCTCTGTCTCTGTGGGATGGTCCATCCTCTGCCCCTCCCCCCTTCTACCTTGACTTTTTTGGCCTTTCATTACCACATCTCTTCAAAGAGCCTTCTTGGTGTCCTCCTTTCCTAGCAGCAATGCTTCCCTGAACCCATTTCTGCTGCTCCCCCACCTTTAGATTTGGGTTATCTGGGCATTTCTGTGTTGGGTCTGAGGAGGAGGTTTTGGCTGTGATCCACTCTATTCCCCTGGCATGCTCCAAGGCTCCAGCCTCCACCCCTGCTCTGCTTGGGGCAGCTGCGGCAGATCCAGCTCTCTGGAAGTTTTTGGTCTCATAAGTGATTTGTCCTTGATAATATCGTCTGTGTCTGTAATGCTGAAGCCAAGGCTTGTTTGTGGGCTATTTCCAGGCTCTAGTGATCTTAGGTAGCTGAGGAATTTTAGGTGCACAGATGCCTGGCCTAAACAACTGCATCTGCTCTAGACAACTGCGTTGCTAAGCGCTGTGATTCCTTCTCCCTGTGGCTTATTCCCTTCCCCACTTCTTCCTGATTTCACTTGGCAGCTGAAGGAGGACTCTGCTGGGGCTGAACTCCATATGTGTTACATCAGGTCATTTTCTCAAGAGGCACATCTGCAGACCCGCTTTTAGTTCCTCCCTTCTTCTCATCCCCTATGCACCATATCTGAAACTAGTTCCTCAAGTCTGAGCTAGGTGGGCTCCCAATCTGAGGATCTGCTTCCAGTCAGCTTCTGCTAGGCACCTGGTAAGGTGTAAGGGAGAATCGGAAGGAGGGCCATGCTGCCTCTTCAGTCTTTTACCAGAGCTGAATCCAGTTGTTTTGTGTGGGGTGCTGGGGGTGGAGTTAATGGTCTACATGGCTGCCAAGCACTTCTGTAGACACTTTGAATGTCAGCTCAGTTAATTCCCCAAACCACTTTGCTATCACCTCAGAGCACACTGCTGAGAGACGAACACCAAGCCTGGCTTCCCATCTGGACTTTATGATGAATGATCATTTCAGTACAATGAAGGGCATTTACTCGGGGTCTTCAAACTGACTGAGCCTTCTTATGTAGCATGTCCAAACTCGTGATAATGACCATGCATGTATATGTTGAGCATGTAGCACAGAAACACGTTTTAGCCAATGATGGACCATGTGGACATTTCCCGACGATACTGAGCCATTTCAGTGTGTCTCTACATTCTGTTATGTTTGCACAATGGTGAGAGTTCTCAGGATAGATCCTTAGTATTAAACAATGTGTGTCTCTGCCTCTGCCTATCTCTGCCTGTGCCTCTGTCTCTCTCTGTCTCTGTTTATCTCTGTATCTCTGTCTGTCTCTGTCTCTCTCTCTGTCTCTCTCTCTCTGTCTGTGTGTATGTGTTGTTTGACTTAAATGAACTATATTTTCCAGTAATCTTTACATCTTTTCTGGTCTATGTAGAGATGAAGAATTTATTTATATAATTTTTTCTCTATCAAATAAACAAACAAGAAACACACCAAACTTCCCATAAACCCAAAAGACATAATTCTTCGCTTTCTGTAATGTGCTTGCGTCAGTTGAATTAGGAAAAAGTTGACTTTGTGGGGGAACAGACAGCCTAGGTATTATGAGTGAGTCAAGTGCTTCTGGAAGGACACTAAATACCAGCTCACTTAATCCTGACATTTATCCACATGCAGGTATCAGGTTGGGTGCCGTCTAGATTTCTCTTGTCTCTAACATCCACTAATCCCAGTTGCCCCAGGGCCACCTACAGCATACTCAGCATCACCCGTATACACATCCCTGTTTGTTACTATATTCAGCTTTGTGCTTATGAGTGTAAGCTTGTGCTTCGGATTCTATATGATGGGGTACTTGGATTGGAAGACGAATCTAAACCTTTATGAATCAGGATGCTGATGGGACTTCCTTGACAAGTAAGGCAATGCTAATTATTTATTGGCACAACATGTCACCTAATGAGATGACGGTGCCCTGATACAGAAGGCTTGTGAGAACTTGCTAACCTCGGACTCTTCTGACTTAGATTTGCCTCTGCTGAGTCACGTTCTCCCAATGGCATGAATCAGCTCTCATTTGAACGCCTCCACACTCTTTCCCACCTAATGTCCTTGCTGATCACTTCCTTCCTGCAACTTAAAGCCTAAAAATTGGAGATTTTTAACTGGAGAACTGTGGAATGACTCAGCAATTACTTCTTGAAGGATGTGCCAAGACTAATTGGAAATATAATTTCCCCCTGTCTGACAGGACAGGATTCAGTGACACGGAGTGTCCTTTGCAATGATGATAGAGCTTATGCTAGCTAGATCTTTAAATAGGCACCCGATCTTCAAAACCTTGACTCAAAACCCAGGAGTCTGAACATTATTATATTAAGCCTGCCTTGAAATCCAGTTTCAGTTTGGTTGATTTATTGCTCAATTAAGAATATTGAAAAAATGGCCACTTTTCCCTTCCTATTTTATAGGAATTGTGTTAGTGATGGCTGTAGACAGATAATATGCACTAAATATTATTGCACTTCTGTATTTTAGAATCATTGGCCATCTATCCTCTTCAGGGGATAGATATTAGAGTTGTCAGAAAAGAAGGCCAATGTTCTCTTCCAAAGCAAATAATTTTAGAGATAATAAAGCCTTAGAAATGTTAGCATCCCATTGCGCTGATAAGGAAATGACAGTTGACTGTTATCAGTATTCAGGTCACAGATATTTTCAGTTATTTTTCTTGGTGTATCTTAGATTGAAAGTCAGATAATCTGTAAGCAGTGATAATTTTTCTCCCCCATCTTTACTTTAGTTGGTCCACACCGAGTTGATATTTCAGGATGATGATAAATGTTACTGTGAGCCAAGGTTTATTCTTGATTTTCACTGGACAGGAGATTGGCCAATGTTATGGTTTGAAAACTTCCCTCTCACATGTATATACTGAAAATGTAATCCCAGATGCAGCAGGCTTGATGGGTACCAGGAAGAGGGAAGTGCCCCATGAGAACAGAGACCTTATGAATGGGCTGATGTTGGATCACAGGAGTGGGCTTCTTATAAAAGCAACTCCTTCTTGTGTGTCTCTCCATCCATCCATCCACCATGACACAGCAAGGAGGCGCTTGGCAAACACCGTGATCGCTTTTAGATGCCTCAACCTCCAGAGTCAGGAGCCAAACAAATTCTAGTGTATAAATTCACTAGACTCGAATAACTTTTTATTTACAGCACTGTAAGACAAAAGATGACAGTCATCAGTGTGAACTATTCATTATGTTAAAAATAAATTTTATTCTAGTTTTATGAAGAACTTAGAAATGAGACTAGATACTGAGTATGCTCAGTGAGGTGTTCTGTAGCAATAGAGGCTGTAGTTGGTACAGCTTGGCCTCCAAAGGTCTGTGCTTGGTGAACTTGGTCCCTGGTGCTGAGACCGTGAAGCTGTTAAGAGGTGGGATCTGGTGAAGGCAACTGGGTCATGGGGGTTTTGCTTTAATGGTGAGGTTAAAGCTAACATGTAAGATCTAGAAGCGGATTAGGACCCACGAGAATGGGTTGTTTTGGAAGAGGGAGCCTGGCTCCCTTCTCACTCTTTGCCTTCTTTGCAGATGTTTCCCTTCTGTACAGACTGTTTCTGCTTCACAGCTGTGTTGTCATGAAACCAAAGGCTGTCACCAGGACATCAACACTTTGCTCTTTTTAACCTTCTGACTACAGAGAGGTGAGTCAAATAAACATGTTTTATTTATACTTTATTCAGTGTTATGACCGCACAAGGCAATGGATAAAACCTTCATTTTATGCTCAATTCCTTGATCAATGGACAATAATTTGGCCAAGAGTTTGCCCCTAAAAAGCCTAGTTACAGCCTCCCTCAAAATCCATCTACAAGAAATTAACCACTGAACCTCTGAATGCCAAATATGAAATTTGGACAAGGGTTTAATCAATATCAGCTCTCTCACGGATCCTCTATCAATGTTATAGATGACAGTGGGTGTTAGAGGGATTTGTCGGGCAGACACAAGGACTGATGTACCCTACTGGATCCCACAACCCTTTTTATTTCCCTGTTTCCAACTCATCGCATGTACAATAAACAAATGGTAGTAACTAAAGTGAGGTTCTGAATTCTGTGAGCCACTCTTGCAAGTTCCTAAATCCTCCTCCTAGCTTTAAAGGCAGTCATAGGGAAGCTCCAGATGAAGATGACACCTAAACTGTGGGAGTCATGGTGGGGTGTAGAAGTCAATCTGTAGGCAACTGTTTGTACTAACTCTGGCTAGCTAGTTTCAGGATGGAACTGAGCAATGGATATTCAGTTGGTGGTCAGAGATTAAATGGTGTTGGTATTGCATATTTGGCATTTAGAGGTTCAATGGCTAATTTCGTGTAGGTGGGTTTTGGAGGAGGCTGTGACCAGCCTTTTCAGGGGCAGACTACACTTTGTCTCCTGTCAGTTTGTACCAGTTGTGGAGTTTCCTGACTTACCATACCTGAGCCCAGTGTATCTCTCTGCAGCCACAGGAAAGAGATGTAATTTGACTAGAAGGAAGAGAAAGGAGTCGCATAGGTACACGCGTCTGGAACAGAGGGAGCCGGGAGCCTATGGCTGATGGCCTCTGCCATCATATCACGTGCTGGTATGTCTGCAGCCTCACGTCAGTGCTGGTGTGTGCAGCCTCAAGTCAGTGCTGGTGTGTGTGCAGCCTCACGTCAGTGCTGGTGTGTGCAGCCTCAAGTCAGTGCTGGTGTGTGTGCAGCCTCACGTCAGTGCTGGTGTGTCTGCAGCCTCATGTCAGTGCTGGTGTGTCTGCAGCCTCAAGTCAGTGCTGGTGTGTTTGTAGTTTGGCTCTCCCCTTCCCACCTTTTGTTTTCTAGGGTAAATTTTAACATTTTTTCCTTTATAGTTTGAAAATAAAATATTTCAATTCTATTCCACTAGAGATGACATTTAACTTTTTACTTGTTTGACTTATCCCCCCCCCCCCCACTCTCACCAATGTTATAATTGATACATAGCTGTCATTTGTGTCTTCCTACCAGGATGTAAGGATTTTTACCCTTTACATTTCCTGTTGTTTTGAGAGAAAGATGTGGTCTTTAGATTTTAGATTCTGGATCATTATCATAAGAACATATAAAAATGTATTATTTTTAAAAATAGTATGCTCCACAACAATAAAAATCTAATTCACATTCCAAAAAACGGGCAAAGGCATTGAATAAATGTTCTCTGAAGATATTATGTAACTTGACAATAAACACAAGAAGATGCTTGTGACATTACCCAGTAGCAGAATTCAGAACAGAACTGTAATGAGGTGTTTTTTCACAAACATTAAGAGCTATTACAAAAGAGAAATAAATAACACAACAGACCAAGAGGAGAATAACAAGCACTTGAAAGTGTGGGAGAAATGGGAACCCTGGTGGCCATCTAAAGTCCTGAGGCACTGCCGAAGAGATTGGGCAGTTCCCCAAAATGTTACACATAGAATCAAATGCCTCGGAAACGCTCCTCCAAGCATACTCTCAAACGAACCAAAAGTGAGGACTCAGATACATGTGGACTATGTCTGTAAAAGAAGTATCCTTAAGGGACCAAAGAGAGGCAGCCCAAGTGTCATCATACGAATGCAGACAGAGCAAGGGAAGGTCTCTTTCTTCCAGTCAAGAGGAAAGACTTTGGAAGAAATCAGCATCAGCTGGATCTTGGCCTCTGGCCCCTAGAATGACAAGAAGATGGATTTTTGTTGTTTCAGCAACACCATGCTCATTTGGTTAGACCAGTCTTCGGTGACTGATTCTGTTATCCTAATCAGTCAGTGCATCAGATGGTCAGATTCTCCTGCACAAATGACCTCTTGTCTCGGTTACCCTGCAAATAAAGACGGGACCCCCATAACCAGATAGAGTCGGAAAACTAGGAACATGAAAACACCCTTGAACTCCACACTCTGTCATTATTTGTAAAGATGAAGTCCTCCGTTCGTTTGTCCGTTCATTCATCCACCCACTCACTCATCCATTTATATGTAGCCACACACAGTAAGACCTAGAATCAGAAGCTGAGAAGCTCTGCTCAGCTGCCTCTGTGCCAGGCGGTGGGCGGGTCTGTGAGGACCCACTCTAGACAGCAATGGTGACTTCATGCTGAGGGTGTAGCTTCTCCACAGAGTGCTGAAAGAACCAAATCCCACGAGTCTTGTTTTACAGCCTCTGTCAGAAGCCACAGCTGTCCAAGCAGTCAGCCGATGTTTTGGGTGTCTTAGTTCAGATAAAGACTTAGGCCTGGTTGTAACTCAGTGGAAGAGCATGCTCCCAGCATGTGCAAAGTCCCCAGGCTGTCCCATGGGGCCACAAAATTAGATCAAAATAAAGAGGGCTGCACATTATGCTGCACAAAATCTGATCCAAACCAGATGAAGAATGCATTTTTTTGTCTCTTTTTCATTTCCCATCAACCTTTGCATCACACCCATGGATGCTTTTTTATCAGCCATGTTAACTGTGGATTGGATAGGATCAGAGAGGGAGCAGGGAGCAGAATGCTCACTTGGAGAGGAAAATGGTTATGGCATGAAGCTCCCTGGAGCCCAGAGCGGCCGATATGATAGAGCGCCCTGCATGGAGCACTCTTGCATGAGAGCACCCCTGCACTGGAGCATCACTATACTGGAGCATTCCTCTGCTTTAGAGGGCCCCTCCGGGCCAAGCATGGCCTGAAAATGTTTTCTCTGTTGGTTTGTCTATTGTATTTCAGGGTGAAATGTTGTTAATTGAAAATAATTTCCAGGAAGGAAAATCAAGACTGGGGACAGAGTTGGTGTTCCAGAGGTGGTCCCAAGGCTACAGGAGTAGGTTCTGGACCTCTCTCTGGGCTGGTCACTGACCCCTGGCCTGTCCAGTCTTTCGCATCATTCCTGACAACTTCAGACACTTTCTCTAATAAGATGCTGTTCCTGCCTTAAGCTTACTCTTCCCCTCTGCATAGCCTCTACTGGTGCTGGTTTCCTCCCTGCAAGGGGCTCTCCCAGGAGGGTGCTCCACTGAACTCCTGGTTCTCTCACAAGAAAAGCCCACCTTTCAAGGCAGGGCAGCAGTGGTGATCAGCACCACACTTACAACTGCTATGACTCTGGCTGTTTTAGATCCAGGAGGAATCTGAGGTCCTGGTGTAAGCTGCAGAAAGCCTGAGACCGGGAATGTCCTGTTAGAGTCCACACAACAGTGCAGGAGGAGGTCTCCCGTCATCTCCAGGACACATGGGGACTACAGCAAGACTGGGCCACTCAGCGGTGACCCTCAGACTCAAGACAGTTTCTTTATTGTCCTTGTGTGGGGATGAGGGAAAAGTGGATCATTTTAACTGAAGTGAACCATGGGACCATCTAACTGATTTCTGAATGGATTGGGGCATCTGTGGGAAGAAAACAGGGAAGACTTTTGAAAGAATGTAAAACAATTCCACTTTTATCTAACAATATTAATAGTTCTTCCTCACTGTCTTCAGTCCTTGGATATTTTTCATGTCTGGGCAAATCACCTATGTAAACGGTGGGTTTGATATTAAAATTTATAGATGTGCTGTGGTCTTGTTAATTCAAAATTGTCAGGTATCCAGTTTTCAGTATAGGGGATATTATAAACAACACTGCTAAGATTATTCTTGTAATTAGCACCATTTATGAGCCTTCTTTTCATAATAAATTCCTAGAGGGATTGTGGTTCAGGTCAGTGAAAGACCATCTGCCTGACATGCACAAGGCTCACCCCCTTGCCCAAGACAGACAGCTTTCCCACTGGCTTCAAGGAAGAGCCAAAGGAGAGAGGTGTTGCCCATCTGCATGCCCCTGACTCTGCCAGGGGACTTATGGGCCTGTATTGGAATGGTTATGTTTAGAATTTCCTTCTCCCTGTGAAGAAGAGATAGATGTAGAGACACACAGCTGGGTGTTTGACCCCGAATGGGGATTTTTACATGGTGGTATCTGCAACAAAAGCTTTGGCAGCGCCACAGCCTGAAGCAGGAATCTATCTACAGAAAGTGCTTTCTCATGCTAATTTTAAATTCAGGAGTCATACTTTCAAAATGCAGCCGACCACACAGGGCACTGGTACCACCCTTGGAGAAAACAAACAAACCTGTTTCTTCCTTTCAGTCATCTGGATGCTGAGTGTCCTAAAACTGATGAGAACCAGTTGATTTTATTTAAAACTGGAAGATTCACTGCTGTTTCAGTTCCCAGGCTGGGCTTTTCAGCATTGTGGAAAACCATTCTGTCCATTTACTCTTCATGGCGGTGGGTATTTAAATCATATTGTACCTGCTTGTGGCTGAGAGAGATGGGAACTGGATATTACAAATGGACAGTATCTGGCCTTGAGGAAAAATAGTGAGAGAATCCCCCATTGGCTACTTGGAGCCCAAGATAGAGACGGGCACAGCCACAGGAGAAAGGATCTGGGTTGTTCTCTCAGGTGGCAAGAAGGTTGACTCTTCTCACATGGGCAAATAGCTTTTTTGTTTTCATTTTGTCCAATCCCCTGCACTGAGACTCCTAAATGTGCATTTTTGAGGCACAAATGGACAAACTGAGAGTTGAGGGAGACAATTTTACTTTTCACAGATGAGCATGAAGGGACATTAGAAGCCTGGGACACTGGATGGACTGGTCCTTTGAGGCTCAGATAGCATAATGATTCCATGTGCTTCGTGCACGAGTTTCGCTTGGGATACAGCTGGGAGCCCTGCGAAGCCTTTCACAGGGGTTGTACCTGGTGGGCAGCTGAGTTCACTGGGTTGGGCACGGCAGGGCACCCTGCTTTTGGAGAGACCACTGCTCTCCTCTGCTCCTCTTGCCTTACAATGCTACATCCTCAGCAAGCTCTCTGGTTGTTCTGAGGAACACAAGCAAGGAAAAAGGGACTGAGCTGAGTCACCAAGGCCACCTGGGGACATGGCTAATGGGCATGGCTTATGGAAGTCAATAGCCTGTCCACTTACTTTTGCCCTATTCTTATGCTCAGACCTATTACTCTTTTGGCTCCTCACCATTTGGCTTGCAGTTTCTACCCCTCAACTCAATAAACCCCAAAGACATCCTTATAGATACAGTCTACCCAATCTTGGCCTCTTCTGACCTGGATTATTATCCTGTTCCTCAGTTTCCCCCCAGGTAGTAGACTTGTGTGCAGTGTTATTACTGTGACGTGGATGTGGTTTAAGAATCCTGCGCACTGTGTTGGGAGCGAGGTCCCAGTGTGGGCATGCCGCGAGGTGGTACCTTTAAGGAGTGGAGTCTGGGAAGTGAGCCGTACTTAGTTAGATCAAGGCAGCAATTGCAGAGATTTCTGGCTTTCTGTTTGAAGATGTGATGTCCTCTTCCTTGCACAAATTCCCGTCATCCACCATGGGCCCTTGACAGGTGGGCCCTGTTGATTGGTCTTCCAGTCTCCAGAACTATGAAGCAAATGAATTTCTTTAAAAAATAAACTAGCCGGCCTCACCTGTTCTGTTATGATCAAGTCAAATGAACGAACACTGTTCATCCTTTCCTCCTCCTGCGGAGACCCCTGCTGATGTGGGAAGGAAGGGGTCCTTCTCTCAGTTTCCTAGCTGGCTCTGTCGAAGGTATGTGCCAGCTTACTATCACATTAGTGTCCCAGTCCCCTCTGCAACTACAGCGTTCGCACATTTCCGATCATTGCAAATGGTTCTGAATAAACTTGAATAATTTGAGATTGTCTTGCATTTAGGAAGAAGATGCACAATAAATGAAGAAGCCACTGGAATTAAAGATAGATGACCAGAAATCTAATTCTGACATCACAGATAGCTTAGTTCTCTTTTAAAAAAAATTACATTCCCATAAACTCTGTGCTAAATGAGAGTGCTGGTACCCCTTGGCCAGATCTGTCGAGGGAAAATGAGGTGGCTGGAGCAGAAAACTGTGAATACTCTGTGTATGGGAAGTTATTTTCTCAGCGTTATTTCCATCCCTCTGTGCCTTTGCCTCTTCTGTGAGCCATAAGCTGCCATGACATCAAAATCTAAAGCCAGCAAGAGGATGGTGGCCACCACGTGAGAACTACAGACAGCTTCCTGTGAAGTTCTGAAGAAAAAAATCCCCTGCCACTTTTCTGCATTAGCTTTCTTATTCAGTTCACTTTCCCACCAAACTACTTAGACTTCACTCTCTCTGAAGGAGGTCTGTGAAATTTTTATTTAAAGCAAGTTCCAAGAGATCTGATATGCCTACTTTATGAGGAGTGCCAAAGTTAACTGGAAACATCACAGGGGATATTTCAGCTCTTAGTCAGCCCTTGAGGCGAACTGGGCAAGCCTAGCAGTCCTTTTACCTAAATATCTCTTTTTATACCCAGACACATGCAGGTTTGGATTGGCACCTACACTTTACAGGTATGGGGATCAATCACTGATGTGGATTCAGTGGACTCAAAGACTATAAATCCAAAGAATTCTGCTTTGACACCTGTGTGACTCAGAATTCATTCCCTGTTCCCTGTCCCACATCAACATGCTTCAGACAATCAAAGAAGCAAATAAAGTCCGAATTCTTCCTTTTCTCTTGGGATTTGAATCATCTAGAAATCAGGCCATACTAGAGTCATAGGAAGTTCCAGTAAAGCCTACTGGCAATACTAGGATTGAGCAGAGAGTGACTATGAGCCAGAGACTGGGAAGGGACTGCTTGGGTTCTAATTTAGACTTTTGACACTAACCTGTGTCTTTAGGGACGTTGCTCAACTCTCCATGAGTTTGTTTCCTCATCTATAAAATGGAGATCAACATATCATTGGCCTTTCAACTTTGTGTCAGAATTATGAATTCCCAGCTTTAACATAGTTATCATAATTGCTTTGAAACTGGGTAGCTGACTCAACATTCTTGATACATTGGGAAATGATTTGAGCATTCATTGAATTCTGCATTGACTTTTGTACAATTGGATCTACAAGAAATGTGAGATGAACGGAATTCATCTGGGTGGGGCTAGATGTAAAACAAAAAATGCATGAGTGTGGGTACACACACACACACACACACACACACACACACACACACACACACACACACACACACACACACTGAGAAACAGCTCCTGTCTCCTGCAGCCCATCTTGTGTTAAAGAACATCTTTAATGTTGGAATTTACCTTCTTATTTCAGATGACTCTCTCTCCATCTCTTTATAAACAGCTGCCTTCTGAAACCTGATTCTACAAGCAAACTTCAGGGCAGTTAAAAGTGAAAGGCCAGATCATTTTATTACCTATCTAATCTGTGTGTTACTGGGCTTATTAGTTTCCTATTTGTTGTTGTCCCACTGATGAAGCTTTTGAATATTCTGTCCTAATACTGTTCTCCGTGAGGGTTTTAATTTTATGGTTTTACATAGTGAAAGATATCTTTTACTATACAAATATCATGCACTAACAGAACTGGATGTACTTAGGACTGTGCTGTGTATGCAATAAACCTCTCAATGAATTATGGCTATTATTATGCTTACCAGAATCCTTTGGGGTAGGTTTTTCAACTGTTGCCTTTCATGTGGGAGTATGAAGAATGTCAATATAATGTAGAAGACAGAGATTTGATTATTTAATAGTCATTTAGCCTTAAGTACTAGATGTCTTTGTTCATTTTTATTGTCAAGTTGACATAGCCTCGAGTTCCTTAAGAACAGGGAACTTTGTAAAATTGCCCCAATTTGATAGACTTGTTGAAATACCTGTGTGGGAGAGTCTTGATTAATGTTTGATATGGGAGGTCCTAGTCTACTATGGGAGGCACCATCCCTGGCAGGTGGGCCTGGTCTATATAAGGAAGACATCTAGGTATGCTCCATTGAGCAAGACAGCAGCATTTTTCCAGAATTCTGCTTCAGGACCTGCCTCAACTCCCTTCAATGATGGATTATGAATTAGAAATACAAGTTAAATAAACCCTTTCCTCCCTAAGTTGTTTTTTACTGTGCTTTTTATCACAGTCACAGAAAGCAAACTGGGACATGAGGTGTCTGGCATGGGATTGGCCAGACACAAAATTAGGTGAAAGGTCACAGCTGGTGTTCTCAAAGAACGAAAGGTCTACCTAAGAAGAGAGCATTAAAGAAGAAAGCCCAGTCAGGATCCAGCTTGACTCCTTGGCTACTTTATTGGGTTCTTTTACCTACTACCCTTCTCCACCCTAATCCCTTCCAACCTCCCAACACTAGACAGGAGAGAAAGAAGGTTAGAGGGGGAAAGGGGTGTAGATCTCTTTAGACTACTTCCTGCTGATTAGAGGTTTTGAGTTCCTAGAGGCAAATCTAATCTCTCATCAAGCAATCCAGCAGAACAGCAAACAGCAAACAGCAAAACCAGCAGCAGCAGGGGGAGCAGCAGCCGCCACCTCTTGGGACTCTGGGATTTTTATACCCTCTCAAGAGTCCCCAGAATTCCACAAGTAAACTTCAACTGGCAGAATCACGTCCCTGTCAGAGCACGAGGCAAATCATTGTTAGCTGCTGTAGATAATCTGAAGCAGCCCCATAATCCCACACCTGGGATTAAAAACAGTCAGATAACATAACTGGATTTTTAAAGAAACCAAAACTCTTGCTACAAGGGTTTGCTGATATGCTCTGTGGCCAGGGCATTACAGTGGTGACCCAGCATGAGAGAGTTTCCTAGAGCACACGGCCTTAAGTCCAAATTCTAAAGGGTGAGTGAGGGGTTATTCCAAAGAGACTCTGGAGTTGAGAGACCTTATTAATGGGAGCTGCTAAAGCAGAGGCTGAGAACAGAACTCTCATGCTGCATGAAGCTCCTGGCCTTGTGTAGAGTGAGACAGAACACTGAAACAAGTTAAGAAACACCGGACCACATCTGCTCAGCACTTGCACTTTGTTCTGAAGACATTTGGGGGCAATGGGGGACACTTCTGGGACAGAGATTCAAGCAGCCACTGTCCTTTAAAAGCTCCCTCTGACGTAAAGTAAATGGGGAGGAAGAGGTCAACAGCTTTCAGGAAGTTGGTGTACTAGTGAGGACAAGAAATAATGTTGTTCAGGCAGGGGGAAGCATGGTATGAGATGGATGTCCAGGAAGCAGGATGGACAGGATGCTGGCTGTGGAGGTGGGGTGAGAAGAAAGAAACAAAGATGGTTCCCAGGTCCAGCCTGGAGCAATGAGACAAAGTGACTTGGAAAAAGAAAACCATGCTTGGAGAGAAGCACAAGATGTGTTGCTCACGTGACGAAAACCATGGACTGAAATCCATGCGCAACTCGGAGTCACAGGCTCAGTGTATCCCTGTGCTCAGCTGGCCCAACCAACTTCAGACATCGTGAACACTATTTGGATTTTTTAAATTCAATTACACTTGGGAATTACGCATGACTTCGTGGCTTTCAGTAAAACATCTACTAGAATCAAAACCAAGATTCTGGAATCCAGGATTATTTGTGAACAGAGGTGCCTGATTTTGCCTAGCCCATCCAAAGTCATGCTGAGAAAATTCCCGATGAGTGTAGATAACAGCAAAAACAAGGTAAATGTTTACATAACCACCTAAAATAATAAAAAGAATGTTCAGGCTAAGGGGCATTCTAGGTCTCTCTGAGTCCCAGATATTTTTACAGAGGATATAGACTAGATAAAAACAGAGTGAGGTCTACCCAACCTTAATTTTAACCAGGCTAACTTTAAAAGGAACCAAAGCTAGAGTCCCACTAGCTTCCTTGAGTAGTAATAAAAGCCACTGGGGTGGGGAGAAAACCCCATTTTTCTCCTTTCTATCTTAGTGAACATCAAAGTCTAAGGGGCTGAGGAACATCATTCTGTCAGTCCTTAAAGGCATTATTGTTCTGTAATTTTATTCCTAACTGGGATTAATTTATGAAATGAGCTGGGTTCTGACTCTACAGTTTTGGTTTTCAGCCAGGCTTAGTAAGAAAGAGTAGACTACAGCACTCCTGTGAGGTGGCCTCCCAGTGTGTGGTTTTGGATACACCATGTGCATGAAGCTGAAACCAACACTGGATTTCTGGGTAGGGTGTTCACCAAGCAGCTACTTGCTGTTTACTGGTTTTACTGTTGGGACATATGGTGGCACCTATGTCAACAGGCTGATTTTCCATCTAAAGATCCTTCAGAAATAAGATTTGCTTTTAAAGAAAAAGAAAGAAAGAAAACTTACAATGGCCAAATGAAAGTATATTCTATCTAATTTGTTTGCAGAAGAGTGTGGCCTAAGAGTAGTTTTCTGTTTACTACTGTTGTCTGGTGAGTGGATAGAGAGTAGACCCTGGCATCCATGCCAGACATGAGGATGTTTTAGTAAGCAACAGGTCTAGTACAGCCCAGTGTACAATAGGAGAAACCACGTGGGTTTGTGTATGTACATGCTAGAAGGCTTGTATCTCAATAAGATTGCCAACAGCCCATTTCCCACAGACATCCCTATTGTTAACCAATGTGTAAGAGTATGCAAACGTATTGTCATGGGGTTTGTTTTTATTTGTGGGTTTCAAGTGTGAGAAATGCATCTGTTTCTTTTGCTTATTTGTAAGCAAATGAAGCAAGGGTTGAACATTGGAAATTACAGGAAGTTGGAACAAGAGGCAGGGAACCAGGCTGTAGCGGAACAGCAGAACTGGGCTTCTCAGCCACTGAACTCCCAATCGAGAAAGAGCAAACACAACCACAGGCAAAGTGGACAAAAGGAGGGCTGGGCTGTGGACTTCCCATAATTTGCATGTTCAGAGACCTGGGGATTCCTCTGTCATCAAAAAGCCCAGCCTAGGAGCAGAAAAAAAAAATCACACTTCCTTGCTCTGTGTTCTCTCTAACAAAGGAAGCTCAAATAGGTTTGAGTGTCTGTGAACACAGGTGTGCACAAGAGTGGGAGGTAAGAAATGACTAAATTTAAATGTCAACATATAGACTGATAGGAATTGCATAAGGAGGTAGTAAGGTGTTCCCCTAGAATACAACCTATAATCTTCTGCATGGAAAGGACTGTGTAGTGTATAGTGACTGAGAACTTGAGTCAGTAGTCATAATTCCCAGGGCAAAATCATACATAAGAGACCAAGAATTTAACATGCAGGATGAGTTTCATCCATGTTCGTTACCATAGTGCCAGTTTCTATTGATATTATTTATTTAAATTGCTTTACTTCTATCAAAAAAATTTTTTTTTCTGGGGACAGAGAGATGGCTCAGTGGTTTAGAGCACATCCTTCTCTTGCAGAGGACCCCAGATCACTTCCCAAGGACCAGATTGGATGGTTCACAACTACTTGTAAATCCAGCTCCAGGGACTTCAGCCCCACTGAAGCTTAAGGCAGAGGCTCAGAAGTGCCCTGGAGAGTGTCTGGGGTTAGCACTGCAGAGCTGAGGAAGCTGGGATCTGAAGCTCTGACTTACTATTGCTGTGATGAAACACCATGACCAAAAACAACTTGGAGAGGAAAGAGTTTATTTCATCACAGTTCCATATAAGAGTTCATCATCAAAAGTAGTGAAGGCAGAAACTCAAGCAGGACAGGAATCTGGAGGCAGGAAATGATATTGAGACCATGGAAAGGTATTGCTTACTGGCTTGTTCCCGATGGCTAACTCAGTCTGCTTTCTTTAAAAACCTAGGACCAGCCTGGAGTGGCACCACCCCCAATGGCTTGGCCCTCTTCCACTGATCACTAATTAAGAAAATGCTCCACAGCCTGACCTACAACCTGATCTTATGGAGATATTTTCTTAACTGAGGTTTCCTCCTTGCAGATGATGACAGCCTGTGTCAAGTTGACATAAAACTAGGCAGCACACGTTCGTAGGCAGTAGCAGTGGCAGTGACAGAAGCAGCAGCTGCTCTAGAAAGATGGAGCTGATCCACAGCAGGCTTCTTCTCTCTTCCCCTGGTTGCTCCATCCCTGCTCCTGGCTCATTCAATGGTACTATCCTCATCAATGTCAGCTTCCCCCTGGTGCACTGACCCATACCAGCCCTCAATCTTAGCTTCCAACTTCTGAAACTGGTTAGCTACTCTCTTCTTTGGTTATTCAACTCCAAGATGGCTATTGTGGCACCATTCAACCTCTGGAGGTGTAAAACAACTTCTTTCATACTTATATATTCATTCGTTTAATTCTGTATCAGTGGGGAGAATGTATATTAAAATACAGAGAAATTAAAATAGAATACAATGCAAACAAAAGCCACACAAGATTAAACTGCAGTCTCTAGGAACAGCCTATAATGTAAGGGTTGTGTTCACTTTAGAGAAAGAGAGTAGATTGGGGTGGAGATAGCCCATGTCTCTCTACCTAGCTGTTCTTATTTTTTTAAGCCATATATTTGTTTGTGCAAGCTTTCTGTACTCATTCATGTTTGTCTTACAATAGAAATGTTTTTAAAAGTTGGCTGAGACAGATGCAGGTACTTACAACCAACCATTGGACTGAAGTCAGGGACCCCTATGGCTGAATTAGAGGAAGGATCAAAGAAGCTGAGGAGGAAGGTGACCCCATAAGAAGACCAGCAATCTTAACTAACCCAGATCCCAGGGACTCCCAGAGACTGAGCCAACAACTGACATCCCCCACCCACACACACCCTGCACATAGCACATATATAGCAGAGGACTGCCTGATCTGACCTGGGGGAGAAGATGAGCTTAATCCTCTGAGAGACTTGAGGCCCCAGGAAAGGGGGAAGCCTGGGGGGAGGAGAAAGCACCCTCTTGAAAGCAAGGGGGAGGAAGAATGGGATGAGAAACTGTGGGAGGGAGGACCTGGAGGATGGAAATGGCTGGCTGTAAAATAATTAATAATAATAATAATAATAATAATAATAATAATAATAATATATCTTTAAAAATCATCATTGCTTGTTAAAACATGTGAGATCTTACTGTTCTTTGAAAATAAGATCTCTGAATGTCTGGCCAAATTTTCCCTTTTCTGTGTTATTTGCATTCATAGAATATGCTCTTGCTGGTTTCAAAGGCAATTTTTAAAAATTACCTCGTGGGTAATAAGAAAGCTGTGTAGAGAAACAGTGCACTAGACCTAAGGAATGTCTGGGCATCACTTGCCTTCTTGGCAGGATTTGGAGACTTCCTTGTTAGTGTTTATCACACTGGAAATGCCCAGATACGAAATTATTCAGTTTCTATAGCTAGAAGGTAGTTCATCAAAGACAGCCTAGGAGCTTCAGCAGTGCCTCTGACAATTTGAGCTCTGTGTCAGCGACAGAATGCATCCCACAGCCCTACTGTTAGACTTCTATAGAATTCTCTGAATATGCAATGAATCTGCTCTTACCAAAACAAAAACAAATGATATGTTCTCTTTCTCAGGTACATCTGCGAAAGAGCTCACCTGCACACATGCACAGAAAACAAATCCTGAAATCTTCTATGCAGAAGAAGTAGATACTTTACAATAGACAAAAATCTTGCTCATCTCTGATTTCTCCCAATGCAGAAAAGAGACCAGGAAGGAACAAAATAATTGCAAATTTTAAGGGACAGAGGTGTGACCCAATAACTTCATAGCAATCACAGTTCTCTCATACCTGGGATAAGCAGAGGATCCTCAAACACATAAGAGCTTAGGAAATGCAGTCATAAAGCTAACTCTTAGATTTTGTGGCATTTATACCAACTATATACGGCAGCAATTTCTGGGTGAAGAATTAGTTGTATACCAGGAATAGATACGGAGCACCAAGGCCCTTTGAAAATTGAGCTGAATCCAAATATGATGACTATGACTGTCTCACTCAGCACAAATGTCAAACACATTTTCAGGGAATGTCATCAAAGTGCAGCAATGTAGGGGCAGTGACACCCTCTGCAGTTTCCCCATGTCCTGTATCACGGTACATGCATACCTACATCCGTTCTCCATTTTCTCTGCTGTCAGCATAAATTCCATGGATGCAGATCCTTTGTTCTATCTTCTGCATTGAGAGAGTAACAGTACTTGAAACTCACTAGGGTGCACAGCACCGTCCAAATCAGGGCTAACTAGTGGAAGCACACTCTTATTTATTTATTTATTTATTTATTTATTTATTTATTTATTTATTTATTTATTTATTTATAGGTAGTATCCATTGATGTTTGTCCTGTATGTATATTTGTGGTGAGGAACTTGAATCCACTGAAACATGAGTTACAGACATGTGTGAGCCACTGTGTGGGTGCTAGGAATCAAACGGAGGTACTTTGAAAGAATAGCTGGTGCTCTTAAGCACTGAGTCATCTCTCTAGCCCTGTGTACTCATATTTTAAACTCTCAT
Organism: Uromys caudimaculatus; assembly: GCA_028551405.1. Taxonomy (NCBI): domain Eukaryota; kingdom Metazoa; phylum Chordata; class Mammalia; order Rodentia; family Muridae; genus Uromys; species Uromys caudimaculatus. Next base: position 52,207,804 of record CM052708.1, read on the forward strand.
AATTAAACAAAATAGGTTAAATAATATTTTTTAAAAAAGAAAGCACTAAAGGATATAAAAATAATATGCTGTTTTATAAGCACTGGAGAAAAACAAGGCAGCAGAATCCTCCTATGATCAGAAATAAATCTCTAGTTTTAAGTAGCATAAATACAGCCTTCAGCCTCAGAACTGGCTGGGGTCATACTACAATGTTGTCTAATTGTCTTTTTTTCTTTTTAATCCTCGTTCCTGTCCTGCAGAACCTGTTGACTGAGCTGGCTTGATCAGTTGGTGCCTCCATGTTGGAGCTTCAGTAAGCAGGGTACAGTGAAGGACACCTCAGGATGTGTGCATGGAGGAAAGTAAAGAAAATTTGAGCCAGCGGTGAATAAACCCCATAAGAATGGGGCAAGGTGATGGTAAAGCGTTTTTGTGTATGTTATGCTAAAATCTCATAGATGCTTTAAGTCTTTGGACCCTGACTAGAGAGAGTTTACACCATAGACATGAGAGAGAATGGGTTTGAGAAAAGCAGTCCTCCCCGACTATCCAGGGATGTTTTGGTGAAAGAGAAGGAAAATGAACTTAAGCTGTTCCAGAGCTCTTCTAGGGACAGGAGGAGGTCAGGAGATGTCCTGCCTTCTCTCTGGCTCCTACTGGAAGAATGCTTAGTACTGGGTCTCTTAGGTAGAATATTTGGGTCCTTTTGGGACATGTAATTCTCTTCCCTCTCTGTGTATTGTCTGTCCTTGGTGCACCAATCTGTCTGTGTCTGTCAGTTTATGTTTGTGTTTTTGTTTTGTTGCTTGAATGTTGTTCTGTGTTTCATGTTCTAAAAAAAAAAAAAAATGGTTAAAACTATCTGCTGGTCATTTATCCCTTGATTTAGTTTTAACTTTTTTTTTTTTTTTTTTTTAAAGCATTCTCAATTGGCCTTTGGAGCCTTGCACCTGTAGTTTGGAGTCTAGCACAACTGGAGAAGTGCTGCTAGGGGCTTATTGTCTGTACAAGCTGCTCTTAAAGGGGCCAGCAGCTTCTCAGGTTCTATGGTAAGGAAGCTGATGGTTGTTTCTCCTAGAAAAATCTCTGTGATTGTTATTATTGGGTTCAGCAGGTGACAAGATGCTCTTCTCTTGAAATTACAGCTAGAAAAAGTAAGAATTTTGTCTAGTCGAAACATATAAGATGTGTGTGGCCACTTTGTTTTTGTTTTTGACTGGTTTTAAAAGTATAAATATGTTCTGCATGTCTTGGTTATAGATTTTTGGCTTATAAGTTATTAAGTATGATTAAAAATTTGTAACATTGGTAACAGAAAGTTGGCTTAAAACTGGTAACTCAGGATTGGAGTCACTCAGAACAACAACACATGGCATGAGCCAACTCAGAGAAACAGGTCTCTAAAGATACATCTAAATTAGGTAATATTTTATGTAATTCTTATCCTAGAAACCAGACTTATAAAAGATAGGATTTAGGGCAGTGTCTCTTTGAGGTATTGGAGGCTGCACCGTTGTGCATTCGTGTGCAGGAACTGGCAGCCAAACTTTGTAGCATGGGGGTAATGCACTTGGTGTTGATTTTGGAGAGACTGGATTGTTTGTTGGAGGTTGAGTTTTGCCTTCCAAAGTTATGGTTGTGCTCTGGTGTTGCAAGGGAAACTTGAAGATTGTGGTTGAACTGCCAGTGTTCCATTAGCTGCAGTTTACAATTCCTCACAAGCTCAAGATTTAACTCACTCATATTTGTAACTAAGAAAAACTCAATCAGGTTGAGATTACTGCAGGGTTTGTGAAGGGCTGATGGGGCTCTGGAACTTGTGGGGGCATTGCAGCCTGGCTTGCCTACTCTAGCTGCCATTCCAGGAAATGCTTATAGAATTATTATGGATTTGGAGCATTGTTTTTATACTATTCCTTTGCATGCTCATGATTGTAAAAGGTTTGCATTTAGTGTGCCTGCTTGTAATTTTAAAGAATCCATGAAACGATATCATTGGAAAGATTTACCTCAAGGAATTGCTAATAGCCCTACTTTATGTCAAAATTTTTTGCTGCTTCTATACAAGAAGTTAGGACTTTGAATCTTTCAATGTATATTATCCATTATATGGATGGCATTTTTTATTAGCTTATCCCTCTGAAGGAGTTTTACCACAAGCATTTGCTCTTATACAATGAGTTTTAAAATTTTGGAATGGTTGTTGCTCCAGAAAAGATTCAAAGGCAATATCTTTTTCAATATTTGGGGCCTCAGTTATAGCCTAAACAGATTGTGCTACAGAAAATTCAAGTAACAAAAGATAATTTACTTACTCTAAATGATTTTCAAAAGTTGTTAGGAGATATTAATTGGCTAAGACCTCATCTTAAGCTTACCACAGGAGAACTTAAATTTCTGTTTGACATTCTCAAGGGGGATGCAAATCCTAATTCCCCTCAACAATTAACTGATGAGGGATGAATAGTTTTGCAGAAAGTAGAGAAAGCTGCTAGCCAACAACAGATACATTATGTAGACTATGCTCAATTGCTGGCTGTTTGCATTATTGCTACTCATGTGCTCACAGCATTTCTTTGGCAAAAGAGACCATTAATGTGGATTCACCTTTCTTAATCTACAAGTAAAGTTTTAACACACTATTATGAAGCTGTTGCTGTGTTAATACAGAATTGTAGGACAGAATCACGAAAGTATTTTGGGAAAGAACCTGATGAAATATTTCTTATTCCAAACAGCAATTAAATTGGTTATTGCAAAATACTGATATTTGGCCTATTGCATCTGCAAACTTTTCAGGTAAAATTGATAATCATTATCTAAAAGACAAGTTGTTACAATTTTCCTCTATGCATGCTTTTGTATTTCCTATAAATTTACGCATGCAGCCCATAGAGAGTGTGCTTACTGTATTTACAGATGGCTCATCTATTGGGAAGGCAGCATATGTGATTGAATCACATGTTCATTTTCTTGAGTTTTCCCCTGCTTCAGCACAGATTATTGAATTATGTGTTGTATCTACTGTTTTTGAAATGCTGAAAAATCAAGCTTTTAATTTGTATACTGATAGGCAATATATAGCTCATGGTTTACAATTGCTTGAAACTGTTTTTTTTTACATACTGCTTATTCTCGAATTTTGCAATTACTTATGCAAATACAACTCAATATAAGAGAACACATTGTTCCTCATTTTGTAGGGCATTTGAGAGCTCATACTGGATTGCCTGGATGGACCCCTTAGTGAAGGCAATGCCACAGCAAATTTGTATACCAGGCAGATTATAGGCCTTACCCAGGAACAATTAGCTAAACAATCTCATTCTCTACATTATCAAAATAGTAATAGCTTGAGACAACAATTTGATATTTCTAGAGAATGTGCAAGTCAAATTGTAAAGACTTGTTCTCAATATCCTCAGTTTCTTCCTTTACCACTTAATAGTGTTAATCCTCAGACTGGTACCTCATCAATTATGGCAAATGGATGTTACTTATATTTCTGATTTTGGAAAATTAAAATATGTACATGTGACTATTGATACCTTTTCAGGCTTTCTAGTTGCAACTGCTTTAACAGGAGAAGCAACTAAAAATGTAATTAGTCATTGCCTAAACTGTTCTATGCTTGGTGTTCCAAATCAGATTAAAACAGATAATGGAACTGGCTATTGCAGTTAAGCATTTGAGACTTGCTGTTGACAATTTAATATTACCTATATTAGTGGGATTCCTTATAATCTTCAAGGACATGGTATTGTGGAATGAGCCCATGGAACTTTAAAACAATCTTTTCATAAAATAAAAAAGGGAGAATTATATCCCCATACACAAATTTATTTAAATCCTGATTTTTATTTAAAAATTTAAAATTTGGATGCCAAGGAACTCTTGCTAAGTATCTATGGCACCCTACAACTAGGTATACTCATGCCTAGGTGAAATGGAAGGATCCATATACTGGCAAATGGCATGGTCCTGATCAGGTATTTAATATGGAGAAGAGGGCATGTTTGTGTTTTTTTCTGCAGGATATTGAAGGAGCATGCTATCTGCCAGAGTGATTGATGAGACATGCTGATGCTGGGACAAAGAATGATGCTGACCTGTGAGCTTTCTGAGTGCCTTGACAATGGTGACTGGGAAGCTGTTTTGGATGTATGTTCCTGACCCACCTTTGCTTGCCTATATCCCAGACTGGACAAGCTGCCTTGCCTCAAGCTTTTAGACCTTGTGGGACAGAGAACATGGAGACTGTGGAAACTGCCTTTGAAAAGTTAATCAAAAAGAGAAGTTATAATGACTCTTCTCTTTCCTTTAAAGTGACCAATTATTCTGAATCAAACATGGACTGGTCTGGAAATCAATCCAATATTGGAAATAACAGTCTTCATTTGGAAGGCTGGTTCTGGACATTTTCAGAGACATATTTTGAAGTTAGCTGCAGTTCTCTATGATGTTATATTAGCAAGAGATAAAGTTGGGACAGGATCTGGATTTTGAAACAAGTGTTAATGCATGTGTTAAAGTTCCTAATCTTTTATTAATTGGTCATGTTAAAATTACTTTTGTTTCTTCTACAGTATTTAATGTGAGTTATATTGATTGTACACTTTCTAATTGTGTTAGTGTGTTGAAACCTGGCATGTCTATTATGGTGGTCTATCAACCAGCTTTTGTTTTATTTCCCTGAGTATTAAAGGACCTTGGTATTCTGAAAGATTTGCAAGTACTGGAAGAAGTGAGTCAGGCTTTAAGCAGAAGCAAGAGGGTAGTGGGCTTGATTATTGCTGGTATAGCAGCTTTAATTACATTAATAGCTAGCACCACTGCTTCTGCAATTGCTTTGACACAAGAACTTAACAGCTACTTTTGTTAATCATTTAGTAAAAAAATGTTACTAATGTTCTGAGTATTCAAGAGGATTTAGATAGGTGTTTGGAACAATGGATTGATGTTTTTTATGATACTATTCAAATTATTGGAGAGGAGGTTCAGAGTTTAAGAGTAAGAAACCATCTTGAGTGTCATGCTAAATATCAATGGATTTCTATTATTTCTAAAAAATACAATGATAATCACTATAATTGGGAAAAGTTTCAAAGATACTTGTAGAGTGTTTGGCATGATTCTAACACCTCTCTGGATGTATTAACTTTGCATAGTGAGATCATGAATTTAAAGAATTCTGCTTTGCTGAACTTTGATGCTGTAGATATTGCTGATAAAATTTTTCATGGCCCGAGGTCAGTATTTCCATCTTGATTAAGCTTCAAGAATAGCATATACAGCTTGGTCATGCTAGCCCTTCTTGTCCTGGGAATGCTTTTATTACTACCCATTGTGATAAAACTTGCCTTTAACAGCATTGACATGTTGGCAGCCAAAATACATGGCTTGAAACTAAAAATGAACCCCCAGACAGAGTCATTAATTTAACAGGCTGGCAGCCAATGATGGGTAAGTTCTGCACAGAGCCTTACCAACCTAAGACAGAAGTGCATTGATTTTGATAATGCATATTCCATGATGTATAAGGAAGGCATTCTTGTTAGAATGACCTAAGACAGGCACAGTCTTGTTTATGAAATAAAAAAAGGGGAGATGGGGAGAGCTATTTGGGGCACTTGGCAGGAATCTGACATTGGGCCACGATAAGGAAGTAAGCTCTGGCAGGGATCTACATTTAGGCTAGAACAAAGAAGTAGGCTTCAGGCAAGAATATGACTTTGGGAGGAGTGTGGAAAAGCCTGTGAGTGGGGTTAAGGGGAGGATCATTGCTCACCGGGACCCACCCAAAACCGGCGGGATACAGGGCCTGAGAGAACTTGGGGACAGGAAACCTCTGAACCTTCTGGTTTCCATCTGTGGGTGGAGACCTCTGCCTGGGCCACCATGGGTCTGTGTCTGGGAACCTCAGCCTGGGCCACAGGGTTCCAGGAGAGAGCTAGTATCCCAGGAGTGCTGATACCCTTTTGAGCACAGGCAAAACCACCACTTCTGTTCAAACTCACTGGATCAAGAGGGACCCTTGCAGAGCCATCAGGACATAGGAACAAAGGAACAGCTGGGGACAAGATCCTTCTGGTTTCTGTCTGCACCCCAGATCTGACCCTGTGCCCCAGCTCTCCAAATCCAAATACCTCTCAGAGAGAGCTGGTCTTCAAGGAGTATTGACACAGAGGCCTGCAGGAGGGGCAAGCCAAAGCCATAAAGAGGAAGACCAGCTAACATCAGTGTTAACAAGATGGCAAAAGGCAAGAGTAAGAACATAAGGAACAGAAACCAAGGCTACTTGGCATCATCAGAACCCAGCTCTCCCACTACAGCAAGCCCTGGATACCCCAACACACCAGAAAAGCAGGACTCAGATTTAAAATCATTTCTCATGTTGATGATAGAAGACTTTAAGAAAGAAATGAATAAAATCCTTAAAGAAATACAAGAGAACAGAGATAAACAAGTAGAAGTCTTTAAAGAGGAAAGGATCCAAATTAAGAAAATTAGAAATGAAAAGGGAGACATAACAACAGATTTTGAGGAAATTCAAAAAATCATCAGATACTACTACAAAAGCCTATACTCAACAAAACTGGAAAATCTGGATGAAATGGACTATTTTCTAGATATCAAATACCAAATTTAAGTCAGGATCAGATAAACCATCTAAACAGTCCCATAATGCCTAAAGAAATTGAAGCAGTCATTAAAAGTTTCCCAACCAAAAAAGCCCAGGACCAGATTGGTTCACTGCAGAATTCTATCAGACCTTCAAAGAAGACCTAATACTAATACTCTTCAATCTATTCCACAAAATAGAAACAGAAGGAACACTACTCAGTTCCTTCTATGAGGCCACAATCACACTGATACCAAAACCTCACAAAGACCCAACTAAGAAAGAAAACTTCAGACCAATTTCCCTTATGAATATCAATGCAAAAATACTCAATAAAATTCTCGCAAACCGAATCCAAGAACACATCAAAACAATCATTCATCATGATCAAGTAGGCTTCATCCCAGGGATGCAGGGATGGTTCAATACCCGGAAATCCATCATTGTAATCCACTACATAAACAAACTCCAAGAAAAAAACCACATGGTCATTTCATTAGA
>CM052708.1:52215408-52231078 GCA_028551405.1 Uromys caudimaculatus
AATAAAGACACATGCTCCACTATGTTCATAGCCGCCATATTTATAATAGCCAGAAGCTGGAAACAACCCAGATGTCCCTCATCAGAGGAATGAATACAGAAAATGTGGTACATTTACACAATGGAGTACTACTCAGCTATTAAAAACAATGACTTAATGAAATTTGCAGGCAAATGAATGGAACTTGAAAATATCATCCTGAGCGAGGTAACTCAGTCACAGAAGAACGAACATGGTATGTACTCACTGATAAGTGGGTATTAGCCCAAAAGTTCGGAATACCCAAGTTTCACTTTACAGTAACTGCTGGACTGAGAGTGAGGTCCCAGGTGGAGGAGTTGGAGAAGGGACTGAAGGAGCTGAGGGAGTCTGCAGCCCCATGGAGAGAGCAACAGTGTCAACTGGCCTGATCCCCCCGATCCTCCTGGAGGCTGGACCACCAACTAAAGAATACACATGGAGGGACCCATGGTTCAAACCACATATGTGGCAGAGGAGGGCCTTGTTGGCCATCAGGGCAAGGAGAGGCCCCAGTAAAGGGGAATGTCAAGATGGGAATATGGGAGTGTGTGGGCGGGTGAGTGGGAGGTGGAATTCCCTCATAGAGGTGGGGCAGGGGGAGGGGATAGGGGGTTTCAAAAGAGGAGACCTAGAAAGGGGGAAACATTGGAAATGTAAATAAAGTATCAAAAAATAAAAATAAATAAATAAATAAATAAATAAAAAATATAGAATGTCAAAAAAAAAAAAAAAAAAAAAAAAAGAATATGACTTTGGGCTAGAACAGGGAAGTAGCCTCAGATACCTTGGTCATCCTGATAAGCTCTTAGAAACAGTGATCATGGTAGTGATCACAAGAGTAATCATGGGGCTTTGTTTATTGCCTTGCTTGTTCCTTCACTATTGTGTTTATTGTCTTGCTTGTTCCTCAACTAGAACTGACCTTATTAATTGCATGTAATTAAAATAGTATAAAAGCACATTTGAAAAAAATAAACCCATGTCAGCCTCAGAACTGGAGCATAAATACAAACGACAAATGTTAGAAGAAATTTTTTCTTTTGTGACAGGGTTTCTCTGTATAGACCAGGCTAGCCATGAACTCACAGAGATCTGCCTGCTTCTGCCTCCTAAGTGCTGAGATTAAAGGTTTCCACCACCACCACCACCTGAAATAATGAAATTAAAATATTGCTAAAGCATAATAAAACTGAATCAAAGTAAAGTAAACTCAAATACTATTTTGTGTTTATGTGTGCATTTTTTTCCTTTAGAAATTTATCTAAAACAAACTGATAAAAAAGAGGCTTTGGTGAGGTTATTTGTTTTTGTTTTTGTTTTATTTTTGTTTGTTTTTGTTTTTGTTGTTTGTTTTTGATAGAGTCCTCATTCCAACAGATAAGCCTTTTGCCTCAACTTCCCAAGGGATGGGATTATAGACACGTGTGGTGGTAGCTGGTTCCTGGTGAGTTCTTTCTGGTTACACCATAACAAGTGGATGTAGTGTCATCAAGACTGAGCCACATAGAATAAGAGTATATTATGTAGAAAGGGAAGCTGGAGGACTCACCGGCCAGGATTGCTTTTTATAATGACTGCCTCTCATGGTAACTAACTAGAGAACACCAGTCTTGTCTATGGTCACCCCATATGACCTTCCATTAAGTGACATCCCCCCCCCCCCCCTTATAGGTTTCCTTCCTCAGCAGCACCACATTGGGGACCAAGCTTTTAAAAGTAAAGGAAGCATGTGTTGCACACTGAACCATGCTTTGCCGCACAGTCAAGGGTGGATGCAAGAGTGATCTGACAGGCGCAGCAAGGAGGGGAAACACTAGGGAAGCAAGGAGAAAATTCCTGATTGTGTTTACTTTCTGAGAAAAAAAAATTGGGCTTGGTTGACAGGAGATAGCAGAGTAGATGGCTCCATGGTGGTCAGCAAGTTGTCCCGAGCCCACAGAAAACCAGGGACTTTGCTTAGTCAGACAAATAAGCCAATCAGTTTTCAATAGATGGAAACCAGAGAAATAAGGTGGAGTCTGTGTTAGGTTTAGGAACTTCTCTAGCATAGAAACGTGGTTTTATTTGTTATGTTTTGTTTATTGTTTGTGTGTGTGTGTGTGTGTGTGTGTGTGTGTGTGTGTGTGTCACATTTACACTATATCTGAAGGAGCTAATGTTTTTTGTTTGTTTAACCACAGTTTAAATGTCCAACATCTAAGATTTTGTGTGTGTGTGTGTGTGTGTGTGTGTGTGTGTGTGTGTGTGTGTGTGTGTGTGTAATTGAACTTCCACAGGTAGAATGTGCTCCTTCTTTTCCATTACTGCACTATCCTTTCAGGATAAGGTGGAAGGACCTAAAGGAACATAATGTTAAGTGAAATAAGCCTAAAATAAGGTCACATCCTGCACAGTGGCACTTAACATAAATACAAACTCACAGAAGCGTAACAGAATGGGCGTTACCCCTGGATGAGAGATGTGGATGGGTGGCTTTGTTCCATGTGAAGAGTTTCATGTACGTCAACTGAATGACACAGAGAGCAGCTGTGTTACCCTTACTCAACAGCCTGATAGCACTGTCTTTAAAATATGTCAACGAGGTAGATCTTGGAGTACATGTTCCTGCCACAAAACAAAATAAAACAAACAACTTTCCCAGGACAGAAACAAAACCGACCCTCCCCCCAAGAAGGATAAAGTTTGCAGATAGTGCATATATTGTGGCTTTTAAATGTACATGTTAAATATATGCAATTGAGAAAAAAAGTGGGATACTGCAACAATCCTCCTTTACACCAATGTTCATTAAAATGGGAAATGATAAGAGAAATTGAAGTAACTAGAGATAGGTCTTGGGGACACAGATACTACTAAAATAGAAAGCATAAATTAAAATCAGATGTCAATAATAAATATGAAACAGAAAATAAATATAGTCTTAAATTTGAAGGAAGTTTTAAAGACATGTATGGTTTTAAAGGAATTAAAGAAATAGCCTCACTAGGACCAGGCTAAAAGTAAAGATACAGCCAATCCACAGAGACATCATAAGCCCACCAAGACGATGAAAAACTGAGCAGGCAGAGTTAAGAAAAGAAACACATAAGAGAAAAAAAATTATGTAAAATAAACTACATTTTAAGGGGTAAAATCAAAGACTGAAAATATTTTAAATTGAATAACCCAAATCTCAATACTGAAGGGCTCTGCTGTGTCCTATGGGAAAGGACACAGATGGACTCTGGACTGATCTGTGTCTTGGTCACACTTTCTGGATCTCAAGGAGGAGGAGAAATCAAGGCTGAGTGACAGAGGACGCTGAAGGCAGGCGATCCTGGGACAGCTGAAGGGTCCAGGGAAAGCATTGCCCTGAGAGTCACACGGGGTTAAGTAGTCCTTCAAGAGACTGACATTGTCTGAAGAACACTTTAGGAAGTTGAGCACTTATAAATCTGACAGAAATGAAGATCACAGGAAGACACTAACAGTCAAAATGTGGCTCAAAATTAAGCATTCAGAAATGTTAGGCCAAGGAAGGATGCACATGTGAATTTAATGCATTACATTTAGAATTACAGCTGAACTTCTGTGGTATAATTATGATTACCAAGCAGAGTTATAAATGTCATCTACAAAAATAATGAGTATTTTGGTAATGAGAAGGGAAATAGCTCAACGAAGATGTCTTTGCTCTTGACTTCTTCCAAGGACCACGTGCTACTGTTTCCACACTTATTGTCTCCCACACTTGTGTATTTTCTTCATTTTATTAGCTAGAAATTGCCTGATGGTTTGCAACTTGACCCCCTCCCTGACACTACCATTTAATTGGTAAGTTCTGTGATACAGAGGATCCTTCTGTCTTTGGCCTCACTGTTTCTACAAAGTTCCAGCAGATCTGGCATAAAATAGGTGCTTATATGAACAACTTTGCTTTTCGATGTGGCCTGTACATATTTTTGAACTTTGAAATCTTCTCTATAAACTATAGAACTACATAAGACTTTCTATCAAATGGGTTTGAAATAAAAGTACTGACTTAAAGCTTTAATCATTGTTACGTTTCTGTCAAAAGAAATAGTATTCACATAGGTAGCCCTGGTTAAAATCATCTGTCTCAACTCAGAACAAAAACACCTGGATATGGGAAAGAGGGGAAGGAAGCCTGCAAGGAAGAGAGGGGTAATAGACGTGAGAGGAAGACAGGATGGGAGGAGCACGAGGGATCTGAGTGCGTTTTGTACGTGAATGGGAATGCCACAGATCAAATTCGGTTTTGAAGAGGACATCCTTGCACTCTCACCCATGGTTTATGAGCGTGGCCTTGTCTTCCTAATCCAACCAATATGGTATCTGACCACAGCTCCTTATTTCTGTTAATCTGAGTAATGGAAACTGTTAGAGTAATCTCATTTGTTAGCGAGGCAGGGCATCTTCTCATACCTCCTGGAGTTATTTGGATTTCCTTGTCTGTAAATTGACTCTCGTGCTCTGCCTGTGGTTTTGACTGCTCTAATTTGTCACACAGTCTGTGTCAGCATTGTGACGATTCATCTCCATTGTCATTTGACTGGGATTGGCATCATCCAGAAGACACACCTCTGTGTACATTGATGGCGGTGTTTCCAGGAAGGCTTAACTGTCAAGGGAAGACCCACCCCAGAGGGCATGAGCGCATAGGATGCTGTCTTGGACTGAACAAAAACGAAAAAAATAAGAAGCTGCCAGGGGAGCACCAGCATACACGTCTCTCTCTGCTTCCTGACTACAGATGCAATGTGACCGGTGGCCATACTGCCGCCATGCCTTCCCCACCATGATGGGCTGTCCCTTCAAGTCCTAAATTAGACTCAGCCTTTCTTCCCTTCAGTTGCTTCTTGTTAAGTATTTGACCACAGCAAAAGTAAAAGTAATTAATTTAGTGTCGTATGTCTTGAAGCAGCAAAGACTAAAAATAAGTAAATGCTCTGGATGGAATAATTAGTCTTAATAATCAGCACTGGAAAGAAGATGAAGGAAAACACTTTTAATGCTACTGTAAACATGCATTAACGAAAGTTAAGAAAACCATCAAATGCCGAGGAGTGTGAACTCTTGAATACAGATATTCTACTTAAAGGAATGTGTTTTATGAACACTTTCAGGAGACTGTGTGACTAACTACTCACCATGTAGATGCAATGGTAAAAACTTACAAGATGAATTATATTCATTATGCTTTGAAGCTTTTATTTTAATTCTTAAGTAATCAAATATACTAATCTTTTTCATAGTAATTTGCTTTTTATGTCTTAGTGAAGAAATCCCACACTTTGACTTCATAAAAAAATCTGTTTTACTAGACAAATTATGGAGATTTAAAGTTTTGCCTTTAAATGATAGGTCTTTAAACCACTTGTAGTTTACTCTGGGGTATCAAGTGAGGTACAATCTTAGTTACATTCTTTTCTTCATGGAAGTGGATGATCCTTACCACTTCCTCCCTGGCAGGTTCTTTGAGTTTATAGCCCACTTGGAGCCACTAGCCATTGAATTTTGTGCTTGGGTCAGCCTTTTAATTTTCGTTTTTCACATTGTCTTTCAATGTGACATTCTAAAAAAAAAAGAATGGATGCCCCAGAAGATGAGTTTGCAATGCATCCTCAAAGAGAAGCACTCCACAAAGATCCCAACATGAAATGTGAAGCTTAATACTCCTTTGAATTCAAATATTCATTTGAAGATTAGGTCAATGGATGGGAGCTGGTCCATTAGCCAGAAACACTCAAAAGAATTCTTTCTCTTTATAAAATAGCCATGCATTTCAGCTGTGTGCCAAGGGTCTGTGTCCTGGAACACAGGGCTCCCAAGGCCTCTGAGCTTTGAAAGTGTCTGTATTGAGGAGATGTCTGTTTCCACGTTCATCACTTGATTTTCTGCAATGAGTAATATTTCACAAAAAATACGATGTGGAGAGTTTGAAAAAAAAGGGAAACAACTGCACTGGTTTAGCAGCTAAAGACAAATTTGGTAAACTTTATGATCTTTTAAATGATAGATAAAATATTGAATTGTGGAACAATGCATAAAAATACCAAGGACGAAGTGAAAAAAAAATACTTTTTTTTGAAAAAGTGTTTTTTTCGTTTTCAGAAAGACAGATGCAATTAGGGATCATCCTAAGTGAATTTACCAGTCCCAGGAAGAGAAATATCATGTGTTCGCTCATTTGTGGGACCTAGACTTCACAAACTTATAAAACCACATATGAACAAATGACATAAAAATAGAAGGCAATGGTATAAGGGGAAAGGGGGAACTAATGGGAGGGGAGGGAAGAGGGAGGGGAGGACGGCAGGGGGGAGAAGGGATGAAAGAGGAAGGTAGAAGAGGAGAGGGAATTAGAGGAGAGGGTGGAGAGGGTGGGGGGGTGGATATGCTCAAGGTACACCATATGCTTTTGTTATAACCTCCACATATAACCCAATGTGCTACAATAGCATTCAGATACAGCTTCTTTCCACTTTATCTTTTGAGCCAATCACATCCTCTCGTCAATTAGAGTAAAAAATTGTCTCATTGATTGACAGGTCTTCCATGCCCAGGGGCCTGAGCACAAGCTCAACTCTTTGCATTATTGTTACCACTTTTGGAAATTACTTACATTGTTGGTGTTTTAATCCTAACGGAGCTTAACTCTCTCAAATAGGAAAACATACACACAGTCACATCCACCTTTAAATCATCTGCAGTCACTAAAATCACACAGAATGGCATAACGACATTCAAGGCTGTCCAATTTTTGAATATGCATACTTGAACTGAGACAGCAAGAATTTTAAAATCCCAGAAAATGCCTTAAAAGAATCAACAAAACTTTTAAAAGAAAAGAAACATTCTTAGCTAATTTGGCATGAATTTCAAACAAAAATTCTCTCTCCTGCAGCATTGTAAAAAAAGTCTTTATTTGGTTGAGGGAAATAAAGCAAGACAATTCTATCTTTAGAGTTGATGGGGATACTGGCTGAAGATCGCAGAATTGAACTAGAATCTTTATTTGTGTACCCTGCAGAAATAGAAAATGACAAGATTTTATTTGTGATGAATGGGATGAGCCTACACAATGAGTGAGGGTAGATGAGGAGACCATCAGGACAGCAGTTTAGAAGCTGGAAAGCAGCTAAAGGAACGATGATTGACTAATTAGACCTGACAACACTGAATGCCAAGTTAACAAGAGAAGTGGGAAACCAATCCAGTGTGTACTGCAAAAGCCTGTACTCTTAGGACACCATGTCCTCTGGAGTGTGAGCAGTATTCCAAATTAGGAGAAATGTTTGAAAATCTATTTAAGGATCACTTAGAACCTTCTACACTCCATCAGAAAATTGGAGATTTATTCTCCAAAAAAGAGCATTCTGGGAGCCAGTACAATAGGCAGCAGGAGGCAGGAAGGCAGAGCGCATCTGGGTGTTAGCAGATTTGAGTTCTAGACCTCTTCAACTGGGTTCTCAGGACACTGGAAGTTAAGGCTGTGCCACCTGGTGGGATTGTCATCTGGGAAATCCGACCCAGGATCTGGTAAGCAAAACTAACAACCAAGCAAAATGAAACTTAGTAGGAGCAACAGCAAAATCCCCACAGTGAACATCGGAGCCAGGCTGTTCCACGCAGAAACATTCACATCTTCTTTGTGCAATAACGTTTTGACTTTTTTTTCTTTTTATAAATATCTACATTTTATTACAAGACCTCTGGAGAAAGACCCTGGTAAGGTTGTTAGAAATAAAAATATATTAGAAAAAATCAGCTTAGAATGAGTAAGTATGTGAGTAGAAGGAACTTCAAAGCAGTTATTAATATAACCTAAGACAGGAGACGTGACACTGAATCCATAAAACAAACAGTAGATACTGTAAGGAGATGGTGGGTGAGTGGGTAGATAAATAGATGAGATAAATGGCAGATGATTGAGACTATATAAATGATAGATGGATAGACAGATGCCAGCTAATTTATAGATAGATGATAAATGTCAGATAGATGATAGAGTGATAGTTGATTGATGGATAAATAACAGATAGATTAGCAAATAATAGATCAATGTTATATAATTTCTAGATAGATAATAGATGATGGATAGATACAGTAAATGATAGATGATTGATACATAACAGGCAGATGATAGATAGACAGATTGATAGATGATAGATACTCAGAAAGAAAGGCTTCCCACAGTGATAGCAGAAGCACAACACCAGAAAAGAAACGCCTAAAAAGATTTGGAAGCAGATTTGAAGAGACATATCTATAAGCAGAAGAAAAATCAGAGGTGGAAAAACACAGAAATAGGAAAATATTAGAACGCTGGGGTAGGAGGTCCTAATGTCTGAATAGTGGACATTTTAGAGTGAAAGAAGAGTTAAAAATAATTCAGAAGATGTGGCAAGAGCAATATTTCCTGGGGGAAACTACATGAATGTGCAAATTGTAATACAGTGAGTATTTAGAACAATCACCAAAACTCAAAAGCCGGACCCCGATGGAATATCAAAGAAGAGATTCAAAAGCTCAGAGACAATGGGAGAGAAAACAAATTGGCTGGTTTTGAAGATCTCAGATCCTCTACAGGCTCCTCAGTCAGGTGTTCTGTGCCTCTGCCAGGTCCCAGCAGGACCAGAGCTCCTTCCCTGCCTCACAGACCACAGATAGGTCAGAGTTCCCGAAGATTCTGCTTCTCAGAGGAGATGCTTGTCCACCAGTAGCTTTAACAACTGCTGAGAATGCAACCCGGGTAAAACTGTCGTCCGAAAGGAGGAGACTGGTGCGGGCGAATAGAGGGCTAAGCAAGATGTAGGAGATATGAAACCACCACATGGAAACCCTCTACTCTGTAAACCAATTAAAAACATTTATTAGAGAATCATAGAACCTAAGACAGCTTTAGTTTTAGTGTCCAGAGTGGCATTGACCTTGGTTGAGGGTTGTCAAGTGATCTAAGGTTGACAAATGAATATGACCCTTCATCCTGTGTGTGTGTGTGTGTGTGTGTGTGTGTGCTTGTATGTGTATTCGTGTGTGTGTGCACATATGAATGCATGTGTGTGCATGTGAGAGAGAGAGAGAGAGAGAGAGAGAGAGAGAGAGAGAGAGAGAGAAACCTCGAGTGTTGTAACTCAGGTTCCATTAACCTTTAAAATTTATTTTATTTTATTTTAATTAATATATAATTGTATAATTTCTCCTCCCTCTAACTCTTCACATACCCTTCTCATATTTATGACCTCATTTTTAGTTATTATATATATATACACACATAACCTCTTAAGTCCATTTAGCACTGCTTTATGTATATGAGTTTGGGACTGCCCACTTGGTATTGGATATCCAATTAGGAAGCTCATCTTTGAAGAAAACCAATTTTCTCTCTCAGTAGTCATTATTTTTTTAAAGTCAGCATCTCTCGTTGAACTTGAAGCTCACTGAGACCCAGAAATCTCCTGTCTGTGTTTGTCCACACTAGGATTACAAGCATGTGCCACCTACACACTTCTAGGGATTGACTCAGTCCCTCGTGCCTGGACGCCATGTACTTTGTCAAATGAGTTAGCTCCCCAGCCCCACAAACTGGTACTCTTGAAGGAGCAAGCAAAAGTCAGAGGACCGGCTGGGGATTAATTCTAGTGGCTCAGCTGACTTGAGACCCTGATGACACTGTGTCACTACTGAACAGTCCCACCCTTTCATCCAACCAATGTTGCGGTCCAGCTCTTTGTGGCTAGTCTCTCCACCACATCATCTTCCCACTAAGATTTCAGATTCACTGTTAGCTGTGGGTAGCCAAAGAACTGATGTTCATGACTTCATGGCTGCCTATAAAGTTTCCTTGGGTGATACTGGAAGAGTGTTGACATCTCTGTGCTTGGCCAAAATGTGATGAGCGACCTTCCTTCCTTCCTTCCTTCCTTCCTTCCTTCCTTCCTTCCTTCCTTCCTTCCTTCCTTCCTTCCTTCCTTCCTTCCTTCCTTCCTTCCCTCCCTCCCTCCCTCCCTCCCTCCCTCCCTCCCTGCCCCCTCTTTCTTTCTTTGTTTCTTTGTTTGTTTCTTTGTTTGTTTGTTTCTTTCTATTTTTGTTTGTTTTGTTTTTGTTTTTGAGAGAGGGTTTGTATCTATAGCCCTGGCTATCCTGGAACTTTCTATAGATCAGTCTGTCCTTGAACTCAGAGATCTGTTTACCTGTGCCTCCTGAGTGCTGGGATTAAAGCTGTGTGCCACAATGCCTGGTACTTTCTGACTTTTCAAAGAAGCAAAACTGCTATCTGTCCTCCCAACTTCATAGAACCCATCTGCATGAGGTATGGAGCTGTTCTTCAGTGAAAGCTGTTTGGCAAAAGATTTTTGTTTTTATTTTTGCTGTTTTTTTCCATTCCCAGAGCATTGCCAATCTTTGTCATTTCAGAAGGAGCTCACAAATTAAGATTTTTTACTCTGATGGCATTAGCATGTAAATGGTGGCTGTTAAGAACAGGAGATGGTTACATAAAAAGTTATCTGCATTTTTCAACCAGTTACACATTGAGAGGAACTCAAGAGGCTGTCAACTGTTTAATAACTTGCTGCAGAATGTCAACATCTTGACTCTTCCAGAACATGTCATTAGTTGGAAAATAGTTTCTGGGTTTTTCTTAATTGTATGCCACAAACCAACTCAACTCTGCAACACCTGGCTCTGCTTAAGTCTCTTCAACAGGGTAAGGTTTTTAGAGATCAGCAGCTTTGAAGGATGTGTTAAGAATGCCAGGAAACTCAAGGTTTGAGCAGAGTCCAACCCAACTCTTCAGAGTTGAGAATTGCTCACTCCACCATTTCTCCACCCCAAATGTTGCATTTAGAAGCATTTGGGGCATGGGGAAATAGAAAGTGCTCCACCAGCTTGCTGTATCCATGCTTCCATTGATGAGACAGAGATTGGGAAAATGTGGCTCTTGTGTTCCTTCATTCTGTCACATCAACAAGACAAGTGCCAGGCTCAGGACACACCGTGGAAGAGGGGGTGGAGGGAATGCAAGAGCTGGAGGATGGGGGAGGGCTGTGGGGTGCTGCTTCTGGACACAGCACTGCCGCTCTACTCATGAGCCACTGTGGGTACCACACAAGACCTGCACAAACTCGAGTCACTGTGATCAGCTGCTAACATCCAACGTATAAACCGGACTAAGGCAGTATAGATTGGACTCAGTGGAGTTTGCTCCAAAAGGAGAAGACATTAAGGGGAAGTAGGACACGTCGGGGTTGTCTATTGGGAGGCAAAGGGGAAATTTGAGGCAGGTAAAGAAATATTCTGTACATGTATGAAATTGTCAGGAAACACATAAGAGATGTTCTAAAAAGACACTATAAATGCAAACATGCCTGCAAGACTCATAAACCTTTTTCATTGTTGATGTTTCAACTTAAATGAGGTCTGTAAATATAAATAATAAACTCAAAGTCAGGATGACTGTTATCAGCTTGAAGGTTTAGAGTTTTAAGTTGCTTAATTGCACAGAAACAAATACTGTGTGTGGGTTGATGATGTATATCATGATGGTCCTTTAGAGTGGACTGCGACTGAAAAGTCCCCATTAGCTTGAGATGTCTGAGTGGCGTTTCTTTGTGACACAGCACATCACTTATGTTCGTGGTAATGTGGCACAGACAAACTCTCTGTGCTGTCAGTCATATCAAACATAAAGCCGTGTGGTCATGGACAGCATAGCAGAGGAAAATGACAATAAATGACCTTGTTACTGGTTCAAGTCTTTGCTGGGTTACATGTCTTATGGTTAATGTGGGCGATTTCTATTTACTATAGTGTTTACTGTGAAAGAGTGTGTCTCTGTGGCAGCTGCATCTGTGCCTCCCATTTGCTAGGTCCCTTGGCTGCATCCCAAGGCCATACCCTGTGTTTGCACTAGGTTCTCTAAGCTCCCCTAGCACTCTGCGATATCCTTGTAATGATGAAATTGCTTGACAATCAGTTCTCAGCGCATCTCCCCAGTGTTCAACGGCAGTATTATCATAAATTTTATGTTAACTATGTGTGGGATATTAAAGACATTTACATAACAACAAAACAAAATCCCAAAGCGTTTAAGTATATCCAAAATTGTAATTGAGGACACATGCAGATTACTGGAGTATTGAGAATCCAAGTCATTGCTAATATTCAACTGCTGTCACATAGAGTTCCTTGACTGCATTTTAGGCAGCTTTCATGATTTCTTTAAAAGATTTTTTTAAAAATGTTTTAAATAAAAAATTGTGTGTGTGTGTGTGTGTGTGTGTGTGTGTGTGTGTGTGCATGCTTATCTGTGTGTACACCATGTGTGAGCAGGTCACTACAGAGGCCAGGAAACAGTGTCAGAAGCCCAGCATTCGAGTTATAGGTGGCTATGAACCACACAGTGTGAGCACTGGGAAATGATCCCAGTTCTCTGCAAGAGCATCAGTGTTCTTAACCACTGAGCCATCTTTCCAGTCCTTGAAAAATAAAAGCCACCTTTCAATGCATGGTATTTTCACAGAACAGCAACTCATGGATACCATTTTTTCCTACATTACATATGCATGTCACTGCTTCATAATGCAGAAAGCACATAAGAAGGCATGCACGAAGGCCAATGGGCAAGCACTCTGTTTCTCTCACACTGTAGCACACTGGGCATGCTCTGTCCTCTTGCAGAAATCTGTCAGCAATCATGCATTACTTCCAGGAGAGCACTTCAGCAATTATCTCAGCCACGAGATATTTAACTTTGTTTGGTCTGTACTTTTATGGTTCTAGTGACACATCTGTCAACAAATAATTAAAATTAGGAAATAGTCAAAGTCAGTATAAGTGGCTGAGACTCCAATCAGGAAACTAGACACCTTTCTATTTCTTGGCCAGATGGCTGGTAGAGATAAAGTCTCCAGGGAGCTGGCCAACTGGTCGCACCAGCATGCCTGGAGAGGAGGGACCATGTGTTCAATCAACAAGTGTAGTTTCTCATGTAATTTTTGGAACAACAATGATAACTGAGTTTGGCAATACGTGAGAGCAAATGTTTGCTAGTCTGCAAGAGTTAGACTTACAGGGTGTGGGAGAGCTGAAGGTTGAAGTTTTGTTTGTGAAAGTAAAGAAGTATTTCCCCAAGTATTTCAGAATAAAGGATTGTGGTGATATACTAGCCTATCTGCCAAAGGGACCTAAGTGAGGTTAGTTTTTAGATTTTTGTTTGTTTGTTTCTCAAGACAGAGGTTTTTTTGTGTGTGCGCGTAGCCTTGGCTGTCCTGAAACATGCTCTGTATACCATGTTGATCCTGACTTTATAGAGATCCTCCTGCCTCTGTCTCCTGAGTTCTGGGATTAACGGCGTGTGCCACTACTGCCTGGCCTGAGGTTTATTTCTAACCAGGGTTCTAAAATTGCTCTGATGGATGCATATGAGAAAATGCCAAACTCTCTTGGTTATTGGCAAATATGGAAGAAGCAGAATGTTCATGCACACTGTCCTATATAGAAGTATTGACTTTTCCAACTTCAAATTGAAATGGAAACTTCTCTACTCACATATCTGAGTAGAGAAATACCAAATATGAGAAAACACTATGGAGCCTTTCAAAGACAGCCCTGCATCTTGATGACATCAGACCTAATTATAGATCTACATTATTTTATTCCCAATGGAACTGTTTTTCTATATTAGTTTTCTATATTATTTTATGCGTATGACCATTTTGACTGCATGTATGTCTGAGCACTGTGTGTATGCAGTGCCCACAGAGCTTAGAAGAGGGCGCCGGATACCTTAAAACAGGAACTATGGACAGTTGTAAGCCATCATGTGGGTTCTGGGAACTGAACCTGTCTGGGTCCTCCACAGGAGTATCAAGTTCTCCTAACTGTGGAGCCATTTCTCTAGCTCCTGCTGTTACCATTTTAACTGACCTTGTTGATCTGCAGACAAAAGTAATCTCCCATAACGGCAGACATGACTGCTCCAGCCTTGGGCTAGGATCCTCTCCTGACCTCACCAAATAGCAAGCACTGAAATGCACTTTCCTCTGCAATAAGGACTCTTTGAAAATTGGGATTTTTCATAAATGCACATAATGTGTTTTTATCAAGTCTTCCCCGATCCCCACCCTTCGATTCTTCTTCTACACCCTCCCCAACATTTCCCTCCCAAGTTCCTGGGTTCTCTCTTTAATCCACTGAGTAGTAATCCACCATGCACTCCGTGCATGGAGGTGGGACCATCTGCAGAAGGAAGGGCAGCCTCTCAAGGACCACATCCCTGAAGAAACCAGACTCCCCTTCTTCCAGCAGCCATCAATTGCCAATAACACTTCAGGCAGAGGTGGGACTTCATAAAATTGGGATTTTTAAAGTGCTAATAAACAAGGTCAAAATGGGGTGAATGTCACGGACACTCTACTTTCTTACTGAAGGCTGCTAGACAGTGACTTTCTTATCCAAAGTTACCAATAAAGCCTTTCCTCTAATGCATCTTTTAAGAGATAAAAATAACTTTAATTGGCTTCTATTTCAAATATATATTTGCTTTAATGCATCAGTAAGGAGTACATATCACTGTAATATACATTCATGTTTAATATTTTAATACCTATCTCCATATTCTTAATTTCCTGTATAATCCTTGGGTTTATTTTTACTCATTTAAAAAGAGTTCTGAACCTCAAAAATTCAAATTTAAAATTTAAAATTACCATATGACTTGGAAATTCCACTTATAAAAATAATATAATAAAATATCCCAAAGAAATGAAAGCAATTTCTCAAATGGGTATCTGTGCACGTTAGTACTTAGTAGCACTCTTCACACTTGCCAAAATGTGGAGAAACCAAGTTGTTATTGTAAGGTGAGCAGACAAAATATATCGTAAGCATACACTGGAATACCATTTGCTCTTAGAAAGAAATAAATTTTGACTTGTGTTGCCATGTGAGCAAACCTTAAGAACTTTGTGAGCTAAAATAATGACCCTGTCACGAAAAGATGAAGATCATGTGATTCCCCTGGCATCATCAAATTCATAAAAGCACCATAGCTTAACATTAATATTTGTCAGCTAAAAATAAGACTACATTAAAAAATTAAGTAGAGTGGTGACTTCTAGGACAAGAGTTATGAAGGAGAGGGGCACAGTGTGCTTGCTGCTTACAACCTCCTATTTCAGATTAAAGGAGCTTCCTGAATGCCTGGAGGGTGTGTGTGTGCAATGCCTGGAGGGTGTGTGTGTGCAATGCCTGGAGGGTGTGTGTGTGCAATGCCTGGGGTGTGTGTGTGTGCAATGCCTGGAGGATGTGTGTGTGCAATGCTTGGAGGGTGTGTGTGTGCAATGCCTGGGTGTGTGTGTGTGCAATGCCTGCAGGGTGTGTGTGTGCAATGCCTGGAGGGTGTGTGTGTGCAATGCCTGGAGGGTGTGTGTGTGCAATTCCTGGAGGGCGTGTGTGTGTGTGTGTGTGTGTGTGTGTATGTGTGTGTGCAATGCCTGGAGGGCTGTGTGTGTGCAATGCCTGGAGGGCTGTGTTTGCAATGCCTGGAGGGTGTGTGTGTGTGTGTGTGTGTGTGTGTGTGTGTGTGTGCAATGCCTGGAGGCTGTGTGTGTGCAATGCCTGGAGGGCTGTGTGTGCAATACCT
>CM052708.1:52231178-52249065 GCA_028551405.1 Uromys caudimaculatus
GGAGTGTGTGTGTGTGCAATGCCTGGAGTGTGTGTGTGTGTGTGCAATGTCTGGAGGCTGTGTGTGTGTAATGCTTGGAGGGTGTGTGTGTGTGCAATGCCTGGAGGGCTGTGTGTGCAATGCCTAGAGTGTGTGTGTGTGTGTGTGCAATACCTGGAGTGTGTGTGTGTGTGTGCAATGCCTGGAGTGTGTGTGTGTGCAATGCCTGGAGTGTGTGTGTGTGTGTGCAATGCCTGGAGGGTGTGTGTGTGTGCAATGCCTGGAAGGCTGTGTGTGTGTAATGCCTGGAGGGTGTGTGTGTGTGTGCAATGCCTAGAGTGTGTGTGTGTGTGTGTGTGTGTGTGTGTTTGTGTGTGTGTGCAATGCCTGGAGGGGGTGGGCGTGCAATCAAGTGAGTGGAACTGCCCTGTAAGTGATAATTTCAAGTGAAAATACTTTAAATTTAATTTTTTAAAATGTTCGAGGTTTTTATACATGAGTACTGTATTTAAATCATTTCCACCTCTCCTCTCTCTCTCCAACTCCTCCCCTGTCTTATCCTACTTCCTCTCTAATTCATGAATAGTTATTATTGTTTTACAAACACACAAATATATGTATATATGTATGTGTGTAATATATATATTACTATTGAGTGCTTTTAACATTACTTCTATGCACATGTGTTTAGGTCTGACTACTTGAGACTGGATAATCTATTAGGGAGCTCCCCCCCTCTCAGAATCAGAAAACTAATTCTCCCTCTCAGCAACCCTTAATTGCCAACAGCTATCTCTTTATCCAGGGGTGGGATCTCGTGAGACTTCCTCATCCGCTTTGGCATGTCAGCTGGTATTTTCATTGTGAGTCTTATTTAGGCAGCCACATTGCTGTGATTTCATGAGAGTAGCACCCATGCTTGCTACTTTATATCTATAAACTTCTTTTTCCTGATTAAGTTAGAGAGTCTCCAATACTCCCTACTCCTGCTCTACCCACGTGTGATCCAGACCTGTGGGCAGAGGGAGTTTGCCTGACCTTCCATGGACTCCTCCTTCATCTCCAGGTCTCAGTTCTGTGGTTTCTCTTGCTTGATTGACCAGGATTGGAAGGAGCCTTGCCTTTGCGGTACACAGAGCAGACTGGACTGAGTCCTAAGCTACTGGCCTCAGGTTTACTCAAGCTGCTTGCTCTCACCCCCTCCTTCCACTGTCTTCTCCCAGTTGTATGCTCTCCATTTTGGTTTACTCGCCAGGGACTCCAGGAAAGCAGTGCAAGTTTTTGTTCTGAGTGTTTAATTCACTTACTTTTAACGAGAAGTTTCAGTTGGGCACACCAGATTCAGGACACTTGTCAAATGCCTGCCTGCTGCTTTCAGGGGAAACTGCAGAGAGGGACTGCCAGTCTTTCTTTTTACAAACATGGGGTTCATAGACAGGGAGTTTTCAAAACGTCACAGCATGGCACCAAATTGCTCCTTCTCACACCAAGCCTCTGTCTGTGAGTTAAGCTACAACTTGGTTATTCAGGCATAGTCACCAAGAAGCTAGGATCCACACTGAGCTAGTGTCGGGGATGATTAACCATGCAAATAGTCTTGCTTATCTTGTATGTCTCACCACATTGAAGGGACTGGGGAAAACAAACCTGCCCTGGGTTTTATCTCCTGGGTGCAGTTTGGCTTGTTGAGCCTAAGCACATCAGAGCACCCTGCTGTCTGACAAGGAAAGGCACACCCTATGTGTGCTGAGTGTTTTCTCAGTGCCCTCTGCACATTCTGCTTGAGAATTGTAAGCAAGATGGGGATAAAACAGACTCAGTTAGGGCCACTGGGGAACCTGTCTTCTTGCAGTTGATCCTAAGGTTTGCAGTTGTATACACTAAAGAGGATTTTCAGGCACATTTTATTGCTATTTTCTTTTTAGGTACTTTACTATTGCTTGAAACCGTGTGGGAAAGATTTTTCAGTTGCTTTTAATATGTGAGTGCTTTTTATAAATTGTTGGTTTGTAAACCAACTTTTTTTAGGTGTGATGGTGTTGGTACCCAGGGCCTACTTGTAGTTTGAAGACAACAATGATGGAAGCCCAAGGAGACCTGGAGGGCCTTTGTGGATGCAGCTGCACTGCATAGAGACAGCTTTTTAGCAGGACAGTGGGGCAGGGGTTGGGGAGGGTGCAGAGCAGGAGAAGGGTGCTGTCCATGGTTTGAGATTCCTCAGACCAGACCTTTGAAGGGCTGGAGCATAAAACTTTCAAATCTTCCTGTTTTCTTTTCTTCCCACACCAAAGATCCTGCTTGTTAGTTATCCTCAGATAAAACCAGGCACCCCTGTGTGTTCAGCTGACTCTGAATTCTGGCAAGCCTGTGGATGAAGCCTTGACTTTGATTGTTGGCTCCCTCAGCTGTGTGTCTGCAGGAAAGATAAATGGCTCTTTCATGGCAGCCACAGAAGTCAAAAAAGTCTCATGTTCTGAATACATCCTGGGTTGATAAACTAAAACTTTGAAATTATTTTTAACACTCTTCATGTCAGGAGTAGCCAGCGTACTCCAAAGTCCTCATATGCTATGGCCTTGAAGGCATGCTGACTGTAGACAATCCCAAAATCTTTATTCCCTCCATTGGCCACAAAGAATGGAGCATCCCCAAACTGTGTCAAGGAGGATGGTAAGTTATTCAGTGGTACCATGGGCTCCTGGGACCTGAACTTACATCAGAGAGCAGTTTGAATGCTGTTACAGATGACCCTCTCTACTAGAGATGTGGGAGAGCCACCATGGAGCACACTTCAGCCTTCATACCAATTTTGAACGAAGGGTGCTCCCACCTGCTCCCCTCAGGCAAGAGCCACCACACTTTCAGGAATGCTCGCCTTTGGAACTTAGGTGAGAATAAGGAGATGAAAATAGCTAAGAACAGAAGGAAGAACGATGGGGAAAGGGCGAGGAAGGAGAAGAGGCCTGCTAATTCCTCCTCCTTACAGCCTCCTTCCCTACATCAACCTTCTCAGAGGCCACACAGCAAAGCCTCTACTTTCCTGCCCCAGGCTAGGTGTTCTCTCCTTCACTGGGTCCTGCCTAATGGCTTTCAAACACTGTCATTCTCAGCACAGGGGTCCTGAGTCCGCTCCTGGATCCCACACCAGGAAGCTGATGAGAAACTTCAGGATGGATTTCAGCAGGAGAGGAGGGCTGGGCAAGGGGAGGGATAGAGGGGGTGGACAGGCGGGCGAGGGAGGGAACAGCTACTTGGTTCTGACAGGATTATTCATGTAATCACACCCTGTGGAGAATTAGAACTTGGGCAAAGTATTTTTAAGCGCATTAACTATTCCCCACTCAAGGGGAGGGACACAAACAGCAATCTGAAAACAGGCATGTCTGACTTGTGACTTCAGTCATTGAACTTGAAAGTTTTTGTTATTTTGGCTTTTGTAAACAACCAGCAATTAAAGATTCTTAGCGGAAGGTATACTTACTTTGAAAAAGGCAGAAGAGAATCATCGTTGAGCCTTGCATTTGTAAATTTTGTTGAGGTTGGTTGTGCAGGGACATTGCTCTGATTGATGCAGCTCACTTGGCTTGTCTCATCACCTCTGGATGTTGGTCCTTTTCCTCGTCTCGCCCCACCAAGCCCGCACTGTGCTTTGTGCTCACCTCTTTCCCTGTCACCGACCAGGCAAAAGCAGATAGCATTTGTCCCAGGAAAATCCAGAAGTGCTCAGAAGACTTGGGAGACACTAGCATCTTTCTTCATTTGTTGCAGGCAGCCTGCTGTCCACTTCAAGTCCTCGGAAGATCTAACCTTTTCCTTCCTGCAGAGACTCTAATCTTACTTCAGATATCTGGAATCCACAAAAGGTTGACTTCTCTAATGAGGTTGCCCAAAGGACTCAGCCTTGGCTTTGCTGTAAATAATCATCCCCGGTTCCTTGCACACTGCAATCATTTTATAGACTTACTACATACAAAAGAATAGAGAAGAGAGTGAGCAAAGGTCCGGTCTGTGATTTTCAGTGTCTCGGTCAGATGAGACTACCATATCAATATATCACAGACATGTGCTGTCTCACACTTCTGGAGTTTAGAATTACAAATCAAGATACAAACAAGTTCAGAGTCTGTGGAAGGCTCTCTTCTGGGGCTGCAAATGGCTGCACTCTTGCTGAATCCTCCAGTGAGGAAGGGAGCTTCTCAAATACCCCTCTAATGCAATCACATTGGAGATTTTTGCTTTAGCGTAAAATTAGAGGAGACACAACAAGCATTCAGTCTATAGCGTTCAATAAAGACACTCACCCCATCATGAACTGTGTGGGAAATTGTAGTTTTGGCTGTCATGGAGATGGGGATAACACTGACATTTAGTAGAGATGTTAGACATTCTATAATACACAACCCAATGACATTTCCCCTATGTGCTTTCTCCCCTGCCCCCTCTTGGGTAAGTTAGCTTTCCATGCTGTAATTGAATATCTGAGACATTTACATTATAAAGAGAAAATGTTGGCTTTGGCTCCCATGTTCGGAGGCTTCAGTCAAATCCTGGGCTGCTCCATTGCTTTGGGCCTCAAGTAGACATGACAGATAGCAGTAAAAGAGCATGCATTAGAACAAAACCAGCTTCACTGTGAGCCAGCAAGCAAAACAAAGAGATGAGGTTATGGCCCATCCCCAGTGTCCCGAGACCTCACGTCTAAAAGATCCCAGGAGACCAAGTCTTGAACACTTGGTGCATGTTCAAGACCCAAGGCTAACACTCAGAGCTCTGTGCAGATTTTCCAAATGTGCCATTGGTTAGTCACAGGGCTGTGCATAGCCATCTAAGCCCGTGATATGACTCTGCTGTTCTTGGAAAGGAAATATGTATATTATGAATGCATTTTTCAGATTATGGAAATGGAAATGTGTGCTTTTTCATAATTTATTAAATCTAATATGTTCTATCTGCATTTCTGCCTTCATGGAATTTCTATGGGCCTCTGAGTCACGTTATCTAGAGTGCTTGGTCTCAACAACTACACTTTGAAATACATGTTTTATAATTGATCATAAATTATACTACTTTCATTTTAGAGTTTAAGTATTTTACTATTTTAAAATTATGCCCTGACATCACTTATCTTTGAATACTGGATTATTTCCAATGTTTAATAAATAATCTATAATTTAGATTTATGTTATAAATTATACACACACACACACACACACATACCATCTCATATCGTCACAGTGCTTGTAATTTTATTAATTACATTAAAACCTAAGAAATATTTTTGTGTAAAAATCTATTTTCTAACAACAGTGGAATGTGTAGTGATCTTGAGCTTACATTGCTGGTTGATAATAACCTGGGTTCAGAAGTGGTTGTCTACTCTGGACAGCGCAAGTGACTTTCCTAGAGCTGTCCATAGAAGGGTTAGACAACACAATTATTGTAATTCAAGGTGTGGAAAGTCCAAGTGTCTGCACAGAGGGTTTCGTCTTGGCCTTGAAGTGCTGCACATTCTCCATGTGCTCAAGGCCTCTTGTGCATAGCTGTGGTGCTGGTGCCAGGGGTGGGAGCAAGTGAAAAACTGAGAATGAGCTCCCTAAGGTCTCAGTGTATACAGCCCCTAATCTGTTCTATCAGAGCTCTACCCTTAGGAACCCAGTCAACCTTAATTGCCTCCTAAAGGTCCTGTCACCAAATGCAATCCCATAGAGGGATAGTGCTTCGATATTTCAGTTTTAGGATACACACAATTCACTATGGCACAAGTCTTTTATGGTGGGCTGTGGTCATTGTCACCCATTGTCTGCTCAACAATGACCAGTGTCCCTTGTCATTCCTTATCACTTAGGGCTTCCTGCATTTCTTATACCAAAAATAAAAAGCGGCTGAGAGTCTAGCTCCGTCAGTAGAGTGATTGCCTAGCATGCACAGGTCATTGGCTCGATTCACAGGACTCAGACTGGATATGGTGGAAGCGCATCTGTAATCTAGCCTTCAGAGAGAGGATGAAGATCAAACGTTCAAGGTCATCCATAGCCATGTAAGGAATTTGAAACCATTATGGAATACAGGAAACCTTGTCTCAAAAATAAATAAGCAAAGGAATTTTATCATGTGTAGCTTGGATCTACAATGTTTCCTGAAGGCTTCTGTATATGGGACTCTGTCTTCAGCATGGCACTGTTGGAAAGATGACAAAATCTTTGAGAAGTGGAACCTAGTAAGAAAGGTCTGGTCGTGGGGACTCGCCCTCAAGGGATGTGGGACCTCAGTCTCTTCTTCCTTTTGTTTCTAGGCATGAGGTGCAAGGGTTTGCTCCAGCACACTTTCCCAGCCACAAAAGCAGCGAGTTCAAGTGGACTAAACCCATAAAACAATGAGCCAAAATAAACCTTTCTTCTTCATAACTTTTCTGCCATAGCTGTTAGCCATAGTATTGGAAAAGTGATTAATACACTTTCTTTTTTAAAAAAAGATTTATTTGTCGTTATTTACAAGAATGTGTGTCTATGTGCATGAACACATGTGTGCATGTGCTTACAGAAGTCAAAAGAGGCTGTCAGATTGCCTGGAATTACGAACACACAATGAAGGTGTTAGGAAGTGAACTCATTCCTTTGAAAGAGCAACCGGTGTTCAGAACTGCTGCGCCATCTCTCCAGCCCCATAGTACATACTGATAAGATGGGAAAGCAAAATGAGGAGACATTGGGAGGGCCAGGAGTTCCCAGCACAGTGGGAGATCATACATATGTTTATGAAAGCAGAGAATATTCTTAGATGTTCATATGCCAACAGAATGTGACCTTGCTGAAGGATGAAACTGGAGATTCAGGACCAAACAAGCTATGAGAATTGTCCCCAGTGTGAATTACATAACTGAATCACCCACTTGGCCCTGAGTCTAGGTCTGGGACCCTCCATCCTATTTCCCTTTGGCTCCTGGTGTGTTTGCCTCTACTGAGGTGACATTACCTTCCCTTGCATGAATGTAAGCGGAGGAGACCTGCAGACCCCACTAGCCACAGCTGCTTTAGGTTTTTCTCGTGCTCCTAGGAGTGTCCTCAGGGCTGTGAAGTTGCCATCCCCTCGGAAATAGATTGCTACACTCTCTTTCCTTGTGCATTGCAGACACCACTTGATCTGTTTTCTAGTCACGTAAATGCACTGCAGTGGAAGGGATGGAGGCCAAGTCCCAGTGCTGCTGAGAACTGAACCCAGCCAGCTCAACTGGCCGTTCTGTCCAGCTCTTCGGCTCAGAAGGGAGCCAGGATGTTTGTGTGTGCCCGTTTCCCTTCCTAAGCTCCAGCTTGCTGCTTGCTGGAGTAACAGGCTATGAATTCACAATGGAATCAAACAGTTCTGAGGGCTTCTGCCTTGAACAGCAGCCGCAGGTTCTGTAAAGACACTAGATACACAGAGGAAGAGAGTGATATGTAGCAATCAGCTTCCTATGGAACTTCCAGATCTTTTTGTGCCCAATACAGTTGGAAATTTCCAATGATTGTCACCCTTGTTTCCAAGAGAATCAAGACAGTTGTAGACTGTGAAACTCGTTAATGACAGTTTAAAGAACATGGACAAGCCTGCTGCCTATTTTCCAAGTCCTGGATTTCTTTTTTATTCTTGACACGCAGCACATAATAAATAACCTGTCTTGGTTTGAACTGATTAATAGTGAATATGGAATTCTAGTGGTCCCTAGGCCAGTCTTTGTTCCGAGGGAGACATTTTCCTTTGCTAGTGTCATTTAGCTTTGATAACTGTCTCCAGACCACACCTCTTGTGTGGAAGAATATTTACCACAACTCTTAACAGAAAAGCAGAGTCCAGGGGCAGTGTGGTGGCATCCTGACTGCAGGGCAGAGCCTCTGCTCGTTCTCACAGTGTTTGCCAAGCCTCTGGAATAGATGAATATAATCTCAATTTGAAGCAATTATAGTGTAGTTGATAAGGTACTTAAGCTCACTTTACAATTCAATGCAAATAGAAGCTGTGGGAGCTAAGAATATGTCCTGATCCTTGCACAGGGCAAGAGAAGTTTACCCCAGTGTTGTGTTCTCTCTTTATCTATTACTTTTAATGGCCACTGAGGAGACAATGGCTAGCTGCCACCCCAAACCTATGCTCTGGTGTTCCATCTCCTTAAATACTACATTAGAACTGAACTGTGTCAAATAGCATTTTACATTGACACAGTTGGTAGTCACAGTTACTGGGGCAAAGGTCAGCCCCTGTGAAGCAATCTTAACAGGTCAGGCAAGGAAAACCCTTTAACCCAGACCTTCGGCCCATTGGTTGAACACAGAAGATCTGTTGTATATACACAGACCAAATGTAAATTCTTCCTTTGCATTTTGACCCTTTTTCTCTTTGTTAGCAGATGTAAGTCATGCAGCACACTAGGTTTTACAATGACATTTTCCTATCTGTGCACAAGCTCCTTTGATCTTATTTATCACCCGTTCCTTACAAGTATTTCCCCCTCTCCTTTTCCTGTCCCCTTATTTCCTAATAATATCCTTCCCACTTTCCTGTCTTTAAAGGGTTCTATTTCTCGATTTCCATAAAACAAAAAAATGTGAAATACTTGTCTGACTCTGGCTTCTTCACTCAACATTGATTTCCAGATGTTCTCATTTTCCTGCAGTTTTCATAATATTAATATTCTTAATGGCTGAATAAAACTCAGAGGCGTAGTGTGTGCGTGCGTGTGTGTGTGTGTGTGTGTGTGTGTGTGTGTGTGTGTGTCCTAATCAGCTTCAATTGTCAATTTGACACTGACAGCCTAGAGTCATCTGAGAGGAAAACCTCAATGGAGAGACTGCCTAGATTAGATTTACCTGTGAGCAAGTCTATGAAGATCATCTTGATTATTGATGCCTGGGAGCACAGCCTGGCTGTAGAAAACACCTGCTCTAGATCAGTGGTCCCGGCCTCTGTAGCTAAGCAAGAGCAGGAAGCAGCCTGTGAACACCGTTCCTCCATTGCTTCTGCTCCAAGTTTCTTCTCAGATGTCCTTCAATGGTGTACTGTAATCTAGAAGTCTAAGCCAAACAAACCCTTCACTCCTGTTAGCAGCTTTTAGTCAGACTATCATCATAGCAATAAAAAAGGAAATTAGATGTGTGTGTGTGTGTGTGTGTGTGTATGTGTGTGTGTGTGTGTGTGTGTGCATCTGTGTTTGTGTGTATGCATGTATGCTTGCATGTGTGCATTGTTGCACGGGTGTGCATGTATATGCATGTATGTACATGCATGTATACTTACATGCGTATGTGTGCATGTGTGTGCACATGTGTATGTGCATGTCTGTGTACATATGTGCATGTGTATGTGTGCATGTGTTACACATGTGTGTGTGCCTCTGCTTGTGTTTATTTACTTTATCCATGTTTCTCTTAACAAGCACCTAGAGTGAGTGTATGACTTGATGTCATGAACAGTGTTTTAGTTGACATTAAATTGTTTGACTCTATACCAATCAGGAACAGTGTATCTGACTGCTATGGTAATTATATTATTAGCATTGAGGAACCTGAATTCTGATTTCTATCATGGAAATATAATGTCCCATCACACTCTCCAAAAAGCAGAAGAATATAGTGTTTTAAAACATGCAAGAAGACAGGTTTCCTGCCTTCTGTAGAGGGCAATGGTGTGGGCAACAGGGAAAGATGTCACTGGTGCTTCCCAGCTCTTCTCTCTGTGGCCACCTTGCTTCAGTTTACTTAGTGACAGCACTCTCTATGCTACTGGTGTTCTCTTCTGTCCTCTGTGATAAGAACCCAGCAACCAGGGGGTGCAGCTCATGGACAGAGCCAGCTGTAAATATTCTGGGCTTCCCTGATCATCAGGACTGCGTGTCTATCTGTTCTCTTTGGATGTATGGCCTTGGGATGAAGAATGTGCTATGGGCTGCAATAATCCCCACTGGGAAGTACCCACAGAATCGTCTCTTTCCACCCTGTAACTTGCCAATTTACTTCTCATACATAACTACATGTAGCCCTGCGTTCCTTGAGAATTCTCATGTCTTGCTTTTCTGATAGACGGCTCCCACCACTCCCATTGTCCCAGGCCCCTTTCCCCAACATGAGAAGTCTAGCTTGGTGATGCAGCCTTTCATTTGTAGTTGTCCTGACTCTCCAGGCTGCACCCCCCATCATGCTTGACACTTTGTAACAGTTCCTGGAGATGAGACGATATGGATTACTCCTAATGCTGTAGACTCTGCCAGGAGTCTCACAGAATGACTACTGACACTACCCTGCAACCAACAGATGAAGAGATAATTTTTCCTGAAACTGTATGTCAGGTGGTTGTAGGACTCCTGGCTGCAAATATGGCTCCTTTTGCTCCCTAAAATCTATCCTGTCTATCTATATGTCTATCATCAATTATCTATCTATTTATCTCTCTATCTAGCCATCCATACACCCATCCATACACCGACCCACCCATCTATTTATCATCTATCTTCATCTGAATCATATATGCCAATCATCTATATATTTCTATATTACCTATTTATGTAATTTATCTATCATCAATCTATTTCTATCATCAAATCTGTCCAGTTATCATCTCTATCTCTCTAAGTCCCTTTCTATAACTTTATCTGTCTCTTATCTATATCTGTCTATCACCTATATCTATTATTTATATTATCATCTCTGTCTATATCCCACCTATTTACATGTCATCAATCTGTCATATCTATCTATCATCTATCTATCTATCTATCATCTATCTATCTATCTATCTATCTATCTATCTATCTATCTATCTATCACCTATCTACCTATCTCTGTTCAGTGTTCCCTACTGTCATGTCAGAACCTTCCCATGATCACCCACTTAAAAGAGTAAACTTCTCTCCAGCTGTTTTGATTCTGTCCCTTGTGGATACTAGTGACTGGTAGCTGTCACTGTTCTATGGTCTTCCCTCTCATTCACACTTAAGTTCTTATACAAAGCACTGAGTAAGGCCTGCATGTCTGACTTTTGGTCACAGTGTCCGTTCTGCAGCTTATCCAGAGGGAGGGTTGTACTAGAATAAAAGACATGAGAAGGTTCTGGATTCCACATGGGTTATAAATGGATCTTGTTTTAGATCAACTTTGGCTTTCTCTTTGGCAGCGTTCCCACTCAGCAGGCAAAAAAAAATGAAAGAAAGTCAACTTAAGATAAGCAGTGGGTGAAAAGTTGTGGTTCTTACATACTAATAACAAAAAAAAAATGTTTTTCAAATTAATAAGATTGGGCTTACATTGGCCACAAGCCTAGCCACCTTTTTAAGGAACAAGACAAATGGGGCACTCACAGTACACTAAATACTTTCTTTATTAGTATGTTGCAATCTTAATACTAAACACATGGAGTCATTTACTTTTCTTGGTGAATAACTTTATAATTTGCTTCAAGAAAGTCAAGTTAAAATATAATCCTCTGCAATATTAAGGAAAGCAGATCATCTCCTAGAGCAAATCAT
The DNA here is from genome assembly GCA_028551405.1 of Uromys caudimaculatus. Lineage (NCBI taxonomy): Eukaryota > Metazoa > Chordata > Mammalia > Rodentia > Muridae > Uromys > Uromys caudimaculatus. The sequence continues at coordinate 52,242,649 of CM052708.1, forward strand.
CTCCCTACAGCAGGTCATCTTCTAGAGCAGGTCATCTAGAGCAGGTCACCTCCTAGAGCAGGTCATCTCCTAGAGCAGGTCATCTCCTAGAGCAGGTCATCTCCTAGAGCAGGTCATCTCCTAGAGCAGGTCATCTCCTAGAGCAGGTCATCTCCTAGAGCAGGTCATCTTACAGAGCAGGTCATCATCTAGAGCAAGCAAGTCCTTCTAGAGCAGGTCACCTCCTAGAGCAGGTCACCTCCTAGAGCAGATCACCTCCTAGAGCAGGTCATCTCCTAGAGCAGGTCACCTCCTAGAGCAGGTCACCTCCTAGAGCAGGTCACCTCCTAGAGCAGGTCATCTCCTAGAGCAGGTCTTCTCCTAGAACAGGTCACCTCCTAGAGCAGGCCATCTCCTAGAGCAGGTCACCTCCTAGAGCAGGTCACCTCCTAGAGCAGGTCACCTCCTAGAGCAGGTCACCTCCTAGAGCAGGTCATCTCCTAGAGCAGGTCATCTCCTAGAGCAGGTCACCTCCTAGAGCAGGTCATCTCCTAGAGCAGGTCACCTCCTAGAGCAGTCCATCTCCTAGAGCAGGTCACCTCCTAGAGCAGGTCACCTCCTAGAGCAGGTCACCTCCTAGAGCAGGTCAACTCCTAGAGCAGGTCATCTCCTAGAGCAGGTCACCTCCTAGAGCAGGTCACCTCCTAGAGCAGGTCATCTCCTAGAGCAGGCCATCTTACAGAAGAAAAGCTGCCTAATGAGATCCATGTCAAGTTAATGCTCATGCTTTTCCCTGAGAGTGGCAACCACACAAGTGTGTGGAAGCCTCCGAATTCTACTTACATTGCCAGGTAATGAGAAATGAGGAAAAGGAGAATCACTTTTCTATTGGGATAAAGCAATACTCTTAGACTCTAACATCAGGGGTGCGTGTCCTAGAGGATACTTCTGAGATCATTTTTTTTTTTCACTACCAAGTGTTATATTTAAATATTCATTTAATCCCATGGCCACATTGTTTTTCCACTCAATGTCATCAATGGCAAGTCCAAGTTCAGGATTGTGTTTATCTTATTTCATTTTATTTGCATGTGTGTATGTGCTATGTGCACATGTGTACAGGTGCACCCAACCATGCATGCACATGGAAGGACCAGAGGAGGGTACCAGGTGTCCTGCTCCATCATTTTCCACTTTACTTCCTTGAGACAGGGTCTCTCACTGAACTTGGAACTATGCTGGCAGGGGGTAAGGTGCAGATCTCCATCTCAGCCCTTCCCAGCACCCACAACCACGCCCAGCTTTATAACTGGGTGCTAGGGATCTGTATGTCTCTATGCGCAGCTAGTGTTCTTGCTCATAGCGCCACCTCTACAGACCCTGAAGTTTTCATTGTCAAGAAAAGCGGTCTAGTCATCACGGATGTCATTACAGATGGAGAAGAAGGCAAATAGAACCTGTTAGCCAAAAAGCTCAGCCTCATCATGTCACACTCCGAAGAGGAGCAGGCAGTAGAGAAAATATCAAAATGGGATGGAAGATGAAATATTTTGAATAGACGGGAACACAAAGATAATAAAGGTTACCAAGAATTCATCTCATAATGACAACTACAGTGTCCCTGAGGCTGCTTCCTTGCCTCTGGGTGTTTGGGGTTTTGCTTTACAAAATCCTTTGTGTTTTTAGTAGATTCCAATAAAACTACTTTTGTTTTGTGATCATTTCAAAAGCAATATGTAAGTCATGGGGGGTGGGGGGAAGCACCTTAATGAAAAACAATCCATTTTCCAAACACACAAAGAAATACCCACGTTTAACATTTGACATTTATATTGATTTTCCATCCAATGTATTAAGTGACATTTGGAGCAAAAAGAAAATAAAGTTCAAAAAGGTTCAGACTGAGAAATGAGCACAGTCGATGCTTGAGATTAAGGGAAATGATTTTTCTTCTCAGTTCTCAACACTTGTCACAGGACATTTTTGTGATGAGAGTTTGGTGGTGTTCCTCACAGGGTGGTGCTCCTCACAGGGTGGTCTCCTCACAGAGTGGTGCTCCTTGTAGATAGGGAGTTGGGCCCCACAATTAATGGCTCAATCACACAAGACTATCTCCAAACTCAGATGTAAATTTCAAGCTGTAAGTTCCTGGCAATGGGTCCGACTTGGCAGTATACTGGAGGCAGCCAAAACTTCCCCCTCCCCCAAGTTCAATTCATTTGCTATAGAAGCTCACAAAATGCAGAGAAGCACTCTACCACAGTATTATCAGTCTACCGGATTAACAAAACTTGTTAAAGAGAACAGAGATAAACAACTGAATGAAAAGTCCAGAAGGATCCCAAGTGCAGGAATTCCTATACCATAGTTTTGAGGCACACAATCCTTTTATTGTGTGGGTGTGTTAGCCACCTAGAAGTCCCACAAACCCTGTTCTTCAGAGATTATCTCAGAGGGTTCTTTATGGATTTGTTCTTTAGTCCTCTCTTTCCCAAAGTGGATCTGAAGTTTCCAAGCTTCTAATCACATAATGCTTTTTGTGATTATTCCTTGTCTAAGGCCCCCGGGGATCACAAATTAGAGCAGAAGTCACTTGTAGAACCCCTGCAGCTTACGCAGTGCCAGGTTTCAGGCATTCCTTCAGGAAGCACATGCATCTTACTCACTATGGTATCACAGTTGTTTATAGACAAAGACCTGTCCTTCCCTGGCAATGCGATATCGCTTTCATTTTATGTGTATGTGTATTTTGTTTGTTTGCATGTATGTGCGCCATGTGAGCTCAGTACCCACAAAGGTTAGAAGACCCACAAAGGGCATCAGAGCCCCTGAAACTGGAGTTACAGATGTTTGTGACCTGCCACGTGGGCGCTAGGAATCAAACTTAGATCTTTTGCAAGAACAGCCAATGCTTTTAACTGCTGAGCCACCTCTTCAGCCCCTCAACTCTTTTTAAATAATGGAAAATACATAATCTAAAGAAATTGTTTTGTATTGTTCCTATTTGTAATTTTTGTTTTAATTTAAAATGACAGAGTGACTACTTTGCATTATTAAATATTCTGTTAAAAATTAATTTTTAATGGCATACTTTTATTTAGTAATTTCCTATTACTGGGCATTAATTTGTGTCCTCTAACAAAGAATGTTGATAGTAGAGATAATATTTGCAATCAGTGTGTGGCAATTATTTTCACCTGGAGCTTGCAGATGTATAACTCACATAGGTAAAGTGTTTGTGGGAAAGTCTACATTATATTATGTAATCTACCCATGTGTGGGATTATTTTGCTGATGATGAAAACTCCAAAGCTGGAGGTATAGCTTAGAGATAAAGGTCTGTGTTAGATGCCTGAACACTGAAAATATGTAAAGCAAAACCAAAACTAATGTGAAAACATAAATCATTTCTCATTGGCAGATTTGCTGCCCTTGATTTAACATGCATTATATAGGAAACATTATTCTCATAGCTTTATGCATGCCTCAGTCTCCCAATGAGTTCATAATGGGTTATGAATGCAATTGGATTGATTGATTTCACGTGTGTGTGTGCGTGTGCGTGTGTGTGCGTGCGTGTGTGTGTGTGTGTGTGTGTGTGTGTGTGTGTGTGTGTGTGTGTACTTATCCCTCTATGCTTCTGGCCACATGTGGAGTTAGAGGGCAACTTGCTGAAGTGAGTTTTCTCCTTCCACCATGCGAGTTCCAATGAGCAAACTCAAATTGTCAGACTTGACAGCAAGTGACTTTTCCCATGAGCATCTTGTCAGCCCACCTATAAGCTTTCTAGGCGACCAGCCCTATTTGGATGTATTGGGAAGGCACTAACTCCTGTTATCTGCTTCTTCTCATGTAGATTTTGCCTAAAGAACCACAGTTACTGCTTCTGTATTTTTTCTTCCACCAAGAGCTTCCTAGTCCTGATGTAGAAGTCTCTCTGCCACAGTAATTTCCATAGTCATGTCAAACCAGGCAATCAGAGTGGCGATAGTTTTTGAGGTATCTAAATATTCAGTGTATTCAAAGACTGCTTTCATTCCCAAATTAGTTCTTTTTGAGGTCCAGATTTTTCCAAGAACAGCACAAATAATGGCTGTTCATGTTATTGAATTCCCTGTGTCTTAGATAATCAATGTTTATAGGAGAGAGTTCTCTGAGCTGATGGAAATACAGTCAGAAAGTGCTGGGGTTTTCTCATTTTATCTTTATAGTTTCATTTAATGCTACTATGTACTGTGCTTGCCATTTATTATCTTGAAAAGGCTTTTGCTGGAATCACATCTTGCTTTGATATGTTACCATAGCAAGAATAGCTAGCTGCATTTAAACCTTTAGAATTAATCTACCCTCCATGAGGAAAGATGAGTGATAAGGATCAGAGTTCACACTGCGAAATGAAAATACAGAGCTCAGAAATGAGGGGTTGGGAAGTGGCTCAGTGGGTAAAGCACTTGTCTTGTATGCACCTGTTATCCCAGCTCTGGTGTGGCAGGGACAAGAAGGTCCCAGGAGCTTGTTGGCCAGGCAGCATAGCTGAATATACATGCTCCAAGTTCGGGAAGAGATTGTGTCTCAAAAATAAGGGGAAAGATACTGAAGAAGACACCCAACATTGACTTCTGGATATGCACATATGCATATGTCCACATGCACATGAACAGAGAGAGAGAGAGAGAGAGAGAGAGAGAGAGAGAGAGACAGAGAGACAGAAAGACAGACAGACAAGACAGACAGAGAGAATCCCAGTTATGGTTTCTGCATTTTTAATCACTTATTTATTTTAATTCTGAGACTATATGTTATTGGATACAATCTCTTCCAATCTTTGAAATATACTCCTTGGTGGGAAATAAGATTTATGTTGCATATGTGAGTAGAAAATCAGTTTCTATCCCTTCACCCTGCTAAGGTTAGCTGTGGTAGTAAAATTAGTCAGCACTTTTGGCTGGTCAGCTATATTAGATTGAACAATCTCTCATGCAAATGTCTGGCACCACATTCTCATCTATTTAGCTTAATCTTGGCAGTGATGTTACTAGACGGATATTTCTACAGTCATTTGAAGTTAAGAAGACTGGGATTTGCAAAGGTTTGTCAGTCAGACTGAGTTATACCCAATCGGTACAAAGCTGCAAACCTAGTTTGGGTCTTTCAGATGAAAATCTTTCCCTTGATCTCTCCTCCCCTGCTTGATAACATTTGGATAATTGAGAGCATCATGGATTTTAGATACAGCAATGAATCTCAAAGACATATGTTAAGCAAAAGAAGCCAGGCACAAAAGCATTTGTTCTGTCAGAGTCCATGCAAATGAAATCCAAACGCTACAGGCAAAAGTAGTCCTGAGAACGGAAGCAGGCTGCAGCTGACACCTGTAAGAAGGCATAGCTGACGGCTTAGGACACTTCCAGAAGGCCTATGAAGGAACTTCCTGGGGGGGGGGGGTGAGGATGCTCTACATCTTGTTACATGGTCGTCCTCAACTGACAGAACTCCTAGTCCCGAAAGCTTAAACTGTGTTGACAGTTCTCAATTTAAGGACAGGAGAGTATTATATTAAGTGTAAGTTCTATCAGATGCTTTCCTGGAGGGCTGTGAAATGAATTCTTAGAAATTTTCTACTTTGGAATAATTAGTAGAAAATGGCATATCCGATGCCAACACCATCTTCAACTACAGCTTGGCCTCTGGTTTAGGTGGAGTGGAGAGAGGCAAGAGAAATTTGAGCTGGTAGATGCCGTGCCCCAAAGTCCCTCATCTCAAGAGAATTACTATTTATCTATTTTATTTTATTTATTTTTTTTATTTTTTGAGACAAGGCTTTGTTATGTAGCCTTGACTGGCCTGGAACTTGCTGTGAGGTCAGATTGGCCTTGAACTCAAGACGTCCTCCTGCCTCCACTAGGATTAAAGGAGGGCACCACTATACCTGGCTTCCGTAATGATTATATTAACAATAACAAACATTTGCTGCATACTTTCTAAGCACCAGTTACAGAGTTAAACGCTTCGCTCTCTTTTTCCGTTCATGCTCACAGCAGAGCCACGAGATGAGAACTGTAATCACACCATCTGACAGATAATCCCCCTGTGATGGTGAATCTCCGTTGGCTCTGGAACCAATTAAGAGACAAGCTTCTAGGCATGTCTGTGCCAATCCATCTCAGAAGGATTAAGTGAGGGCGAAGACCGTCCCCCATTGGTGGCACCTTCTGGCAGTGGTCCAGATCTGAAGAGATCCAATGAACAAGTTGTTTTTTTTTTTTTTTCCTCCTTTTTTATTTTTGATACTTTATATACATTTCCAATGTTTCCCCTTTTCTGAGTCTCCTCTTTGTATACCCCCCATCCCCTCCCCAACCCGCCTCTAGGAGGGAATTCCACCTCCCACCCCACCCCCCCATCCACCCATCCCCATTTTCCCGCCTTGATATTCCC
>CM052708.1:52249565-52316813 GCA_028551405.1 Uromys caudimaculatus
TTGTTTCCAGCTTCTGGCTATTATAAATATGGCTGCTATGAACATGGTGGAGCATGTGTCTTTATTACATGTTGGTGCATCTTCTGGGTATATGCCCAGGAGAGGTATAGCTGGGTCCTCAGGTAGTATTATGTCCATTTTTCTGAATGAACAAGTTTTAACCTGTTTACCTCTGCCTCTTACTGTGAGTGTATCTCTGTTGGTGCCCTGCAACTGCCATCAAAGCCCAGCTTCTTCAGCTCTGCAACCCAGGCTGAAGATCAGTGGCTCTCCAGGAAACCTCCAGACCTTCAGCTACAGACTGGGACTGCTACAACATCGTGCCTTGAACTGACTGCTTTCTGGGTTCTCAGCCTCTCCAGGGTGCAGAGAGCCATTGCTGGACTATCTAACCTGTATCATGTAGGCCAATCAGCAAGTTCCTCTGTGTGTGTGTGTGTGTGTGTGTGTGTGTGTGTGTGTGTGTGTGTGTGTGTGTGTGTATGATATATATACATATATATGTATATATGTATTTGTGTGTATGTGTATATGTGTATGTGTATGTATATGTATATATGTGTATATTGTTTATATATGTATGTGTATAGGTATATTAGTTCTATTTGTTCTGTTCTTCTATAGATACCAGACTATACAAACTGCACTCTCCAAGTTGTAGAGCAAAAGTCAGGTGGAATGTTCCAGATACAGATCTATGTATAGGGGTGGAAACAAGAACTAGTTGTAAACTATGTATTAGCAAATATTGCTTTAAGTAACAGGATTAATAAAAGCACGGGTGGGACACTGAATAGCCACATGGATAGCAGAAACTTTTGCTTCTTTCCAGCTTTGCATTTTCAAAGTTTTCTGTCTTGAGCTTTTTAAACTTTTTTTAGAATAGCAAAATGTTCTAAAATGTCAGGTAACAAAATATAAGTTTTGGTTGAATGTCAAAATATTTTGAAAGTTAAAAATGTCTGGACTGCATAATGTCAATATCCTGCCTCTGTTGCTGCACTGGGGGTACACTTTGCACTTCTGTGTGGCCTCAGAAAACTCAGTATAAATATATAACATAAATGTGCTAAAATTTGACCACCCCTGTCTTGTAAATGTGTAGGTTGGTGATAAAATTATGTTTGGAGGCACGTATCTGTTTGGTATTTTTCCATTTGTTATAAGCCCTGATGATCTCTGTGGCTGTGAAAAACCACTATGACTGAAAGCAACTTGTAAAGTTTATTTCAGCTTACACTTCCAGGTCACAATCCATTGCTGGGGCAGGTGAGGACAGGAAATCAAGGCAGGAACCTCCAGGAATGATATTTCTACTCAACTTTACCTCTAACCAAGGAACTCATTCGTTGTTCACTGGCTCATGCTCAACTAGCTTTCTTACACAGCCCCAGACCACCTGCCTAGGGAATGGTACCACCCATAATGGGATGGGTCCTCCTACATCAATTAACAATCAAGATAATCCCATCCAAACATGCTCACAGGCCATTATGACTTAGACAATTCTCTAATCAAAGCCTTCTTTTCAGGTGATTCTGGATTGTATCCTGTTGACAATTAAAGCTAACCAGGACAAGCAACAAATCTGAATAACAACCACAGTGATATCTTACACTGTTCACTGATGTGGCTCAAGAAAAAGATGGGAAATTCTTTAGTAGCAGACCTTTAGTTTGTACTAATGGTTAAGATTAAATATGGTGAGAGTTCCTTTAGCATATACTATGCTCAGAATTTAGACATAGAAGAAAATCTCAATAGATCCTCATTCTTTAGATACAAATTCTAAATATAACTGTCTTTATACAGTTTGTGTAAGTATAAGGTTATTTCCAAAATTTGAAAACTTACAAATTGTGTTAGTTATCTTTGGGCTACTGTAACAGATTGCCTGTTATAATGAACTTTAAGGGAGTTAAGAATTATGTTGGTGCTTAGTTTCTGAGGCATCAGACCACATCCTGTTGCTTTGGGTCTGTGACAACATAGTGCACCATGGGAAAGTGAAGAATGTAGGAACCCTCTTTACCCCATGATGACTGGAAGAGAAAGACAGAAGAAGCAAGGATTTTATTGGACCCTTCAAGGGCACCCCCCCCAATGATCTAACTTCCTCTCATGAAGTCTCACCTCTTAAAGGCCCCCCCACCTTCCAAATATCCAGTATATTAATAACCAAGCTTTTAATCCATGAACACTTCTCTAAACTGTAACACACATTATGAAAATGTTACCAACTGTCTGTTTGGTTCCCCTGGTGTTTAGTGACCAGGAACCTAGCCAGTTCCATGTCAGATAGAATAACTTTAGAATCTGGAAATTCAATATTTCTGAGTCCCATCACTGTATTCATGCTCAACTGCATTCGGATTACTCCACTTTGCTCTGCGTTGGCCTTTCAGGGTCCACCTGGGAAACTGCAGTCTTCAGTTCTTGTTTCGTCTTTATGCCTGGTTTCTTTGTGTTTTCTGCACATAGTCTATTCATCAAGCCACTTCCTCCAAGAGCACTGCCAATGGGAGTCTGTAAACTACACCATTGAGGCAGCTGTGTGCGTGAGATGTCATGACCCTTGACAAGAGCTCAGCTTTCACGTTTACAAAACCATTGTGAGCTTGACTTACTACAGCCAAAGAAAAGAGAAGGAGGAGAAGAAGGAGGAGGAGGAGGAAGAAAGAAAGGAAGAAAGAAAGAAAGAAAGGGTTCTAGTATCACCTAAAGATCACTGCTGAAACCTCTAGCAAAAAAATATTATCAACTTGGTGTTATCTTTTTGTCTCCAGAACCTTCCTTTCAATTTTGATGTCCTTGAATTTAGAAACATACGCCTTTTTCACCTTTTCTGTTTACCCTTCACCTTGTAGATTTTCTTCTTTCTCTAATTGTAGGAGGTTCACAATCAAGAGTTCTCTTAATTTCTTCCCTCAGGGGCTGGAGAGATGGCTCAGCAGTTAAGAGCACTGACCTCTTCCAGAGGTCCTGAGTTCAATTCCCAGCAACCACATGGTGGCTCACAACCATCTGTAATGGGATCCGATGCCCTCTTCTGGTGTGTCTGAAGGCAGTGACTCTGGTGTGTCTGAAGACAGTGATGGTGTACTTGAATATATAAAAAGAATAAATAAATCTTAAAAAAATTAATTTCTTCCCTCCATTTATTGTCTTTTTTCTAAAGTTTCCCCTATCCTTCCTTGCCCTAACATTCCTTTCATATTTTCATTTTTTACTGTAGCTTTGATATATTTTTTGGAGAATTCTTTGAGGGGTTTCCAGTTTTTCAGCCGGCTCATCTTTGCCTGCACCTATTCTGCCATTCTACAGAGTTTCTCTTTCCAGTGATCATTTGTAATTGCTGCTTCTTCATAGTTCTGTGCTCCTGCTCTAAATGACCAATATTCTCTTGCAGAGTATTTCCCTTTAGGCTAATTAGTATTGATTTAGAAATAGTTAATGAAGGCAGGTTTCACCTTGTGTTGGATTTCCAGCTAAGTTTCGGCACCCATCCTGTTTCTCTTCTGCTGTCTGTTCCCTCAAGACAGATATGAGCTCTTTCAGGCAGCTTTTGCTGTGCTCTGTTCTCCATGGAAACTAAGGAATTTTGCCTCTCCCTTATCTCCCTTGATGTGACTCCTGCCTTCATGTGTCCTCCAATTCCCATACCTCTACCCTTCCCCTGAGTCCCCCACCCCACCCCACCTCCGAGCTTCTGACCACTTGTCTTAATCCACTTACCTTTCACCTCTGGAAAATTTCCTAGTTGAAATCTGTGAGGGGGTCACTCCCTATCTTGATTGCAATGTAGCCAATCTTATTTTTCCACAACATTACAATGTTGTAATTTTAAAAGATAAATCACAACCGCCAGACCATCCATTCTTTCCTCCTTTTTAAATTTAAATTAATGTGTGTGTGCAACCATCATGTGGGTTCAGTAGTCTGTAGAGGTTTTTAAAAAGGCAAAGATGCCCTGGAGTTACAGACAGTTATGAGGTGCCGTGTGGGTGCTGGGAATTGAACCCAGGTCCTCTGAAAGAGCAGCTGGTGCTCTTAGCCATTGAGCCATTTCTCTAACTGGCCCCATTCTTTCTTCCCTTTCCAGGCCATCTCCACTATGTTGAAACGGGTGCAATGTTTGTTTCTAGCTACCTTTTTGGGGATACTCTTATCATACATGCAGATGTATAGAAGCATTATCTATTTGTGTTTTAAATTTTCATTTACAGTATTACACCATATAGCCATAAAAAGATGTTTTGTAAATTCATTATATTTAAATCCTTTCAGGAAAAAAACAGAACAAAGTGAGGTATTTTTTTTAATCCAAAGAAACATTTAATAAAAGAAAATTACAGAATAAAACTTAAAGAAATTAGAGAATGTAGACAGGTAGAACAAAGGTTCTGGTGTAGCAAATTAATCATTGTGATGGCTCCAAGGTCATTAAACCTATTTATTTTTGGAAAAAGATCAGAGTCTTCAGAAGGATCACACTTGACTCCTGGGTCACTGGAGGCATTATCTACTTAATGCAAAGGAAACCAATCAGCTGTCCTTGTGTTCCAGTTGGCATGAGAAACTGGCCTGCATTTTGACCACAGCATTTCGTAATATGCAAGTGTGTGGACTAGGGCCTTTTAAGGCTTGGAACAGGAGCCAGGGCAAAACAAAGCAAAAGCTATTCAGGAGCTGATCTAATATGCTTTGTTTTGATGATTAGATTAAAGCACCCTGCATTGTTATAGGCATACATCTGCAGTGAACCTTGGCTGTCCACACACCATGAAATGATTTTAAAAGGCATAGACATGATTTTAAACAGGAAGAGGCAAGGCTTGCCTGCTTGTTGAGTAAAGCAGCTGGTGTCTAGGCTGACCCGAATACTTAAAGACTGCTGGAATAATTGCTAATGTTTGGAGGACCTTAGAGGTAACGAATATCTGGTTGAGATTACTGTGTAAGATCACTCTGCAAGTAAACATTGCTGTCTACAAGTGTCTACAGCTCTGCTCTCTTTTTGTCACCTGGAGAATTCTGTATGCAAGTAATCCTCTGTCCCCAGGGATTCCACATCACTGGAGTCTATCAACGTCAGGTGGAAAACATTGTTTAATGTTATATATTCATATATGTGTATATATATATATATATATATATATATATATATATATATATATGAATAAAAGAAGTGTTTTACCTGCATGTATGTATGTGTTTCATGTGGAAAACATGAAACCTCAAGTGGAAAACATTATTTAATGATATATATCATATATATATATGATATATATCTATATGAGACAAGTGTTTTACCTGCATGTAAGTATGTGTTTTGTGTGCATGTTTGGTGTCCTCAGAGGCCAGAGGGGCTATCACATCACCTGGAACTGGTGTTACTAATGGTTGTGAGCCTCCATGTGGGTGCTGGGAAATGAACTTAGGTCCTTTCCAATATCAGCAAGAGCTGTCTCTCCTGCCGCAATACAGACGTTCTTTCTTCTCATTATTCCTGACACAGTATTTCCTGACACCTACTACACAACATCGAAATGATGCATCATTACAGTTGTCCCAAGATGATTTTTGAACAGGTGCATATGCATAGCTACATATAGATATTATGGACTTTTGTACAAGGCAGTTTTGAAAGTCTGGCCTTCAGGGGACACAGGGTACCCAGTGGATATCAAGGAACAATGTTGTCTGTAGAAAGACTACATCTTAAAATATCCTTTACATTTCTGCAGAAGAAAATGTGCTGAAGAAAACTCAACTTGAAATATAGTATAAATCATTTAAAATCGCCAAAATCATCTTCTAGTTTCAGAGAAAGCTCTGTTGGTCCTTGTGCGTCATGGGTAAATTCAGAATTAAAAGGGTTTTTCGTTTTTGTTCTTGTTTTCAGAATGAGCAGTTTTGTTCTTCCATTCTTCCAGCTACAGGTTCTCAGCTGGCTAAGATGCTGGCTAATACGTATTTATTGACTGTGTATTATGTGCCAGGCATAATTGGAGATGGGCTGGGGAGAAATCCTGGAGCATGTGTTTACAGTTGAGAGCTAGGCAACCACACAATGAATCAATGTTCTTTTTTTTGCTCAGTGTCCTATATAAAAAGTACAGGATGCCAAGAATCCAACTAAGAGGTGGTGTTTGGAGATCTACTGTGTAGGGTAGTGGGAAGTCAGCAAAGGAAGGCGGACAGAAGTGTATGTACAGTAAACAGTACCCAAAGATGGTCTCTGAAGTGGGCAGTAAGTTGAGATACTTGAGAGCTAAAACCAACCATTCAATCAACATTAGACCAAAAAATAAAATGGCTGGAGCTTAGAAAACAAGATAGAAATGTGAGTCCCATGAGGCTATGAAGGTAGATGAAGAAGATTAGCATGCAGGGTGGTTGTGGGCCACAGGGTGTTCATTGAATTCTCTGCTAAGGGATGCAGAAGAGTGATGTCATAAGATGCAGAAACCCTGCCAGCCATGGACTACGCAGGACAGCTGGAGGCCACATGAGGAGCCAGGCTCCTGAAAGGGGAAGGGAAACTGGACAGCTCTACCTTGACGCATAAGAGCAAGCCAGTGCTGTCTGGTGAGCCAATGGGGGCTCCTCTAGCACCTGTCAGAGGGATAGCTGTGAACACCTTCCATAAAGAAAGCTGTTAAGAGTTGAGCAATCAATAAGAAGGGCTGGTAGATGAGACTTGGGAAAGGAAAGCAACACACAGGAAGTGGGCAATGGGCCTCCCTGGGAGTCTCCTCCAGCTAGAAATGAAGGCAAGTGTGGCTGATGCTAACTTTCTTTTTGATTATGGTCATCAGGTATGAGCACCATCAGTAACCACAAAACATCATCCACTGAGCCTCTCTCAGGATGGCACGGACAGGGACCTGATCTGAGCCGTGCATGGAACCAGGGACTAGCTCAATGTTAGGGCCTCTCCTTCAATGTCTTAGGAATAGACCAATGGCTGGTGCTTCTCTCTCCCCGCATGTACCTCACATGGCCTATTGGTTACCATGGAAATGCCTAAAATGGGCATCTTTGCATTGAGAGTGTGAGGGTTGATATCTCAGGCCATGTGTCTAGAAGGTAGAAAGCTAGAGTGACCAGAAAGACCGAAGGAAATGAAGATTGGAGGAAAGATTGAAATCTTGGCAGGAAACCGCCATAGAGCCTTCTCTTCCTCCAGTTATTTGAGGCATACAGTGTAGCTACCTGTTCACGGAGGACAACAACAACAACAACAAATTACTCAAATCCTTGGCTTTCCTTTCTATTCCTGGGTGTCTGACTGTGGCCCATGTCACCTCCCTGTCCTTCTGGTCACTGAGTCATCCACAGGCCTTCAAGCACACTCCTGTCATGGGGCTCTCATGACCCTGCCTCTCCTCTGCCCCTCAAACTCCCATCCATGTTCTCACTTCCTTTGGGTCTCAACCTTTGAGGAGACCTTTGAAGGAGACCTTTCTCCACCTTCGCTGAAATGCTCGCTGTCCCTCTCAGGAAGCTGCACTCCTCTCTCTGCATCTCTCCTCACAGGTCCTACAGGCATTTCCTATACTGATATTTTACTATTTATTTTTTTGTCTTTTCCCACCAAAATACAAACTCTCAAGGCATGAATTTTAGTTTTCCATGCTGGATAGAATAGGACCATATATGAGGAGAGCCCTCAGCAAACACTAGAATGAATGAATGAATGAATGAATGAATGAATGAATGAATGAATGGTTTTTAAGGCACAATAGATCAACACACATTCAGCACCAGCCGAAGTAATGCTGTACACGAGAACCCCCAAGTTCACAAAGGCCTGGAATCTGTGTGGAATTGAAAACCACAAATTCAACATCAATGGACACTATTGTTGGATGACTGGGAGGAGTCTCACATTGCTCTGAAGCATGCTGAAGCACACAATCACCCACAATAAAAGGTGAAAATATAAGTGTCGTCTTCTCTATTTTTTGAGTATTTCCACTATTGAAATGGACTAGGGGATGCAGATCTTCCAAAGGACTGGTTGTTCAAACTGTTCCTCTCTCCTCATAACAGGCACACCACACACACACACACGCACACACACACACACACACACACACACACACACAAACACTCTCTTTGTAAATTTTGTGTTGCTGTTACAAAATGCCTAACACTTGGTCATGGGTAAGGAGAGGAGGTGGGTTTAGTTTGCAGGTCTGGAGTGCTGAGTGGATGCACTGAATCAGCTTCTTATGAGAAGCTCATTGTGGGGAGCATCACTAAACTGAAGCAAATGTCAGGGAGTTGAGTGTGTGTGAGAGCAATGTCATTTATAACAACTTACTATCATCAACCTCTTCCCAGGGCAGCGCCTCCATGAGGTCATCTCTTAAAGCAATAGTTCCCAACCTCCCTAATGCTGTGGCCCTTTAACACAGCTCCTCATGGTGTGGTGACCCTCAACCAGAAAATTATTTAGTTGCTCTTCATAACTGTAATTTTGCTACTGTTATGAATCATAATGTAAATATTTGATATGCAGGACATCATATGTGACACCCAAAGGGATCATGAGAACCACTGCCTTAAAGGCTCAACAGCTTTAGTGCCAATAAGTATATCAGGGACCAGTTTATCCACATAAGAAACTTTGATGGGAGTAAACCATGTCAGAATCGTTGTGCATACATGTAAATGAGTGTAAAAGTGTGTTGGCCAATATATGTCAGACTGACTTTGCAAATCTTGTTTTTCTGGCATCGCTATTAAAATGGGTTTTTCTCTCCAGCACAGCCCTGGTGCATTGCTTGCTGCATGCACTGCACCCCACTGAAATACTCACTCTTGTCCCTGAGGGATAAAAAGGCGCCTTTCCAGATGACCTTGTTAGTGAATGTCCTGCCTTAGCCTTAGGTCTGCTCTCTTGTTCTGCTGAACCAGACAGATCAACATAAAAGCCCCAGTTGTTAACAGTCTCTTGAGACAATGAAAGTCAAGACAGGTGTCTGGGCTCAGCCTACTCTCTGCTTATTTTCACCAGAGATGGTCGCCCTTGAGAAAAGCCAGTGAGAGAGCTCTTGAACAGAACACAAAAGGGATAGTCCTCAAAAGATGGCACTTTGTGATGGTTAATATCAAATTTTCAACTTAAGTGGAGCTAAAATGTAGAAAACCACACTAGATTAAGGTTAGATAAGGAAATATGATTGTATGTCAAGTTGGCAAAGGGTGGATTGTGAGGGCTGTTTTCAGCTGTCAACTTGACTCTTTCTGGAATGAATAACAATTCAGAAATGGAGGGCATACCTGATCTAGAGCTTGAGGCTGGAAGACACAGCTTTTAATCTGGATCTTGCGGTGGGATGACACATGCTTTTGACCTGGATCTATACATGCCTTTAATCCAGATCTTGAGACATGGTAGGCCATGCTTATGAAGATCTATAATAAAAAAGAAATAAAGAAAGGCTTAGGTACAGATATGGTGGTACATGCCTTGAATCCCAGTATTCAGGAAACAGAGGCATGCAGATCTCTAAGTTCAAGGCCAGCCTGGTCTACAGAGCAAGTTCCAGAACAGCCAAGCCAAGACAGCAAAGGAAACCATTGGAAACAGAAAGCTGAGCTGGGCAGTGGTGGCGCATGCCTTTACTCCCAGCACTTGGGAGGCAGAGGCAGGCGGATTTCTGAGTTCAAGGCCAGCCTGGTCTACAGCGTGAGTTCCAGGACAGCCAGGGCTATACAGAGAAACCCTGTCTCCAAAAACAAAAAAAAAAAAAAAAAAAAAAAAAAAAAGAGAAAAGAAAACAAAAACAACAGAAAACTGGTGAAGGTGTAATTGAACAAGCGGACCATGTTCCAGCCCCAAAAAGCAGCAGAACTTGGCAGCTTTGGCCATGCCATTCTGGCTTTAGAGCCAAGGATGGAATTTCCCTCTGTTACAGAGGAAAGCCTCTGAGGCCAGGAATATGGCAAGGGTATCCCAACATGGAGGCCCAGGGCCATTGTGTGAAGCTGTGAAGGTGAAGCCTGGATTGCCTTGGAGACCCCAAGATATTGGAGATGCTGTAGTCTTGGGATACCTGTCAAGGAAAGCTGCTAACTGGAAGTGAAACCTGCCCAAGAGAAAGAAGTGTGCTGCAGTCAAAAGGCTGAAAGGAGCTGGAGCTCTGAAGAGCGTTTTGACATCAGCCATGGAGATGCAGAGTTTGGAGTTTGCCCAGCTGGTTTTCAGTCTTGCTTTGCTCCAGTATTTCCTCACTGAGTTCTCATCCTTTGGTTTTAGAATAGTAATGTATATCCTGTGCCAGGATACACTGGAAGCATGTGACCTACTTTTTGATTTTGATTTTATAGGGTATTATAGTTAAGAAATTGCACAAATCTCAGAAGAGTCTCTGACCTTTGGACCTTTGAACACTGAGACTGTGATGGACGACGGGGACTTCTAAAGTTAGACTAAATGCACTTTGTATTATGCACATTGTGTTACAGCTACAAGAATATAGGGGTCAGAAAGTGGAATGTGGGAGTTGGAATAGGTGTGACCCCTTTAGACTGACTGTGTTTGAATACTTGGCCATAAGAGAGTGGCACCATTAAGAAGTATAGATTTATTGGAGTAGATGTGGCCTTGTTGGAGGAAGTGGTGGACTTTGAGGTCTCCTAAGCTTAAGCTCTGCCCAGTGTGGAATCCAGTCCCCTTCTGCTGCCTGAGGATCAAGATGAAAAACTCCAACTCCTTCTCCAGCACCATATCTGCCTGGATGCTGCCTTGCTTTCCACCATGATGATACTGGACTGAACTTCTGAAACTAATCCAGCTCCAATTAAATGTTGTCCTTTAGAA
Organism: Uromys caudimaculatus; assembly: GCA_028551405.1. Classification (NCBI taxonomy): domain Eukaryota; kingdom Metazoa; phylum Chordata; class Mammalia; order Rodentia; family Muridae; genus Uromys; species Uromys caudimaculatus. The sequence continues at coordinate 52,260,403 of CM052708.1, forward strand.
GAGTCGTCTTGGTCATGATGTCTCTTTATAGCAATAAAGAACTAACCAAGGCAGAAGTTGGCACCTGAGACTGGGATATTGCTGTGATAGGCCTAACCATGTTTTTGTTCGGAGGAATGTGGATTTTGGGACTTTGAGTTATAAAGCAGTGAAATGCTTTAAGTGGTGTTTAATGAGCCATCCTAGTAGAAACATGGAAGGCAGTGGTGCTAGGGGGATGATTTAAACTGTGGAGGGCTGGCTCAAGAGGTTTCAGAGGAAAGGAATTTTAGTATGTTGCAGAGATTATTCTTGTGATATTTTGATGAAGAATGTGCTTGCTTTTTTGCCCTTATCCAAGGAGTCTGCCTGATATGCTCATATCTTACAGACATACCCACAAACCATCCTAGTCTAGACAATTCTTCATTAAGACTCTTTCCATATGATTCCAGGTATGTCACCTTGACAATTAAAGCTAACTAACACAAGAATTTAATACTGATTGTCAACTTACATGATCTAGAATTCACTAGCAGACAAATCTCTAAGCATGTCTTGGAGGGAATTTCTAAATGAGGTCAATTGAGGTAGGAAGACCAACCCCAAGAATGAGTGGCACCATTTCATGAGCAGGGGTTCTCAGATGGTACAAGAAGGATCAAGCAAGGTAAGCATCAACACTCACCCCTTCTGCTTCCTGACTGAAGTTGCAATGTGACCAGCTGCCTCAGGCTATGCCCGCCAGCCATGCTCACAGTTGAGCTATAAGCTAAAAGAAATCCTTCTTAAGTGTTGTCTTGTCAAGTATCTGTCCCCAGCAATGAGGAAAGTAACTAACACACTTGCTCAGAGTTGTTGGCTGGGATATGGAAAGAGGACAAATGCATAAATTGGGAAGAGGTGGTAGCAGGTGCTCCTCGTAGTCTGAAAAAGTCAGATAATGTCAGTCAAAAAGCAGGTCAAACAAGACTGAGCTGTCTTGACCCTTGTCCTTGCAATTACAGGGGGAAGAAGATCAAGCAAGCCACATGATATTTTAATTTGTTGAAAGGTTCGGAAAAGGTTTGGTCCTGGTGACCTTACTGCATGATAGTGTAATAGCCACCACCCTCTCAGCAGCTGGCTTTTCTCCTTCCCACTAGGTGATCATCTGCAGCTGGCTGCAATGGATTAGACTAGGGAGTGAGACACATCCTACCCCACCCCACCCCACCCCACCAGAGTGTCCTCAGAGGACACCCAGAGCCACATTTGTCACCTCAAATCCCATTATGTGCAGGGCATCTTTTATTTGCCGGCTGTTCATATTTTAAAGGAGGTATTTGACCCATCTGGAGATCCTTTCCCTCCAATACAGACCCACAGCTCTTGCCATCTTCTGGTCCCAAAGAAACCTGGGACAAATGGCTAGCTGGGGTGGCTATTAGCATAACAAAGCAGATGCAGGGAACGGAGCTTACTCAGTTCCAGAGGCTCCTCTCTGCTCGTCTCAACCCTGCCCCCATACTCTAAACCTCTCTGCTCCAGAGGATTCCCTCAGCTTCTGATTCCTATATAACCCAGCCATTTTGGCCACAGCTCTCTTGGTTCTGCTTGATTCTTTTTCCCTCTTTGGCCTCTTGTCCTTTCTCTGTGCCGTCCTCTCTCTCTCTCTCTCTCTCTCTCTCTCTCTCTCTCTCTCTCTCTCTCTCTCTGTCTCTCTCTCTCTCTCTGTCTCTCTCTCTCTCTCTGTCTCTCTCTCTCTGTCTCTCTCTCTCTCCCCCTCTCTCACTGCCCCATGGTCTGGTTCAGTCTGGATTCTTCCAGGTTCCTCAGGCTGTACTTTCCCTCATACATTAAACCTTCTCCTCAGCCATTCATTTCATTCACAAAACACCCTACTCACCTCAGCATTTTCAGGAGGTGGAGATTTGTGTTTTCGTCATTATTTTATATCGGAAAAGAAGTGTGCCTGCCTGCCCCATCTATCTCAGGGAGCCTGATGGACTCACTCTCTGGAAGGAGGGGACTGGCCTTGATAAGTCAGAAAAGACTGAAAATGTGAATTCCCACAGCAGCCAGGGTCTGTGGGTGAGTGGAGCCTGTGGAAACTGGCTGCTGAGTCAGCCTCTCGTCACACGAGATAATGAAGGAACAAAGGATGGAAATAGGTTATAAATAAGAATGTACAGAAGTGCAATTGGACAGGCAAAAGCCACCAGCTGGTTGGGGTGTGGCTCAGTGGTGTGACACCTGCCTGGCATGTGCAGAGAGCCCTATATCCTTCTCTAGCTTACCCATGAAGCTGGCAATACCAAACTTAAAGGAGCCGCTGAGGATACATAGTGTCAGAAGTAATTCCCTCCAAACCGCTCCATACCTGCGGCTTCAGTGTTCTCAGAAAGGACATTGGCTTCCTCCTGTAATCCTTATAATAGCACACACCCTGTGACTCACCCGTTGCTTAAGAGTTTATCTCAAAGGACCAAATGCACACAAGAATATCAGTTGCTTTGTAGTAGGAGACTACACGCCCAACACGATTCATCTCTCAGCAAGCGGGTCTGCTGGATAAACTGCCTACCCTGTCACCGACGGTGAAAATCTCAGCTTTTGGTCCACTTTTGATACTTATCCCTTAGGTGGGCAGTGTGAAAAGGGCAAAAGAAAGAATGACCCAGGACACACCGAGACCAAGTTCTCAGCACCAAAGAGATTTATTTGGGGGGCTGGAGAGATGGCTCAGCAGGTTAAGAGTACTAGCTGCTCTTTCAGAGGAACTGAGTTCAATTCCCAGCAACCACATGATGGATCACAACCATCTGTAAAGGGATCTGATGATCTCTTCTTGTGTGTCTGAAGAGAGTGACAGTATATTCACATACATAAATAAAATAAATAAATCTTTAAAAAAAAGAAAGAGAGAGATTTATTTGCCCCAGAGGGACACAGGACTGTCTCTGGATAGAGAGGAGACAGATGTGGAGAGCTCTTCAGGTAGAATTTCAGCTCCTTGTGCTGCTTGCTTCTAGAAGCCTCTCTACCACCACTGCCTAGAGGACAAGGATATCATTCTGAGCACAAGAGCTCATAAAGGCTTTTAGATGGATGTCTAACTAGCAGAGCACACAGCACTAAAGCTTCATGATAGAATTTTCTTTAAAATATGAATCAGTAAACTATAAAAAATGTTGTTTAGAGATTTCCTCCATATTGAAACATTCCCTCCAGGGAAGCTCACGAAACTCTGGAATTAAATATATTCCACATGTCTGGGGAAGCTGAGACTCAAAAGGTTCATGAGGAGCCCCTCCCCTATCGCGGTTAAAGGAACAGTGAACAGGAGACTCTGACCAGTTGAGTTGTTAGGAGCAGGTTCTCAGGTCTATGGAGCTTCAGGCAAGCCACACAGAGCGCCCCGAGGGCTTGGCTTGCAGCTTTCATGAGTGGCCACCCATGCAGATGGGAGCTTTTCAGTGATGGCAGCTGAATGTGAGTCTTCCCTGCTCCTGTAAGTTACCCCAATTAAAATTCATAGGTTCACAGAGTTTGAGCTTTGATGTAATCATTACTTTGGTCTATTGTAGGTTCCCTTTCTGGGATGAGTAGATATGTAATGTCTCACACTGCAGAATGTCGATTCATATGCACAGCCACAAATATTATGGGAAGATGATATCTTTGCTCCTATACTAGTCTACGCTTTCTCTCTGTGTGATACTAAAAACTTCCATTTTCCTTTCAATAGATAAAAATTCAAATCACTAACAATGACAAAGCTGTGCTTTCCCCTCCTCGTGGCTGTGTGGTGGAGCCCACCAAGTGGAAGGACACAAAAACATACTAATCTCTTTTTCTCAACCTTCTTCCTTTTCCCCCCAGAGAACTGTCTAACGCGATCGTTTTATTCAATAAAGCATCATTCTGGTTGCTCCTTTTGCAGAGTAATTCTTGGCACCTTCCCCGCCTCACCACTGCCAAAGCCACAGCTGCAGCCTGTGCTCTCACTGCTCCATCTCCCTCCCACCTCCAGATGCCAGGAGGAGTGATTTTGCTAAAACAAATCAAAACAAAATCGCTCCCAGAAAGTTTGTAGTGGTTTTTCTCTCAGCACTCGAGTTTGTTCCCGAGGAATTTAATGCAGCAGAATTTTCGAGCACCTTTGTACATCTCAGGTTCTGGATGCTTACAATACACAACTTCACTTCCTTAGCCCTACAGACCACAGTGGGGGTGTTTACACAACTTCGTTTTCAGGCACAACAACCAAAGCTCAGCTTCTATTTTTCCACCTAGGCTACTGTAGCTGCCTGCCACTAATGAAGTGGCTTAAAGCAATATATATTGTTGGGAAGTCTGGGGCAAGAACATTGGCATAGTAAGAGTCTAGTGAGAGTTCTCGTCCTGGCTTGACAGCAGCCCCCTTCCTACTGTGTTCTCACAAAGAGCCAGCCCCTTGCTTCTTCTAAGGGCCCTAATCCTTCCACTAGGTCCTCACCCTCATGACCTTATTTAATCATAATTACTCCTTAAAGGCCACATCTCCAAATACTATTACATTAAGAGTTGGGGTTTAAACGTGAAAAGTTTAGGAAGGTAACCATGCAGGCCGTAAGAGATAGTAAGAGATCAGTGAATTTACAGACTCGGTAGTCTTGCTCCTATCCTCCTCCTCTCAGGTCTCTAGGCAGAGCAGCTTTTATTCTGTTTCTCAAGCCTATTCAACTTGCTTTGCCCTAAAATGCTTTGTCGCTACTGTTTGGAACTCTTTAGTTTCCGGTCTCGACACCCCTCATGACTTGTGCCATTTGGATTGAGCTTAAACACTACCCCTGAGCCCACCCTTCACCACTAGCCTAAAGGATGCTCCTTTCTGTCCAGTTGCTGTATCAAGTTCCCTATTTCTTCCTTTCTGTGTGGCTCTTCAGCGTTGTCTTGCCTGGCTATGAGATGGCTTGCCTCCTGTCGGTCGCTCTCTGGGGTGTAGGTTTCACGGGAGCAGAACTAGTTCTTTCTGGTTTGCATCCTTCCCTGCATGCCCTTGAAGGGTATGGCCATGTAATGGAGCATTCAAGAGTGATGTTTACCCGAAGACCACACCTCACTGGCTTCAGTCTATTCCATGGTGCAGCGGCCTCGAAATGCTGAACTGAAGGGCACCCGAGAGGCAGAGATGACATGCAAAAACATGACGTCACATGTCATCTGACACTGGAAGCTCCTCCCAGGCAAAAATCAAGAGGGCCTGAAGATATACTATGTAACTAAACATGCTCCTACCTCTGCCCCTCACTTAAGGGAATGCTAACACTTTTCTTTAATCCTACTATGGCTTGAATGGCTGTTAACTCCTCCCCCACACATAGCTATTCATATGTTGAAGGTCTAATTCCCAATAAGATGGTATTAGTACGTGAGGGTTTGGGAGGTAATTAGGTTATGAGGTCATAGTATGAGCCCCTGATGAAATTTGAGGCCATGGGGAGAAGTTGGTCATCTGCCAACTGGGAAGTGAGCTCCCAGAAGGAAGCAAATCTCATCCTGACCCTGCAGTGAACAGAAAGGTCCGAAACAAGTGTCAGCCACTTTGTGACACCTGCACTGGGATATATGCCGTGTAGCCCCAGCTGAGTATGATACTACTCCTCCAATCACTCCACCAGGTTCCAGTCGGAGTCTTCCCAGTGGCTCCTTCTCTGTCCACACAGCTTTTTTCCTGCTGGCTCGTTGTTCTCTTGGTTGAGGCTGTACCACCTCCACCCTACCATTCTTGGCTGCCTTTTCCCTCTCCCAATGTGTCTAGCCCATATCCCTATCCCAGATCAATATCAATGACTTCATATATAATACATTTTAATTATATATATTATATAATGTATAATTTTATATGTGTGTGTAAATAGGTGTATATATATATATCTGACTTATATATGTGAATTATATATAATATAATAATATAAATTATGTCACAGAGGACACACAGGATCCCCACCCTACTTTCTGCCCTCCCCAGACCTGCTGGCCTCTGGCTGATCTGGCACCAGTAATGACTGGAAGAGGTTGGTGTTACCCTTATTCTAAAAAGGATAAACCCTTTGTCTCTTCCCAATCCTCCATCAGCAAAACCTTTCATCATCAACTAGTACCCCCTTGCTAACTTTACAATTACCCCATCTCTCTGCCAATGCGTTGCAATGCTCACATCTTTATATAGCATTTGTCTTTTATCTTCCCAAGATTGTTTGCAACAGCTAAAGAGATTAAACCACTTTTCTATGTCCCCACTACATTTCCTGCTACTTATAAGGGTTTGGAAAGTTATAGTCACCATTTGTTTAAGTGAAGCTAAACGCTGTGGCACATGCTGTAATCCTCACACTTGAGAGGTTAAGGCAAAGGTGAGACTGAGCTGTAGAGCAGGATCTAGGCCAGCCTGAGCTCCCGAAGGAAGATCTGCCCAAAGATAGTTGGTCAAAATCCTGTTGTTTGGTGGATCAAGTCTTAAGCACATTTCAGGGTAGGTTCTAGAGAGAGCCCACTCTCTGCCCTGGAATATTAAACATTTAGCAAAGCTCTGGAGTAATACATATCTGCTTATTGGCATTCATAGACGCTTGTTTCTCAAGGCCAGCTCTGTTCAGATTTTTAATGAATGTAAATACTTATTGCCTGGGGAGTGCTGAAGTGGGTGCACCAGTCTTCTGAATGCCAAGGGAGACTCTCAGAGTTTAAGAACAGCGACTTTAAAATAAAATCCTGATCAGTTGTAACCAGCATACATCGTAGCTGTACATCATTCTTGACAAGTTTCAGAATAAAGATGAAGGAGGCTGAGAAATGGACCTGGAGCCACATTCTCTCCTGATATCATCAGAAAACCCAACCAAGGGACCAGTAAAATTAGGAAGAAATGTTCCCATTTACTCGATAGATACCAGTTCATATTGGGATGAGAGAGTATTATGAGGACACAGACTTTTAAACCATGTATCAGGTAAATGTGACTGTTCCTTATCCCGACAAATCCCAGGTTTCAGCCCTTGGGACAGTCAGTCACCAGTCTCGGGTATAGTCTGTGAATCAAGGGCTGACTCTCAAATGAGAGCTGGGTGCCAATCACTCACTGAGGAACTTAGGAACATTTTATTAAATACTTGATACTTTCCCGAGATTGAGTTACTAGTACTCTCCAAGGGGATGCTAACTTAGAAGGACAATCCCCACACAGATATCGAAGGAAAGTCTTTAAGGTATGAAGAAGAATGGCCAAAAAGCTCACGGAGGTGATGGGTGGGGCACACAGAAAGGCAAAGAGATATGGTGTAAGTCTCCGAGTGGGCAGAAGTTCAGAAGAGACCTGGGGGAGGGGAGCAGGTCTCTCAGTCTGGAAGCCACGTTCCAGTGCAGGCGGATCTTCTGAGTAAGATCACATTCCTTAGGAGGGCTTCAAAGGCAGCCCCAAGCAGCCGGCACATTTAACGACGGAACCATCTTGTCCCTTGTCTAGGCTGTTGAGGATATTTTTGTCCACATCTCCCTGAGGTAGATCTGTGCTCATTTCATTTCCCCTAGCTCAGTGCTTGGTGCTGATGAGTCCCTCACTCAGCCCAACATGGTGAAAGGGGGAATTGTCCTATAGAAACCTGCAAACCCTATCAAGCAGTGCTTTACTTAGATTTTGTTAATTATATAGACCTATGAAAGAAGTTGAGAAAACATTTAAAATGCAGATTAATCTTAAAGGTTTGTGTGCATTTGTCAGGCTGCAGAGCAGAGGGCAGGATAACTTGGGTCTTTTCTTTCTTAACCTTGTGCCTTGAACATTCTAGGCAAGCACTTTACCACTGAGCTATAGATCAGCCTCTTTGAACTTTATTTAGAGACAGGCTCTCACTACATTGCCCAGGCTGGCCTTGACCTCACTCTGTAGCCCATACTGGCTTTGACTTTGCAGGTGTTCTACTGCCACGCCCCTGGTAACTGGGATTTCAGGCCAGTGCCACTGGACTCTGTCTCTGTACTGTGACAAGTTCCACATCTTGCTCTTGGTTATTGCTCATGCAGAAAGAAGTTTCTCTGACTACAGCTGAAAGCAGCCCAGGTCAATGGGTGTAAGCACAAATTTAGAAGGCAATTTGATATCATGACATTTAGCAAAACAAGAAGAGCAGGTTCTACTCCAGGGTCAATGACTTCCATGGCATGAGCTTTGGACCAGGATTACAGTATCAAGCATGTTTTGAAATCTGGTCAGAAAGTGGTTAGACATTCATAAGAGTTGTGCCATCATTATATCAGCAGGTACATCTTATGGACGTAGGAGTAGAGCAACTGGATTCAGTGGGTTATCTAAACAAAAAGAAGCCACATGGAAGGGTGTGTTGTCAGGGACACGGGAGAAGTCAGAGGGGGAAATAGAGGATTAGATATGATCATATTTCATTGTACATGTGTATGAAAATCCTCAACAAATAAGCGAAAAAAATGGAAGTGTTTTGTGTTACATTTGAGTAGCCCAAAAAGTTAAGAAAAAAATGCCCTACCAATATTTGAAAACTGTTATTCAATTTGGCAAAGGAATACTGCTTATGACATCCACAGATATGTGAAGGTCACCTCATTATGGCTTTACTTGTCAATATAAACAACAGTGTCAGCCAGCATTCATGCCAGGTCTGTGCCAAGAGAGCATGTCATGTATTAAGCACTTATTGACTATTACCCAGATGTAAACAGAGGAATACCCAGGAGCCAGTTTATACAGGGCCCTAAAGGGTCAAGTACTGGCTTTTATATTTTAAATTCTTAAATAGAAAGATATTAGAGGGTTTAGAATAGAAGAATAAGATGGTCTGCATTCTGTTCACAGGGACCATTTTGATAGCTGAGAATAGAGTCTGGGGGTGGGGTGGGGACAAAGTGTAAGCAGAGCTGAGTTAGGAGAACATACTGTGGTGTTGACTAGGTGCTTGTGGTGCAGGTGAAAAGATACTGTCAACAGAGTCGTGTCAACGGAGTTGTGTCAACAGCATCATGTCAACAGGTGTGCTCCTGATGCTTTTGGTGACACTTAGAAGAGAATGAAAAAATAATCACTGACTACAAGATGCAAACAACTTGAAGAACAGTATAGATACCTAATAAGATATCAATCTACTCTGTTTTAGACTCATTAAGTGTGAGATGCTCACTGCACATCAGGGAGGAAATCTTCCAGATGATGTTAAGGGATTGTATTTTAGCAGAACAAAAATGTCAGAGTAACTATTCCTGGAAGGAACTATGGTGTGGGTGTATCATTGGGGGTGGGGCTTGTCCATCAGAAATGCAGAGAGCAGACATATCCCAAATGAACTGTGTGACAAACACTTTGTGCTGTATCCAAGGATGGCTAGCAGTGAGCCACAGTCAGAAAGGCTATGTTCTGGTTTTGTTTGTTTGTTTGTTACAACAGTGACAGAGAGGGGGAGAATTTGGTCATCTTTTTAAAAAGATATTGCCCACAGCATGGATCATTCAGTCGAAGAAACTTAGCAAGGATGGGCTTACTCCATAAGGATGGTGAAGGGAAGCCACCCACTCAAGGTTCCATTAGCCTACAATAAACTCTCTAGAGTCCTCAGACTTGTATGACTCCTTTGTTAGTGACTCTGTCCCTGTGACTAGAGAATTGACACAGATAACTTCCTGGAGGAGGGATTTATGTTGGTTTACAGTGTTAGAGATTTCAGTGCACAGTTGCCTGAGTCTGCCCACTTGGGCACAGTTACCATGGTTGGGGCAGTGTGTGGCAATCAGGCAGATACTTCATGGTAGACAGGAGCAGGGAGGGGATCCATGGCAAGATAAAGCCCCAAGAACCTATCCCCAGCTGTCAATTTCTTCCAGAGGCCCCACTTTTTGCTTTTCTCCCAACAAGGCGATTGTTTTATGACTATTGAAGGTTCATGAATCTATGTGTCAGCCAAGCCCATGTGAAGGAAGAATTTCTAAAAGACCCTTAAGTAAATCTCACAAATACACTTAGGTTTTGTATTTCTGCACAAAACATCATGACCAAGAAGCAAGTTGGGGAGGAAAGGGTTTATTCAGCTTACACTTCCACATTGTTGTTCATCACCAAAGGAAGTCAGGACTGGAACTTACACAGGGCAGGAACTTGGAGTCAGGAGCTGATACAGAGGCCATGGTGAGTGCTGCTTACAGACTTGCTTCCCCTGGCTTGCTCAGCTGGCTTTCTTATAGAACCCAGGACCACCAGCCCAGGGATGGCACCATCCACAATGGGCTGGGCCCTCCCCTCTGGATCACCAGTTGACAAAATGCCTTACAGCTGGATCTCATGGAGGCATTTCCTCAAGGGAGGCTCCTTTCTCTGTGATAACTCTAGCTTGTGTCAAGTTGACACACAAAACCAGCCAGTACACTTAGGTACTAAGTAGCATGAATGTAGTCTGCTCTTACCCATCCCTCCTTGCTCCATTCTACTCTAGGGTCCGTTCTAGGCTCAAAATTCAAGGCTGACATCTCTTTCAGGAAAACGGGACGGCATAGGAAAGAGGGTAAGGTTGAAGAAAGGGAAGCGGTGAATGGCGGTGTTTGTGAAGAAAGACACAGGATTCCCATGGGGCTAAAGATACACAGTGTGGTGGGGAGGCCTGGAGAGAAGGAAACAGGAGCTACACACTTGTTTCCCTAGTATGCGTCCTGACCCTAGAGGAGCACGTCAGTAGCGTGGATACAGGCTAACATCTATCTTGTTTACCTTTACAGGATCAGCCAAAACTCCTGCTTAATTTGCTTAACTCAATGACTTTCTTGAAAATCACCCATATTGACCATTATTTGCACTTTTTGCTGGAATCCTGGACAAGGGTTGTAGCCTCACCTGCTCCTTTAGCTTCAGCATCTGTACTAGCCTCTGCTTGGTCCCTTCTTATCAACCAGCCTCTGCCTTGTGCTAAATCCTATGGAAGGTACATGTGATGGCTATTCTTGATTGTCAACTTGACCATGTCTGAAACTAAAACCCAAAAATGGAGGGCATACCTGTGAGGGATTTTTTGCTTGGCTTGAAATGGGTGGATCCACTTCTAGCCCGGACCTTAGAGGCAGGAAGACATGCACCTTTGATCTAGATCTTGAGGCAGGATGATACAACTTTAATCTAGGCCATACCTTCTCCTGGAAGCCTATATCAGGACATGGAAGACAGAAGCTTTTGCTCTTTGCCTGCTTACCCTCACCTAGCAGTCACTCCTGCAACCGACATTACAGCCTACTTCTCTGAGATTCCAGAAGACCAGCTGAGACATCTAGCCTGTGGACTGAGTGTCCCTTACTGGATTCGTGGACTTTCTGTTCACAGCCAGCTACTGTTAGATTAGCTGGACTGCGCCCAGTAAGTCATTCTAATTAAGCCCCTTTCTTACTATATACAGAGATTCATTCTATGAGTTCTATTACCCCAGAGAACCCGGGCTAATAGGATGCATTTCTCCCCCATGCCGCCGTAAGCAAAGGAACTTCCTACCACCATGAGGCCGTGAGGAAGACCCACTGTTGTGCTGTTTGGAGTGAGGTCATACAGGCAGTGAGTCTTGGGTTTATGTGTTCACTTGAAGATAAGCAAATGTCATACAAGTGGCACACACATTCTCTAAAACTGTCACTCATCCAGATAAACATCACCTGGTAATGGGACTGAACCAGAGATCTTGCTTGTAATTTTTGGAGGATAAGAGAAATTGTCCCAGTCACTGGATGCTTCCACTTTGTTATTTACTGTCTTTATTCTCCTCGCTCATCCCAGGCATTACAGTTAGATGCAGTTTGCAGGATGTTGGGAGGAGGGTGGAAGACAGGTAAGCGGAAACAAAACAGAGTTTGGGAAAACGAAGCCGTCAAGGGTCAGACAGTGGAGATCGGCTTTCACTTTTCTTGGGTGTTTTGAAACCCATGTTTTGAAAACTAAAGGAGATGACAGGAGACTTTTGGATGTGACAGGCATGTTCATTACCTAGTCCATGGTGATAGGATGGGTGTGTACACATGCCCAAACTCATCAAAGTGTGAACAAGTGTGTGTGGCTCTTGTGTATGTCAGCTATATTTCAGTAAAACTGTTGGTTTGCTTGTTTGCTTGCTTGCTTGCTTGTTAAGGAAATTGGCATGCTGGAGAGATGGCTCAGCAGTTAAAAGAAGCACTTACTGAATTGTAGAGGAAGAATTCAGTTCTTAGCATCCATATTGTTGTGGCTCACAACAGGTAACTCTAGCCCCAGGGGATCCAATGCCCTCTTCTGGGCTTTGTAGCAAATACACATAACACACACACACACACACACACACACACACACACACACACACACACACACACACAGAGAGAGAGAGAGAGAGAGAGAGAGAGAGAGAGAGAGAGAGAGAGGGAAAGAGAGAGAGAGAACATATATTCACATGGACACATACATCCTCAAAAATCAAATCTTAATTTTTTCTTTCAAAAAATGGAATTTGGAAGTGAGCTTAATTTTCAACTGTATTCACTCTTTAATTGAGCGCCTAAAGTACCCATTGTGTGCCAGCCCTTTGCAAGTTCTCAGCTCTGATCCAGTGCATCTATCCACGAATGCACAAAAAGCACAGGGAACTGTCAGTGCTGAGCTATGATGGCAAAGCTTATGACAGGGGCGCCAAGTGCGTGGTAACCGCAGCAGGGGCTGGCCTGGCCTGGGGGCGGTCCGGGCTGTGACGCATACAGCTATCAGTGACAAGCAGAGCAACCTCCCCCACAGACTTCAGCTGGAGGGAGAAAAATCAATTTTCTTTGCCATCACCGTCTTATTCACACATGAGTATGCCCTCACTCCTATTCACTTGCCCCTGAAAGCTGTCTCTTTTCAGAGGCTCCAAACACAATGACTAAACAAAGGCGATTGTAGAGGGGCAGACAAAGCAAGAGAGAGCGAGTTTCATTCTCTGTAAATGCCAGATTTTCTGCATCAGTGGGGCTGCAGCTGTGACAAGCATCAGGCTGTTTCCTAAGGCGCATATTTCCTAACGCACCATGGAAAGAAAATATTAGTATCATCAGGGGGGACAGGCAAAGAGGCTCAATTATTATAAAATTTTGTGGGTAGACAATTTTTCACAATAAGAGGAATTTGGCATGTTGAATAAACATAGAAAATTATATTGTTAATATAAAGTATGGTCACATTTTTCTGCTTTAATCTAGAAGTGGGTGAAGAACTAAGTCCTATTAAAGAATTTATCCTGCTGTTTCATACGAGCTTCCGAATAGAGTTGGCACATAAGGACCCTGACATCATGTTCTATACGGCTGTCTCTCTATTCAGGTGCAACAGTTTATAAAGTGTCATTTCACCTAATTAGTTATCCACTCTCAAGTGGTCAGCCCAGAATTATACACACCCAGGTAACAATGAACAGACTGAGTAGGCTGTGTTCATATAATTAAGAGAGAACAAAGCAGGGACGGGTCACATGGTCAGACGGGGAGGATAAAAGGGAAGGGGGGCCATGGTGTAATTTACACCTTAGTTTGTTTGTAAAAAGTTAAAAATTCATTTAAAAAATTAAAATAAATGTAAGGAAATGTTATTCTGTGTACAGCAACTAGAGACTGAATCAATCCATCGCCTTTGTGTATGGACTGCTGTGGGGGAGACTGCTCACCCAAGCTGTTGCTAAGGAGTGACGTGAATACCTGATTCACACCAGACTTAATCAGCATAGGCCGGGGAGCGTTTAGTCACAGAGCAGACGCAGATCAGTAAATTAACGCCAGGTTAGTAATTAAAAGTGTTTCCTGGGTATGGATGACACCTCTGGACGCAGCATGAAATAGATCCCTTTGTATGCCACAGCATGCTCCTCCCAGAATGCCTCTGGCCTTTAGTCACAGAGGGACTAATGTCTGCTGCAAAGAGCCTGGAGTTAGGAAATCTATCTATATTCTGGTCTCGAGACTACTGGAAGTTATTTGACCTTAGGAAAAGAATAATAAAGTCCTAATGCTTGCTTTGGTTTGCCCATCTGCAAAATTAAGATGTTTAAGGCAGGATCGGGAAAGGACCAAAACAAAGGCATGCAGGTGGGAGTCCAAGCGAAATGTCCCAATAGTCATGCGCAGTATAATTACATGTACTAATAAAATCCATGTTGGAATCGAGTCAAGGGATATTGGAAATAGAATTCACATTTATAAACCCATAAAAGCAAGCACAGTTGAAAAATGTGTGCATGTGTGTGTAGATAATGAGACTTCCCTACACAGGGCAGTCATTTATTAAAGAATTCTACATCCCACACATACCAGGACCTTTAAGGACCATGGCGCCATTCAAAGGAGGTAGTTAGAGATTGCTAATATGTTTGGTTAAATAGGTTGAATCACTTTTCTAAACAAATGCATGAATAGAGAAGGTTGACAAATAGGACCCATATGTGAGGGCTAAAGACACAGAATGATGGAGACGCTCTGTTATTGAGACCTGTAGCCAGGAATACCTTACAGAGCCATTTATAATAGATTCTAGTTGTAGAGTCCAGGCAGGAGGAGAGGGGAAGCGAGCACAATAAAGCACCACTGATTTGGAGCAAACACGTAATTTTATTTATTTATCATTTTTAATAATAGCTAACTTATTTAATCTCTGTAAGTGGGCCCTCACCAATGCCACAGAGCACATGGGCATGTCAGAAGAAAGTCTGTGGGAGCCTGTTCTTTCCTTCTACCACGTGAATCCCTGGGAATGAACTCAAGTGATTAGACTTGGCTGCAACCACCTTGGCCCACTAAGCCATCTCCCTGGCTCTGAGTAAATGGTTGTAACAATGAGTGTGTGTGTGTGTGTGTGTGTGTGTGTGTGTGTGTGTGTGTGTGTGTATGACTTTGCTTAAATTCTGCCCTTTGTTTTAAATTCATTGTTTTTAGAAGACAGACATATTAAAATTTAACACAATTATTCTTGTATTCATCAGAAGAGAAATCTCATAAATCATAATTATGAGGTAAAAGTGCTTTTTCCCTGTCCATTCTCCAGGTTATCTACCCGCATCAGCAGTGGCACATTCCATGTGCTGAGCCTGACAGAGGTTAGTCACTTCACCACACTGTGTTCATTTCTCTGACTATTTGGGGGTTATGTGCCCAGAAACTAGCCCCCTCCATTTGTGAAGTGTTTTCAGAAATCAGTTTCGAGACTTTAGCAGAAGTATCAATCAACTTCAATGCTAATAAGATGGTATAGGACAGTCTCTCCCTGCTTTTCCTCCCAAACACAGTTCCAACACTGAGAGACAACCAAGGACTCTCAGTGAGAAAGAAGGAGAATTGGTTTGGAGTCCCAGGACTGGAGGCTCAATGCAAGGCTACTGACTCCCATATTCAAGATAGAAAAGCCATGAGACCTGCCTCTTCATGCTGCCAGCAACTAAACTCAGGCCAGTAGGCTCATCCCTTCCCTGTGTTGAATGGAGGACCTTCTGATAGCATCAGCTGAGTTCAATCAAGAACTCAGTCTGCAAGGAGGCTGGACAAGAGTTGAGGAGTGTTCTCTTCCCCACTAACCTGAGACTTGTACAGTAGTGAAAGACAACAAGGTAGAAGATGGACAGAACTAACCATAAGAGACCCACCCCTGAGTCATATCAACTGAAAAGCTCTGAGATGCTTCCTCTTGGGAGGCACAAGGGCTGACAGGTGGATTAGTGAAAGGATTTGGTTATAGCTAATGGCCAGGGCCACTGTCCTGAGGACAGGATGGGTGGATCAGCTAGAATGTAAACACAGTAAACAGGCAACCTAAGAAGACACTTGGACCTGACCTAAGCTTCAACATTACTTTTTCTGCCCAGGATTATGCATCCAGTGAATTTCTGGCAAGGGTCCTATGCATGCTTGCTCCATGTAGACACCATAAATCTAGTCTGGGAAAGGCCCTCCCTGTCAGCTGAGATGTACAGACATCTCAGAAGGACCTAAAGAGTCACAAAACCCAAAATGCTATGAAAATGATCTCTTAGGTCTGTGAGTGTGACACTGGGAGACCTTCCTGTTGTAATTACGATGAAGTGATTAAGGGAATGGACTTGAAGAATAATATCAGTAATATTGTCATTTGTAGACAATATGGATTTTCCACATGGAAAATGCTCAGAAATAAACACACACACACACACACACACACACACACACACACACACACACACACACACCTGGAACTGAGTGAATTCAGCAAGATATACATGATAGTCTATGAACTGACAGAAGCCAATTGCATCCTTACTGTCTACAATGGACATACAAAGAATATCATGTTTTACCACTTCAGAGAATACTCACGAAGCTATAAATTTAATGTGTCTTTGACTTATATGTTGAAAATTTTAAAAATTCAACAAAGAAGATTTTTTTAAAAGCTAATTATAAAAAACATTCTGAGCTCAAGACTCAACAGAGTCAAGTTGTCAATTTTGCCAAAATTATCCATATATTCAATGAAATTTCTATCAATAGTCCAGCAAGATTTTGGTGGGTATAGACAGTTTTTTAAAATTTATGTAGAAAGGTTTAGTTCCTAAAATTGTTAAAAATTAAAAACCTTCACAAAGAATAAAATATAGCAATCATTCTACTCAACATGAAGACTTGTCTCATAATGATCTAAGGCACTGGGGCACAGTGGTGTTCATGCAGGGACAGACACACAAATAACTGTGGTACAACAGAGTATCTGGGCTCCAGACTGTGGCAGCACATGTATCTCATCTTTGGAATAGATCAAAATAGTGCAAAGAAGAAAGGGGATATTTTTTTCAGCTAAAGCCACTGAAGCTATCAAACATCTGTAAGCTGACAACAGAAGCCTTAATCTTAACCCTAACCTAGTGGATTAGTAGCAAAATGTAAAACTATAAAATTCTTCCAAGACAGAGGAAAATTCTTGAAATCTAAGACTAATCCAAAGGTCTTAGATTTGGCAGTAAAGTACAGTCTACAAGAGGAAGATATGGATAAACTGAGCTTCATCAAAAGCAAACATCATTGTTACAAAAAACTATGTAAGAGTTTACATCTTGGAAGGAAAATCTGTATATGTGTAATAAAACCACAATGGGCTAGAGAGGTAGTTCTGTGGGTAAAGTATGCTTGCTGCTTTTGTAGAGGACCTGAGGACCTGAGTTCAGTTTCCAGCATCCATAGTAGGAGGCTCACAAATAGTGTGACTCCAGCTCTAGAGCATCCTTTTCCTGGCATCTTCAGTCATGTGTGCACACACACACACACACACACACAGAGAGAGAGAGAGAGAGAGAGAGAGAGAGAGAGAGAGAGAGAGAGAGAGAGAGAGGGGTACATATAATTTAAAAGGACAAAAATTTATCTTTTAAAGGAAAAGGAATGGGCTGGTATCCAAATACATTTTCAAAAACTTCAAAATCAACAGTGTGGAAAAAAAAATCCCAACTAGAAAATAGTCAAAACATAGGCTCACCTAAAACAGTATACAAGGGACCAGTGATCACATAGATGTCCAACATTATGGTCATCAAATGAAAATGAAGAGTGCAGTGAGCCATCATTACACACCATGGGGATGGTTAAAGTAAAATGTGGCACCACAGAACACTGGTAGCTAGGACAAGCTATGCCACTCTTCAGTTGCTGACAGCAATGGCATTTTGGGCCATTAGTCCCCAAGTTGCAAAGACTGTTAACATAAAACATGTCCCTCAAGGTTTATAGCAGCCCCACATTAGAATCAGTCTATTTGTCTACAACAATTGTGAGCCCAAGTATGGCATAGCCCCACCATTAAGCTCTGCTCAGCACTGAACGAGAGCAACTGAGACACAATAGAAAGGCTCCAGGCAGGTACAGGTGCACTGGTGTGGAGGGCAGAGGCCAGTCCAAACACTTGCACACTACTGATGTAATGTTTCTGAAGTAATAACATTGGAAACACGGATACCACCCCACCTTTAACCTTAGCACTTTGGAAGCAGAGGCAGGTGGGTCGTCCCAGTCCCACGACAGCCAGTCTACATAGTGAGAACCTATCTCAAAAGCAGAGGCAGCTGCACAATTGTCCTCAGCGTTTAGGAATCCAGCAGGGTAGGCTGTGGTGGGAGTAGGAGGGAATTGTTGGAGAAGAGGAACTTTAGGGATCCTCTGATGAAAGGCTATGGTTTTCATGGTGTGAAATCACAGCCATAAATGCATGGCTGACTTGTGCTGAACACGCGCACAAACAGATACAAGGAAAGCTAGGGGAAGGAGAGCAGGTTTGTCTGACTCCAGGCTGGGACCTCGGAATTCTGCAAAGATGTTAGCAGAGTTGAAAGCTGAGATCACTGTACCCAGGGTTTCACTTTGATTCCTCTCTACTTCAGGAGACTCTAGGACATGAGTCAACTTTTTTCAAAGTGTAATCTGACCCTGGGTCTGCATAACATTGTTTTCTCACACACACACACACACACACACACACACACACACACACACACACACACACACACACCACCTACCACCAGCAAACATGTGCTGTCTTCACCCTTCTGAAATGTCCTTGGCAGACACAGTCATGGGGAACTTCTGCTTGGTCGATCTGAAGATCCTGTGGCACCATGGGGGGGAGGGGGTATGAAAGTCCGTTTCTGAAGACACTGTGGGCAATTTTTCTCTGTCTGAATCCTTACTTCTCCTAAGTATTACAATAAGAAGAGGAATTAAAGCAGAAAGAGGAGAAAATCACCCCATAATGCATACGAGTAAGCCCTTCTGTGTTCCAATGCCAACTGCCTTTATATTTCCAAGATGAGACCTGCTGTGAACTCATGCTCACAATCTGCCTGTTTCACACAAGCATAGAGAATGACATTTCTTCACTTTCTTTAAATTTGTTAAATATCTTCTGCCACATCCATTCTAACAGCTGCTTAATCTGTTCATTTCCACTGCGGTGGTTGCGTCCCAGTCCCCACTTATTTAACCTTTCTTTTGTAGCTGTAGTAGACATTCTTTTGCTAATTTTCGGTGTATTTATAAATTCATTTTAAAAAGTGTGTGTGTGTGTGTGTGTGTGTGTGTGTGTGTGTGTGTGTGTGTGTACTATGTGTACGTGGGTGCCCATAGAGGTCAGGAGAAAGTGTCAGCTGCCCTGGAGCTGGAGCTCTAGATGGTTGTGAGCCACCTGATGTGGGTGATGGGAACTGAACTTGGGGCTCTGGAAGAGAAGCATGTGTTGTCAGCCACTGAGCCATCTCTCCAGTTCCTGGTGATTCATTTCTTGAGATATGTTTTTAAGATTTTTAATTATTCATTTTCTATTGTACCAAGACTGGCTGAAAGATTTTATTTCTTCAAAGTTTTGTTAACTTTTGAGTAGTTACTTAAAAAAAAAAAAAAAATGCTGATTTGAGCAGGCTGTTTCCCACAGTGGTTTTAGTTCCCATTTCTTTGTTTACTAGTTTTAAAACTATGCTTTTGGTTAATACAGCTTTTTTCTTCATGAACTGGCCTGTTAAGTACCAGCCCATGGTTCAAATGGAGTCTTTTGCTTTTTGCTAGAATCTCATAGAAACTTTATATTAAGGTCATTTGTTTATTTATATTAAGGACACTCCGTTTATTTATATTAAGGAAACTATTTTCCTTGTAGAAATTGCAGACTTTCCCGAAGTTTATTTTTTTATCTCTGATCATTATGAATCTTGACAGGAAATCATTTTTTAAAGTGCCATCAAATCTCAGTGAAAGATATAATTATTGGAATTGTTGGGTAACTCCTTTTGTTTGCTTTTATTCTTCTTATTGCTCTACAAAAGACATACTTTCTTCACGTAGCTTGGGAAACATTGTTCTTCAAAAATGAAATGCTGTGGAGCCTGTGAGATGCCCTAGCAGATAAAAATGCCTGTCATCAAGTGTGAAGACGAAGACCTGAGTTCAAGCCATGCAATCCCCAGGATGGAAGGAGAGAACCAACTCCTGCAAGTTGACCTTGGAATTTGCAAGACATACTCCCACGTACTAAAAAAAAACAAAACAACAACAACAACAAAAACTAACAAAGCAATATGTAAAAGAAAAAATAACTTAAATACTGTATATAAGCTGTGTTCAGAATAAAACTGGCAGCTTTTGGTGGTTTTCTGGTTAAACATTAAGCAATGAAGGCAAATACCTGGGCACTCGTCTGCAGACAGGCAAATAATCAAAACCCAAGGGTCGACTTAACATGGTGAGAGGAAAAGTAGAAAGTTTGATAGATAATAAGAAAAGCTCTGACCCTCTTCTTGGGCTGTTCAAGGAAGAGAGGAAACACAGTGTCAAATTAATGAAGAGAAAAAAGGAGAGGATTAGCCAACCTGAGACAATAGTTCCACATTCTAGATAGACATGTCTGGAAATATCATTCAAATGGGTCATTTGTCAGGGAATACCAGCACCTAAAGTTGAATACAAACTTGTTTTTAAAATTCCTGAATAAAAATTCATCAGAGAATAATCTGGAAGGGTTTTATTGAAGAGTGGGCCCTCTAAACACAGCATCAGAGTCAGGCAGGTTTATAGACAACATTCTTTGAATGTCAAGGACAGATGGATCATTGTCATGCTATTGAAACCCCTTGGGGATTTAAAGGAAAATGATTTGTTTGGCTCTCTCTCTCTCTCTCTCTCTCTCTCTCTCTCTCTCTCTCTCTCTCTCTTTCTCTGTGTGTGTGTGTGTCTCTTTCTCTCTCTGTGTGTGTGTGTGTGTGTGTGTGTGTGTTGTGCACTTGCACCCTCACCTATAAGTACTGGTGCTCCAAGAGATCAGAAGAGGGCATCAGATTCCCTTGGAGCTGGAATTAGGTAAATGTGGTTGCTGGAAATTGAACTTAGGTTCTCTGAAGAGCAGCAAGTGCTCTCAACTGCTCATCCATCTCTGGCCCAAGGAAAATGGTTTTTGAACAAATCAAACTAGTCAATTTTGTTATGAAGACAAGTATACAGAGAGTAATAAAGACAGCATCAAGCTAAACTTGGGAATATTAAATAGACACTTCTCCAGATAGATTTAAGGAAAGACTTAACTAGGAATTCTAGGAGGGCCTAAAATGAAGAAATAAGGCACCATGTGTGATTGTACCAACATGACCACATGGATCAATCAGAGATTCTAGGAGTGTAGAAACAGCATCTAGCAGCTACATGAAATCAACAAAGCAGCACTTCAAGAAATTACAGGATACAAAGGTCTGCCCAAACGTAATGAAATGCCAAATGGGTAGAATAACAAGTACGAAATTGTTATCTGGAGAACGGAACCAGTCCTGTTGTATTTGGTATGTGTATTAGTCATGGTTCTCTAGAGTCACAGGACTTATGGGTAGTCTCTGTATAGTAAGGGAATTCGTTAATGACTTACAGTCTGTAGTCCAACTCCCCAACAATGGTCAGCAACAACTGTGAATGAAAGTCCAAGGATCTAGCAGTTGCTCAGTCCCACAAGGCACGCAGGCGAAGAGGAGCCAATCTTTCTTTTTCCAATGCCCTTATGTAGGTCTCCAGCAGAAGGTGTGGTCCAGATTAAAGGTGTGTACCACCATGCTTGGATCTCGGACTTGCTTTGTCCCAGGCTGACCTTAAACTCAGAGTTCTCCTTGCCTCAGTCTCCTGGGATTAAGGCCGTGTACTACTTTGCTTGGGCCTAAGCTTTTCATGGCCACTATGCCTCAAGATCTCCATGCCAAGATCCAGGTCAGAAACTTGTGTCTTCCAGCCTCAAGATCTGTTTCACAGGTGAGTCTTCTAATTCTGAACTGTAGTTCATTCCAGATATAATCAAGTTGACAATCAGAAATAGTCACTACAGTATGATTGCACTTGTATTTAATGTCACCACAAGAATAACAAAAGCAACAACATTGGAATAAATGCTTGTCACACAGGCATGAAGACCTGAGTTTAATACATGGTACCTCTGTAAACATGTGGCCAGACAAGAGGGTATGGATTTGTAAAGCAAATGATGGGGAGGGAGAGGCAGAAGAGGAGGATCCCTGGGGTCTGCTGACCAGCCACCCAGACCTAAAAACAGTGAGCCCCAGGTCCCTGTGAGAGACTTTGTCTCAAAAAAAGTGAATGTGTGTGTGTGTGCGTGTGTGTGTGTGTGTGTGTGTGTGTGTGTGTGTGTGTGAGAGAGAGAGAGAGAGAGAGAGAGAGAGAGAGAGAGAGAGAGAGAGAGAGAGGAGGTATAGATGGAAGAGGAGGAGGAGGAAAAAGAGGAGGAGGAAGAAGAGGTGGTAGAGCCAGGCACATTGATGCACACCTTTAATCCTAGCACTCCAGAAGCAGAGGCAGGTAGAGCTATGAGTTTGAGGCCAGCCTGATCTATATGGATCCCAGACCATCCTAGAGCTACACAGTGAGACCCTGTCTCAAAACTAGACTATCATTCTAAAGCCACAAAAATCAAGACAAAGAACCATTATTGTCATATCAATGCTACAAAATAGAGCCCCAAAATGTCCCATGTAAGTAGAACTAGCTAAAGTGCAATTCATTCAATGGGTGAAAATAATGGTCCTTTCAGCAGACAGTGCTAGACGGTGTTTGGAAAAGGGGAAGGAATAATGGGACGAAGGAAGCCCCATGACAACACATTTAGACAATGATTCTAGAAATCTTAGAAAAATTTACTCAAAATGACTAATCATAAATAAAAAATGCAAGGCTAGAAACTTCTAGAAGACAACATAGAAGACAAACTAGGTAATGGTACATTTGGAAATGAGCTTTGAGATCAGTTCTGTGGTAACTGTTACGTTTGAGGACCAAGGGGTTGATAAAGGAAGAGACAGCACTACAAGAAGCAGTTAAACCCAATCATCTTCATTGGGAAGACTTTTAGATAGGGTTGTTGCCCAACCAGCAAGAGACATTCCAGAGACTTTGTAACAAGGCAATCATGCAGAGGGGGGATGAGAGAAGGAACTCAGAGTAGGAGATAGAGATGTTGGAGAGAGGCCTCTGTCTAGGAAAAGCCCTTTAGCAAAAGGTTGAAGGTCACAAGGACAGAGAGCATCAGGGGGCAGCGAAGGTCTGTGGTCATTCACATCTGACTTTCCTCTTGGTAATGGTTACCAGATGCGGTGGATGGCTTCACAGGGCACACAAAGTCAGAAAGTAGGCACTTACAAAAGCTCATTTGTGCTGCAGGTAAAGAAACTGGGTGCTTAAGGATTTGAGGTTATTATCTGTGGGCTTTGGGCTAACAGACCTAGCCTGATGTGACGAACAACATAGAACATTTCAAATAAAGACGTGAGGGCCACCGTTAGTCTATTTATCAAAGAATCTTTAGAAATTCAAGCCATTGGGGGGGGGGCACTTGACAATTGGATCTTAATAAAATTTTCTGCTTTTCAGGAGACAGTGTAAAAAGATGAAAGAGGAAAACCCACAGACT
Source organism: Uromys caudimaculatus (assembly GCA_028551405.1). Lineage (NCBI taxonomy): Eukaryota > Metazoa > Chordata > Mammalia > Rodentia > Muridae > Uromys > Uromys caudimaculatus. Next base: position 52,283,846 of record CM052708.1, read on the forward strand.
GGGAGAAAACATATTGCATGCAAACTATAAAAAACCAAAACATTATTAAAACTTTCTGTGCTTTGCAATCATTTTTTTTTTGTAATTACAAAAGTGCTATGAAAAGATTGCTAATTAAGAAAGATGCACAGTGTACATATGAGCGACTGCAGGAGGAAAATGATAGCCACGACCCATAGGGCTCGCAAGGGCACAGCCAAGAAAACACAGTGCACCAAACCGGGGAATCTTCACCGTGTTAGCAATAATTAAATATAAAGGATACTGGCTGAGCCCCCTGGCAAAGCCTGTGATGCCAGGCAGGCAAGAGGATCACAAATTCAATGTCCACTTGTGCTTACAGAGTTCAAGCCAGCTAATGCAACTTAGCAAGAACTTGTAAAAAAGAGGGTTGGGAATATAGCTCAGTCATAAACTACCCACCTAGCACATCCTTGATTCCATACTCAGTGCTGGAAGGGAGGGAGATAGCCAGGAATAGAGGGGTGGACAGAGGAAGAGAAGGAAGGAGGGAGGGAAGGAAGGGGAGGGGAAGAAACCAGACAGGCAGTCAGGCATGCAAGGAAGGAAGGAAGATCAGAAACGATAACCTGGTAACATGGAATACCAACTTTGGAGTTCTGTAAATTCTTGAGATTTTCCTCTGCTCTCTGGCTTTTGACAGACTTCTGTCTCTGTTATTGCAGTTCAGAAACTTGAGTGTCCGTGCCAGAATAAGGAAAGCATGCAAGATGGCCCCGGAGCCTGAAAGGCCAGGAGGAATAATGCCAGGAGTAGGCAAAGGTGCCCAGTCCTTCTCTCAGCACCCTGCCATCCTCTCCCTTCATCTACACCTTTAGGAAACTAGAGCTCATGGAGGAAAGGTCTTTAACCCAAGAGATTCCTGAGACAAAGTTACTGAGTCTAACTAGTGATGCGCTAGACTACTTGATGACGTTTAGACTCTGCCCTAATGCATACTTCTGCTTCCACAAATGCAGAGAGCCCGTTCACTACTCCTCTGCCTCATAAGAAACACCAGACAAGAGAGCTGATATTAGCAAGGAGTGATGAACAAAAAGAGTCCACTGATGAGACCACTGGCATTAAAAATATAGTGTACTGAATAACACAACTCAGATGGGCCAGAATTAGAAGCAAAATTTCGATAATTCAAAGGAAGAGAGATAAATACCTGGGAGAGGTCAGATGAATCAGAAAGGTACAGATGTTTAAAAATAGAAACCCAAAATATTGAGATTAGAAGTATTGGATTAAGTCTTTAATCTTAAGGTTGAGTATATTTTTATTAGATGCAGTAAAAAAAGAAATTAGTGAATTGGAGGTTCTGGTTAAGGAACTCTCCCATAAAGCACTGGAGAAGAGTAAAATATTGGAAATGTAACTCAAAAGTTAGGTATCTTGGAGATAAGAAATACAAGGGTCAATATTCACATAACAGGGATCCCTGGAAGAGAGAAAATAACAATAATAAAGAATGTCTCATTACTTTAAGTCCCATTAAGTTATGTCCCATCACTTAGTGGAAGCTCAAAAGGATTGCAAAGCAATAAAGAAAAAGACCCCATCTGGGCTATTGTGGTGATATTTAAGAACAGAAGGTATAAAAGGCTAGGAATGTAGCCCAGTGGGTAGACAAATTGCCCTGTTTGATCTCCAGCATCAAAAGAAAGCAAAAAGAGTGGGAAAAGGAAAATACTAAATAAGATCTTCTAACAGGAAACTCAGCTTCTCTGCTGGGGAAGACACGCTCGGACATAAGCCATCTTGTCTCAGAAGGGCTGGGAGCAGTTTTGTTGTTTTTTGTGGGTTCTTTCTTTCTTTCTTTCTTTCTTTCTTTCTTTCTTTCTTTCTTCTTCTTCTTCTTTTTTTTTTATGGTGTCCAGATAAACCATTGTTTACATGTGAGAAAATTCTAAAAACATCATGACTGCCTTTGAAAATACTTAAGAAAACACTTCAGAAAAAAAGCCATTAAATCCAATGTATATATGCATCTTTTATTAATGGGAAAATATTACCAACAAGTACAAAAAGCAGTGAAAATACCTGAGACCTAAGATTACCAGAGATCATAAGATACGAAAAAAATAATCTATAATGAACCATTGGATATAAGGTCAAAATAGAAAGGTCAGTTTTCCCAAGAAAATTTATAAATACCGCCTCAGCCAAATTTGCTTGTTTAGAAAACATCTAAAACTTATTTAGAAAACTAAGTATTCATTAGCAAGCCAGCCAGGAAATTCCCAGAAAATAAAATGTATATATAGAAATTATTTTCTTTAGTATGACATTATAATTGCCAGAATAGTGTGGGAAGAGCAGCTTGGCCGTGGATTGTCCTGGAACATCTAATTAACCATATGTAGAGCAGAAGACCTGTGTCCCTGTGGAAAAGCATGTTCATTGTGCTCTGACAGGCAAACAGATAAATAACCTTTATTAAAACAATAAGCAGAAACTTACAACCACTTCTGTGAATGGGATGATAGCTACCAGAGATGGGATGGAGATTGTGACTAGACAAAAAGATGACTGTAGTCAGCAAACGCAGAGTGAGGAAAGGAGCCAGGCTTGAGGAAGGAACGGTGCTCTATTTACTTTTCTCTCACTGTGAGAAAACACTCTGATGAGAAACAACTTGGGGGAGAAAAGGGGGCTTCTCAGCTGACACTTCACTGAGGGAAGTTAGAACAGGAGTTGAGGCAGAAACCCAGAGGCAGAAACTGAAGCAGAGACCTCGAGGAACACTGTTTACAGGCTTGCTCACTCTCTCCGCTCTTTTTCATTCCAGACTCGCCTACATAGGGGATGGTATCCCACCTACATCAACTAGCAAGAAAATGCCCCACAGTCATGGCCACATGCAGTGCGGAGACAATTCCTCTGGTGAAGTTTCCTCAAGTGTGTCAAACAGAAACAACCCAGATGTCCCTCATTAGAGGAATGGATACAGAAAATGTGGTACATTTGCACAATGGAGTACTACCCAGCTATTAAAAATAATGACTTCATGAAATTCGCAGGCAAATGGATGGAGCTTGAAAATATCATCCTGAGTGAGATAACTCAGTCACAAAAGAATGAACATGGTATGTACTCACTGGTAAGTGGATATTAGCCCAAAAGTTCAGAATACCCAAGATTCAATTCACAGACCATATGAAGCCCAAGAAGAAGGAAGACCAAAGTGTGGATGCTTCAGTGCTTCTTAGAAGGGGGAACAAAATACTCACGGGAGGAAATATGGAGACAAAGTGTGGAGCAGACACTGAAGGAAAGGCCATCCAGAGATTGCCCCACCTGGGGATCCATCCCATATACAGTCACCAAACCCGGACACTATTGTGGATGCCTGGAAGTGCTTGTTGATGGGAGATTGATATGGCTGTCTCCTGAGAGGCTCTGCTAGAGTCTGACAAATACAGAGGCAGATGCTCGCAGCCAACCATCGGACTAGCTCGGGGTCCCTGATGGAGGAGTTGGAGAAGAGACTGAAGGAGCTGAGGGAGTTTGCAACTCCATGGAGGGAGCAACAGTGTCAACTGGCCTGACCCTCTGGAACTCCCAGGCACCGGACCACCAACCAAAGAATACACATGGAGGGACCCATGGCTCCAGCTGCATATGTGGCAGAGGAGGGCTTTGTTGGCCATCAGTGGGAGGAGAGGCCCTTGGGCTTGAGAGTGTTTGATGCCCCAGTGTAGGGGAATGCCAGGGCAGGAAGATGGGAGTGGGTGGGTGGGTGGGGGAGCACCCTTATAGAGGCAAGGGAGGGGGGATAGGGTAGGGGGTTTTCAAAGAGAAGACCTGGAAAGGGGAAAACATTTGAAATGTAAATAAAGAAAATATCCAATAAAAAAATTAACCTGGACAGAAGGGCTTATTTTGGCTCAGGGTCTTAAGGTACAGTCTATCTTAGCTATAAGGTATAGCAGCAGGACCCTGAGGCAGCTGATCACGTTGTATCCACAAAGTGTAGAGAATATTGAACACGGGTCTCAGCTCATTTTCTCCTCTGTGCTCATTCCAGGAACCAAGATCATGGGATGAAGTCACCCACATTGAGGACGGATCTTCACACCTAATTTATGTAATCTAGAAACTTCCAGATGTGCCCAGAGATGTGTCTCCTAGGTATCTATTGATCCAGTCAAATTGACAGTAATATTAAATACCTCAAAATAACTAACAGCAGACTGACTCTAAATACTCTATGAGAAAATGAAAGTATTTGCAATGATAGATGCTCTAATTAACCTGGCTCCATCAGTCCATATCATATAAAAAGTCATTATTAAATATATTTAATTATTGTCATTTTAAAATGCAACATTTTAAATTTTAGAACTATAAATTTTGTTGCCATTCATCATTGTGTACATGGCCAAGACCATTTACATTAGCCAGCCCACTGAAGTACATTACTCCACAGTGTTTTACAGTGCCACCTTAGAGACTCTGATGTCTAGCACCATGTACAGACCCAAAGTTTAGCTAAGACCTTAATCCCTATATCTCCGAGGCAGCCTCGCTCTTCTGAGCCCAGGTCTGCACAGGAAGCTGCTTCTCATATTCAGACTCGTGCCTGAGATTTCCAGCAGAAACATTTTAGAGGGATTTCATTTGCTGATGGAATCAAGAGAAGAGCTAAAGTTGTTAGATGTCCAGCTTATGCAATTTTCTTGATGAGTGAGATTCTTCACCATGGAGTGTGCTGTCAAGAGGAGAACGCTCATGGAGAGGAAGCTTCAGAGTGAAGAAACTGATTCCCACTTGACTAAAATGATGGTGCACCTTGCACTGGTATTTTTAAATATATGTAAATTTATGATGCATGTAATAGGAACAGAAGGGACTTGGCTTCTGATGGATTCAAGAATAGCCTCCATTTTTCTTCGGCATTGCTCATGAACTTCTTGGCTTTGCCTTCCTCTCTGTTAATGGCAGCTATTACTAGTACTTCAAAGGATGGTTATAAATTGTCAATCCTTTTGTCTCTTTGGGAAGTCACCCCCACCCAGCTCCTCCACACAGGAGTCTTTCCTCTAACCTGCTGTATTCCATGTTGCATCGATTACCCCAGGACAGCAATCCCTTCAGGGGGTTCTCTCAGCTACCCGCAGGCAGATCTGCGGGGGGGGGGGGGGCAGCGACAGTGTGTCACATCACAGATCTGAGGTCTGTGTTAGCAGACATATCCCTCCACCACCTAACTAAAATCCTTCGAACTGCCACCGCCATGAGAAAGCTTGGCTGTGTTCTTTTCCTCCTGCAGCTCAATTCTGGGACCCTGGTTCTTCAGTTCAGTGATATAGATTACAGATGGCTGGCGTATCTTAGAATACATTTTAAAAAATCTCTTAATGGAAATTACAACCCATATTTCAGAGCCCTTTCCTCTGTGGAATTCAGTGTTAGAAAAAGCTGTTTGTGTCAGGGCAGTTTTAAGATATACAGTCAGCCAAATTTAGGGTGATATATAAGTCTGTGTTACAAAGGCCAATTCTTCCTCCTGGGATTTTTATAAATCTGGATAAAGACACCAGCTATGGTCACGCAGACCCAGGACCCTTTCCAGAGGCCTGCTTCAAATTTCCATTAAGGCTGAGAACGATTGTTAGCATTCTGTCTAAACTCCACCCCACAGTTACCTGGCAACAGCCAAGTATGCTCCTCCCCACAGTTGCCTGGCAACAACCAGGTGGGCCTGGCCCACTATAAAAGGGGCTGCTTGCCCCTCCTCTCTTTCTTATCTCTTGCCTCTCTTACTTCTCTTACCTCTCCCCATTCCCTTCCCCCTTCTCTCCAAGTGGTCATGGCTGGCCTCCACTCCTCTACTTCTCTACTCTCTCCCTCTCTCTGCCTTTCTTTGCCTCTACTACCCTCTTAACTCCCCTCCCCATGCCCTAAATTAACTCTATTCTATACTATACCTTCGGTGTGTCTGGTCCCTCAGGGGGAAGGGATGCCTGGGCTTGGGCCTGCTGAGGCACACCCTTCCCCCACACCTACCTTCCCATAATCCCATATAACATATATGTATGTATGTATGTATGTGTGTATATATATATATATAAACACATCAACGATTACCATGGATCTCCTTCTTCAGGGGATGGGTGAAAGACTTGACATTTAGGACACTGACCCAGAAGGTTAGAATGAGGGACTCATTCTTCTGGCTTCCAAAGTTTGGAGCCTCCCAGAGTTAAGGACACACCAGGCATTTGCCCCTTGTGGATTTGGAATACTGCCCAGGGCAGGTGCAGGCACACAACCGATCTGTTATCCATTCTCTGAGTACTTTCAAGGAACCATCAGAGTTGCCATGGGAACAGGAGGGCCCTGGGAAGCAGGATCTGGAAGCTTTCTTGGCCCAGCTAGAACTGGTTACTGGGCTGCAGTCCCCAGCAGGTATGATGACTTCCCAGGGTTCCCTGAGAGCACCAAGTGCTCTGTGGAGCCCAGGGCGATCACAGCAGCCTTAACCACAGGTTCCTTCCCATGTCCTGCTAGGGACTTGTTGACAAGTATTTGAAATTGGCCACGCCCTGTGGAGCCCTGCGGTCTCCTGTTGGCTTCTTGGTTGCTGCTATTTTGGGCTTTCCACAGCACATTTCCCTGCTGTTAACCGCACAGAGCAAAGGGGAGAGACCCAGAAGCAACAGGGAAAAAAAACCAGCAACAGAGCCTCTGGGAAGAAGTCCTGTGGCTAACATTTCTCAGTCATTTTGGAATCATAGGATTACCGAAGCAAAGGGAACTTAGCCAACTGCTGGCAGCTTCATTTGCGAGACCAGAGATGTCTACTGCTTATAAAGGTCACACAGCCATTTGGCAGCACTGATGAACAGGGGTAAAGGGACCATGGGTGTGTGTGTGACTCCACTGAAATGTCCTTTCTGCTTTCCCTACAGATGGCTAAGTGTAAATGGTATTTTCTATCTGACCAAAGTTAAAGAACACCCTAGAAATGTATATTTATTTAAAAGTTGTTCTCTGACCTCAGCAGGTAATCCACTGCATGTAAGTGTATACACACACACACACACACACACACACACATACACACACACACAAAATAATAATTATATTAATAATGAATAAAAATATAATAAAATGCTTTTTCATTATTATATCATATTATTTATTTATCTTTTGGGGCTTGGGATTTTTTTTTTTTTTTTGAGATAGGGTTTCTCTGTGTAACCCTGGCTGTCCTGGAACTCCCTCTGTAGATGAGGCTGGCCTCGAACTCACAGAGATCCACCTGTCTCTCCCTTTCAAGTGCTGGAATTAAAGGTGTGCATCGCCACCATTCAGCAAAATACTTCTTTTTAAAAACTTACATTAGGTGGCTCAGTGGTGAAATAGATAGTGCATTGAACTTCTTTTTTTAATTTTTTTATTTTTTGATACTTTATTTACATTTCTAATGTTTTCCCCTTTCCAGGTCTCCTTTGGAAACTCCCTATCCCCTCCCCCTCCCCCGCCTCTATGAGGGTATTCCCCCTCGCGTTGAACTTCTAAAAACTTACATTGTTTGCCTAAACTTATCCATAGCTTCGTCTTTTTTATATAGACACACATATCAACTACCTAAGAATTAAAAAACAAGGGAAAATTTCCCATTCATTCCTTCATTCATTCATTCTAGCAGCTCACATTTTTCTTTCAGGAAGGAGCTCTACTGTTTATTTAATGTATTAAATATTACATGTAAAAACTATATAAACATTAAATACTATAATATCAAGATTAAGGTCATATGTTAATGAGTTAAATATGCTATAAAATAAATTTTTATATATCATATATAGTAAAATATTATATGTATTGCATTTTATAATGTAGTTATGATTTTATTATGTTACACAATGTATATTTTTATAGAGAGTTTTAAAATGACACATCTGGCTGGGTGGTAGTGGCACACGCCTTTAATCCCAGCACTTGAGAGGCAGAGACAGGTGGATCTCTGTGAGTTCGAGGCCGGTATGATCAACAGAGCAAGTTCCAGAATAGTCGGGGCCACACAGAGAAACCCTGTCTCAAAAAAAACAAAAAACAAAAAACAAATAAAAAGGAGGAGGAAGGAAAAAAAAGAAGTATCTGAAGCATCAACTCACAGTGGAGAGGAGTCCTCCTCTGGCCCTCCGTGTGCACCTGTGTACACAGGTAGACATAAATACCCGTAGGCACACACACATAAACATAAATGTTAAAAATCTCAAATAATAAGCAAACCATTCTGAGATAAATACAAGACATTATCATATATGTGGTAAACATATAATCCATATAAACAGATGTGTTAATAAGCTCGACACAAACAGAACCCCGTTGTCCACATAACACGGCAGCGTCCCCAAGTTTATCAGCCCAGCTCTTAACAAAATACATTCGTGGCCAGAATCTTTGGTAACATTCGAGCAGGGAAGAAAACCGAAGCCAGAAAGAATATATGAATAATTACTAGTTCTTAGCATTTTCTGTCTTGTCTTCTTAAAGAAAACCAGATCTTTTCTAGTGTTCACAAAAGCAACAATTCCCAATCCTTACATGACATAATGAAATCAGGAATTTGACATCTTGTTCACATAAAGACCCAGAAATACCAAAAGGGCCCTACAGTGCCAGAGGCTGCACAGAGCTTAAAATGAATCCTCCTCAAGAGCCATGCAGTAACATAACAATTTTAAGTCACAAGCAGAAAATGTATGCTAACTATGAAAGAATACAGCGATTAATTCCCAATAATATCCTAGGAGAGGAGAGACAGAGACAGAGATAGAGACAGAGACAGAGACAGAGACAGTTATCAGATTTTTGGTTTTTGTTTTTTTAATGAAGAAGGAGTTAAGATCCTGGTTTATAGTTTATCTCTCTACAGCTTTCAGACTAGGAAGGAACAAATTGCAGCACTGTGCTAATAGCCACCATCAACAGAGAAAATTCCAGAAAGCTCATTGATTTGGATAGCCCAGTGGCCCATCATCACTGCCCTTGAGCATAGATGATGACATTGTAACACCAAGGTGCCACTGGCCCTGAACCCTCATTCGTGCTGGTAGTAGTTCTGCCAACCCAAGTGGCTCATGAGAGACACTCACTGAAGCTTCTAGAAGATTCCACTGGCTTTGCTCTGCCTTATGGTTCCATAGCTACCTTAGTAGCTGTCTTCCACCACAGAGATTCCTTGAGAAGCAGCATGTGGTGCTGTTTGGACGTTGAGTTTGGGAAAGTCTCTCCATGCAGCCCGTGGGTTTTGTCCGTCTCACTCACAGCTGCTCATCTTTGGTGAACTTGGAGTCACTGGAGCAGAAAGAGAGGGGAAGTTGTCAGGTCCAGGCAGCATGGGAGCCCCAGAGCCTGGAGTGTCACCAACTCTGATGTATAAGCAGCCTTCCCTCACTACTCCTAAATTAGGTGAACTCCCTGCCTGCCACACCTCAGTCCTCATCTCAGGCCTGGGCTCTCCCCCGTATGCCAACAATACCACATGTAGGGCTTAGGAGTACAGCAATCCCCTTTCTGGGTTTTTATTTGCTTGGTTAGCTCAAAAGAGTTGTCTTCATTGTTTCAAGAATAAGAGACCAGACTCACGTAATGTTTCTGAAGGAGTTGGGAGCATTCTGTTTTACTCTCAGTTATTACTGATCTCTTTACAATCTCTATAGAATTTGATACTCTTGGAAGTGGCAGGTGCCCACTAGGGTCTTGGAATGTGTCCCCTGGGATAAATAAGGAGGACAAGGGAAACTTTGGTGTCATGTCTGTCTTGAATAGGCCACTCTCCAATGCTAAGCGCAATGCCAAACATGAATTAGGACACACAAATGTTTATGCAACTGATGGGCTGTTTCCCCAGAGACAAGTCCCTAAGCCCCACCCACTGCATTCTGACTCCCAACAGTATGATTAATCCCAGTCCTCTTCAGGAGCTGCCAAGTGGCTCCCCCTACTGGAGGCATTTACTTCTTTATTCCATATTAAACTCTTAGGACAAAAGTACCTTCACTTCCTCTGCATTTTCCAGACCGAGGATGGAAAGGTTAAGTAACTTGCCTTGGAGTCTTCAATGAAGTGAGCAGCAGATCTAGACCCCTGAACACCAGCAGGCTCCTCACTCACCTAGAGCCCTAACATCCCACCCGCCCAAAAAGCATGTCATCCTTTTTCTACAGCAGGGACCTTCACGAGGAAGCGAGTGAGAGGCACAAGGCCAAACCGGTTACATGATAATGGTACTAAGTGGTATAGTCTCTGATTGGTGGCGGATACTTCCCCAAGACCCCAACCCCCACCTGGGCAGCCTGGGCCCCCGGGCAGCACCAGCTCCTGTGCTATACAGATGTGCCTGTGGTCAACACTGACCTACAGATGGGCTGCAGAGGGACAGTGACAATAACCAGTGATAGGACAGTCAGAGGACCACTGTAACAAAGTTATATAAACATTGTCTCTCATACTGTAATAAAGTCATAGGAAGATCACCCTCAGGATATTTTTACTGTATTATAGTATGTTTGTGACTGTGGATAAATGAATTCATACGAAGTAAAACTGGCTCAAAACTATCTTCTCTTCCCTCATCTCCCCTCTCTCATCTCCTTGCCTTTCCTTCCTCCTCTCCTTCCCTTTCCTTCCCTACCTTTCCCTTCTCCTCCGTCCCTTCTAGTCCTCTTCCTCCTCCACCCTGACTCCCCCTCTTCTTCCCTCCTATTTCTTCTCCCTTTCTTCCGGGTTTTATAAAACACGTTCACTCACCATCAGGCCTGTGCCAGGCCCCAGCAAGAAAGGCCAAGAATTTGTCTCTGAATCAGAGTCTAGTGGGAAAAAAAGCAGAGAGCCCCGCAGCATTAACCACTTAACCTAAATAAACAAGGCCCTGAGGGAGCATCTGCTGAGCCTCAATGCAGATAGATGCTGCACGAAAAGATGCCAGAGGCCTGAAGGATTGGGGAAAAAATGTTTGAGCTGAAGTCAAGACTCCTGGCTCCCAAGGCTGCAGGCAGGCAGGCAGGCAGAGAGGCCACTGCAGCTCACAGAACAAAAAGATCTGTTCCTAAGGGATGAGTGAGGAGAAAATCTGGAAACTGCTTGGTTTCAGGAGAATGACATTAGGCTTCTCTGAGGGGGAGGGGCAAAGAAGCAGATAACTGGAGGGCAGAGATGTAGCCACTCCACAGGGTCCCTCATTATGGTTCCGGATGGAATTGTTTAAAGGCAAAATTAAAGATTCTATCTTGGTCTGCTACGTGTTTTGTGCAGGGGTTTATATTTTAAGAAAAACCATATGGTGTGTATAGAATTAGTCTGTCATCAGAACTGGGGATGCTGGGAGCAACCAGTCCTAACCAGGGGTCACACTGAAGCCTGGGAAAGTCTCATGTGTAGGAAAGTAGAATGCCCCAGTTCTCATGGCCTCTTCTACTCGGAGTAGAAAGTCACACTGGAAGGTCTTTGAAGTTGGAAAGCCTAGGAGTGAATTCTGATGGCTGGAATGACCTGGGGGTGGGGTGGGGTATCTCTAAATCTTCTGAAAGCCTAATCTTCTTGTGTACAATGCAAACTGTTGTAGCAACACTTCTGCAGGTTGCTCTGGGTAACCCCGTGAGATAAGCTTGAAAACAGACTCTTAATCCATGGCTAGCTCCAGTCCACGGTGGTGGCCATGCAGGTGGTGGCAGAGGTGCTGGTGGTAGTGATGCTGGTGCTGGTGGTGCTGCTGATGGTTGTGATGGGGAAGGTAGTGGCTCTGGTGGTAGCTCTGGTGGTGGTGGTGGTAAAGCTAGTGCTGGTGCTAGTGATGGTATGGGCGGTGCTTGTGATGGTGATGATGATTATGACACTGGTGGTAGTGGTGGTAATGGTGGTACTGGTGGTGGTAATGGTGGTACTGATGGTGCTGGTAATGTAGTAATGGAGGAAATGGTAGTGGCGCTGTAGTAGTTGTGAATGCTCACGTACATGGAGGGGCAAGTGAAGAGTTCTTTACTCTTTTATACCCTACCACTAATTCACTATCATTGACAAGATAATTAATCTAGGTCCTAGGATCTTTTAGATATAAGTGCAATGTCACTATGTATCAAAGCTTCAGGCCAGACATGTGTGAGCAACTTACTAAAATGCCAATTTAAAAGCTTTGGTGACAAGACCCAATTCCTTCTCATTAATAGAGTCAGCCATGACATGCATGTAGTTCTTTTAAAATTATGTGTATACTTAGGGAAGGGGAGGTGCACATGAATTCAATGCCCATGGAGGACAGAAAAGAACTTCAGATCCTCTGGAGCTAGAGTTACAGGCTCTTGTGAACCCCCTGATGTGGGTGCTGGGAACTGAACTCAGATACTCTGCAGATGCAGCAAGTGCTGAGCGGTGGAGAGAAAGCCCCCCGCTGATTCCACCCACCGCGTCTGCTTGTGAAGGTAGGGCACTCTGGCTGCTGTCTGTCTCGGCAGTGCGTGGGTAGGAATGTTAGGTCTGGAATCTCTTGAACCCAAACAATGACAACAGGAAGGGATTCTAGGAAGACACCAACTTTTAGAAGGGAAACTGCAAAGAGAGTAGAACTTCCAAAGACTTCCAGTCTCGTGCAAGGACTAATAAGTTTCTTAGTGAGCAAACGCTGTTCCCATCTGACACTCACGCAGCATGACTCGGGCATGGACCTAGTATTCCATCACATTTACCTGGGAGCTGCATGATGCTTCTGACACAAAATTTAGTGGAAAACCTATTTGTGCTCCATCATAAATCAAATCATCCCACCTGTCTCAGTTAGGACGCGAGTTCAAATCCAAGAACTGCATGCAAAATAGAATATGAATTACTCTGACAAAGGAAGTATCTATTGCAACTGAGAGGAGGCAGGCTGCACAGACCTCTTCCCAGAGGATGTGGATTCAAGTCCCAGAGGCTGGGCGCAGCCTTCCTTAGTGAACAGTGTCGTCCTGATTTCAGCTCCTTGGAGGAGTTGGTCAGAATGTCTGCCTGCAGTGGGGGTGATGAAGCAAGCCTATTGCTTATGTGAGTGCCCAAGCAGTTGGGTGGGTCCTTGAGGCCTGGCAGTGGGAGGCCTGTGAAGGTGGATAGATGCCTTCCCCTTTTGTGGAATGTCCCAGAATACTTGAAACTTTCCAGAAACACCCTCTTAGACAATCCTCCCCCCACCCCCTGCTGGAGGTGTGTCTCATTGCTGATTCTAAATCCAACAAGCTGACAGGATTAATCATCACACTGGGTGACTGAATTGTCTCATCTGCTCAAAGTCAAAAATCCATAGTTAAATTTGATTTCTGTATATTTTAAAGGTATCCACCAATTTCTTTAACTAATAAGGCATATCCCTGAAGACCGTAACATTTTTCTCAATGCCCCGGTTTTGTTTTTAAGTGTCCCCCATAAGGCTCACGTGTTGAAGGCTTGATCCTCAAGGCCATGTTCAGAGAGGGGGCTTTGGAGAAGCTACTGGATCATGAAGAACACTGACCTAATATATTAGTGGATTCCTCAGGCAGTGGAGGTGTGGAACTGGGAGGTGAGGCCTGCTTAGAGGAAGTGAGTCACTGGGGACTGGCTTTTGACAGAAATATTCTGTTCCTGGCCTGGTTCTAGAGGCTCTCCCTCTACTTCCTGGCTTCCCTAAGAGAGAACAATGAAGCAGAAGTTTCTGGATATGTCATGTGATGCAGACTCATGTGGTGTTTTTCTAAGACAGACTCACGTGGCACTCTGCTGAGGCAAGACCTGTGGAGGACACGTGATGTTTGGAGAGAGTATAAATAGGCCTCGATGGACAGTGATGGTGTGCTGCAGAGCTAGCTTTGCAATGCCTCGTTTGGTCTCCTGTCTTCACTGATCTTCACTTAGTTGAGAGGCACACAGAGAACTTCTCCTGGTGTCCTGGCTGGTTCTGGTTGCTCGTAGGCCTGGCGGTTTATGCTGGATGGGACCTCTGCTGTGGATTCATGTTTGGTGTCCTGACACTACTGAGCTGGACTGCTGATATCCTGACAAACAGATGGAATGGCCCCAGAGAGCTGCTTCTAAATAGGTCCACATCCCCTAGTCCTATTTACCATCTTTTCCCCCCTATCTTTGGCTAGACAGGCAGTCAAAGTGTTTGAGAACCCTTATTAAAAGTGGGTTTTGAAAAATCTAAGCCTGCAGAACAACTTTGTGCCACTAAGCCGTCTTGACATGATGTCCAGCCTGGTTTCAGACTCACACCAGTGGATGGAACCAGCTGGCCGTGACTTAAAACCTCCACAGCCGTGAGCAAAATTAAATCTTTCCTCCCTTAAGTTTACCTTCTTGCTACAGCAGCAGAATGCTAACATGCTCAATGCCATGTGTTTGGTACCTATATTTTTCATGAAGCCACCAGCACTAACTACCCTATGTTTCCCTGACACCTTATGTAACGCCCCACCCCCGACCCCACCCCTACCCTGCGGCTTGTCATGCCATATGGTATGCACACTTCTTGTCTCTAATGTCCTCCGGACAAGAACTCCTTGGGCTGAGGAGAAACAGATGTGTGTCATGTGACTCCTGCCATCCTCCATGCCGTGGATAACCACCAACAATGCAGAAGTGTCCAGGAAACTCCCGCACACTCAGTCTGTACTCAGTCTTTGTGAGTTGAAAGCCCTTTAAGCCAACATTTATTGATGCTCAAAACTCAGGGGTAGGGGAAAAATGTACTTTCTTTTCACTCACGAATCCAAACAGGATTGCATAATTTGCATGAGACAGCAACATTTTAAAGCAGGCCTTCAATTTCCATTCTATACTTTCCCTCTGCAAGCTAATTTTCCTGTCAGAGGGCCAGGGAGAGAGTGAAATGCTTTAATTATGCCTGCCTTGAAGCGCTGTACAGCACAAGTCATGCACGTAAGCATGCTTTCTTATTCAGGTGTTTTCCCCCTCCCTCTGTGGCTTTGTGTTTTGAGTCACCGCTATGCTATTTGCTCTTTAAAAGTCAAGACTTTTAAGCTGCTGATGCAAGAAAGTATAATGCCCACCTCCAGCACTGCTCATCTGGGGTGAGCAGGCAGGTATCCTGTTATCATAGGCTACCTACCATTCCAGGAGCAAACTCAAACAGCTGCCTAAGATGCTGTCCTCATTGAGCTGTGCTCTAGTGCAGGGGGTGGGGATGGAGATGAACACAAGCATCTCAAGAAACGACCTGTGCTGTAAACAAAAGAAGATGGGCAGGCATGTGCTGAGGAGGCCGCCCTGGACCATGCCACAATGCATGGTGGGCTAAATACAGCCAAAAGAGACTGGGCTTAACTTGAAAAGAGAGCACACATCACAGCACCTTGGGAGGAGTCTGGCTGGCTGGAGGCCAAGCTAGGAATGAGTTTCATCCAAACGACAGAAGGCCTCTTCCTCCTCTGCACTGCCCTCAGGGCTGCAGGGTGTCTTGGGGAACCTTCAACCTGCAGACTCCTGGTTCTACATGAGAACTGGACATCCTAGTTCTCAAGTCTGTAATAACCCTTGGTGTCACTGAAGACCCAATGACAAGGTGAATGGGCCCCTTACAGAAATAGCCAACATTTATGCTTCAGTGAGGATGAAGTGTAGACTAAACTTGTATCTGCCCAATGTCATCAATGCCTTGGTAAGCCTTTCCTGGAGCCCCTGATACTAGACCTAGTATTTTTTCCCTATGTGAGTTTTCTCACACACACACACACACACACACACACACACACACACACACACACACACACACACACACATACAGAGAGAGAGAGAGAGAGAGAGAGAGAGAGAGAGAGAGAGAGAGATGCACACATGCATGCACATACTTGATTTTCTTAGGAGATTCTATTTATTTGGGGCTCATGACTTATGCAGCTGAAAGATAAAGAGGTCTCAGAAACTGGTGCCCTCTCCGCACCCCCAACACATACATGCTCTATATATTTATATTAAATTAAACCTTTTATGGCCATTAGGTCTCACCAGGGGGTTTTCTCTTAAGTAAATTTTTCTGGGAAGCTGATGCTGGACTGTGGCCCCAAAGGCCCAGGGAGGTGGCCTGAATTCTCTTCCCTCTCCCTCCTGGGCCCCTTGGGATTTTCTCTTTCTGAGCCTGCAGCTGTCCTGACTGAGGGGACCACACTACAAAGCCTGGGGCATGCTGGATCCTCCCTTGGGGAAACACAGAACCACCAGAGCTTAGCATGACTAAGAGGTCAAGTTTTTGTTTCTCACCCCTAGGCCTCCTTAACAACAGCCTTCCTTTATAAAATTTTGTTTTAAATTAAGAGTCCGTCACACTAAGAAGATGCAAGGAGCCACGGGTGGTACTTTCCCACGTTCTGGCATGCAGTCTTTGCAGCTGTCTTAGGCAGTAGATATGGCCCTTCCTTAATAGAATAGGAATCTGTGGCTCGAGGAAAGGGTGCAGAAATACCTGTTGCAGCTGGCTCCTACATGGAAATGCCCTCCTGTTCTTGCTGCAGAATATAACACATGGGCTTCATGAAGGGCCTTGGCCTTGGCTTGCAGGTTGAATTCCCAGAGGCTCAGGACCGGGTTTGATTCCTGAGTTAACTATTGGTAGTTTCGTAAGCTCTGAAACTTTTGTAATTTGGTTCCCAGGAAATCTCTACTTGTTAAAATAATCAGCATATGGGGCGCGCCCGCGCATGCATGTGTTTGTGTGTGTGTGTGTGTGTGTGTGTGTGTGTGTGTGTGTGTGTGTGTACAAAAGAAGGGGGGGTGAATTCAGATGATGGTTGAGAAAGGCAAGGAAAGAGAAGATAGATACAAAGCCAAGCTTGTGGTCATGAGGTCCCAGCTCCATTCTAAATCCTGTGATTAGTTCTTTACACAGATAAGAGTCTTGACATTCTCCACCCTTGAGCCTTTGCCTCCTGGTAACACTGAACTGCCTAGCAATCGGGTCACTGCTAACCTATGCAAAGCCCTAGATATCCTCAAACAAACAGCAACTCAATAGATTGATATATATGTATTGATATATACATGTATGTATCAATTGGAGATTAAAGCCTCCTGGGAAAGCAGACTTGATGCTCTTGGATACCCCTCTATGGTCACACACACACACACACACACACACACACACACACACACACACACACACACACACGGTTCTACAACTTAAAAGGAACAATGAAATCATGCACGGTACTTTGCTAAGTGAAATATGCCAGACAGGGAACAAATTCTGCAACATTTTACTTACAAGGTCTGTCAAAATTTCCTCATTGTGACAAAATAACTGAGATGAAGCAGAGAGGGAAGATTTACTTTGGCTCACAGCTGCAGTACTTTTTAACCCATTGTTGTCTGGTTTTTATTATTTTGGGGTCTGTGGCCAGGGGGAAAACTTGGCAGAAATGACAGAGAAAATTGACTCAACACAGGAAAGCAGAGAGATGGAGGAGGGTCGGTGTCATAGCTTCATTCTTGTTGCTGACCAAAGCAATTTTAGAGAATGAGTTTATTGGGTTTACAGTTCCAGGTTACAGTTCATCACTGTTGGGCAGTCAAGGCCACAGGAACTTGAAGCAGCCATTCACATTCATAGTCAAGAGCAGAGAAAGGATGAATGCTTATTACTCAGATCATTCTTTCTACTCTTATTCAGTCTAAGACCCAAACATAGGGAATAGTAGCGCCCATGGTGGGTGAATCTTCTCAGTTTAAGTAATGTAATCAAAACAATCAGCCTGCAGTTGTACCCACAGACCACCTACTCTAGACAATTTCTCATTTTGATTACCTTCTCAGACTGTTCTGTCCCGCATCAGTTTGAAAATGAAAACTGACAATTAAAGCGAGGGACAAGATCGCTCCTTTAAAGAAATATTCTCCAGTGACCAGCTTCCTCCAACTAGGTCTGTAGTATTTAGTATTAGTTGACAACTTGACAAGATCTATAATTACCTAGGAGACAAGCTTCTACAAACATGTATGAAGGATTATCTAGATTAGATTAGCCTCTGGGCTTGCCTATGAGGAACGATCATGGCTCAGTTCAATAAGGGAAGACCCACCCAACATGTGAACACCACTTTTCCTGTGGAATGAGATCCTGTACTGAATTAAAAAGAAAACGAGGAGCGCAACACCAGCATTCATCACTTTGACTCTTGATTATAGATACACTGTACCCACCTGCCTCAGACTCAGACTGGCAAGACTTCCCAGATGTGAATCAAAATTAACCCTTTCTTAAGATGCTTTTGTCAGAGTATTTCATCAAAACAACAGGAAAGGAAACCAACACAAAGCCCTACTCATCCATAGCCCATTCACTATGTAATTCATCAATGGGTTAATTCATTGATGAAGTTACCCCTCTTATGGTCCATTTTTTCACAGTAACACCACTACTAGGGAACCACACTTTCAATATTCCAGTTTAATGTGGGTGTTGGGGGACACTTCATATCCAAACCACAGCGTGTGGGCACTCTCTCAAGTGGTCAGACTCATAGTAGCAGAGAATAGAAAGTTGATTTTTAGGGGCTAGAGAATGGCCAGAGGGGACATAGAGCTCAGTGGGGTTATAGCTGCTGTCCATGATGCCAGAGGTAATAACACAGTATTGTGCTCTTCAAAATGAGCTAAGAGGACATGCTAGGGAAAAAAGAAGTTAACTCCTAGGTCAGGCATAAGGGACCATGAAAGTGAAACTTATGAATATTACTTTGATCGTATCAATGGTATCGCAGGTGCAATCATATTGAATTTTTTCCATTAAATGTTTTATTGTGTGCATTAATATATCTCAATAAAGCTGTTAAAATAACAGCATTTGGCAAAGACCAACCAAATATCAAAATAAAACCAAAGTATGCTGTCAAACTGCTCAGCAGAACAATAACCCTTGCTTTTCTTCTTTATCTTTCTGTTTTCTGCCATGTTAAGGACATACTAAGCAATAGAAATTGGCTTCTGAAACACTAGTGGCTGCTCTCTGGGCATATTCCAACAGAAATACCTTGGAACAAGCCTGGGAGTCATAACAGGGCTGAGTTAACCGATCACTCTCATCTCGCTGCTCTTTGGCCAACTAAGTTCTCCACAGCACAATGTCTCGGTCTGTAAATGGGCACCAAGAGTCCTGTCGCCCAGGGAGACTGTGAGGATTAACTGAGGGGATCCAGTGAAAGTATTAGACTCGCCCCAGAGAGCGTCCGATGTGGAAACCTTCCCATTCCTTCTCCTTTGCCCTGTGCACAAAAATAGTCTCATGGATCCATCTGACACCAGATATTTATTTCGGAATAAATGTTCCTCATATCTGCAGTCTCCCCCAAGTCTGAGAAAATAGCCCATTTCTTTAAAAAATATGAGGGAAAGATGGCAAGGAGGCTGTTGAGAGACCTTCAGGATGAGGCTCTCACACAGGAGGGAGCAGAGTAAAGGCAGGTGGAGCCAAGTCCTTGATATAGATGTACAGCTCAGAAACCTGCTTAGAGCATCCATCTGCCCGCCAAGAAACACCATTCTTTCACCCACGCAGGAGAGGAGACTCTTGCAGAGACCAAAGGAACATCTCTCAACAGAGGACCAGAAAGAACCACATGTCTCTGTGAGTGTTTATTCATGACAGCTGCAACCAAACCATACCTGTGGCTTACCTTTCATAACAGATGTCCTCTCTGTCTTTAGTACAGAAATATTTCCAAAGCATATGCCAGCAGTATGTTGGTGCCAAAGCTTCATGTTTGCAAAGCTGTGAAGGAATAAGAGGAAGCATCAGTCTCCCAGCAAGTCACTGAAGGAAGGGGCTCACTTTATTTTGTGAGGAAAGAAGGGTGAGTTTCAGGGAGGGAAGGGCCTCAGTGTGAGTCCCCCAACCCATCTCAGTGTTTGCTTATAATAGGAAAGGCTGAGACCAAATTATAGATATACTTCTACATCAGTGGCTTTTGTTAACCAAAGTAGAGAGATCGCCCAAGTGACTAATATTGGATCTAGAGGCAGTGTGTCCATCTGCAAACCATCTTTGCTCTCTAATTGAAAGAATTCTCCACTTTCATCTACACACAGTAGAACTGGAGGCCTCAATATGTTTGGGTGTTGCTCAGTAGATGAGCTGTTTTAAATTATAGCTATACAGTATAACTCCTAGCTTCTTCTTTTTAATTGTGGTAATGGAATCTGGCCACAAATCAATTAATACAGACTCTCTGGAAAGTCTGAGATGGGCATGCAAGCTATTTTGTCTGTAAAAATGGAGTAAAGGACTTGCGTTGTACAGTAGTCAGGCTTATTTGGGACATTCTTCACCTCTGCACTACTCTAGAGTTTCAAAGTAGAATTTTCTGAATGAACCAAGTTCTCACTGTTCTGGTTTCAGCTCTGTTCCTGTGATTTAATACTTTGACAAAAAGCAATCTAGGGGAGAAGGGGAGCTTATTTCAACTCACAGCTCCAGACTATCATGGTGAAGTCTACCATGGGGATTGTCACAAAGTCAAAGCAGGAACTTGTCCCATCAGCTAGACCCCTCTCCAAAGGCAGAGAGAAACTAATGCGTGCATAGCTGAGGCCTTCTGCCTAGGGAATGGTACCGCCTTTGATGCTAACCAAGGACATCTGTTGGTCACCTCCAACGATACAGAGACATTAAGCCATTCTACCACCCCTCATCAGATTTGGAGTTAAGTATTCTGTTTATATCATTTTTATGTTTCTAATATTTTAATCTATTTTAATTAGTATCTTTAGCTGCCTGAAGAACTGAAGGAGTTTAGAACATTTCCATTTCAAGCCTTCAACCCATCCCGTCTCCAGGGTTCTTCAGACGGTCATTGTATAGTATGTTGATGCTTGGTTTTATAGCTTCACACTCTTTATTACGGTATTATTATCATCTAATTATCAGTTATTTTTATCCTAGAGTTGACGCTCCTTATAGTTTGCTCATATGGTTATTTTTTGTTTAACATTTAATTCTCTTTTAAAAATATCTTAATTGAAAAAAATTAGAGAGAGTCCCATGTCTCCCAGATGACCCTGAACTTGTTATAAAGCCAAGGATTAGACTTTCTAATCCTGCCTCCACCTCCCAGGTACTGGGGAGGGGTGCACTCCTACACAGTTCTAAGCAGTAGTGGAGAACAAAGCTTAAGTTTTGTGTATGTGAAGCAAACACTCCACCAATGAAGCTACACTCCAGCCAGCATTTCTTGATTCTTTACTAAGACTCATACACCTTTATAAAGAGAATTTTGGGGGCTTGGGGTGATGGTTTGTTAGTGGTAAATGCTTAGTACTGGCTTCTCCAAAAGCCATCTTTCATTTTTATGCATATTCCTCAAAGCTTTGCTACCAAGTACAGAACTCAAAACTGAGTATTTTACATTAGTATCTTATTTGACAACATTATTCTATTTTTGTGGTCCATAATTCACTTTCCATTTCTAGTGATGGTGTAAATTATTCAACTGATATGGAGGAAAACATTTTATATATATATATATATATATATATATATATATACATATACATATGAAAGTTGACAATATTTTAACATATTTCAAAAATTAAATTAAATTTAATATATTTCAAAAAATTAATATAAAGTCACTTCATGTCTGGTAATTGACTTTCAGTAATACTCACCTCAACAAACTGACCTTTTCAGTATAATTACATGGCTCAAAACTTTCCAGTAGCTTGTATCCTCACCAAAAGTCAAAGCTAGCCGAGAGAGTGGGTGCACAGTATATCTGTAATTCTAGAATTTCAGGAGGTCTCGAGCTACAAGATTGTGAGTTTGAAGCCAGTCTGAACTACATAATTGAGACTCTATTTTTAAAAATCAAAAAAAAGAGCCCACTGCTGTGGTCTACCATGCCCATGAGACCTATCATCCAGGTTAACTGGAAGTTTCTGGTTGTGACATGTGACACAGACTCACATGGTATTTTGCCGAGGCAAGGAGAGGACACATGATGTTTGGAGAGAGCATGACCCAGGACACAGTGACAGGCCATTTGCCTAGCTAGCCTTGCAATGCTTGTTGGTATCATGTCTTCACTGATCTTCTTCTTAATGAGGGAGGCAGGACAGAGAACTCTTGGCATTCCAGCTAGTCCTGGTCGCCCCTGCTGACTCCTGCCCCAGCTGGTTCTGGTCACCCCTGCTGACTCCTGCCAATTCAGCAGAGGCCTGGTGGTTTCTGTTGCATCATGCCACCAATGCTGATTAGTGTTTAGTGACACTTTTGAACTGGAATGTTGGTATGCAGACAAATGGAGATTGGAACAGCCCCAAAGAATGACTTCTAAACAGGTTCACATCCCCTTGTCCTATTTACCATCTTTTCTCCCCTACCTTTGGACAGTGGGCTAGAAGTGGAGTCGAAGCATTTGAGAACCCTTATTAAAGTAGGTTTTGAAAGGTGGCGCCCATCTGCTCTTGTCTATTTCATCTTCTGCTGTCTTCCTCATTCACATCTTTGTAAGATGTGCTCCTGAAAGCTAGGTGGGATCACGGTTCTGAGGCTAAGTCGTTGGTGATGTAGATCACTGAAAGGCAAATTTGGTAGTTCATCTCCTTTGCTGTTCGTTGCCATGCTTCTGATATTGTTACCATATCCATTGAATGATTCAGAGTCACAGATGTTTTTTGTCTTTCTTCTACAATAATTTTGCATATTTTTCTCTTTTGGTTTTGTTGATAATTTTAATCAAGTGATGTATGGTTGTGGGACTGTGAAAGGCAGTTTGGTTCTGGTTGAGCTAAGGTTTAATCCCCCCGCCCCCCAGCGAACCCAACAGGGGGTCCCCAGCAGGGGACAATCGTACAAGGGACAGTAGGCATTTGCCATGCTCCTAGAAACCAGGCTCCTGACATGAGGCTGCAGGTCTCCATAGGTCTGTGACTTAAGGTCACGTAGCCTCAAAACCCTCCACAGGTAGAGGTGTGGTCACTTAGCCTCAAGACATCCCCATGTTAGTGAGGCACCTAGAGGCTTAGCCACTCCCCTTCCCAGCCACTATTTCAACCTCGCCCCTTCCTGAGGTCACAGGGGTACAGATTCACTCATGCCCACTCTTCCATGACAATAAATGCCCTGAAACCCTGGACCATCTCTCTTCATCGGGATCTGCCGTGGGGAACAATGGAACAGGCCTTCGTCTAAAGAGCCACATCTAGTCTCTTGCAGAAGACCAGCAGGATACAGCCACGTTCCTCCCTGCTTTTCCCCTTTGGCCTGGGCTAGATCCAAGCCTCGGGCCCCCACTTCATTCTCAGCTCTTCTGTGGCATCCAGCGGCAAGAGCATGAGAACCAGACAGAGCCGGCTTCCATGCGTTTCCTGGGACCCCAGGCCGCGCTCCTCCACCCCGGGCGGTGTTCCATGCAGCTTCTCACAGCCCGACACCCATCCGGCTGTGTTGTGGGGTAAGCATGGTCAAACTGCCCGAGTCCCACCTGTCCAAGGGGCCCTGAGCCCGGGGCAGACACAGGGGACTTCACCACACCCTGCCATTTAATCCAACATGTGGTAGCTCATTGTGATCATAACCTAAAAGACTTATAATTCTTAGGATATTCTTTTGTAAATGTAGGTTATATCGTTGTGAGCCCTTCACTGTTAAGTCATATCCTGTTTATGTGATCACTAGAAGTTGGAAGCTTGTTGCTGCTACTTGACAACTTCCTTCCATCGATCTGGAACTAGATTTTCTGTCTGTCTTCTCTGCTGTAACTTTTCTTTCATTCAGCTTCACTGCTGTGGAGAGGTGACCACAGTTGTTCAGTAGAACCTGGATAAGATTATCATTCTTAAGACTGCATTTTATAGCCAGCCTGGTCTACAGAGTGAGTTCTAGGACAGCCAGGGCTACACAGAGAAACCCTGTCT
This sequence comes from Uromys caudimaculatus, assembly GCA_028551405.1. Classification (NCBI taxonomy): domain Eukaryota; kingdom Metazoa; phylum Chordata; class Mammalia; order Rodentia; family Muridae; genus Uromys; species Uromys caudimaculatus. Next base: position 52,307,744 of record CM052708.1, read on the forward strand.
TGAAAAACCAAAAAAAAAAAAAAAAAAAAGACTGCATTCTATAAATGAATCTTGCCTTAACAGCAAACTTTATAAGGAAATTGTTTCCCTTTTATTTATTGCCATTAACTAGCCTTTAAAACATGAATTTAAGAGTTTTGCCCAAGTCTTACAACTGGAGATATTTAATGTTTGCATTTTTCTATGAATAAAACACATATATTTGTGAAATGCATCTTGATCTGAAAATATTAATTGACATGTACCTGGAGAACTTCCGTGATAGTGAGAAAGAAGCAGGCTGACCTATGCAGCCCATGTAGAAGAGTCAGGCTGCATCTATATATAAAGGAGAAGGAAAGGGATGATGGCTACCTACGGAGAGAAGGTTCCTGGTGAAGGGCAGGGCCCTAGTTTCATTTCTCCTGCTGTGATAATGAAGCAACTTAGGAAGAAAGGATTCAGTTGGCTCACAATTCCGCATTAAATGCTTCAGGGAAGTTGGGCAGTAGCTTAAGACATCCTATAAACAGAGCAGAGCCAGCACAGTGCATGGATCCTTGCCTGTGAACCTGCTCTCTGCTAGCTTTCTCCTCTCTTACTCTATCAGGACTCCTGACATGAGGATTAGTGCCACCTACACTGGGCTGCATCTTCCTACATCGCAGTCAAGACGATCCCCACAGGCTGATCTGAGCTAGAACATTCCTCATGAAAACTCTCTTCCTGGGTGATCCTTATTTGTGTCAAGTTCATAGTTAAAACTCACCAGCACAGGCAGACAACAGGAAATAATGTCTACATGGAGGTAGAAGAACTTCAGAAATACTTTATAGGGTTAGGAGAAATAGGACAAAAGATTGGCAGAAAAGGACCAATATGGTTATACCCTTGTACAGGTAAACCACTTGGTCAGACAGTCGTCTCTTTTGGCCAAGGATCTGTGTGGAGAAAAGGTCTTCAAATGCTGGCTGATGTTTGGGAAGTCCTCTCTGTCTACTTTACCTGACTCTCAGTTTAAGAATTCCTGACTCCATGACTTGATATTTTCTCAGAATCCACATGATGGGAGAAGAGGAAAGTTGCCTGCAAGTTGTCCTCTGACTTCCATCTTCCATGTCTGTGGGGTGTGTGTGTGTGTGTGTGTGTGTGTGTGTGTGTGTGTGTGTGTGTGTGTATTACACTCCTATCCCACCCCACCAAGAAATAAACATTTTTAAGACTATAAAATAAAACTTTACTAAAGTAAATTTTGCTGCATGAAGTCTACCACCAGTAAAGAATTCCGCGGTGGGAAATACTATCCAGTTATTTCAAGACTTTGGTTGTAAGTGAAATAACAGTATCTGTCATCCTTATAATATGGCCTTCCATACTACTCTTAAGAATAAACACCTATTTTTATTATGATGATGTCTTCATCTTGGTAGTTTTAAACTTCAAAACATTTGTATCTTGATCAAAGACTCAATTTAGGTAAGAGCAGAGTAATCTGAACTTTGGAGGCCTGGACAGATCCATGCCCATGCAGACCCCTGTCCTTTCCTTTGACAGTGTTTGAGCAATGACTGGAATAAGACCAGAGGGTGATGTATGCTTATGAATTGCCATGTTAAGAACCCTTTTCCCACAACTCCTGCTTTGGAGTTTCTAACACGAAAATGCTCTCTGAACAATACCCTATTCTCAAAGAGAGTAGATGCATTGTTAAAATTATAAGCTTGAACAAAGTATCATCCATTTGGAAAACATTCCTCTATCGCACCATAATCCTCTAGAGAAGGAAGAAGAAGACAATAGACAAAGGAAACCTTTATTGATGGAGTAGTTCTTACTCCAGTGCAAAGACTTTCTAAACCAGTGGCAAGGCAAAACAATAATAGAGTCAATGGTAATATATCAGAATATCCACCCACAAGGAAGAAACATAAATTAACAAAAACTAGCACAATATTTCCATTGAAACAGTAGCAACAACTTTGTTCAAGAAAATCATTGTGTTGCCTACTAAAAATTACAGACAACTGATAACCATGATCCACTAACAAAATGGAGGAATATTTTGAGATGAATCTTAAGGAAAACACTTAAACTTGTTATTATCCTTAAGATATTACAGAATCAAGAAGAGATGTATAAGGAGACTATGATCAAAGTTCATTCAATTAGACTATTTTAGATGACCTGAGTCCTTCGCCCAGGATGTGTTGAAGACATAACTCCTAGTCCCAGTGCAATTACATTTGGAAATAAGTTGTCAGTAGACATAACCCGGTTGTAATGAGATCACAGTTCAGTAATATTGGTGCCTTTATAAGAAGGGGAGACAGAGACACAGGATCAGAGGGGATGAAAGGTAGAAAGAAGCAGATTGGAGTCACATGTCTGTAAACAAAGGATTGTCAAGAAGTGTGGCAAGAAAAATTCTTGGGCTGAGGATGTCAGTTGCCTGGAATGTAAGAATACCTGGGTTGGATGCCTAGCACTGCATAAACCCAGCATTATTCTGCATGCCTGCAACCCCAGCAATTGTGAGCTGGAGGCAAGGAGATGCAGAGAGACTCTCTTTAGCCTTGCTGGTACCTGTTTTGGGTTTATAGCCTCCAGATCTACGGGATAATAGGTTTCTGTTGCTTTGAGCTTCCCTGGCTTATGGCTCTAGGCATGATAGGGATTTCCGTCCCTAGAGTCTCGGGCCTGTCCGTAAGGCCCCTGGCTCCTGAAAGAAATACATCACGGGAGAAGCCAGAGCCAGACTCCTGTGCTGTTTGCCTAGCTGTGTTGGGGGGAGCTGGAGCCCATGTGAGTCTGGCTTGCTGGCTCTTCCTAAGGTCATGAGAATGAAGAACTCTGGGAGACCTTGATCCCTTCTGGGGACACCTGAGCAGTGGGCAGAGGTGATAAATAATGTAAAAACCTGAGTCTGTAGCTATAGTAACAGCAGCAGCAACCTTGTTCTTTAAAAGATAGTGAGAGTGGCCCAAGAGGCAGGAGAAGCACAAGTTAAGAGTTGGTGGCTAATCCATCCATGCCTGATACAACTCAGTTCCCATACTTCTGTTTCTCTTACTGTTCCTCAGCTTTAAACATCTTCTTGTTCCTCTGATTGCTGTCCTTTATTTTTACCCAGATGCCTTTTCTTTCCTTGGTGTTATATACAAAATTAAATTTCATTTTATAAACTTTTATATAGTCCTTGCTAAGTTCTTCTATTTTTTTTTTAACAAAAGGAGACTTTCCAGAAAAGTCTTATGTGCATGGCAAATGAGTAAAAAATAAAGTTCCCCTTTACCCTCCACCACGCATTCATACACGGAGAGTCTTCTCTCTGTAACACCATGCACCAGAGTGCCACATTTTTAACAAGATCTTATTGAGTTTTATTTTGTGTGTATAACTGTTTGCCTGCATGTATGTATGTGCAGCACATGAGTGCAGTACCTTCAGAAGCCAGAAGGGGCATTGGATCTGCAGGAACTCGAGTTACAGTCAGTTGTGAGCCACCATGTGGCTTCTAGGAGTGGAAGGAACAAGGCTCTTCTGCAAGAGCAGAAAATGCTCTTAACCCCACTGAGGCATCTCTTAAGCCCCCAAAGGGCACATTTGTTACAAACTCATGTACATGTCATCACCCAAGGTCATTGACTCACATTAGCATTCACTTTGGACATTGCCTGATGTGATGGCAACCTTAATGGCAAGCTTGACAAGATTTTGAGTGGCCATGGCAGTAGACCTCTGGCATGTTTGTGAGGGATTTTCTACATTAGGTGAATTGAAATGGGAAAGCCCATGGTAAATGTGGGCAGCAACATTTCATGGATCCTGCTGAATAAAATGGAGGAAGCCATCTGAGCCCCAGCTTTCTCCTCTCTCTGCTTCCATACTGAAGATGCAATATGAACAGGCCTTCCCTTCCCTGCTGTGATGGACTGTACCCTTAACCACAGTCAAAATAAACCCTTCCCTCCTCCTTAGGCTGTTACCTGGTATTTTGTCAAAGCAATGAGAAAAGTAACTTAACACCCCTGCTCTGTGGTTTGGTGCACACCACCACACACATAGTCGCTATCACAGAACCACAGGGAACAGCCCTCCCCCTCACTCTGCCTATTCAACTCTCCTCCCCAACTAGCAGAGAACACATCAATGTCTCTGTTCTCTAATTTAACTTTTTTCTAGAACATAGGCAGAGATCAAGGAATCTTGTGGAAGAGGGGGAGGAAGATCAAAAGAGCCAGAGAGGTCAAAGACCCCACAAGAAAACTTACAGACTCAACTAACCTGGGCCCATAGGGGCTGAACCACCAACCAGAGAGCATGCATGGGACAGACCTGAGCTGCCTACACATATGTAACAGATGTGCAGCTTGGTCTTCATGTGGGACTCCTAACAGCAGGAGCAGGGGCTGCCTCTGACTCTGCTGCCTACCTTTGGATCCCTGTCCCCTGACTGGACGGCCTTGTCTATCCGCAATAGATGTGCCCAGGCTGACTATGACTTGAGTTGATATCCATGGGATGTCTCCCCTTCTCTGAGGAGAACTGAAGAGGAGGTGTAGGGGGAAGGGAAGAGAGAGAAAGGAACTGGGAGGAGAGGAAGGAAAGGAAGGGATCAGGATGTAAATTAACTAAATTAATTAATTAATGAAAAATAAACTTGATCAGTCCTTTAAAAAATATATAGGAATTCCACCGTTACATTATCTTTCAGACTGGTCACTTTCACTAGCTATGTACAGTGGTTTATTCTCCTTGGGTTTCCCTTGTTCCATACTTTCCATTCAGAAGGACATAATTGTGGATGTGAATCTGTATAAAGTACCACATACATTATATGTATTTCAGATTGTATGTCACCAAGACATGTAAGTGACCTATTCCTGAGTAATGTTATGGCCTGGGTACGTTGCAGCTTCTTGGTTCTGATGTTTTTTATTGACACCTTCCATCCTTTTCATGACCATTGTGTTTTCTTGTGCCCCTGACCATTAGGTAGTCTGCCTTGCTTACCATTCCAACTAGTGTAACAGTTAGGGACCCAGGTTCTTTGGCTGCAGTCCCTGCTTGGATGTACTTCCCATGGCTTCCATCTTGGGCAACAAGAAGTTTGTTTAATCTCATTGTGTTTCCTTGCCCAAACCTCCAACATCATTTTCTTTTCTCACAAGGCTGTACTATTGGATTGTCCTTCAGTACCCGTGAAGGACAACAGAGACCCTGGCTCCATACATCTTAGATGTCTCACTGACAGTCCACTGTTCGGATTATCCCCCAAATGCTAAATAGTATCTCTCCAAGATTTCTGCAAATAGCTGGGGAACTGTGTTATTATCGAATATAAACAAAAATTTATCCAAGTGCCTGTTACCACCTAACAGTGTGTGAGCTAGAGAAAGAAATAAAGGATTCATTTTGTCATTTAAAATACAAAAGGACAAATGGGTTTTAGATGAAATTTGCTTGTGAGAGAAACACTGACCATAAAAATTAATTTATTGGAAAGAAAAAGTTAACGAGCCTAAACATTAGCAAGAATTTTCCAGATTTCTGCTGAACATCAGAAACTAATTGCAACCTATTTCTCCATCTTGCAGACACAGGCCAGGTGTTCACACCAAATCAATAAGTAGAAAATGTCATTTAGATGGCATCACTGTCTCCACTGGGGCTCTCCCAGCACCGAGCTCTGGAGAAAGAGCTGTCTGAAGTCTGCAGCTGAATATGCCTGAATATGTCATCCCACAAAATGTGTCTGAACAAAGGCGTTCAACAGGTAAACAGCTACAGGCAGTGCTCAGTGAGTGGCATCCTGCCTCAAGATGGCAGACCAACTGGATTGAAACATCAGCCAAGACGCATCTGCTCTGCACCTCGGCAACAAAATGAAGCTGAATCCTAATTTTCTAATTTGTAGGCGTTGACTATTTTTGACAGCCTCTCTAGGGTGTGAGACGGACAATCTGGTGAGTAAAACTGTCTAGCCTCTGGAAGCAACATCAGACAGGGATCCTGCAGGACACGGGAATTCAAAAGCTCTTGCTGATTCCCAGGGGCAGGATTCCAGCTACTCTCTGAAAGCCTGTTCACCAAAATGGTGTAAAGGACTGGGAAGCACAGCTTGGTATTTGAAAGACAGTTAGCTCTGCCTCTACCTGCAGCATGAAGCCTATAGAGAGAATATGCTGCAGACATGCGGAGTGTTAAAAGTACGGTGGTGTGAGAAGCACGTCCTTCGGATAAACTAAGATAGAGAGCAGAGGAAGTGGATGGTAGATGTGTGGATTTAAGACTGAGAAGGAATCAACCAGCTAGCAAGAGCGTTCCTGTTTGACAGGGCTGTGGGTGAGGAGTGTTAGAGGAGAGGGCACGAGAGTGTGATGAGCCGGGATGAATTAGAAGGTGGCGATCAGGGCATTTAATGAAGTTCTGTTATCAAAGGCAAACATACTTTCCCAGGAAGAAAATTCATCATTTCCGAGGCTGTTGTCAAAGCCAAAAGAGTATTTTAGGTTTGATTTGAAGTTGATTTTGAGTCATCCTATCTGAGCCAAACATATGTAGAGATGGAATGGCTTATAGTGCGTGTGGTGAAATTTGAAGGGACTCAGGAAAACCTCTGACTCTCTATAGGGCCAAACAGCTCCACTCTGCCTCTCTGGATTTCCAACCAACTAGAGATTCAATCACACAACAGGTGGTCTCTCCCCTGAAGCCCTACAGTCTTTCTGAGAGCATGGAACAACTGCCTGACCCCTGTACAAGTTAGCTAATGAATCCTTAAGATTTACTAGGACCTCGCTAATATAAGGTAAACTGAGGTAGTAGCGGATCTCAAGAGGCTAAAATGGGGCACAAAAGATAAATTTGAATATGAGAAACATTGAACGATGGCCAGTCAGATGGACTTCTATGATGAAAATTTGACTCCACAATTTGAGGATGAGATAATAAAGATGCATTATTAGAACAGAAAGGGAAAGCCTAAGAGACCTGGGAAGAGGACTGGGCACGCAGACTGATGGGGCGGGTATCAGAGCAAATTGCAGCTGCTTGCAACTTTTTCTAAGTTCATCTCTACAAATTAAAGCTGCAGTACCCCCCTCCTCTTCGTTCGTAGTTTCACTTACCAGTTTTAGGGGGACTAAGGTCAACTGTGATCTGAAGAGGATAAGTGGACCTTCCAGGGCTAAAGCATTCCTTTTGCATTGTTCACTAGGAGCTGGTGAAATTAGCAGGTAAAAGCACTCGCTACACCAGCCTGATGACCCGAGTGTGATCCCTGGAACCAATGTAAAGGTAGAAAGAGAGACCAACTCCATGGAGTTGGCTGGTCTCCAAAAGCGGGCCGTGGCATGTCTCTACACACTAATAATAAATAAAACAAAAATACTTTTAAAAGTTGATTGCACTTTATTCTTAACAGCACGAAGAAGCCTCACAGCACCCTACTATGCCATGTCCAAGGTATGAATCGCTCACCCCGCTTGTCCAGTGCATCCATGTTGTGTACACTACTCACCCCGCTTGTCCAGTGCATCCATGCTGTGTGCACCACCCATCCCAGTAGTTACAGTTTCCAGATTAACTGATGCTGCATTGCCCTGTTGTATAGGGGTCAGTACTATCTGAGGCTTCATACGTCCACTGAAGGTCTTAGAATGTTCCCACAAGAGATGAGAGGACTACCGCATGGAGGTCTAAATCAGACTGGAAGGAAGAATATGCGTTGGTATCAGCAGTAGTAATAGTAGTAGTATTTGATGTCATGTAACCTAGGCTGGCTCCCAGCTGGCTAATGTACCTGAAGAAGACTTTGGACTTATGATCTTCCTGCCTCCATCTTTCCATATACTGGAATTATAGGCATGTGCCACCATATCTGCTTTTATGTTGAATTAGGGACAAACCCAGGGCTTCGTATATACATACATTCTAAGGGGCGGGCACTCTACCAAGTGAGTTAAAATAATTTTTAAGGTAACTTTCTCTCTTTAGGCTTAAGAATTCAGTATCATGTTTGGAAACTATTAACAAGACTCCACCACTACAATCTAGAAGTCTCCAAGTGGGATGTTAGTCCTGTCTTCTAGGCTGTCTCCCAACCTGTACTATAAAGCTTATAAAAGTCAATATGACCCTTCCCCCAATCTCACCAGCATCTTACATGAATCATGTTTCTGATGATCTTTGAGATCTGATTATCTGCCAAGTCAGTGTGACCATTAGGGAAAATAAAGGTGAAATTTAAAAGCCAATATCTATAGAACTACAGGACTGGGTTCCTCTGAGGAGTCATCTGGGTTGGGGCTCCTCTGGTGAGTCCTCCTGGCTGAGGCTCCTCTGGTGAGTCCTCATGACTGGGGTTTCTCTGGTGAGTCCTCATGCAGTCTGGAAGCAGCTCTGATTTTCCTTGCCCTGCATCCTGACAAGTATTCACAGCACTAACCACACATGAAGACACAGCCCAGTCTAACCAAATCCTCAGCCAATCACATGTCGGGCAGCCTTGCCTCAGCCAATCACATGTCGGGCAGCCTTGGAGCCGTCACCTCACTCTTCAGCTTCAGGGTCTGTCTTTGGAAAGGTTGTGTTGAAAGCTCGGACCCTCGGGTTTCTCTGTAGGCACCGTGTGTAAAGCCCACAGGAAGAATCATAGGGCGCCCAGGCACTTTAATCAAAGTGATTTACTGCTCCAAACAGCATCAGCCATTATCCATCTACAAACAAGAGCGCCTATTCATGTGAGAACTCTCTTGATTATATATCACTTACAGCCCTTAAATTCATTCTCTCTCTCTCTCTCTCTCTCTCTCTCTCTCTCTCTCTCTCATAGTTTTATCTCATTTTGACACGAGCTAGAGTTATCTGAAAGGAGAGAACTTCCATTGGAAAAAAAATACCTCCATAAGATCTAGTTGTAAGGCTTTTTAAAAAAAAAAAAAGGACGGCCGGAGACCTCAGCTTGGGCCACAGGGCCCCACACCTGATCAGCGCCGGGACAAAGATCCCTCGCCGGAGATTGCAAGACCCAGCGGAGGGCCAAAGACACGCCCCACAGCTCACCAGACCACAGAGACTGACCGCCAGC
>CM052708.1:52317313-52342691 GCA_028551405.1 Uromys caudimaculatus
TCAAGGTGGGAATATGGGAATGGGTGGGCGGGTAGGTGGGAGGAGGAATTCCCTCACAGAGGCGGGGAGGGGGAGGGGACACGGGGTTTCTAAAGAAAAGGGGAAGCATCGGAAATGTAAATAAAATATCAAAAAATAAATAAAAAAAAAAAAAAGAAAAAAACAAAACAAAACAAAAAAAAACCTTGTGTTGATTCTTTGTGAGTTTCACATCATGCACCCCAGGCCCACTCATCTTCCTGTTCACTCATATCTGCCCTTTGTCCTTGCAAACCCCCAATAAAACACACACAAACAAGAAAGCAAAGCGTAGAAAACATGGCACCTCTGCAGCTGTAGCGTGTCAGTGTGTCACAGTGTGCCCCTCTGTCCACACATCTGCACTTGCAGATGTCCACGGCATGAGTCAGCGGTCTGCTTCCAGATCTTTAGCTTCTATGCCACCATCAGTACTGACTCCTGTCCTGCATTCTTGCCGGCTATCCTGTTGTTGCCCTGTGTCGTGAAGATCCTGCAGTTTTGGACAGTAGGACTGGCCCTTTCCTGCATCCCAACCATTTGCAGATGATATAGATTTTGCGTAGGCCAATTCAGAGCCTAGGTGTTAGCTGAACTGGTCAGCCCTCTGGCTCTCCATTATCCCCACCACCAGGCCCAGCTCTTCAGCACTGTGCCTGCTAGGCCACCCAAGGCAGGCTCTGCTCTCCTGTTCTCATGCCCTTGGGGCCAGCTCACCTGCATACACACACAGAGTCAGGGCCAGTGTGTTGCCCAGTCAACACACACGGGGCCCATTCTCTTAAGTGCTCCAGCCTCTGAGGGGCTGGACTAGCTCTCCTGACTACTGCAAGTTGTAGGGGAAGGGCATCATCTATGCATCCATGTCATCTCAGGGCACATGAGAAGCAGGACCAGTTCTAATGTGCTTATGTACATGGACCAGTTCATCTGTGCCCCTTCCACCAGGGCCAGCACTGCTGTACTGCCCAGGGGAGATGCAGGGCCCACTCTCCTGAGTGGCACCATCTGCAAGGGACAGGGACAGCTCATCCCTTCTCAGTTCTTCGGACTACCTCAGAGGACAAGGGAATGGAGCACCTCTGTGCCCATGTGACCCCATGGCAAACAAGTGTTGGGTTCAGCTTTCCCACATTCATCCCCTAGGGGTCACTCACCCACACCCCCGCCACCAGGGGCAGCTCCATGGTGCTGCCTAGGCAAGGCACAGGGTCTGTTCTCCATGGAGTGCTGCCTCATCACCACAATGAGTGAGATATGGGACTAGCTCTTCAGAGCACCACCACAGCCAGTGAGGGATGGGGCCAGTTCTGCACAGGCCCTGAACATCCACATGGTCCCAACAACTGTCCCCCCAGACATGGACCTCAGTGGCAGTTGCACTGCCTGGATTTGATTTGATTTGATTTTTTTGTGTCCTAGGCCTAAAACAGCTTTGGTCACCAAGCCAAGCATCAAGCTAGGATGAACAAAGGACTGCCACCTGCTCTGTCCCTGACTGATATAAGAACAACCCCAATACCAAGGTGTTCCTTTGCCCATTGCGGAGGAGGAGGTGGGTGTTGGGGAGGGAGCACTGAATTTTCTTAATCAATTGATGGATGAAGGAGGGTCCAGCCCATTGTGGGTGGTGCCATCCCTGAGCTGGTAGTCCTGGGTTCTATAAGAAAGTAGACTGAGCAAGCCATGATGAGCAAGCCAGTAAGCAGCACACTTCCATGGCCTCTGACTCAGCTCCTGCCTTCAGGGTCCTGCCCTGTTTGAGTTCCTGTCTTGACTTCCCGCAGAAAATAATTATGATGGATGATGAATGTGAAAATATAAGCCAAATAAACCCTATTCTTCTCAACTTGCTTTTGGTCATAGCGTTTTATTACAACAGTAGTAACCCTAACTAAGACACTCAAATTTGGTTTTCCCCTTTCTATTTTTTCAACATTATTATTCCAACTTTTTTATGCAGAACCTAACATATGTCAGATACTACCACAGGGGTGGCAATGTAAAGATAAACAGAATGCTTTTCTGCCTTGTGGCAATTCGCCACTTATTGTGAGACTTGTACATAGAAGATTTAAATAAGTTTAGTCCGAAAGCAGTGAAGAAATTAAAAAAAGAAAGAAGAGCCTGGGAGATGGTTCAGTTGGTAAAGAGCTCACCATGCAAGCATGAAGATCTGAGTTCAATTCCTCAGAAACTCTGTAAAGGGGGGGGGGGGGAGAAGAAGTGTATGGTGGTTTATACTTGTAATCTCAGCCCCAGGAAGATGAGAGAAAAGGACTCCTGGGGCTCCCCAGCCAACCAGTCTAGCCTACTTGATGAGTACCAGGCCAGTGGGAGATCCTGTCTCAGCACCAAAGAAACAGTAATCAAGATTTCCACATATATACATACATACATACATACATACATACATACATACATATATACATACATGCACACCCATATACACATACACACACACAGATAGCAGCAACAGAATGAAGTGAAGGAATAGGGATTACCTGACCTGTGGAGTCAGAGAAGCCTCAGGGAGCACATTGTTTGATGTGCCTCTGGGGGAATCCAGTTCTTGCTGAGACGTGCAGCTTTCCTGTGTCTAGTCTCTACTCCACACAGGTACCTGCTATCTCTTAGGGTGTGTGCTCTGTACTTGTTTGCTCTTTGTCTATTTTTAATGACACCTAACAGTTATACATATTAATGAGGTGCATTGTGATACTTTAATACAGCTACAATTAGGCAGAAAACAGATTTGGATATTCACGGTCACTTCAAACATTCATCGTTTCCTCAGTAAGGAGCACTGTAGATAGTTCTAGGTATTGTAAACATGCAGCCCATGGCACGAGAGTCACCCTCATGCACAATGGGGTATAGAACTTAGTCCTCCCATCTGACTCGGCTTCTTAGTCCATCACTGTGCTTACTACACCCCTCTCTCTTCTTATTTCCCCATCTCTAGAAGCTGCTACCCCATGCTCTTCCTGTGAGAGAAACTCTTAGAGGCTCCATACATTAGTGAACTCCTGCAGTGTTCATCTTCTGTGTCCAGTACTACACTTAAGGGGAAATGTGGAGCACATGACATTCTTGTTTCCCTTCTGCTGCTGTCATTAAATGTCCTGGCCACAGCCGCTTAGGAGAGAAAGGGGTTTGCTTCAGCTTACCATTCCAGGTTACAGTCTGTCACTGAGGAGAAGATGAGGTAGAAAGTTGTCAAGCTAGTCACGCCACATTCACAGTCAACAGCAGAGAGAAGCAGACACACAGAGACAGCCCGCTTCCTTGTATGCATCTTGCTCTTGTCCTACTCATGTGGGCTCTACTGTCTAGGGAATGGTGCTACCCACCATTCGCTGAGTCTTCCTACATCATCAAGATAATACACTATAGACATGCCCACAGACCAATCTGATAAAGATACTCAGTTGAGACTCACTTCCTTGGTGATCCTAGGTGGTGCCAAGTTGAGTCAAATTCTATTAGCACACATCTGCAGTGGAATGTTACACAGCCATAAAAAAGAATCAATTAAGAGCATTTGTTTGAGAAATGTCTCTGTTTTGACATCCATACACAGCTCCCCTGACACATCTTTCTAATGCCTGTTATTTCAACAACACGGAAGTCAGCTCTCTTCCTACAGGTCCCATGGAGCTAGTCTCCTTTTCCAGGTTCCAGACACTCCTGTTCTAGTCTCCTGGACTGGATAAACCAGAGGAAAAGAAATCTGAGCTTCACCCTGAGGGAACAACTGCAGAAGATAATGGTGAGGTGAAGACAGAAGGCAATCACTCAGGGACAGTCAGAGGTACACGAGCATGGGGTGGAAGGGGTGGGCACCGTGCCCTCCTGGAGCATTTTAGGAGTCTTGTTAGTGTATATGCATTATACAAAGTAATGAGTTCTGTGACAACCTTTTAATTCAAGTGTATCCTATACTTCCACTGTCCCCAGAAGCTCAAAAGCCACCCCACCCCACTTCTGTCTCCTTTCCTCTCCCACTCATCTCTCCCTCCTTCTCAAGAGTCTCATTGGCCCTGGACTTCTTTCTGTACAGGGTTTATAATCTTTGAAGATGAACATTTATCTCTCGTCATTTTGTTTATTTGCTTCTTTTTGGACAGGGTCTTACTATAGAGCCCTACCTGGCCTGGGACTCACTTACAAAGCAGAAGCTGGCTTCATGCCAGGGGTGATCCTCCTGCCTCTGTCTCCCAAGGGCTTGGATTACAGGCATGCACTACCACACCAGGCCTCATGTTCTTCAACATGGGACATTAACTGTTTTCATTCTTTCTGTCTAATAGAAACCTCTGGCCTTGACTGAGTGAGACCAATGGGCAGACAGGGCTGGGCAAGATGTAACAGCAGCAGAAGGCTCTGTGTGGAAGAAGTCTGGGAAGATGGAGTGAGCCAGGAATGGAACAAGCAATATGAGGCGCTTGTTATGGTCTCCTGTGAAAGCGCATTTTGATATGTTCAGTAACAACAAGAAAAGCCAGGCATGTCTATGCATCTTGGAAATTGATTTAAGCTTTTTAATTCTTTCTATTTTCCAAGGAAGCAGTCATTTTGAATCCAGAGATTTAAAAAAAAAGTTATTTTTTTTCAAAAGTAAAAAAAACCTCATATTTAATCTATTTTCCATTACTATGGCTGAATACCATTGACTAAATAAAGAGTAAAGCTGTATTTGTCTCTCAGTTCTGGGGGCTGAGAAGTCCATGAGCATGTTGCCGGCATCTGATGAGGGCATTCTGATCCACACTGCATGGCAGATCAAGTCTCATGGAAGGACAGAGTTGAGAGCTCAGGACTCTGTCATCTTATGTAACAGCTAAGACCCCCGCATGACTCCATCTAATTCTGATTACTTCCCATGCATCCAATTCTTAATACCATTAATATTTAACTAAGGTTCCACATGAATTTCAGAGAACCAAGCACCACCTCAACCCCCACCCCCACCCCCACCCCTACCCCCAGATTACAGCAAATTGCTGACTATCTGTGGGAAAACAGAAGAAGCAAACAAAAGCAGTAAGTGCGCATCATGTAATAAGGGAAATGTATAAAACTCTAAAGTAGCAGAACCCACGAGCTAATTTGATCCTATCAGGTGCTTCCTGATGCTAGAGGCTAGCAGAGGAGGCGAGGCTTGAGCTGAGGCTTGAGACATGGGAAGGCACTCTTCCTGGAGTAGGACCATCGGGGTTGTCCTACCGTAGTTGATCCTGACAGTCACTTTGACAAGATTTCGACTCACCTGGGAGACAAACATCTGGGAGTGTCTGTGAGGGAGTTCCAGGGAGATTTGTCTGAGGTATGGAGACCCACCCTGAATGGGAGGGAGTAAAAATGGAGGAGACAGGCTGACAGTGCCCATTCCTCCCTGCTTTCTCACTGTAGACTCCCTATGACTAGCTACCCTGAACTCCTGCTGCTGAGATAGATAATAGGTAGACAAGCAGGAATTTGTTATACAGAAGTGATTCCTGTAACTATGGAAGCTGAGACATTCCACATTCAGCCATATGTAAGCTAGAAACACAGAAAGGTGATGGTGTGGTTCAAATTCAAGTATAAAGCCTGCAGACCAGAGAACTGATGGCAGGACCTATTGCTCCAAGTTTAGAGACGTGAGAACTGGACGTCAGTAGTGCGTGCTGCAATTAAAGGACAAGAGAAGCTGAATATCCAACTCCAAGAGGGAAAGCCGGAGTAAAGGAAGGATAGACAGAGGGAGGGAGGGGAGGAGGGAGGGAGGGGAGGAGGGAGGGAGGGGAGGAGGGAGGGAGGGGAGGAGGGAGGGAGGGGAGGAGGGAGGGAGGAAGGGGAGAAGGGAAGAAGAAAGGGAGAGTAACAGGGAGGGAAAGATCACACACACACACACACACACACACACACACACACACACCATATCACACACATACGACACCCAAATCACACACACAGTCACATCCACTCCATACATCCCCCCCCACACATCACACATAAACACACCACACACAAACACACACACATAACACACAATCTTACACACATCACACATATAAACACACCACACATACATAATATACTGCACACATCACACACATACCGCACTACACACACCCACATGCAATCTCACACAAACACACCACACACAAACACACACACACACACACACACACACACACACACACACACACAGAGACAGACAGGTGGAGATAGACACAGAGAGACAGAGAGACAGACAGACGGAGAGAGACACAGAGAGAGAGAGACAGAGACAGACACAGAGAGAGCACACTTTGAGCAGCTGCTATAAGCCAGAGTCTGTACTTCATGCCTTACTTCAGTTGTAAAAGTGGCTTTTCAAAGAGATATTTATACACAAGGATATTGAGGGTGAATTGGCTATCGAGTGATGGAGGCTTAATTCAAACTCAGCACCAATACTCTTTCCTTCTGAAGTGGGGCATCATCTCCTTCAAGTACAAACATGAGAACAGAAAAGTTGTTGGTGAAACACAGAAATTCAACATGCCCTACATTTGCGTTTCACAGGCTTAAAATCTGGTGAAGGACCAGGAGGAAATGCTCCCCTCTGACTTGATCATGTCAGGATTCAACAGGGCTAGCTTGCATCTCAGCCCTGAAGTCTGAAGCTGCGAAGGGAGTGTCCAGGGCCCGGAGGGATGCTTCCTTTTCCACAGCGTGCATCCAGGATGGGAAGACTTGGCAGCACATCGTGTTAGCCAAACCCTTCCAGGCAGCCCAGTGTCTCAGGGCCAGCAAAGCCCAAGCTCTCCTGGTCAGAAGCTTCCCAGCTGACCTTGAGCTCACTGTGCTTTAGTGGGGGGAATGTACTCCATCTGCTGGAGTTCCTCTCTGGGCGCTAGTCAATTGAAGCTTATGGGAAGAGCAAAGGCAGCTGAGCCTCTGATCTGGGCTGAAGAATCACTCCACATTTGTTCCCACACAGCACACAGTTGCTAAGGAAAAAGCAAGCAAAGAGTAGCTTCTCAGTCAGCTCCAGGGGAAGTGTCTGCTCCTCTCTTGCATATCTCCTGCTGCATTTAAATTTCACTCATATTGTTGTGTTGTGTTGTGGTTGTTGTGTCGTTTTGCCATTTGTTTGGTTTTTCTTTGCATTTGAAGTGCCAACTTCGATGCAAGCATGTTTTAAAAAGTAATTTGATTTTTGTAACATTATAATATAAACAAAGCCATTAAAGAAAAAATAAAGAAAAGAGAAGGAAGAAAATCCCACCACTCAGAGATTATCTTTAAATATTTAACACTACCAAACTGTCCTCTTTCAAACTGCAATGAAGCTGCACCTTACATTATGTGTAATTCCAACCATAATCCAAGCACTCAAAAGTGCACGCTCCATGTCCCTACCCTTTTAAGGAACAGGTGTATTCCAAATTTGCAAGTATACCCTAAAAAGGCAGATCGTTTGGTCCTTCAGAAAGCTCTATTGGATGTTAGGAAGACAGCTTCGTTGGAAGAGTGAAGCCAATGATACATGAGTTAAGTCCCCAGGATGCATGTAAAAAGCCAGGTGTGGTTGCCCACACTCGCCATCCCCGTGCTGAGGGGGCATCCCTGGTGCTTGCTGGTCAACCAGCCTAGCCTAGTCTAACCAGCAGATTCCAGGCCAATGAGAGACCCTGCCACAAAAATCAAGGTGGATGGCACCTGAGGAATGACACCTGAGATTGACATCTGGCATTCAACACACACACACACACACACACACACACACACACACACACACACACACACACACACTCACACACGCACACATGCACGCACAGTAGAAACATATCACAGCAAGCACTTCAGAAAAAAAATAATCAATTCATTTTTACAGGCAACAAATCTTTCATGCACTTCATTAATGATCAACAACAACCATATGGTACAAAAGATTTCATAATTATACCCCATCTCATTCAAGGAATATTATTTTAAGAAATCATGGCTTAACATATTTTATTTTTACTGTGTGTGCGCACACACATGTGCCTGCATATGGAGGTCAAAGGACAACTTGTGGGAGTCTCTTCTGTCCCACTGCATAAGTCTTGGGGATCAAATTTAGGTCATCAGGCTTGGCTGCAGGCAACTTCACTGGCTGACCCATCTTAATGGCTTTACAAATGTTTTCTATAAATAAAATCATGTTGAAGAACTTCAACCCTTTGTGACCTTTGAGCATCTACTTCTTACCTGCAAGAGCTTCCTTGACAATGACACGGTGAATGACTACAATGATGTCATCCCTATAACACTAAGTGTTAATAAATCTTAATCCCTTCATTTTCGAGTATTTAAATAGGTTTTATTGTAAAAGTAGTTTTAGATTTGCATAAAATACAGAAATTATTATGGTTCATGGACCCCACCCAACAGTTTCCTGATTATTATCTTTGATCATTACTTATTTACTATAATTAATAAACCAATATTGAACTATCATTTTAACTACATTAATTTTACCTAAAGTATTTTAAATAAAAATTGAATAGAAATACAAAAAAAATTATTTCTGCCTATCTCATAATGCGTTTCCACCTGTTGATATAATGCATTAAAACTACAACTTCCAGAATCCACTGCTAAGACCCTCAGACTTCTTCCTTGACCTTCCTACATGCATCTTCAGTTTCTCTTACTGTGTTCACCATCTCCTCACCTCCTTCTCCAACCATTCCAGTGTTTACTGGGATGTTTCAGCTTAGCCCGAACATAGGATAGTGCCGGGCCGGAAGTAGGTGGGGTGGGAACAAGATCCTAAATTTTCTGTCAACCTTGTTTTACCACTGCTATGAGTCTAGGTCTCTGAGGCAAGGAGCATTTGTTTGGGAGATACTAAGCAGCCCCATCTCTGTTTATGTGACCCAGTGCTGGGTCTTCCATCAATTAGAGTGCAGTAGATTGCTTTCGGCCATGCTCAATCTACTATATGATTAGTGCCACTCTTCCGACATTCTGGCACTAAGTTGTCAGTCCTCATTTGTTAGTGGTTTTGCTGTTACCTTGTGGTCATCTGAAGGTGTTGGTGTTGGGAAACACTGTCTGGAGGCTGCTAGCCAGGCATTGCATTGCTTGGTACCTGAGGTCTCTTTGGCTTACTGTGGAAATTCCCCAGCGAGCTCTGTTGGTGATCAAGAGAGCCTGATGACATAAAGTGAGTCAGAATAGATGTGTTACAAGAAGCAAAGCAGATATAGACTAGCCAAAATGACACCATACACAGTGAACACTTTGCCCACTGGGGGAAAGGTCAGCTTATTGCTTTTGCTACAAGGAGTGAGAACATGTCTCACAGAACCATGGGCTATCTCAGCCAAAGGGAACAGTGGACTTCTGGGAGGTCTGGATCTGCTCTGGATGGCTCTAAGGAGATTCTATGTTGGTATGGATTCATTCTAAGTGGGTGTTGTGTACAAGAGAGGGGATTTTGGTGAAGGACCATCTCAACTGTCATTAAGAAGAGCAAGGTGTAGATGAAGGCGTGGAAGTATCCTATGTTCTGTGATGTTTTGTGCAGCTGAGAGCCACAGGGAGATGAAGTACTTCTGTTAGAGTTTTATCTCACAAAGTGGTGAAGAGTTTGCCCTATGGCTAAAGACACCATGTACTTCAGATACAGGATTTGGGTAAAGTAATATCTACCTGAACTAGAAGCCTCCTCACTGAGGAATCACTGTGAGTAGTATCAGAAGAAGCCATGTGTTAATGGGAAAAAAGAGTCAATAGTTCTATCCAGCTGTAACATCAACGGACACCAACAATGGCCAGCATGACATGATATTCCAAACCGTGCAATAGCAGCACTTCTAGCCTACGGGTAGCCAAAGTCACCCTATGGACTTAAGCCTGACCAATTGGAAGGAATTTATGCCTGGCACTATAAATTTAGCCAACTCCCTGTGGCTGGTGAGGCCATGAAACTTGGAGGAAAACCCACAACTGCCACTGTCCCAAACCAGTGTAATCTGTGTGTGCTAAACAGTCATCCTTATAGTCACAGAAGCATGTAACTCTTACTCTTCATCAAAGAAGCTTCGTTTTGTAGCAAAGATCATTACAGAAAGCTACAACTAGTTAAACTACAGAAATTAACTGAGCATGTGGTACTTTCAGCCAAGTAGTAACAGTTACAACACAATCCCTATGCCAAAGGCTCAGGCCACATCACAGAATAGGGTGCAGAAAAATTGTAGGAGCCAGAGGACAGAGACATCTGCTATGGGATAGTATTTTCTAGAAGAAAGGGAAAGAGGAAGAGGAGAGGAAGAGGAGGAGGAGAAAACAGAAGCAAAGAAAAATGAGGGAGAAGAAGAAAGAGAAGAGAAGAAATAAAGTAGGGGGAACATGGATCTGGGAGGAGTTGGGGAGGAAGAAGACTGGAGTAAAAATGAACAAGATATATTGTATGAAATTCTCTAAGAAATGATAAAACAGTACACTGTTTTAAAATTGAACAAATAAGCAAGCAGTAGTCAGCTTTCACCAGTAAGTTCTGAACTCTGTATAAGATGGTGTTGGAAGAAGACAACTGTATTGACAGAGTCCAGCTGAGTTAGAAGGGCCATTTCCTGCTTAGATGGTACTGAGTTTTGGAGGGGAGCCCCCCCATCCACTTGCATGAATGCATGTAAAAAGCATCTGAAAAACTGGAAAGCTCTGGAAGTGCAAAGACGGATGGTTTGCATTTCCTTCTTCCCACTTCTCTAAAGTTTCTCATTTTCCATTGCTGAGTATTCACTGCTTGTTTGATTTAGGTCTTTTCTCTTGGCGAGAGATAATGAGTCTTAGAGGATTCTAGAAATCCTCTAAGCCTAAACAAAGAAGATGACAGTCACAGGCACCTCCTGAAACTGGTGAATTCATTCCTAGGAACTCAGCACAGTAACACAGCCCTACGAAAAAGCCAAGCGTGACTCAGGTCAACAGAACTTATAAATTAACCTCCAAAGTGAATAAGCCTCGTCCTCACCTTCCCATGAGCAGCAAGGCCACTGGGGTTGAGGAGAACCAAGGGGTTTTCTGTTACCATTATCCTTTGGAACAAATTCTTTGTTGATTGATTCCAATCTGTCTACACACATACACACACACACACACACACACACACACACACACACACACACACACACACACACACACACACACACTCCCTTCCTACTCCTGTCTCAGTGTCCCATACTCTGACATGCTAGCTTCTCATGTCAGAGGAGACTCATTTCTACCCTCTGAAAGCACCAACCCCAGGCTCACAAATGCCAGACTCCCTACTGAGAGTGGGAACATCCATTACACATAAGAGAATTACCTAGAAGTTAATTTGCTTATTGATTGCCTTGACTAATGGCCAGTTTGCCTAAACATTTGTACTTAAACTTAGTTGTTTTAAATCACTTTAAGAGCACATCTGAACTATAATAATTTTAATCAATTATTTCAAGATTCAAATGCTTATAGTATTCCTGGAAATTGCTTGCATCAAATGGTTTTTTGGACTTTTATTTTGCACGCCTGGAGGTTCTTTCTCCCAAATCTTAGGTTCTTGAAAATGAACTTCTGGTGAGATTTTTTTGTCACATTTGTCCCTTAGCTTCTTGAAGATGTGTTCTTCTTGCTTTCCCCTGTGTGCACCTGTGCACTCATGTTTATTAATGAAATTAACACATGTTCACAATTCATTCTATTTTCAAAGTACTGACATTTTGACAAGAAGAATGATGATGTTAATTGGATGGGCCAGAGCTTTTTTGAGCAACATATTTTTCTCCAGATACCTGGTTGTTACAATATTAGTGGGTTCTGGTGGCTGAGGAGATGGCTCATTAGCCAAACACTTGCCATGCAAGCATGAGGACCCGAGTTCAGGTCACCAAAACCCATTTAAATGCCAGAGTGTCATGGTCAGTCTGCCTGCAATTGAGCGTCAGACAACAGAGACCAGGGGAGGTCCCAGAACAAGCTATCTAGATGAGCCACATTGGTACATTCTGGGTTTGATAGAGAGATCCCCTCCTTAAATAAGGTGGAAGAATGACCAAGGGTCATCCCCAAGATCAACCTTATACCTCCAAATGCAGATGTGCCCTTCATACACAGGCGTGTGCCTACATACATGCAAGTGTGCATGCAGCACACGCAGACACACACACACACGCAGACACACACACACACACACACACACGATGCAAAAAGAAAAGCAATAATAATAGCAACAGCAGATTCTGGAAGGCAAAATATATTTGCCAAGAGTGTGTGTTTCTAGAAAAGCCCGCGATGCCCTCTGGTGTCCCTATGCTCTTTTATACATTTTTGAAACATGTAAAAATCTCTATGGTGTCCACCTTTCCTCCTTGCCTTCCTTCCATTCTCAGTTTCCAGAATACCTTCTGCCATTGCCATATGGTTTCCATTGTTCATACACATGTCCCTCCTGTGTTTTTCTAGTTTTTAAATGACTTATGTGCTGTCTGTCGTTGGTTTGTTTATCCTGTCATCTTCACTATAGCAACCAGCAGTACTGTTTCCACACGGGTGAATTTTGCTAAGTACAAATATTTTATAGCAAGACCCTCCAGTTCATTTTCTTCTGAAATAAAAGCTTCAGTGCTCCACATGACTTTGTGGTTATATCTTTATATAATATTTTATTAATTCTTTGAGAATTTCATATAGTCATATAATGTATTTTGATCATATTCATTTCTTATACTCTCTCAACGACTTCGAGCTCCACCCCTTCCCTTTTCAACTTCATGTTTTGTTTTTTTTAAGTAATCCACCAAGTCCAGTTTATGCCGCTCACATGTTCATAGGTGTGGGAACATGCGTGGGAGTACAGGGTGCTTAACTTACCAAGGACTCCCTCTCCCAGAAGCCAACAACTGTCAACAGCTCCTCAGTAGGGATGGAAGCCCATGAGCCTTTCTCCCTCCACACTGCGATGTTGACTAGCTTGATCTTGTGTGGGTCTTGTGCAGACAGCCATGACTACCAAGAGTTCATGAATACAATGATCCTTTCATGTCAATAAGACACTGTTTGGCTCTGCTACTTCCCAACTTCTGGCTCTTAAAATCTTTTTGTCCCCTCTTCCATGTAAGTCCCTGTGCTTTTAAGGAAGAAGGTGTGATATAGGTAGCCCATTTGTGGCTGAACACGTCACAGACATTCTCTATGTTTCGACCAATTGTGAGTTCTGTAGTAACCACCACCCATCACACAAGGAAACTTCTCAGATAGGGCCTGAGCAAAACTAATCTATGTACATAGTGACACAAATTTGGATGGCAATTTGATACAAATGTCCAGTTAGCAAAATAAGATAGTAGTACGTCCACTCCTGGACTCCCAACCATGGGTTCTTAGCCAGATTTACAGTACCAGGCATAAGTTCCATTTTGTAGAGTGGGCCTTAATTCTGATCACAAAGTAGTTGGTTACTTGCATACCATTTGTGACACAACTGCAGTTATGTGAATCTTGCCAAGCTGGTCATTATTATGACGCACAGGGTTCACAGGTGGGTAAGATTATTGATTACTCCCACCCCAGCAGCCTACATAACACCTTCCAGAAAATAGACGCTAGCCAAGAGGGAAGAATCTGTTGGGTTAGTATTCACTTCTTTTCTCCATATTCTTCCGTGATATTCAGTAATAGAGTTTTAACACCAAGTCTGCTCGGCATCTAAGAACAACAAAGCTCTGTATTGCTTAGGAGGGTCTCCAGGACACCTCTAGCTGGCATACTCAAGGGGAGATATCCTACACCTGGCACCTCTGCTCTCTTAGGGGAGCACTGTCCCCTGCTTAGGGTAACTCTGGGGACCCACATTTTTATTTTTAAAACTGCAAAGTGTTTCCTATACTAAGAAAATAAGAATTTGACTCTTTGGCTATTAAAACATTCTTGTGAAATACCAAATTTTCTTCAAGGACATTAGTGTTGTATAATTATTTTTTAAAATCATAACTGTAATGATTGTGAAAGACTGGGAAGTCGTAACAAGGTATTAGAGAAAGATTTCCATCACTCACAGTCTTGGAGTCCAGCCAGTGATGAGTTCCTCAGCCTTGACAGATTTACTGTCATTTAAATAGAAGGGTATCAGAAGGGGACTTGCTGTCACCCACAGCCTTGGAGTCCAGCCGGTGATGAGTACCCCAGTCTTGACAGACACTCAGAACACAATTCACTGTCATTTAAATAGAAAGGTTGTGGTTCCCCTAGATAGTAGAATCTGTAAGAACTCAGAACGAAGTAGTTTATCGATTAGTTGATTCCAGTCTGGCAGTGAAGAAACAGGTCTGACTGCTCAGAGCTGCTTCAGCTCTGATCTGGAGATAAAGGTTAATTAGACAAGAGCTTATCTTAGGCTCTGGGGATGCCAGTTGTGAAGCCAATACTGTTTACAGGGTATGGACTTGGAGTCCCCAGATACCCTGCAGCTAATATGAAAACTTCAGACTAGATGCCTGAGTCGAGAGAGTATGATCTAAGGCTTTCTGGCTTCAAATCTCTGTTCAGTATCCAACCTCATCCAGCTGAGAAGGGAGCCCAAGTGGACTTGGGAGGACAATCTCAAGTCACTTTGCATTGTCAGGTGTGTGCTTAATGTCTATCTTGTAGAAAGATTCAGAATCAATTCTAGAGGTGATAAAACAAATCCAAATCACAGGACTATATTTTATGCTTGATATTGGATAATACAAATGCATAATACAAATAGAAAGGGGGTTATTATTAACAAGGTTTTTAATTTCCAAAATGGTTTTAGTGTGTTAATTTTCTGTGGCTGTGTAAACCAGCTATAACAAACCTGGCTTCATAAAACAACCCAAATGTATTCCCTCAGCACTTATGCAGTTAGGAAGCGCAACACTGGTGTCTCAATGCACTAAAATGATACCAGTGGGATGACTGGGTACCCAATCCCAGTTGGTGCATCTACAATGCAACCCCTATACATAAGTCTCAGGGAAAGCTGCAGAAGAAAGGGCAGAAGGATTGCAAGTGCCAGAGGATCAGACACCTGCTGTGAGACATGTGGCCTAGACATGATAGGGAAACTGTACCTATGAAATCTCAACAATATGGCTACCTAGATAAGACCTGCATAATAATGCCAGTGGGCATGCCAACATAGGTGAGGAAATTTCACAAGGCTCCACCCCTAGATGAAGAGTTATGGGCAATTAATGGCTACTGAGAGGGAGAATCTCTTTTTTCTAGAGATGATCCTTCTGATAGATTATCCAAACCCAAGTGGTTAATCCTAAACACATAAACACACACACACACACACACACACACACACACACATGTATGTTCTCTCTCTCAATGCTAAATGAGTTCAGAAGGTTAATATATATGTATATATGCAGAAACAATAATTAGCATAAATCTGAGAGACATGGGGTTGGGACACAGGAAGAGTTAGAGGGCATGGAAGGAAGGTAGAAATGATGTAATACAGTGCTTATATATGAAATTTTCAAAAAATTAAAAAATTGTAATTAAAGAATGTCAGGAGGCCACACCCCTGACAGCAGATCCCAACTCATGCAGGTCACCAGTAGAATCCATTTTCTTGCTGTTGGGGACCAATATCCTAGTGTCCTTTCTGGGTATGGGTGATTTTTTAGCATCACAAGGCCACCCATGTTTCTTGGTTTGTGTAGAGCTCTTCCCACCTAATCTCACATACTACCCACTTCTCTTCTATTCTATCTCTGTTCCAGTTGGAGAAATTTCCCTCTATTCTAAGAGCTCAAGAAATTAAATTTGGTTGGCCCAGATCATTCAGGATGATGTATTCATATTAGGGCTTATAACTTAAACAGACTGGAAAAATTCCATCTGCCTTGTGTTGATGGGGTCCAGCAACGGGAACATGGGACATCTTTGGGAATCCATCATACTGGTTACTACTTGGAGTAGATTGATTTTAAAAAGAAAGATTTAACTATATTTTATTAAACCTATAAACAACATCATACCTTTTAAAAGTTTTTGTTTATATTTTGTGTGCATGTGTCTCTGTGTGTGTATGCTATATTTGTGCAGATGCCAATGGAAGCTAGAAAAGAAGAGAGAGAGAGAAAGAGAGAGAGAGAGAGAGAGAGAGAGAGAGAGAGAGAGAGAGAGAGAGACCCTAGGTTACTTCCAAGGAACTTAGGAGGTAGCGGTCAGTCCTGAAGACTACACACTTTGTTCACCTCTGGTAGTCGAAGGATGCTGGTATAAGACTAATTATATCCCAGGCTCTCTTGTAAAGGGCCTAGGATGTCACACTAAAGACTTGGACTTGATTCTCAGTCTTAAAGAGAATAAGAGATAAAGAAATAAACACAAAGTCCCTAGGAAAGAAATTATGATCTGATCTGTGTTTTAGATATATTTAAAAACAAAGAAAAAAAAAAAACCAAAGCAAAAAACTCAAAAAGTTTTCAATATTTTGCCAAGAAGAGGTTTTATTTTTTGCTTTATTTCTAGAATAGGTTTTTCTGCTTTTGCTTTATTTGCTTTGGGGGACAAGGCTTTGTGTATACTAGACCCATGTTGGTCTTTCCACGTAGCTAAAGATGACTTTAAACTCCCATCTCCCTTGCCCACCTCCACTTCCCAAGCACAGGGATTACAGGTGTGAGTCATTGTGTCCAGCTTGGACTGTTTTGTCTTAAATTTTTTGACTCCTAGGGAGAGGTGGTATCTCTCTAGAAAGGGAAATTCCTGCTCAGAAGTGGTAGCCCTATTTTAGAACTTGGAGTACGCAGAAAGTAATATTTTCACACCCAGTCCCTTCAACCATCCAAAATTCCCAGCTGGCTTGTTGGGATTTTGGTCCTTGCTGGAAGCAGGATTAACAGTGACTCCCAGAATGCCATAGAAGATCTGTGTGTTCCTTAGCACACCATTCATGCCTGTGGTGTTAAACTGAGATGCCACTTAGCTTTTCAGGAATCAAAGACTTCAGTCAATTCACTCGCTTGAAAGAAAAGCTCTTTTAACCCTTAACTAGAAAACTAAATTAGTTTACCTGTGGAGCGCCTTCCCTGGAGAAGAGGTGGGACAGTCTCCTGGGAAGCTCAGTCGGCTTTCGGAAGGTTATTTCCTCTGTGTTTCAGCTTAGCATTGACTAAATGCCAATCAAATGTGTGCACAACCAGGAGTGCTCAAGAGGGTTTGTGGTGTTGTTGATGGCTTGGTCATACAAACATGATATGACCTCTGAGTCACATTTCCTGTCCTCTTAACATCCATTTGCTTGTATAAAGTCTTGAGATTAATACCTACCCCCTAGGGTTTTGTGAATTTAACAATAACACACATAAAAATAAGATAGATATGTATCTTATATATATTAGCTTGCTGATGGAAAAAACACCTCATTGATAAACAATAATTCCTATTATTAAATAGTCTCTATAGTCAAGCATCCCTCTTGAAGTTTGCGCAGTGTTCTGGCAGTACAGTCTTAGCAATTTGTTCTAAGAAAATGAGCCGTGACAAGCATCTTCCACGGTAATGGAGTCTTTGAGCTTTGGGAATTGCTCTGTACTAAAACATAAATGCTCTGGGATTCATTTTCTTTGTATGTGCAGTTAAACAGTGCTATGGAGAAAAGACAGTGGACTTCATCAACTCTTGTTTGTAGTGAAGCCAGATGTCTAAGACAAAGGTCAAAATCTTCAGGCAGACAGACCCGGTTGTCCCAACCAGAAAATTTGACTCAACGGAGGATATTTCATAGCCCATTGTTAGATCATTTTTATCGTACTTCTTCCCTGGCCCAGATGTTCTTTAACAGGTTTCCTGGCTAATTCTACGTCTTCAGAACTGATTTACATGCATGCTTAGGGAATCTCTCAAATACCATCATGGCTGCCAAGCTCATCCCTCCTTGAAACAACTGGCATTGTATATCTGTGTCCAAAGCTGAACAGCAATTATCTTCAGTAAACAATGCAGATATCTGCAGATCTATACTACATCATCGGAAATCCTGTCATGACTATTGACCTCTGTATATAAGCCACATCTTCTCATTTCCCTGGAGGACAGGAAAGCAACAGGAAACCTCCTGCATGCCTAAACTCCTGCCCCCACACAAGACGCTCAATGTGTGTTCAGTTCAGCCGGATGCTAATTCATGCAGCATCTACAGCTCATCATTTTGATGACCTAAGGAGCTCCTTTGGGGGCATTATTTCCATTATAAACATTTTCAAATCATTAGCCAAATGTTACTTGTTCCCTGAGGGTCACTGGCTAAGTTGGAACTGTGCTTTGGCATATGAAGATGGAGCAGGGTGAATAAGGGGGAGGTGTAAACCCTCTATTCGCTTGAACCTACAGCTTCAAGCAAAATAAAAAAAATGTTTTGAGAACATCTTTTCCCCTGACCTTCTTCCGCTAGCTATTGTTTTCAAATACAAGTGTTCCCGAATCAGCAGAGTGATTTAACCAAACTCCTTACCCATGACCAAACGAGAATATGGCTCACTGAGAAGGTTTCCAGGGTATTTATTTCCTGGTTGGATAAATCAATCATTTTCCATGAGCATCTCCGCAATGGATACATGAGGACCATGCTTCTCTAAGCATCTCTTAACATAGTCAAAATAGAAAGCACCGTGAATGATAAATATGGAAGGTTAAAGCAAAAAGCATCGCATACTACCCTCCCTTGGGACCCCTGCACTCCTTAGCAACCTGTAAACAGTAGTAATAGATCAACAGCAGCCATTTTTAGTATTTCAGAAAGACTAAATGATAAAGACTTTTGAAAGTAGAATTTTCTAGAATTATCCATTCCATTGATGTGACAACTAAAGGTACTTATAGTCTCCTCTTCATTCTAGAAGTATTTATTAGAGGAACTCGGCATCCATGAACTAGGCACAAGAAAAAGAGATACGATAAAGTGCCTATATTCGGCGCTGCACTGTTACAAGCTCACTGAAGGTTTGAAATTACTGTGATTAAATAACTCTCATGAAAACAAGATGCATCCTCATTATATAGCCCAGAAACAATATTAACTCCAACACTAGCTCTCTTCATTTGATCATTTGAATCAGAGCTGGCTCATCGGGAGCTAGGATGGTTAATTCTAAATGCTTTCTATTTTGAATGAATAAAATGTAACACTGATATACATTCTATTGAGTGGTTAAATTTTCATAATAATGTGACCAAAAGAGTAGACATTAGAAGGAGAATCTGTGGTTGTAAAAGATAAAGCCAATGCTCTCTAGCAGATAGTCACAAATAAGATTCAACTTGTGATTGTTAAGTTACTGATCAGCTGCCTCATTAAACAGGCGAAGAACAAAGGCCTAAAAAGTAGCTCATGGTCACAGAACCATTTGGAGACAAGAGCACATCCCTAAACCAAATCTGTGCCCAGTAAAACATAGCAAAGCATTCCACAGGCAACTCTAGGCTGGAACAGGTAGGGAGAGGCATGTCCTCTACTTATTTCAGCCTAAGAGAAGGGCAAGCACATCAGGCACTTCCTTCTTTTATAGCAGAACTTCAAGTAAAACAGTTTCCTTTCAACCTCAGGGCATGTCTCTTTAACAAAGCCAACACCATCTGAGGAGTCTTTTCCACTACATGGCTTCTAAACAATCACCATTAGTTAATGAGAACAACTACAAAGAGCCCTTCTACTTATGATGTTTGCTCTGGTACTCTCAAAATCAGCCACTAATGTTTATTGTCTTAGGGACCTACACACTGAAGCAGTCACAGGTCAGCACATGTCGTTACAAAGCTTCCTGCATAAATGTTAATATTAAATCTGTAACAGACATTACACTGTGGCCTTTGATAGATCTGCAACCAACTAAGGGACAGGCATCTATGCAGTCCCATGAGGGCATTTCCTAGAAAAACTAATGGAGGAGAGGAGATTATCCCTGAAAGTGGGCGGCGCCTTCTGACAGGTGGCTAGATACAAAGACGTCAGAGGAGAAAGTATGTTGCCTGGCTGCCCGACTTCACGTTTTGCTGATGAGTGCATCTACAGTTGCTCCTGTTGCTGCTACCATCCTTCATTGATGTCCAACTCCCAATTCTTCAGCCTTCGAATGCAACTGACATCAAGCACCTCTCACTGCGGAGACAGTTGAGGACTGCGCAGCTGCAAGGTTCTCGGCTTTTGACAGTACGGAGGCGGCCATTGTTGGACAATCCAGCCTGTACCAGCCATTCTAGCAAAGCTGCTTTTACAATAAATATACATCTTATCGGGTCTGTTCTTCTAGAGAATTCTGCCTAAGGCAGCTTCCAGTTTACCTGAGCCTCAATAAAGAGCTGAGCCCAGTGCTGGGGTGCCCTCTGTACTCAAGTAAGAAGCTGACAATGCACTCATTAGGTTGTTGTCTCCATTTTCAATTCCTAATTAATGTGACAATGGCTGCACTCCCTGCTGGGGACACACGGGGAGCTGATTTGGAGGCTCTCAAACAATCCCAATCAACCATCTTAACAAGCACCATCTCAGCACATTAAATGGCATTTTTCTGTGAAGAGATATGCTAAGAAGCACGTGTGGCTTTCAACATTCTTTAAAAACTTCCTCGTGCGTTTTATCCCCTATCCTTTCCGTGTAGAAAAACAAACTTAAATGTCATCACATCAATTAACAATCATCTGACAGGTCCATAGAAAATGACATTTTCAAGGGCGCCAGTCAGCTTTGAAACTCCGGCAAAGCTGTCCTTCTAACAGACCTCCACCCAGTCCTTCACTTCCTTCCCAGGAAAATGTTTCTCACTGCTAATTAGCTTCCTTGCTCAGTAACTGACTATGACTGTGAATTCCATAACGAGCCCATCCTTAGTGGATCTAACAAGTCAAGGGAAAGAAACTAAGCACTGAAAATACAACCTAGTTGAGCAGAGACCTCACTGCTGTAGCTGTGTGTGTGTGTGTGTGTGTGTGTGTGTGTGTGTGTGTGTGTGTGTGTGTAATTTTGGATCTCAAATAAAACAGTCTAGGGGAATCTTAGCGAGAGAGCATTTTCAGCAAAATTTTCCCTCAAAACATGAGTTAGAATCATTCCATTGCAGCCTTGTAGGTTAGGCAGGAATAAATTAATTCTTGACACAAACCGTCTTTCAGAAACATGATGAAATAGATGATGTTTAATGAGCTATTAATATGGAGTTCTGTAGCAGAGGCATCTGGCTATTAGCAGTGAGGTCGCTGCCATCCTGACTGTTGTGTTCCTCTGACACAGACGTTTATTGCAACACTCTCCCGAAAGCAATATGTTAAAACACTTGAAATGTATTAATTAATTCTTTCTTACTAAAATTTAACTCTGAGAATAAAAATCAATTAACAGCTGCAATAATTGCACAGTTGCGAGTCATGAGCTGTTTAATCATTCATAATCATTTTAGCCAATAAGTGTGCTAAATGAGAGGAAAGTGGATGGTAGGTTTCTGCGAGGCTCTTAGGACAGCTCCACGGCTTTCCATCTACCAAAAAGCTGTTCTGAAATTGAAAGTGGAAAAATAATGCAATAGGAAATAGTGTAGTACTATATATATATTTGAGCTAATTGCAAATAATTCAGTCAGTTATCTCTAAGTACTAGTGCTTTAAGTATAACTAGCATGCCAGGATGTCACTTCTTCATTCTCTGAGATGGATGGAGCTAGAGAGATGGTTTGGCAATTAGGAGCCCTTGCTGCTCTTGCAGAGGACCTGAGTTCAGTTCCTAGTACCCATGCCAGGATACTAGGTGACTTGTGTAACTTCAGCTCCAGGGGCTAAGGTTCCTGGACTTAACTTGGTATGTAGCAGACATTAGGATAATATTTAAAATAAGGGATCCAGTGAGATGGCTCAGAGGGTAAAGGAGCTTGCCCCCAGTCCCAGTGTCTTGAATGTGAACCCTAAAATCCACGTAGTAGAAGG
The DNA here is from genome assembly GCA_028551405.1 of Uromys caudimaculatus. NCBI lineage: Eukaryota > Metazoa > Chordata > Mammalia > Rodentia > Muridae > Uromys > Uromys caudimaculatus. The sequence continues at coordinate 52,339,301 of CM052708.1, forward strand.
AGAGAACCAACTTCCCCAAGTTGTCCTCTGACCTCCACACATGCACGGAGGCACTTACACACTTGCACTTGAACACATACACACACACACACACACACACACACACACACACACACACACACACGCACACATTATTTAAATTTTGTTTTCTATCATCTGATTTACTGCTAGCAACATTTTTTTCTTTAGGAAAAAGCATCCCTTTTGTCTAAAGGGAGAAGAAACCTTATAATCTGGAGGCTCATTAAGCTTTCATTAAGCTAAGGAAGAAAACAACTCAAGCACTTCAGCAGTCCCTGAAACTGACAGGATATACTGGGGTCCTTCCTCCCCAAGCTTCTTTCAAGTAAGTATTGCTGAGAGACTCTCTCAGACAAGCTAAGCTGCCAGAAGAGGCCTTCAGAAGCCTAGAAGGAAGTAAAGACTACCATATTTTCTGGAAAGGACACTTCCCAGATTGTCCAGTTGCCTGCCAGCTAAGCAGTGTCCTCCCCCAGGTTCCCATCACAGTGATCCATCACACACAATAGGGTGGCCTTTCGATGGGTAGCTATCTTTGAGTTATTATGGCTCCTCTAAGTGGCTCCTCACCCCACCCATATTCCTGTAAGTAATGTCGGGAAACTCATTGGCTCACCAGGTTGTACTTTTTAGTCTATTTGTTGGTCCCCTATCTGAGATAAGTAGATGTTTATTCATGTCTCTGAAAGAATGGTGTCACTCAACACTTGTACACTGAAGTGAGGGCCAGAAAAAGGTTTGCTCTTCAGAGGAGATTCCATTTCTAAGGAGTAGAAGCAGAATTGGAACCTGTGTTTATTTGATTCCCAAATATTGCCCTCTGTGTCACACATACACTGGCATCATTGTTCCCAAAAATAGATAAAATTTTCTTCCACATTACTTATCTCTAAGAGAAGACAATTTCACATACTTTAGAAAATAGAAAACAAAAATGAAGAAAATAAAAATAACTTGAATTAAATTCTGAGATAAAAATCCTAGTATTTTACTAATATTCTTCCAATTTCCTGTTTCAATATCCACTGACAAAGGAGAACAGAAGGGTACTGTGTGTCTCCTTAATCAGCTCCCAACACACATAAGGCAATTTCTAAACTTTAGCCAAATGTTTAGATTTTTGCAGAGGGGTGCTTGGAAACATGCTTTGTGGAAAGGTCAGGAGGGGGCAGAGTACTTATGTACAAGAAAATGGAAGAGTCTGTGGGGTTTTGTTCCTGGGAGAAAAGGGCGCAGGGTGGGACAACCAAGGGACTTTGAGAATGGGGATGTTTAATTTTCTTTTAAGACTGGGAATCTTTAATTTTTTATTTTAAGTAATTTGTGGTTTGAGATGTGACTCTCTGGCTCCCGTGATATGACACAGAAAGGATTGGATGACAGCAAGGCAAGGGGTCGGTTCTATATGAGCCTGTGGCAGAGCCAAGGAGAAACTGCACCAAGATGTGGAACAATGTTTGCTCTTATAAAGGTATAACTATAAAAGGGGGCACACTCACCTGAAAAGGTAAACTGTCATTTTCAGCTCAATTGACAATAGTGTACTTTCTAAGACCATAGGTCTATGAAGCTCCCTTCTACAACGGATGAGAATCTAAATTAAAGTCCCATCTATGGACATTGTTGGGAATTCTAAAGCACAGCTGACAGCCCCACATTCCACTCCTGAGTACAGGCTCCAGAGAAATTAGTGTGTATTAATATCCAGGGGTTAGTGTGTCCCTTCAGAATTCCATCTTGTCATTTACTAGAAAATTAATTCTTCCCATTCCATTTCTGATGGGGGCAGGGGGGATGAGAAGGCTGCGATAATTCTCTGTGAAAATTTAATTGTCGACCTCTGCCTGGGCCACCAGGGTCCCATAGCCAAGGAGCGCCAGGAGAAAGTTACTCTCCCAGGCCCTCAGGACACAAAGACTGAGGAGGAAAAGTCAGGGACAGGAACCTTCCGGTTTCCATCTGTGGCAGGAGACCTGTGCCTGGGCCACCAAGGTTCCATAGCCAAGTAGCGCCAGGAGAAAGATACCCTCCCAGGAGCGTGGAAAAGCTGTGAGCTGGGTTAAGATGAGCACCACTGCTCACCAGGACCTGGGGACCTCAGCCTGGGCCACAGGGCTCCAGGAGAGAGCGGGTATCCCAGGAGTGCTGACACACATTCGAGCATAGGCAAAACCACCACTTCTATTCAAACTCACTGGATCAAGAGGAACCCTTGCAGAGACATCAGGACACAGGAACCAAGGGACAGCTGGGGACAAGATCCCTCTGGTTTCTGTCTGCACCCCAGAGCTGACCCTGTGCCACAGCTCCCCAAACCCAAACACCTCTCAGAGAGAGCTGGTCTTCAAGGAGTATTGATACAGAGGCCTGCAGGAGGGACAAGCTACAGTCAGACAGAGTAAGATCAGCTAACATCAGAGTTAACAAGATGGCAAAAGGCAAGGGCAAGAACATAAGGAACAGAAACCAAGGCTACTTGGCATCATCAGAACCCAGCTCTCCCATCACAGCAAGCCCTGGATATCCCAACAAACCAGAAAAGCAAGACTCAGATTGAAAATCATTTCTCATGATGATGATAGAAGACTTTAAGAAAGAAATCAATAACGTCCTTAAAGAAATACAAGAGAACATAGGTAAACAACAAGAAGCCCTTAAAGAGGAAACAAAAAAATCCATTATAGAATTACAGGAAAACACAATCAAACAGGCAGAATTACAAGAAAACACAATCAAACAGATGAAGGAAATGAACAAAGCTATCCAGGAGCTAAAAATAGAAATAGAAACAATAAAGAAATAACAAAGGGAGAGAATCCTGGAGTTAGAAAACCTAGGAAAGAGACCAGGAGTCATAGGTTCAAGCATAACCAACAGAATACAAGAGATAAAAGAGAGACTCTCAGGAGCAGAAGATACCATAGACAACATTGACACAACAATAAAAGAACATACAAAATGCAAAAAGCTCCTAACCCAAAACATCCAGGAAATCCAGGACACAATGGGAAGACAGAACCTAAGGATAATAGGTATCAAAGAGAGTGAAGATTCCCAACTTAAAGGACCAGTAAATATCTTCAACAAAATTATAGAAGAAAACTTCCCTAACTTAAAGAAAGAGATGAATATAAATATAGAAGAAGCTTACAGAACTCCAAATAGATTGGACCAGAAAAGAAATTCATCCCGTCACATTATAGTGAAAACACCAAATACACAAAACAAGGAAAGAATATTAAAAGCAGTAAGGGAAAAAGGTCAAGTAACATATAAAGGCAGACCTATCAGAATTACACCAGACTTCTCACCAGAGACTATGAAAGCTAGAAGATCCTGGGCAAAACTCAAACAGACCCTAAGAGAACAC
>CM052708.1:52343191-52387414 GCA_028551405.1 Uromys caudimaculatus
GGGTAGGCGGGAGGAGGAATTCCCTCACAGAGGCGGGGAGGGGGAGGGGACACGGGGTTTCCAAAGAAAAGGGGAATCATCGGAAATGTAAATAAAGTATCAAAATAAATTAAAAAAAAGAAAAAAAGAAAAAAAAAAAAGAAGCAGAGGCAGGGAGATTTCTGAGTTTAAGGTCAACCTGGGCTACAAATCAAGGTCCAGGGCAACCAGGGCAACATAGTGAGACCCAACAAAGTGGGGAAAAGGGAATAAACAATGAAAAATACCAGTTTATACACAATATAAAAACAAGTAGGCAGGTGGTAAAACCCAAGTTCTATTACCTGCTTCCAAAAAATTGTCCTCTGACCTCTACATACGTGCTTTGGTGTGCATGCAACACACACACACACACACACACACACACACACACACACACACACATACACACACACACCAGGAATAAAAACTTTTTTAAAAAATGGTTTTTGAAAACACACTACATGTGGATGAGCACCTGGGGAGCACCGCGCGCTGCTGGTAGGAAGGTGAGAGTGTGGCATGCTTTAGAAAATTGAGTAGTGGGCTGGAGAGATGGCTCAGCGGTTAAGAGCACTGACTGCTCTTCCAGAGGTCCAGAGTTCAATTCCCAGCAACCACATGGTGGCTCACAAGTGTCTGAAATGGGATTTTATGCCCTCTTCTGGTGTGTCAGTGACCGTGTACTCAGATAAATAAAATAATAAATAATTCTTTAAAAATGAAAAGAAAATAGAGTATCAATGCCTAACATGTTAAACATGGAACTGCAGGATGAGCTAAGTTATATCCCCACACAGAAATTCATGTAGACATTATATTTGTGATATCCAAAAAGAACGAACTCCTCACAGTCCCTTGACTGTGTATGTTAAATGTGGTATATCCATACAGTGGAATAGTATTCAGCAAAGAAATGAAGTTTTGATATAAGCTACTGCATGAATGGGTTTGAAACCATCATGGTAAGTGAAACAAGCCAGTCACAAGAGACCATGTGTTGCATGACTCCATTAGTATGAAACACACAAAGACAGGAAGCTAAGGGCTCGTTGACTGGAACTGGAGATGAGAGAGCAAACAAGAAGTTGTCAAGAAAATCTTCTTTCTGATAAAGAAAACATTCTTTATTTTATTGTGGTGGTTACACAATAAAAGCTATTGTAGCTAATGACTACACTAGAAGCTATTAAATTATAAGTGGATTGTTTGTATATATGCCATTATGACTTCTCTGTCACTGTAACAAGCTGGGGGAAAATCTTACTGGAATATCTGCATTCTTGTGATGAAGAAAGTGGGCTGACCTCTTGTGGAGAACTAGTGGAAAAGAAGAATTCTGGACAGTGTGTGGCAACAAGGTTCCCAACATTCTGCCCGGCATATGTTCACTCATGAAATCTCTCTGATGTCCTTTCTCTAAGCCATGGAAGCCCAAACCAGTAAAGTAAAGGACCTTTCCTTTAAATTTGTTCTGCATGCTTCTTTCGAGACTTGGTAGGCACTGTGACACTGAGCAGAGATCACATGCAGCTGTGGGGTGGTACTTTGATTAACAACTAGTCTGGCTATTTAAACCTCTGAAACGCCAAGTGTTTTCAAACATAATCTAAACAGGAAAGGCCTTATAGAGTCTGTAAGAGTGTTTCTATAGGCATTCAGTAAAAAGCAATCCAAAGGTGTATTATTGACACCATTATAGTTTGAATATGAAATGTCACCCATGAATTCATGTTTTGAGTCCTTGTCCCTCAGCTGGTGATGCTGTCTTTGGAAATCATGGAGCCTTTGGAACATGATGTCTCACGGCTAGATATAAGCCACTAAGGTAGGCCTCTGAGGGTCATAACACTGTCCCACTTCCAGTTCCACCAGCTGCTTCCTGCTCCACTGAGATGTGAAGAGCCACCTTGGCATGACCCACTGCAATGAATGTGTCCACCACGTCTTCTGCACCATGACAGACTAAAACTGAAAGTCAAAACAAACTTCCTTTTCCTGGGTTCTTTCTCTTGGCTATCTTGTCACATGATGAGAAGAACAAGTGATACATCAACCACAGTTGAGAAAGAGGGGGTGGGGATTAGAAGGAATGATCCCAGCTTGCCACCATCAGCGTTCACATCAGTTAGGTCAAGCACTGACCATCAAAGGTCAAAGGAATGAGTCACTTGATGAGACACTGGGTGTCAGAAACTACCTGGATACAAACAGACTACCCTGTTGGCTTCTCAATCCCTTGACTAGTCTCTAAGGTAACTTTTCTATCACACACCACACTAGCTACTTTTCTCATGGTTGTGGCCAAATACCTCATGAGAGCTGCTTAAGGGAGGAAGGTCTTACTCAAGCTCTCCATGTGAGGTATAGTCCATCATAGTGGAGAAACGAAGGGTAGTGGGCATGACTCCCAACTCTGGCTGGGGAAATAGAAAGCTGCTTGCTCATATCAGCTCATATCAGAGATGATTCCACAGATAGGCTGATAGCTAATTCTCCCTCTTGGATAACATGAAAGCTAAGCAGTCCACAATGTATAGAGTCATGTGTGATCCTCAGAAGATCCTTCAATAATTTTAGCTCCTTCCAGTTCTCCCTCCAATGGACCAAGATCTTTGTGGAAGGTTTATCTACTCCTTTAAGAGCCTGAAGGACTCAGGAGGACCCCTTGGCCTCTTATACACTGGGTGTGAGTTTGGAGACACAGAAGCTCAGGGTAGCCTGGTGACCCACATCACCTCTGTTCTTAGGAACATTTCATCAATTCCAGGCACAAGAACAGACACAAGAGAGAAAGAGAAGAGGCCAAAGAAAGGTTCCACCTCCAAGTAGCTCAACCCTCAGGGGCCCTATCCTTCCCAGGACCCAGCCAAGAGCTCACTCTCCTTTGTTCCATACTAGGAACTGTTTCTTTCCAGCCTCTGGGGTACGTTTTGATTCCCCTCTGGGGGCTCTCAAGTGACAATAAACAGAAATATTTATTTGCAGACTTTGCCCCCACAAGGGAGATGCTTCCAAAAGCACAGCAGTAAGTGCCCGGGGATACTGTGCTTTGGAATGCTTTCTGGTACCCTCTGGACTGGTTGCAACTGGGATTTCATGGACCCTTTACAGATCAGCAACCCGAGATAGTGGAGGTGAGGGTCAAATCTAAATCCGGAGCTTATGATCTGACTTCTGAGAGGCATTAGCATAGCAACAACTGTCTTAATATTATTTTTTTAAATAATAGTTCTATTAAAACAATTAAAGGCAGGAATTAAATGTTTTGATCCAATTTTACATATCATATTCAGCCCTAATTCCGCTCTGCCTCAGAAGAACCATCTTCAGCCTGAAAAATCTACTTCATCTCTGGTTCTCTGGCTCAGGACCCCAGGAAGGAATTAACCACACCCTAGTTATAGGGGGTGAGTGACTGGGAGCCAGAGAGGTGGCTCCACAGTAAGAAAGTTCATTCCTTGTATTGGTTAGGATTTGTTGCTGTGATAAACACCAAGACCAAAATCAAGCCAGGAAAGAAAGGATTTGACTTTCAGTTCTTGATCAAGGGAAGCCAAAGTAGAGGCCATGGGAAAATGGCTGCTACCTACTTTGTTCTCCATGGCTATATATATAAAGATGTGCCCCCACAGAACTTGACTATATGCCTGCCTGATGGAGCCACATCTCAATTGATTTCCCAGATAACCCTAGATAATGTTAAGTTGACAGCAGTCGACCAGAACATTGCTTGTCTAGAGGACCTGAATTTGGTTCTTATCAGCTGCATCAGCAGCTCACAATTGTATGCAACTCCAGCTCTAGGGGTATCCAATGTCTTTGAACTCCACAAGCACCAGATGAGGCATAGGATTCTAAGAGCCACAGAAACAAGGAGGCTTATGGGAGAAGGAGCATGCACTTTCCTCTTTTAAAAACCCACCCAGCCTGGTATCCGGGTCTCTCAAACCATGGACAGGTGGGAGTGATTCCTTCCTGGAAGTAAACTGACAGGCAGATAAATCTTGAACCCCTTGCTCTTTAGTTATATTTTGTTTTGTTTTTATCAACTTGACACAAAGAGACATCTGGGGAGAGGAAACCTCGATGAATAGATTTCCTGCATCAGATGGCCCTATAGGCAAGTCTGTGGGAATCACTTTCTTTTTTAATGCTTGATGTGGGAAGGTCCACCTTCCAGTGAGTGGTACTGCCCCTGGGTAGGTAATACTGGGTATATGAGAAAGCAGATTCATAAGCCGTGGGGAGCAAGCCAGTAAGTGGCACTCCTCCATATCTCTGTTTCACTTTCTGCCTCCAAGGTCCTACCTTGATAACCTGACTCCTTCATGAAGGACCGTAAGCTATATACTGAAATAAAACCTTTCCTCCACACCTTCCTTTTGCTTATGGTATTTATGTAACAAAAAGCATAATAGGACACCCTCTCTGAAGCTATAGTGTGGAAACTGTTGTCAGTGTGTTTCTTCATAGAATGAGTATTGAGGTCCAAGTTCAACCAAGCATGCCACTGGCTTTATTTGATGTGTGATCTGCCAAACTGGAAAACCTAACCCTAAATGAAGATGTCCCTAAGACCAGAGCATCTACAGATGGTTTTTAAGTATCTCTTCAATAGTCTCCCAGGAGTTGGTTTTAATATTTTATAATTCAAGGTAACTTTTAGATTTAAGACAGTCACTGGGATGTTCTAGAAGCCAAACAAGCTGTCAGTAAGGCCCACAGTCTTAATTTGTCCCTTGCGTGTCCATAGGTTTCCTGGAAACTTGATTTGATACAGTTTCATTTTTTTATGCTAAGATTTCGTGGAGTGTCCTGAGCTTTGAGGAGCACCCTGAGCTTCATGCCACCCCATGGCAGAAGATACATGAAGTGTGGCTATCCCACGGTTAGCAGTAATGAGGCAGACAGATTCAGAAGATGACACTGTGATCTCCCCACTCTGCCAAGCATATTCTGAGCTCCCCATCCACTGGGTTCTTAACCTACCAGTGATCATTAACTAGAAATGGAGATTTTACAAATCTACCTTTTGCCAACAAAGGCTTTCTGATAACCTGAACTGTGGTACACGAGGAGGGATGGAATCAATGTTCAGTCCTTAACTCCTTCATTCTGGTTTTCAAGTTTGTGGCATTTTTGCTTTTGTTCTTTCCAATAGTATTCAATGAGTTGTTCTCTTTCTTGGGGATTACTTCCTGTCCTTGGTGTTTCTGTAACCAATGGGTTTTAGCACCTGCATCCTTACTGTCAGTATCATTTCAATGGCTTCCTCTTTGGCTACCAAGAACCCTTTCTTTTGGGTCTTGTGTGTTTTAAATATATGCTGTGTCTTTCACAGCTTACTTCATAACAAAATGTAACATTTCAGGATCTAAAGAAATATTTCCTTCTCCACGCCTGGGTACAACTGATCCCCAGAGCCTTGCTCTTCACAGTAACAGTAACTTAGACACTGCTATCTCAACAGTAGGTGCTCATTGACTGAAGAGTATCAATAGTTTATTTTTATTTACTTATAATAATAGTTACTTTTATTTAAGTGTCTGTGTGTATGTGGGTACTGAGGTAAGAAGAGAGTAACATATCCCATGGATCTGGAGTTACATATGGTTGTGAGTCACCCAACATGGGTGCTAAGAACCAAACCCCAGCACTGTACAAGACCAGCAAGACCTTGTGACTCATAACTGCTGAACCAACTCTCCAGCTGGCTGTTAGCTCTCTCATTTAGACTTTTCACTAGACAAATATAAAAAGTCAAAAACTTTGAATTTTAAAAGGTTCATTCTAATACTTCCTATTTAGATATGATGGTTTTTATGTATTCTTTAATTTTCATTTGGAACCAATTTTTCTATACTGAAATGTTGCTTTCAAACACTGTAAACATATTTATTTACATTTTTCCTAGCAATGAACTCTTGAACAGCCTTTAATATTACTTGTTTCTCTGTGTCTGTTTATTATATATATATCACTACAAATGTACATTCAAATATCTAATTTGAAAATCACTTAAATCTTTTCCCTGTATGGTTTAGTTTCTGTTAGCATTAGCATTCATTTTAAAATTGTTTTCTTGTGTGTGTGTGTGTGTGTGTGTGTGTGTGTGTGTGTGTGTGTGTGTGTTTCAGCTAGTTTTTAAGTTTGCAATATATTTGCAGCCTTTTGAACCCCCGCTGCCCCCCAAATGTTTTTTTAAAAGATTCGAAGCTACTTTGTCCTGGATTCTCTCAAACAAATGTTCTCAGTTCACCTGCAGGCTTTCTTAGTTTCTGGTTTCTCTTTTTAGTGTTTCTCTATTTTATATTTACAATGCACACTGGTTTGCTTGTGAAATATCCACACCAGGCTTCCATGTTCATGGGATGACCCCAGTTTGGTGCTACTTATGTGGGATTGGATCACAAGGGCTCTAATTGATGACACCATAGTTGAATGGGGTTCTGGGTAAGAAGAAGGCAGTACTAGAAATAAACTTAGTCTTTAGCCTTCCCCCAAAGGAGAAACCTCCTCTGCCCCAGGCTCCGACCACCACTGTGGTCTTTCCCATGGACCCACAACAAAGAAGCTGCAGACTGAATCTTCTGAAACTGGGAACCAAAGGAAACCTTGGTCTTCCCATAAGTCATCTCCTCTGGTATTTTGTCACAGGGACTAAAAGTAGCTTCTGCAACAAATGAATATATGTTTGCATCTTCTTTTTATACTCAAAAGATATACTAGATACATGATTCTTTACCTTATTTCTTTCAGTCATGAATCTTAGACAATGCTTTATACTTGTTTACAGAAAGTGTCTATTCTTTTTTATAGCTGTGTAGTTTTCTCTCTTCTGACTGTGTCATGTTTGGTTGACTTTATCATTTATGTTTCATTTTTTGATGTTACTAATATCACTGCAGTGCGCAGCCTCATACAGTGATCACTTCATAGCTTAGAATGGATTATTAGAAGTAGATTTGTGAATTGACTAAACAACACCCATGATGCTTTTCAAATTCTGCCAAAGTCCCCTCCCCCAGAGCTCATTGCTATGAAGAATGCTCATAGCAGTGTTAAGCTGTGTCCTCTAAAGCTTACCAAAGACCCTGTTGAAAACATTTGGGCTTTCATGTCTTCTAGATGGGAAGAGACCTCTTGCTGTGCTCTCATTAATTCTTTCCTTTCTCTTATTGTTTTGTTTGTTTGTTTTTGGGTCTCACCTATCCCTGGCTGGCCTTAACCTGGAGTTGCAGCTAATGATGAACTTGAATTTTTACCATCCTGCATCTACCTCCCAAGAGCTGGGATAACAGGTATGTACCTCATACCTGGCTGATCCAACCTAGGCCTTCCTGCAAGCTACCAACTAAGCTACCTCCCAGCCTTGCCTGTCCTTTCTTATGAATAGGGCTGAATGTTATCTATATCCTTATGCTAAATGCTCCCCCCTCGCTTTGTGACTTCTATTTTTATCTTTTACAGTTTTCTGGAAGTTCTCTTGAAGGAATCTAATTGCCACTGCACTTAACCCCCAGATTACATTGCACCTCAGATCAAGAAATCCTTGGACAACCCATTTCCTTCTTAAAGCTTTTCTACTGTGTAAACCAAAGAGACCCACAGATAGGCATGTTCAAATTGCATTGCTGTCACCAAACCCAAATGTCTGTGGTATAAAATGTCTGTTCTATTAAGTTCCATTCTCTCAGACTCTCTAAGAAGGAAGTATTGCAATTACCTCAATACAAAGTTAAGGAAATTAACTTGTAAAAATATTAAATAATGCATCCAAGATTGCACAGCTAGTCAAAGACAGAGCCAAGCTCTATCCCATTCCTGCCTTATGTGAAATCCCACATTGCTCATTACTAGTCATTGCTTATGTTTTTTGGTTCATTACTATTTTAAGCTTCATTTGATAGCCTTAATGTTTTTTATATTTTTAAGTCATGTGACATCTCTTTTCTCCAGCTACATTTTAGGCTCTACAAGGAATTATTTTACATTAACATTTCTCAGGTTCTATCTTTAGACTAGTTACAGAGTGTAGATATATGGTACTATAAGCACACCTTACTCTTCTGTCTCATTCACTAAGTCTATATATAAATTCTCAGCTGTATCTATGCATAATTAGGGTGTGGCATGTGTATAAAATGTTGGGTAGGACAGATGGCTTTAGAATTGTAGGGCTGGACAGATAGCTCGGTCAATGAAGTGCTTGCCATATAAAACACAAGGACATGAATTCAATTTCCAAGACCTATGTAAAAAAACTGAGTGTGGTGGCCAATGATTGTAATCCCAGAGCTGAAGTGACAGAGTCAGGTGGACTCATGGGGATCTGAGGCCAACCAGCCTATAGTGGTAGTCATTTAATCTGCTCTAAACTTCCTGGCAGATATGTGCGTGAGCACATACTTCTTGCCACCTGCCCAAATGTTTTGAATCCACAAATAAAAGACACACACAGGCAGCTTTAATTTTAATATGTCCTAAGCAGTTCAATGGCTGGGCCACTCTTGTTACCCCAGACCCAATTGTAGATATGGCCCTTGGGGCCTTTTCCCAGACTCTTACATGGCTAGATGCTTTCTCTCCTGCAGCTCTCAAGTCTGATCATTCTGCTTCCCTGTCATGACAATTCTCAAACCTCCTTCTTCCCGTGGTCCCTTGTCCAGAAAATCTAAAGTCTCGCCTCTGTCTCACTGCCCAACTATTGACTGCCAGCAACTTTATTTACCAATTAGAGCCAACTGGGGACAAGGACCCTCAGCATCTGGATGTGCAGATTCCCATGTGATTTGGGGAGCCAAATTAACACAAATAACATTAGACCCAATCTACAGCATCTCACCTTTTCCATCCATTAAAAAGTTCTTTTCTTTCAGCTCAGATATATATTGAACATAGCTATAACAATTATGTAAACTATAAGGTATGATATACAATAATAATGTCTAGTCCATCAATCTTGTAAATATAGATACATTATTCTAACATCTATCTTAACTTAGAGTTTACAATTCTATACTTGAATTATGTTCTGATTTTAACTTGCATTACCATCTGAAAACCATCCTTTCAAATCTACATCATCTTCCTCAATGCTAAACAACTTAAGTTTGAGTGTGAGACTATAACTAATCTTCAACCTTGTCAGAAATCCAAGAATGAATTAAATATTACCTGAATATATAGGAAGCACAAAAACATACTTTCCAAAACTTAAACAAATTGCAGAGACAGCTGACTTCCTGGACAGTCCCCTATTTCTCAAAATGTCACAGCATCTATGTTCAGCCTTCTGGGTCATAATCATCTGACAGACCTTAAGTGAAGCAAGAACTATGAAGGACTACCTTGCTCTGTCTTGGCAGAGCTAAGCTGTTGCTTCTCCTGCCATCTTGTGTCCTTTCCTGGACAGTATTTTTTATCTGTAGATGAATTAGGGAAATTCTTGCCCAGTGGCTACCTTGCTACAACTAGAGCAACTCCATATGGAGGTTATTATGCTCAATATCATGAAGGGGATACTGTAAGGAGCCAACATGTCTCTTAGTCAAAAATCTAATAATAATGAAATGATTATAAATGCCATATTCTGTGGATTTCTGATGCTTTTGAAGACTATCTATATAAAGTTTATCTGAACTGTTAAACCTTGACTACTCTTAGCTATTTCTATTTGCATAATATTGAAAACACTTTATATAATTAAATCAGAATCTAATATAACCGTGAGTTTGCTCTCTGGCCCTGAATTTGCATTGCTTAATCATTCTAAAGAGTTTGTAATAGCAGCTATAGAAGAACTGGGTCAAAGCCTCGTATTCTTAAATGAGTTGCATAGGCTCCATGCCTATCTAAAAGCAACAATATTAATTCCAAATTTTTTATCAATATACAAAGATTTATACCAATGAAAACCTTCAATCTGTATCAATATATAAATTATGTACCAAAATAAGAAATTATAACCAATTTTGCATCAATTATAAAGATTTCTAACAATGTAAGATTATTACTACACAATGCTTTGTTCAAGAATAAATTTAGTAATCCATCCCATCTATTTCCTCCCTGTTCAAAGTTGTGACCATTTTCAAATTATCCCTTAAAATGACAACCTATCTATAATTCATAAAACAAGCATAACCAAATACCCAAATCCAAGGGATCAGGATGCTGACTCTCCACAACTTCTTTCCTGTTGAATAGGGGTGATAAAAATTTTTTTTAAAGGGGTGGGGAGGAGTAGGAAAATTAGAAAAAGTGGTTAGACTTAAGAAATCTAGCTTCAGCATCTGTTACCCAGTCTTCATATGTTTAGAAGGCTCAGGACTTGACTGAAGTTCAGACTAGATCTGTCTGAAAGGCTGGATAAAGCAAATCCATCAGGAACCAGCAGTTATTCCTGAAGTTGTTTTGGGAGGCAGGCAACTGAAACAGCAGGTCATTTCAGCCTCCCCACAGATGAAACTTGTCAAAGCTGTACATTCTGTAATATATGAATCTTCCAACCAAATTTTTAGCACTATTAAAATATTCATATGGATTATGCAAGGTGTACAGATCAGTTTAGGATGAATATTTTGCTCCTTGTTTGAGCAGGTGAAAGACAGCTCTCCTTTTATGAGTTAATTTGATCAATAACCAATTGTAATAAATCTTCATTTCATGCCATATAAAGGATGGCATAATGAATCTTAAGGATTCCATAACCAATAATATTTATTGTCTAACTTTAGCTGGAGTTTTGGCTAGAGACATTTTTATGTCTAAGGGTTGTTTACTGGGTTGTTTCCATGTGGAGGAATCAGCAATTCAAATTACCAGTCCTGTTTGATGTTCTCAAATTTTTCTTTTCTGTGGCCAAGATCTTCAGGGGGCCTTCCCCTGTCATATCTGATCCATATCACTGTGGAAGGGTGTTCAAAGCCTTTTCTTTTCTGTTAACACAAATACAGAGCCTCTCTTGAAAAATAACATGCCCTTGGTCCAGTAACCTGAAATCATCAAAGGTATAGATTGATTCAATTTAGTAGCTTGACCTCTCTCCCAGAGAACTTTTAATATCAAACCACCAAACTTATAACCACATGCATTTTGATAATTAAAGCAATTCAAAGTAATTAAAGCAATCTAAACAAATATTATTATCTGTTGAGATAGTGTTCCTTTACTATATCCTGCCTCATTCTTAAATGAGATCAAGGTCTAAGTTTCTGCTATCTGTTTGAGATAAGGTTATTCACCCTATCTCCTGCTCTTGACCTACAATTTAAGATCAAAAGTCTTGATTTATTTATTCATCACAGCCTAGTTTAGTTGGCAATTTCCAGGCAATTTGATTCATCTCAGATGCATAGATAGATAGATAGATAGATAGATAGATAGATAGATAGATAGATAGATAGATAGACAGATAGATTATAGATAGATAAAATTGTACGACATTGCTGAGATATGGTAGCTGAAGCTGACCTTTAGCTTCAGCATGCATACATGTGCTAATGCATGCATGCGAGCGCGCACACGCGCGTGCGCGCGCGCACACACACACACACACACACACACACACACACTTTTTAAAGAAAATTGTAGCAAGTAAGGCTGGAGATAGACAAACTAATCAGAATTTACTCAGTACTAAGAATAGGTTTCAAAAGGTTAGATTTGGCAACTCTCCTGTCTTAGTTTGGGTAGCTATTGCTGTGATGAAACACCTTGACCAAAAGCAGCTTAGAAATGAAAAGGTTTATTTCACTCACAGTTCCATATCATCATATCATAATCTAAAGCAACAAGGGCAGGAGCTCAAATAGGGCAGATACCTGAAGGCAGGAGCTGATGCAGGGGCCATAGAGGGGTGCTGCTTGTTGGTTTGTTCCTCATAGCTTTCTCAGCCTGTTTTCTTGTAGAACACCAGTGAAAGGATAGAACCCCCACAATATACTGGGCTTCCCCCTTCAATCACTAATTATAAAATGGCTTACAAGGTTGCTTACAACCTGGTCTTCTTTTATTTTCATTAATTTATTTATTTACTTTACATCACCATTGGAGCTTCCCTTCCCACCTCTCCTCCCAGTCCTTCCCTCTCCCTTTCCCTCCCCCTACACCACCTTCCTTTCTCCTCAGAGAAGGGGAGACCTCCTATGGATATCAAACCACCTTGGCATATCAAGATGTAGTAGGACTGGACATATCTTCTTCTATTGAAGCTAGACAAGGCTGTCCAGTTAGGTGAAAGGGATCCAAAGGCCAGCAACAAAGTCAGAGATAGCCCCTGTACAGTCTGATCTTATGGAAGCATTTTCTCAATTGAGGCTTTCTCCTCTCTAATGATTATACCTTGTGTGAAGTTGACATAAAACCAGACAGCACTTCTCCAAAGAGTAAAACAACAATTCCACAGACCCAGTAGATTGAATGACACTTCAAGAAACTTTACTAATATTGAGTTGGCACAATAAAGTTTGTGGCAAAGTAAGCCAGAGAATGCTGTGATCTCAATTTGGTGCACTCAAGGAAATGAAGAGGGTATCACAGTGGGAAATGGCATCAAAGAGAAGAGCAGCAGAAGAGTGCTGCTTATGACATTAAGTCTAGCCAAGCAGGAAAGGGTTAAGGGCACAACTGAGATGAAAGTGTGTGAAGTGGGGTAAAGTGGAAGTCACTATGATCCAGCAACCATAAGCCATATTGGATCATACACACAATAATATCTGAACACAAGCTTTGATGAATACACTTACTTAGATTATTCAAAGGGAAGATACTGTAACTGGGAGATTGTAACATGGAGGTTATAACTTGGAGGTTGTAACTGGGAGACTGGGACTGGGTTTATATCCTGCATTTAGAGGGACGTGATGCGCATAAGATACTATTTTGCTCCACTTTAACAGTTAATGAATGACTTGGAAGAAATTAAAATTAAACAGGTAAATTCTATCAAAAGCTAAATTTGAAATATAATTTTGTTTAAAATATATATTAGACCTGCATTTAATGTCAGAAGTCAATGACTATATAGAAATCATACTTCCAAGATAAACTAAAGGAGCAAAGGAATAGCATTTTGACATCAATGTTGAATTTGATGCAAACAGTACTGTTCAGACCAAGAAGCCCACCTTCTGTTGGTGAAGGTCTCCTTCACCTTGGGCATGCACCATGGGTGCCAGCATCACATGTCCTAGTGTTTTCCCCAATGTCTCCTTTACTCCAGGAATATTGAATTAAAACTCCTGGAAACACCTGAGAATGCATGTCTCATGGTTGGAATATTCATGGCCCAGGAAGTGGCACTATTGGAAGTGTGGCCTTGTTGGAGTAGGTGTGGCCTTGTTGGAGGAAGTGTGTCACTGCTGGGATAGGCTTTGAATCCCTCCTCCTAGCTGCCCAGAAGAGCCAGTCTTCTCCTGTTGGCCTTCAGAACAAGATGTAGAATTCTCAGCCCCTCCAGTGCCGTGCCTGCCTAGATATGCCTTGATGATAATGGACTGAACCTCTGAACCTGTAAGCCAGCCCCAATGAAATGTTGTCCTTTATAAGAGTTGCTTTGGTCATGGTGTCTCTTCACAGCAATGAAACCCTAATACAGCATGTTAAGTCTATGACAAATTGAAGTGAGAAATGCTGTGATCCCAATTGGATGCATTCAAGGACAGAAGGGGAGGCTACCATTAAGAGTAATAGCATTAGAAACAGGAAAGGCTTAGCTAATCATGATCCTACCTCAGGGACTTTGTGCTTATTCATCCTTTTACTCAGCATGCTGTTCCCTGAGATAATTGTAACCCTGACTCCTCTACATCCTTCAGATCTGTCACAATCTGGGAGGCTTCCTCCAGCTTGTCCACTCACTCTAACTTCTCCCTGGTAACAGGTCTCTTTTTTACCTGATAATGATTTTTTTTAATCTATTCTTTTGGGGCTGGAGAGGTGGCTCAGTGGTTAAGAGCATTGGCTGTTCTTCCCGAGGACCCAGATTCAATTCCCAGCACCCACATGCAGCCCACAACTGTTTGAAACTCCAGTTCCAGGGCATGAGATATCCTCACACTAATGCATATTTTAAAAAAAATAGTTAAATCTATTCTTTGAAAAAAAATTATAAAGGTATACAATGTATCATGAACATACCTACCCCATTCTCTCTCCCTAGATGCCCCCGGACCACTTAATGCACTTTCCTCCCAACTGCACATCCTCGTTTTTTATTTGTGTGTGTGTGTGTGTGTGTGTGTGTGTGTGTGTGTGTGTGTGTGTATGCATGTGAGAGTCCTCAAAGGGAAGAAGAGGAAGGACATCAGAGCCCCTGGATCTCCTGGAACTGGGGTTACAGGTGGTTGTGAATTGCCTGGCATAGGCACTGAACTAGGAACTAAACTCAGGTCTTCTGCAAGAGCAGCAAGTATGGGGAGCACTTCTGGAGTTAACTTTGGCTGACTCCTTACTTGTGATTAATCAGGAATGAGTCTGCTGACATCTGTCTTTGTTTCAATTAAAACGTGCATTATACTCTACCAAGTTCCTCCATTTCTGTATTCATCCTTGAGAGACTGCCCTAGCCTGAAGGAAATGGCCTTAGTCAAACATATACTGTGTCCCATAAACTCACCATGTAAGCATTTGTGGTCACTGTTTATCTTCCTGGAATTGGTCATGCTTTGTGTTGCTTCCCTTTAAAAGACACTGAGAAAATATACTTGCTCACTGGCATGGTATTGACCAGCAGCCCTCACATACCTGTCTCTTTCATCTTCCTTCTGCCTTTCCTATAATCAGCCTCACTACCCCAGATGTGGTTTCCATGTTGACTGACCAGCTAGCCATGGCAGAATGGCGGCCAGCAAAAGGCTTGACTAAGGGGGATGCAGTGAAGGACACTGCAGAAAAAGTGAGCACTTGGAAAAAGAAAAGGGAGTTCAGTAGCTCAGTGCAGTGAGCATTTCTCAGGAGTAAAAGACATAGAAAACCATAGATAAGGGAGCTCAGAAAAAGTAAGGGGGCTCAAAAAAGGTAAGGGACCTTGTAAAAAGTAAAAGTGGGGGGGGGGATGAAAAGAAAAGAAAAAAGAAGAGGAAAAAGAAATGAAAAAGTGGGACATGGAAATGGCCTTGTGCCTTTTGTGCAAATGCCTAACATGCTTCGCTAAAGTAGGACAACAGCAATTACATAGCTTTTAGATTTTGTAGAGAAGGCTTGTCCTTGGTTTTCTGAGGAAGGTACAGTAAATTTAGCAACCTGGAAGAAAGTTGGAGGTAGACTTCAAAATTATTGTGGTGTGTATGGACTAGGTAAAGTGCCTACAGATACTTTCAGTCTTTGAACCCTGATTAGGGCTAGGAGAGAGAAGTGGGTTTCAGAAAAGCAGTCCTCTTCCCTGTCTTGGATGCTTTGGCAAAGAGAGAAAGCAAACATACGCAGTCCAGAAGCTGCAGTTGGAGCTAACTTCCACCCCTCCCTTCCTGGGTGGCAGCAGAAGCAGCAACACTGTGCTCTGGCATAGTGAGTTATGATTCAGCAGGTTAAGATCTAAGAAAAAAATGTTTATGAAAAATGTTTTAGATTCATAAACGCAAGTGATGAAGGTTAGAGGATATAAAAGAACTTGGATAATGATGATTTAGAAATAAAATATACTTCAGAGTAAAGATGTTTAAATTTGGTAAATGCAAGTAAAGTTTGAAGTTGGCAAAAGCAAGTTATAAATATTAGAGGATCTAAGAAGATGTTTTAAGGCATATAACAGCAAGTTATAGAGATGTAAGAAATGATTTAAGGAATAAAAATGGGAAATGTTTCTTATTCTCCTCACATGCTATCGTTATTTCAAAGTTCAGAATTTTAACATTGATCAATGGAGTTCTGATAAGCTAATAGAACACTGGCTGTTTACAACTCAGTCACAAGTTCAAAATTTTAGTTTCCCTTTGGTTGTCTTCTAAATATAAACTTTAAAATGCTTCTTATCATGCTAAAAATATCTCTGCTCAATCTGTATATCTAGCCCTCTGGATTAAGGAAAGAATGCTCAGTGCCTTTTAACCCAAACCTATAGCTTTTACTAGGTCCCAAAGGCATGAGTCTACTTCTGTTTTCTAACAGACCCCTGTTAACTATATTTCTAAAATATGAATTTCAATACAATGGTAAATACTAATGTACATCCTTTTGTAAACTAAAGTTCACATAAACTTCATGGAATCAAGAGTCCTAAGACTTGGACCCACCTGTAACAGATCATCAAATGGACTCCAGATAAGCACACCTGCCTGTTCTGATCCAATCTAGTAGGTGTCCCCAAATATAAATTATATAAACTAACATATATCATACAAGTTAGAAATTATATACATTGAAACATGTATATAATAACTACATGCATGTTCACACATGCATGTGTATATATAAATTATCCACATTAAATATAAATGATACAAGTTAAAATATATACATTGAATATGATTTGTATACATTAACATATATTATGTACAGAAAATATAAGTCATAAGCATAAATATTAATTATATACTTTAAATGAAAATTATATACATTAAATGCTAATTGTTTGTGTTGAAATGTGAATTAAATATAAATTAAATCTATAAAATGTGAGTTATAATCTATATAATGTATATAATTTTGCATTCCTCAAGGACAGGGAATTATGGAATGAGCCCATGGATCTCTAAAACTTTAGTTACAAAAAATTTTAAAAAGGGTAGTTGTATACTCCTTCACCAAAAAATTTTACTGTGAATTTTTAATCTTGGATGCCAAGGGACTCTCTGCTGCCGAGTGTCTATGGCACTCTACAACTAGGCATACCTATGCCCAGGAGAAATGGAAGGATCCACTTGCTGGCATATGGCATGGTACCAATTGGGTATTAATATGGGGAAAAGGGTATATTTGTGTTTTTTGAGGGATGCTGAAAGAGCATGGTGGCTGCCAGAGCAATTGGTGTGACATGCTGATGCTGGGACAAAGAATGATGCTGACTGTGATCTTGCTGAGAGCCCTGACAATGTTAATGGGGAAGCTGTATTAGACATATGTTTCTGACCCACTTTTGCTACATCCTTCTGTATGGTTAAGGCCAGAAGTACTTGTGACCTCTAGTAATATTCAGCTGTTAGGATTTCCTTGGTCTGAGAGTAAAAAGGATTCCAAGTGGTGAATTACACTGCTTTGGGACAGAGACTATCTATTTATTTTACAAGAAACAGTATCAGTGCTGGATGTGTTCTGTGCACCCTAAGACTTGGAAGGCATTAAGATGGAAATGCCTATATCACAGACTGGACAAGTTGCCTTGCCTCAGGCTTTTAGACCTTGCAGAATAGAAAACATGAAGACTGTGGAATCTGCCTTCCAAAAAATGAATCAAATGGATAAGTTGTTATAATGTTCCTCCTCTTTCCTTTAATGTGACCAGTTATCCCAACTCAATTATGGACTGGTCTGGAAATCAGTCCAATATTGGACAAGGAAATGTCAGTGGGCATTTGGAATGCAGGTTCTAGACATTTTCAGAGACATATTTGGAGATTGGCAGCTGTCTTGTATGATTTTATGCTTGCTGTAGATAAAAATGGAACAGGTTTTATGGTTAGGTAAATGTAACATCCTGTGTTACCCCACCTAATCTTTAATTAATTGGGAATGTTACCTTTGTTGTAGGCTCTGATAATGAGTTCAATGTTTCTTGTTTTAATTGTCTTTTGTCCAATTGTGTTTCTGCATTGTATTATGGTCACTCTATAGTGGTAATACATCAACTAGCTTTTATTATGATTCCTGTACATTTATTTGCACCGTGGTATTCTGAAAAAGGCTTACAAATATTAGAAGAGTGAAATCACACCCTGGCAAGGAGCAAATGTATGGTTGGGCTGATTGCTGCCAGTGTTGTTGCTCTCATAGCTCTTATAGCTAGTGCTACTACTTCTGCATTAGCTTTAGCACTAGAGGTATAAACAGCTAGTTAACCATCTTGCAGAAAATGTAACCAATGCCCTAAGCATACAAGAGGATTTAGATAGATGGCTAGAACGAAAGATAAATACATTATATGGTATAGTGCAGATCATGGGAAATGAGGTACAAGGAATGAAAGTCAGAAGCCATTTGGAATGTCATGCTCAATATCTATGGATTTGTATAACTCAAAAAAAAATGTTAAATGAGAATCAGTATGATTGGAGCAGAGTAAAAAGTCACCTTAAAGAATATGGTATAATACTAATACTTCTTTAGATGTATTAGCCATGCATAAGGAGTTTGTAAGTTTAAGAAATGTAAAGCCTTTGCCTTTTGATGCTGCTAGCATTGCAGACGATATTCTGAAGAAGGTACAGGCTATTTTTCCTTCATGGTCCTCATTTACATCTCTCTTACTGGGCGAAGCAGGACTTGGCTCTATGATCCTTTTTATGGCATGCTCATTACCTGTTCTTTTGAGAAAAATTATCAGAGCTTTTACAGATGTCAAGGCAGAAGTTACATAATTACATAAATTCATGCTCCAACATCTTTCCTAGCATAAGTTGATAGTCAATAATGGGTAAGATCATCTTGAAAGCCAATCTCAACCTAAGACAGGTCACAAATACAAGATTATTCATGTGTCAATGACAGGTAAGAGCTATGTTTTCAGATGGCAACCTGAGACAGGCACAGTGTTATTTTCTGTGACTGATAAAGTGTCTCTTATAGATTTAAAAAAAAAAAAAAAAAAAGGTAAGATTCTCTCAGAGATGGATCAACCTAAGACATGGCATGAATGCTAGGATTCATGTACCAATGATGTGTAAGGTCCATACTTCTTGAGGGGATACCTAAGACAGGCACAGTCTTTCTATACCAATAGCTGAGACAGCTTTGGCTTCTATAGATTAAAACGGGGAAGACATGTAGGGAGCACTTACAGAGTTAACTTTGGCTGATTTATTGCTTGTGATTAATCATGAAAGAGTCTGCCAACATCTGTCTTTGTTTTAATTAAGATATGTGTTATACCCTGTCAAGTTCCTCCATTTATGCAAACATACTTGAGAGACTGCCCTAGCCTGAAGGAAATGACCTTAGTCAAACATAGATGCTGTGTACCATAAACTCACCCCATAAGCATTTGTGGTCATTGTTTATCTTCCTAGAATTGGTTATGCTTTGTGTTGCTTGCCTTTAAAAGGCACTGAGAAAATACACCCACTCACTGGCATAGTATTCACCAGCAGCCCTCCCATACCTGCCTCTTGCACCTCCTTTCTGCCTTTCCTATAATCATCCTCATTCCCCAGTCATGATTTCCCATGTTGACTGACCAGCTGGCTCCTGCAAACAGGTGATCTCAACCACTGAACTGTCTCTCCAACCCCTTCATGTCCTCTTTGTTTAGTGTTGATTTTTTTAACTTTTGAGTCCATCTACCATACTGTTTTTTATTGTGTTTTTGTTTTTGTTTTTCCTTATTTATTTCTGTCCTACTTCTGTCCTAATTCTCCATTCCATTGGAATGCAAATTCAAGTCCAGAGGCACCAAGACTGTCTTTCAGTCTGTGTTGCTAAAAGGCTAACTGTATCAAGTCCTGATGCCTCCTAGTTACTTAGTGAAGTATCTGAAGTGGACATGTGTGTGGATGAGCCAGTTGAATTGTTAGAATCACAAAGAGAAGTTTATAGAAAATAATACAATGAAGGCTGAAGAGACGGCTCAGTAGTTAAGAGCACACACTACCCTTACAGAGGACCTAAATTCAGTTCCCAGTATCTACATGAGAGCTCATAACTGCCTGTAACTTCAACTCCAGGGCATCTGATGTTTTATTGCCTCCATGGGCAAACAGAGACACACAAGCAGACATATACATACACATGAATAAAAATTAAATCTTAAACATAATAGAATGATATGTTTAATATAACTAAACATAGAAACCTAAAAGAATTACAGCAGCTAATAGTGTTGATAAAACTGACTCAAAAACTATACAGCATATCAAATCATTCAATAGAAACTTTTTTATCACTGTTAGTCAAGCATGAAAGAATTACAGCACCCAGTCCCATGTTAAAACACAGAAATATTCAATACATTCAAAGAGTTTTATGAACTCTTATATTAACGATACTAAAATGTTATAATCCAGGAAGAAACCAATAACCAAAGATAAGTAAAAATATTCTCCCACAAATAAATTATGAGACCAAAACTATAGTTTATAATTATTAACAAAACTGAGGGTGATAATTTGCATGCATAATCCCAGGCTGCCACAAGCAAGATACGCTCTCATAATAAAGCAACAAAAGGAGATAGATAAATAGATAGATAGATAGATAGATAGATAGATAGATAGATAGATAGATAGACAGATAGATAATGCTGAGAACAGAATGGATCAAAACATAAGTCTCAAACAAACACAAAGGGGAAACTGAATGATTAATTTTTTTGTCACTGCTAAACCAAGAAGAAAGGACCCGAGCCCTTGATTCAGAATGTAGATTCAGCAGCAAGGGTCAGCAGAGCAGAGCGGTGAGGTGAACAGGTTTAAAGAGGCTGTCAGTGTTGCAGGAGGTAGAATCAGATGTAAATCCAAGTGCCAGCTCTTTGAAAACACAGAGAGAAATTCCTGGCATGTCTCCTGAAAAGAGAAAGTAAAAACAAAATCAGCATCACAATTCTGTAACCAAAACAGCGAATGTGGCTAAGTTCATAGTCACAAGCTACCATGGAAAACTCACAGCTTTGGTGGGGTAACATTTGCCAAGGATCTCTCACCACAAGTACCTGCCTTCCTGGTTTCACTTGGTTCTCTGAAGAGGGTGATGGCATTGCAGATGAACCGTGCAAGAGGAAGTCAGCTAGGCCAGGTGTTGGAGGACAGGAAAGCTACCAAAGCAAAGCGGAGGGGAGGCAGGAGCAAAAGGGAAGGGAAGTTAGGAGGTGTGAGCCTCAGACTGCAATGTAGGCTTCAAAAGAGATAGGTGAGGGCTGTGCATATGGGGGAGGAGGGGCTTAGAGTGTCACTTGTTCCTCTGCTGAGGCCCCTGCTGAGATTCAGAATATAGGAACAGGACTAGTTCTTCCTCCTCCCAGGACATCCAAGGGGCACAGTGTTTCCTGAAGACATGCCATAAGTGGGTATCTACTAATGCATTTATTAGCTTCAGCAGTTTTGTTGCCTATGATAAATATGTCTGTATATTTCTTAATCACATGACCAACATTATACTTAATTTTCAAACACTGGAGTACTCCAATGAAGTATGAGTTAAGATCAGATACCACTGTCATAGTGCTTGTCTAAGGTTTGTATTGTATATTCAGTAGTGTACCAAAAGAGAAGGAGCCCAGCATAGTGGTACATGCCTAAATCCCAGCACTTGGAAAGCTAAGACAGGGGGATTCTCAGGGGTTCAAGACCAGCTTGGGCTACATTGTGAGTTTGAGGCTACTATGAGCTACAGAGTAAAATAGAAGAAGAGGGAGAAGAGAGAGAGAAGGAAAAAGAAAGGACAGAGACATGTAAATATCAAAGCAGGGAAAAAATTATCATTATTTATGGTTGCATGATTGTCTAACTGGAAATACATTGTAAAGCCCAACCAACCCCATTTTTGAGAAGCTCCATTTTGTGCAAAGGGGATAATCTCCAATTCTAGGAAGAAAACCACAAAGTCCACTTGACATTCTATGGTAACACCCCCATTAGCAACAGCCAGTCTGGCTGCAACAGCAGGGTCAAGGTACATATTTATAAGCTAAGACTTCCACAGAAAATAGATAACATAGTCATCTTATTTGTCAGGTGGTTTTGCCACCATGATTGGTTCCTGCAGATTAAGCCAGAAATGCAGTTTTAAAAATATTAACTTGCTGACCTGTATGGAAATTCCCCAAGCTTGCTGTAACCACAATAGATACCCTACACCCCTAGACTCAAGACTCTTACTTCTGATCCACTGCAATGGTGGTGGTGAGAGTCCTTGCTCGCAAGCTCGTAATAAAGACCATTATGTGTTTGCATTGGAATTGGCTCCTTGGCGGTCTTTGGGATCCCTGAGACTTGGACATAACATCTTGGTGCATTGGCTGAGAACCCTAAGACCCACAGGACTCCAAACCAAAGGGACAGAAGGCCAGCTGGCAAGAACATGCCCATTGTTGATTTTTGTGTCAATGCCTTGTCTGTCAGATTTGTGTCTGTGTGCCTTGACTGTCTTATTTTTCTTGATTATTCGTGGAGAGAGACAACTAAAGTGGGCATGGAACCCTGCTACATCAGACACACTAGAGGGTCATAGCCACAGGGGCTTGGAAGACATTCCAAAGCCTAGCATAGAGGACTGAGTGCCCCTGGGGGATGGAGTGCCCCTGGTGTTAATTTCTGGAAAGGATGGAGTGGGCATGGATCCCTCCAGCAGATTAGAACCCTACACACCTCGAAGCTGTGGTCCTGTCTTCATTTTTCTCCTCCGTAAAAGTGGAGGAATCTGCTGACTAGTCTTTACCACCCCCTTGTGGTTGTCTATTTTGTGTGTGGCACTTTACTATTCTATAACTGAGACAGACCAAATGAGACAGACTGTTTCCACCACAATCAACTTGGTCTTCGGGCATTTTAAGGAGATCAAAGTCTGCAGACACAATTTGTCAGTGAAGGTTAGAAAAGGGAAGATGGAGACCTTTTATAAATCTGAATGGCCTACTTATAATGTAAGATGCCCCCCTGAAGGTATCTTCCAAATAGATATCATTCAAGAAGTCCACAGAAAGATCTTTGCACATTGAACGGGGCACCCTAACCAAGTGCCCTATATTTTGTGGTCTGGGAGGACTTAGTTACTAACCCCTTACCTTGGGTTAAATCCTTCTTACCAATAAGACCTAGACCCACTGTTGGGCCCCATTTCGGCCCTGGTCTGGGCCTTGCAGACAAACCCAAGCCTGGTTTGAGCTTGTGCGGCCTCGTGGGAGAGCTTAAGCCTGGCTTGAGTTTTAAGACCTGTCTCAGTCACTTCTGTATCCGGATGACTCAGCAAGACCCTATTTGGCCCTGCCTCTGCACCGCCATTTCTAATGTGAAGTTTTGCCATTGGCCCTGTCAGTTACCCCTTACCCTCCATCACCCTTCCTTGCCTCCTAGTCATCTTTTCCCATACCTAAGTGCCCACCCACCTCCTTGCCTTCTCTATATAAGCAAGTGCCTAGTTTAATAAAGTGAGTTCCTGCTTCAGCAAGACTCCCAGCCTGGTGTGTTTCTTTGGGGCCGTCGACACTTGCCATCTCGCTCAGACCCGGGCAGACCTGGCTGGACTGGGTTCTCTCCTCTTGCCTGAACCTGCCGGCAAGGGAGCAGACTGTATTGGCCATATCAGAATGCTGTCAGCGACAGTGGCCAGGGCATAACCAGCCTGCAACTAAACCTCAGACCCTTCCTACCCTATTTTACAGGATAGAATAAACAAAGACCTCATTTTGCCCTCTCCCTACCAACCCATTTCCCAGCCCATACAGGACAGTATCATAGAAGAAGGAGCTGTGCTGGAATCCCTGGTCCCCGCCGCAGAGCCTTCCCACCACAGAGGAGCCAGGACCCGCCTGTGGAGTGTAGAGTAGAAAAGGGGCATCCCAGAAGAATGAACAGTTGGGCCTGACTCTACAGCCTTCCCCCTAAGAGCTGCGCCCCTCCATGACCAAGGCAACTAGCCTTATCTCTATTGGGTTTTTGCTACTAGTGATTTGTATAATTGGAAATCTCAGAATGCCCCCTTTTCAGAGAACCCCTGTGCCTTGATAACACTGCTAGAAACTGTCCTTTTTACCTATCAACCCACTTGGGATGGCTGCCAGCAACTATTACAGGTCCTCTTTACAACAGAAGAGAGTGAAAGAGAATCCAGACAGAGGCCAGGAAATTGGTTCCTGGTGACATTGAGGTCCCTACCACCAAAACAGTTCAAATCAATGAAGAGTTCCCCACTGCTTGCCCTGATTGGGATTATAATATTACTGAAGGCAAGGGGAGACTCCTTGTCCACCACCTGTGGTGGTTAGAATATGCTTGGCCCAAGGATTGGTGCTATTTGGATGTGTGCCCTTGTTGGAGTAGGTATAGTCTTGTTGGAGTAGGTGTGTCACTGTGGGCATGAGCTTTAAGACCCTCATCATAGCTGCTTGGAAGCCAGTCTTCTCTTGTTTGCCTTCAGAACACAATATAGAATTCTCAGCTACTGCGGCACCATGCTTGCCTGGATGTTGCCATGTTCCCTCTTTGATGATAAAATGGATTGAACCTCTGACCCTGTAAGCCCCAGTTAAACATTGTCCTTAAAAGAATTGCCTTGGTCATGGTGTCTGTTCACAGCAGTAAAACCCTAAGACACCGCCAGACTCAATTGGAGTGTCTCAAGGCTGCAGCTTGCAAGCCAACCGATGTGGCCAAGGTATATATATAATATTAGACAGGGACTGGAAGAGAGCCCAGCTGCTGTCCTTGAGAGAGCCATGGAAACATTTAGGCAATACACTCCTATGGATCCCGAGTCTCAAGAAGCAAAGGCAGCAGTGGTCATGACTTTTATTAACCAGTCTGCTCCAGATATTCACAGAAAACTTCAGAGAGTTGAAAGACTTGAGGAAAAGAGTCTCCAGGATAGGATTTAATGGCCGTGGCAGAGGTTTTTAACACTAGGAAAAGTGCTGGGGCAAAACAGAGAAGGGCTGAGAAACAGCAGAATCAGAACCTGGACAAGATCATGTTAGCAGCAACGGCCAAGCCTGAGGGGATGCTTCAAAGAGCTGACTAAAGATGAAGGTAAGAGAGGACCTAGAAAAGGAGACATTCACCCCTGACTAGGCAAAAGTCAGTGTGCCTAAAGGAGGTGCAATATTTGGGCTATGTCCTCATAGGAGGTAAGAGATGGCTATCCCAAGCCAGGAAAGAAACAGTCCTAAGAATCCTTACACCCAAAAATGCAAGGGAAGTGAGGGAGTTCCTGGGGACAGCGGGCTTCTGCCACCTATGGATCCTTGGGTTTGCCAAATTGGCCAACCCCCTATATGAAGCCACCAAGGAACAGCCAGGCATCACATGGACTGATAGCCATCAGAAGGCCCTGGATGCACTGAAACAAGCCCTCCTTTCAGTCAGCCCCTGCCTTTTGGCTGCCAGATGTAACTAAGCCCTTCCATTTGTTAGTAGATGAACATAAAGGAATAGCCAAAGGGGTCGTAATCCAATATCTGGGACCCTGCCAGTAGCTTATCTCTCCAAAAAGCTTGATCCGATAGCTGCAGGATTGCCACCCTGCCTCCGCAGGGTGGCAGCAGTGGCTCTAGCAATAGCTGACTCTGAGACAGAGTCTGGTTATCACCGCTCCCCATGCCATTGAAGAATCCTAAAGCAACCTCCAGACCACTGGCCCACATGACACATTATCAGACTCTATTCCTGAACCCTACCAGAATTTCTTTCCAGATCCCCGCTGCCCACTACTCTGCTGCCTGACCCAGACTTGGAGACACCACTTCATGACTGCTGAAATCCTGGCACAAATGCACAGAACTCGAGTGGATTTAGGCGACATTCCTCTTCTAGATGAGTAGCAACTGCTCATGTTCATGGGGCAATTTAGAGAGAAAGGGGACTGTTGACTACAGAAGGAAAGACTATATTACAAATAAAGATGAAATCTTGGTCCTGTTAATGGCTCTTCGGCTCCCCAGGGCATTGGAAAGGAGATGATCCAGTCACCAGAGGCAATCACCTAGCAGATCAAAGAGCAAAGGAAATAGCCCTGAAAGCAGAGCCTGTATTAGTCATCACATTTCCAGACCCAGGGGATCCCCGATTACCAGCTGATCCCAAAAATACAGCAGAGGACCTCCGATGGATCAAGCAATTGCCCATGACTCAGTTCCTGGAGGGGTGGTGGCTGTTAGCAGAAAAACCTAATCCTGCCTGCTTATCTAGAGGATTGAATCCTAACAAAGATGCACTGATCCACTCACATGGGCACCCGGAGAATGTAGGATCTGATTCATCAGGCAGAGTTCAAGATACAAGATTCATGTTCCATGTTGATAAAAATTGTGGCCAGCCGCAAAGCCTGCCAACTCACTACCGCAACTAAGAACACCACAACTTGAAGGGTGTGGCTGAAAGGCACCCAACCCAGTGTTTTTTGGGAAGTCGATTTCACTGAATTTAAGCCTTGAAAATACAGGTACAAGTACCGCCTTGTGTATGTAGACACCTTTGCCTGTTGAACTGAAACGTTTCCTACCAAACACAAGACTGCTCAGACAGTGGCAAAGAAATTACTCGTAGATATCCTACCAAGGTGTGGCTTCCCACAGATGATAGGGTCAGATAATGGAACAGCTTTTGTGTCCATGGTAAGTCAGAGATTGGCCACTATCCTGGGGATGAATTGGAAATTACATTGTGCATACGGACCCCAGAGTTCAGGGCAGGTAGAAAGGACTTTAAAAGAGACCCTATCTAAATTAGCCTTGGAGACTGGCAGTAGCTTGGCAGATCTCCTCCCCTTTGCACTCTATAGGGTACATAATTCACTCTATCAAATGGGACTTAAGCTCTTTGAAATCATATTTGATACGACACACACACACACACACCCATCATCCCTAACTTGCAGGTGGAAGTCATTGCAGAATTCAAAGACCAGAGCCTCTTGGAGGACCTAAAAGTCATCCAATAGTTCCTCAAGTAGGTCTGACCTAAACTGCATGCTCTATATAAAACAGGTCCCCCACCCGAACCACATTGCTACCTGCATGGTGATTAGGTCTACATAAAGAGATATCACTAGGGGACCTTGGAACCATGCTGGAAGGGGCTATACATTGTATTTATAACCATGCACACCGAGTTGAAAGTAGACGGGATTGCTGCTTGGATCCATTACACCTGCACACGTGCAGCAGACCTACTCGTGGAACAAGAAGACCCCCGAAGACCGGCTCAACCCAGAAAACAGACATGGTGGGTTTCCAAGGACCCTGAGAACCCGCTCAGGCTCCCGCTGCCACACTGGGGCTACTGAAACTGGTCTGGACTTCCGAAATGCTGATTCTAGGAACTATGAGCTCCTCCTCCTTTTCTGCCTCCTCCAGCTCACATCAACCCCTCAACATAACCTGGCTCATAATCAATACCACCACTGGGAACATTGTGAACAGTTCCTTCAAGGAAGCGACAAGAGGCACCTAGTGGCCAACCCTACAATTTGACCTGTGTCACCTGGCTGCAGGGAGTTGGGATATAGATGACTGGAAACAGGAGACTAAAGGGCAACTTGAATGCAGGGCAGGAAAAGAGGGTTGCAGCTCCACCCATTAAGCGCTGGTAGAGGACGGCTACAGTCATGTCCTCCGAAGAGCAGCAATGAGGAACACTGACTTTTTTACGTGTGCCCCAGAGAAAATAGGGTGAAAGCTCTTGTAAACAAATGTGGGGGTGCTGGTCAGTTTTTCTGTGCGGTTAGGGACTGTGTATCTACTGGGACCATCTCATGGAAGCCCCCAGGTAATAATAATTTGATAACTGTCACAAGAGTTTCCCGGTAGAGGCTAGCTTCAAACCTGTATGGGAGATGTTCTGGCTTCCTTTCTAATCCTTTACAGAAAAGGAAAAGAAATTCCAAGGTTGGAAAGCAAGGTACAGCTGGGGATTATGGCTGTGTCAGTCAGGGCATGACCAAACACTGGTGTTCACTTTGAAAGCAAGGACAGAGCCTATCACTGGGAAGCCTCACCAACCTATAGGACCTAACCAGATATTAGCCCCACCCAAACCAGCTACTTCTCACCCCCACACGAGATCCATGAGAACTGTACCTAATGACCTCCTGATACCGACCTCCCAGGCCATAATGGCAGATTCAGAGAGTCCTGAAGGTCCCCTATGGACCTTAATGAACCACACCTTCCAGGTGATAAATGAATCCTGCCCAGACATTACTAATTCCTGCTATGTGACAACTCCAGGCCCCCTTATCATGAGGGGATATCTCTGATGATGTAGTTCTGTGGATCCCAAGTCCTCAGGTGGCAGCAAGTAGAGCAAGCACGTTTGACTCTACAAATCAGTGATCAGACAGGGCTTATGTACAGACATGTCCCTCCCTCTCATCAACACTTGTGTAATGCAACCCAACCCCTCACACTGGGATCTAAACATATAATACCTCCCAAACTTGGATGGTGGGCCTGCCTGACTAGCCTGGCCCCATGCATACATGAACAGGTTATCAATCACACCAAAGAGTTGTTCACAATGTTCCCAGTGGTGGTATTGATTATGAGTCAGGTTGTGTGCTG
Organism: Uromys caudimaculatus; assembly: GCA_028551405.1. NCBI lineage: Eukaryota > Metazoa > Chordata > Mammalia > Rodentia > Muridae > Uromys > Uromys caudimaculatus. The sequence continues at coordinate 52,371,573 of CM052708.1, forward strand.
GTGCAGCTAGTACCAAGAATCAATCACCTATCATGCTGATGAGGAGATGACTGGAATACTGTTTGATAAGGGCAACAGGCTTATCAGGCATAAAAGAGAGCCCCGCACAATTACTTTGGCCGTCATGATGGGTCTGGGTCTGGCAGGAGTAGGGACTCGCATATCTGCACTAGCCCTACAGTGCTACAGCCATGGCAACTTCAAACAGCCACAGATGAGGACATTAAAGAACTGGAAAGAGGAATAGCCCACTTAGAAAGATCAATGAACTGACAGAAGTTTTGTCATAGAATAGAAGAGGGTTAGACTTGTTGTTCTCACAGCAAGGCAGGCTACGTGCTGCTCTGAAAGAGGAATGCTATTTTTACGTGCATCATTCTGGGGTGATCAGGGACTCACTGGCTAGAGTAAGAGAAAACTTAGATAAACAACAGAAAGAGAGATATGCAGCCCAAGGATGGTTTGAATCATGGTTAATAGCTCCCCCTGGTTGACCACCCTGATTTCTACCCTGTTCGCTCCCCTACTCATTCTACTGTTGCTATTAACAGTATTTGGTTCCTGCATACTAAAAAGAGCAACGTGGTTTATAAAAGAAAGAGTAGGGGCAATACAGCTCATGGTACTTAGTTCCCAATTGGTAGAACTAACACTTGAAGTATGGGAGGAACAGCTTGAATATATCCCCCCGACCCCATTCGGAACCCCATGATTGGGCCTCCTAAGTAGCTAGAAGAAGGAGGGAATGATAAATCCCAATGAGCTCCATTTTTTAGAGGAAGCTCCGTTTTGTGCAAAGGGGCTAAACTCCAATTCCAGGGAAAAAACCCCCGCAAAGTCCACCTAAGCAAACATCCTATGGCAACCGCCCCTCCCCCCCTCTAGCAACAGCCAATCAGACTACAACAGCAGGGTCAAAGTACATATTGATAACCTAAGACATCCTACAGAAAATAGATAACCTAGTCATCCTGTTTGTCAGGTGGTTTTGCCCCTATGTTTGGTTCCTGCAGATTAAGCCAGAAATGCAGTTTTTAAAATATTAACTTGCAACCTGTATGAAAAATCTCCAAGCTTGCTGTAGCCACAATAGATTCCCTGCACCCCTAGACTTAAGGTGTTCACTTCTGACCTGCTGTGCTTGTGATGGTGAGAGTCCTTGCTGCGAGCTCATAATAAAGACCCTTATATGTTTGCATCAGAATTGGTTCCTTGGTGGTCTTTGGGGTCTATATCTCTCTTACCAAATTAAATAAATGCATTTTTGAAAAGTGAGAGTTTATGACCAATTACAAATATATGATTTTCAACATATTACAAACAATGAAGTAAAAAGTACATAAAATACAAAGTATTCAACTACACTAGCAAAATGTTTATAAAAACCATTTGAAGAGCCATAAAGCTTGATTGACGTATACAAGCAGACTTGAATAACTAGAAGAAAAAAAGGCAAATTGTTTCTAAATAAAATTATTCCATGTGCCAAGATTTCAGTTTCCCCCAACTTGATTTATTTTATCCAATTTCAACAAACTATGAAAAATAATTTCCAAAGATTTTTTTAATCCTTCTGAAAGAAAAGCTTCATGAGTTAGCTATAATAAATTTGAGTCAGAGAGAAATCGTTTTAGAATATTCTATTTTTGTTTAAAACATAAAAGTGGTACCTACAAAAATAGCACTAGAGTGAGGATTAGAAATATTGATTGATGGGACACAGAGGCAGCCTAAGAACAGGACTACGAGACAGAGACACTGTGCATCGAAGACATGGTAGACAGCTGGGTGTGGGAAGAATCAACCATCCAACTATAGTATGAAGGCTAGTGAGATGGCTCCATGTAAGAGCACTGGCAGTAAAAGCCACAGAGCCTGAGCTCAAACCTGGGGACCCCTGTAGAAGCCAGGAATGGGATTACAGTATCCAGTCAGCCTAACTGGGACACTGAACTTCCGGTTCAGTGAGAGACCCTGTCTCAAAACAATAAGGAAAGGAATAGAGGAGGGTACCCAGAATCCTCCTCTAACCTTCACTTGGGATTGTAAGGCATATCTACACACACACACACACACACACACACACACTCACAGGAAAGGAAGAATATAAGAACAACTAGTCACAGTGCCATCATACACCTTTAATCCCTGCACTTGGGAGGCAAAAGCAGGCAACATTTCCGTGAGTTTGAGGCCAGCCTGGTCTACAGAGCAAGTTCTAGGATGGCCAGGGCTATGCAGAGAAACCTGTTTTTGAAAAAAACCAAACTGACCAAACAAACACAACTAGTCAGAAATATCTTAAAATCAGCAGCCTACCTCCAACCCTGCATCCAAATGAGCATCCTACAGATTATCTCCCTGTACAGTGATGGAATGTAGGGCAGGAATAGCTTGCAAAAGAATGAGAAGAAAGGCTAAGTAAGTATTTCGGCAATTTCATGGTGAAAGGACAATATAACCCCATTTGTCTCCATTGAAGACCAGGGCTGATTTCAAAAAGAGGCTATAAGGCACCAGCTCCAGGAACAGACCATAAAATCTAGAATAAGATCATAAAACTCCCTCCCAAAGAACAGCCTGGGAATAACCACAAGAATCTCATCTCAGAATGGGCCATCTGTGCTGGGCAGCCCTATCTCATCCTTCAGTTAAATGTTCATGACATAGGAATTCAGACTACTGACCACCTGTGATACCCTCCCCCAGTACCCACCAATGAAATTTTAGATTACCTAATCCTTCTAGAAAGTTCCCTCGGTGGTTCCCTATAAGAAGGCCTATGCACCTTTGTCTGGGGTTGCCATTTTGGAGAATGGTTGGCCTCTGCATGCTGGATGTTTCTGCAGAATAAATGTTCTTTGTCTTTGCAAACTATCTGAGGCTGTGGTCTTCCTTCAGTGATTTTCAGACCCTTAGAGTGATAGCAGAAAACTTACCCAATACCTTAAAGGGTGGCAGTCATTGACACTGCTATGTGCAAATGTTAAATATCAGTGCCTGAAAACAACACAGAAATAGAGAGAATGGGGGTGCATGCCTTCCAAGTGTACTCCAAAAGCTAAAGCTTCACATCATTAAGAGAAAGCAAAATAGTAAGGAGGAGAGAACCAAACCCAGAGCCTAATAAGTAACAGAAAGCTCTCAAAGGAACACAATGTAAAAAATTGTACTTAACTCTGTAATAATGAAAAATGTGAATAAACCAATGGAATTCGGTTCCTGGAATCAAAATTTAAAAAGTGATAATTCCCTAGATGATAAGGGAAGTAAAAGAAGTTTTGTTCAGCACAGGTGTCAACACCAAGAAAATTAGGGAAAGAGAAACAAAGAAAAGGGAGGAGGCAAAAACAGGAATATGCATGCATGGGCTTCACAGAAAGCCAGGAGCTTCGTGCTCCTTGCATGCCTGAGTGCTCTCACTGATTTTATGAGGAAGCACCTTCAATCAGTCACTTTCCAGGAGCAACAGATAGCTCTGCTGCCCAAGTGAGATGACAACGACGTTTGCCTAAAGCCAGGCATTGTCGAGAAGGGAGTGTCTGGATTAAACTCTTGAGAAAGCCAGTAGTCATTGGGGAAATGGCAGCTGTATGCTTAACTCTGGGCTGGAAAACATGGAAGATGTTAGAAAAATGATGACTCCTGGGAACTTTAAGAGGACTGGAGAGACTCCATGATAATGACTCGGTGGGCACTGTGTACTCAGAGGCCGTGGCGGTACTCAGATTCCTGAGCTAGAACAGGGTCACTGCCAGAAATGTGTTTTGGCAGAAGGGAGAAGAAAACTAAGCGTACAAAGAGAGAACCCTCCTTTCCCAGAGACTAAAGGTCCCAACCTGGGACCAGAAAGTAGAAGCAAACAGAAATAGGTAACAGATGCTGTGATTTATTTAATCAATATTTGACAACAAGAACGGGGTGTCTTCTACAGAAGGAGCTATGTGAGCAGCTCATGGGATTAGGGACTGAGATGAAGGACCTCAGCATCACAGTAGGACAAGTGACACCACATATGTCCAACGTCTTACCATCTGGAGCCTCAAACTCTGTCAGACTTAGTGAACCTGCAACAGCTAACCAAATATGCACAGACCCAGATGTTTTCCTGATTCATGTTGGAAGTTGCTTGTATAAAATCTGAATTCTACATCCAAAGGAGCCCTTCTTAACCTATGGGCCAGGACCCCTTGATGGTAGAACGACCCTTTCACAGGGTCACCTAAGACCATCTGCATATCAGATATTTACACTATGATTCATAACAGTAGCAAAAGTACAGTTATGAGATAGCAATGAGATATTTTTATGGAGGGGGTCATTATGACATGAACTAACTGTATTAAGGGATCACAGCATTAGCAAGGTTGGGGAGCACTGATCTAAAGGGACATACGTGTTATAGAACAAAACAGCAAGCGCTGTCCTGTGACTAACAATCAAATAAACTTGGAATAGCTGAATATGGAGGTCATTGATTTTCATGTAGGTTGTTGATCAAAGCCATTAAGATTTAATGTATTAAATGTACTAAGTATTAAAAAAGAGTAGCTCATTGATTATCAATGAAGTCTAAGACAAATTGTCATGGGTAATGAAAAGATGCTAAGTAGACGTCAATTACCAGCTTTTAAAATAACTTGAGGCTTGATCAAAAGGAACTCCTGAGTGTAAAATTGACCAAAGGGGTTTTAAGAAAATATGAATAAATGCCAATACAAGTTCAGCCCACACAACAGAAGCAGGACAAAGTTGGTAACTGAGTAACAGCTTGGAACAAGAGCAGGCATGGTAGTCTTTATTGTCGATTTGACAATCTAAAGTCACCTGGAGGCTGGGCGTGCTGTGGGAGATTATCTTAATTGGGTAAATGCAGAGGGAAGACACGCCCACGGGGGATGGGGCTATTCCCTGATTGGAATCTGAGACTGTAAGATTGGAGGGAGTATGCTGAGCAGTAGCACGCGTGCATTCCTTCATTGCTCTCTGCTTTGGACTATAGCTACGAACATGACTAGCGAACTCAAGCTCCGGCCTTCAGGACTTTCCAGCAGCGATAGGCCATGGTCTGGAGGGGTGAGCTAAAACAGACTCTTACTCCCTTAAACTGCTTTGATGGAGTATTTTATCACAGCAGTGGGAAAGGGAACTAACACAAACAGTAAATAGGACAGTGGTTGTTGTGGAAGACTGTCAGAGCTGGACAGAGCTGGGGACCCTCCCTTTTGACTAACTATGTACCTCCCATGGAAGAACCAAGTTAGCTGCTCCTCCCTGACCATCTCCTCCTCCTCCTCCTCCTCCTCCTCCTCCTCCTCCTCCTCCTCCTTTTTCTTTTGAGGAGAATTTGATACTTCTACAAATATTGCTGCCTTCTTTTGACTTTGGATTTGGACAAACCTAGGGTCAAAAATGTTCCCTGATTTATACTCTACAAGTTGTCCCATACGAGGCACTCCAGCCTCCATCTCCTCTAGGTAAAATGGGGCTGGTAAAACCCATCTAGTAGGCTTTAAGGCTTAAACTTGATCAAGGATTCGATACATAGCAAAGTGGTTGACAAGGAGCTGGACACTTGGTTACTGTCCTTTAAATGTTCCTGCTCCTCTCTCAGTGTCCCTAGCAATAAAATCCAGTGGCCTTCTGGAGTGTGGAGAGGGGTGAGTCACAGGAAAAGCCTTCAACACCTAGAATGGGTCTAGAGTACTTTAGACTTAAAACAGTGTCAGCATAGCCAAGAGTGCCGACTGGCTGCGTTTCTAAAGCTGTTGCCAGCAGCTGCACAAGTGGACCAGGCAATTGTTCTTTCCACAGTTGGAGAGGGCCAGACCTCCTTCCTCGTGACAGTTATGAGACCTCCCTTTTCACAATGAAATGCGGTGAGGCTGACCCCCTCCCCACCCAGGAGACAGTATGTGTGAGCAAATTCTCAGTCCTTTTTTTGTTTTTGTTTTTTAAAATCTCTTTTAGTAAGTTCTGATTTATGATCAAACACAAATAGGTTATTCATGGGAGAGGGGGTGCCTCTCTGGGAGAAGAAAAAACACTAGCAGATTGAATTTAGAGCATCAGAGACTATGTGACAAAATGTAAAATAATTCTATGCTAAGCTACAAATGACTTATGAATGCTCTGGGCCATGTCTGGGGTGTGGCCTCATTTACCCAATAAAAGTTATGGATGGATGAAGACATTAACAATGAATAATTTCAGTCCATGGTATCCGTGGATAGATAGCTCAACTGGAAGCCTTTTCTTAGAAGTTCATAAGCAGCCATAAATAACCATGTCATCTTGGCATCACAGCCTTTGACAGACTAGCTTAACAGAGCTCCGCACCTTGCTGGAGAGACTTATGTAAACTCGAGGCTACAACTAAACCTGTACTTAATAAATGTTATTAACATCTTGGGGAGGAGATGAGAATGATTAGCTAGGAGTTAATGAATTGTCTGTTTAAGTGGGTTCACGAGACAAATGAGCATGTGGAGGTAAAGCAGGACTTCCATAGGCTTTCTGGCTCGTGTGCACTGTGAATCTCCAAGAGCATGAGTGCGCAATATTTCCCGGGCTTGACAGATGAATGGAGCCTTTCTTCTCAGAGAATTTTAATGAAAACCACATTGAAAAATGTGGGGAATGGAGATAAAACATAAAGAAAATGTAAACAAGTCAATGTGAAATAAGATAAATATGGTTTACTTGTGTGCATGCATACAAATGTGTGTGCGTGTGTGTGTGTGTGTGTGTGTGTGTGTGTGTGTGTGTGTGTGTGTGTGTGTGTGCTTCTCTCAACAGGATACTTCTATCTCATAAATTACAGCAGCAGGAGAATAGCTTCCCATGCAGGTTGCACCATCCTCGGGTATTTGCATGACCTCAGTATGCCAGCCATTACCATCAAAGGAAGCAATCCGATAGCTCATTGGCATCAGCTCTTGCAAAGCTATAAACATCCCAAGACCCCTCGTCACCATGGCAACCTTATCCCTAATTACCAACTGTTACAGCTATGGTTGCAGTCGCCTCTTTTGTGCAAATCTGTCCTGGAGAACTTCAAGGGCGGTTCCTGGAGTAAAAACAGTGCGAGCACCATCTGCTGGTCATATTCCTGTACTGCGCTAGTTCCCTGCAAACTCTGGGGTCCAAAACCAAAGCCAAGAAAGAACAAGACAATCATCATTTCCAGAAAAGGGTTTAGGGAGTGTGGAGGTTTGGAGGAAAGGTGAGGGGTCAGGCAGGAGAGTGACTATGTGTAATTTTTATGAAAATAAACTTCTGTTCTTATCTTAATAAAGCAAGGGTCCTAAAAACAGTGACAAATCTTCAAAGCATGGTAGAAAACTGGCACGGGAACATAAAAATTTGAATGTGAAAGCACAAGTGTGTTTGATATTAAGAAATGAATTGGAGTCCATGTGGACTCTGGCAGAGAAATGCTTTAAGTGCATTAAATACTGTTGACTTGCTGTAAGACGCTCGCCTGCAACCCTTGCACTTGGGAGGCTGAGACAGGAGGAGCTGGCATTGAAAGCCAGCCTGGCTACACAGTGCGCTCCAGATAAGCCTGTGAGATGTAGAAGGCCCTACTACATAAACGTAAATGGCAAAATGTGTCTAGAAAACTGGTAAGTGTAGTTATAAGACATGAGATATACCGGACTGTCATGGACCAGCTTAGGGAAATTAAAAATTAGAGCCCCCCGGGTGTGAGGGGTGTCCATAAATTCCCCTGAATGCTTATTCACTTGGAATAAAGTTCAATCATCTATAGCAAAATGATACTATTAACATATTATATATCTCTTTATTTTGTTATTATCCTTTCTCCCATTTCCTCTGTAGTAAAAGCATTTCTGAGTTTGTATTACAGATCAGTTAAAGTCGTTTTTTCTACATTTGATTCTTATAGATGTCAGAATTCTGATGTGCAGCATTCTCCAGCATCAGCACTTCTGTGTCTGCGTTATTGTTACCTTTGTCTTTGATTTGATCCACGGCTTCTTGAATTTGCACAGTAGAATCTATTGACGTTGGTTTTCTTTTTTTCTTTTTTCTTTTTCTTTTATGAAAATTACCATTTTCTCCACAGTAGCATGCCTGCCTGTGGAACTGAGTGTAATGAGAACCTTTCTTTGGTGCTTCAATCTTTTTTCACAATTCTTATTGGTTTGGGGGGGGTTAGGGTTTAGGGGGATAAGGTCTCAGTCTGTCACCCAGGTTGACCTAGAACTTGTGAACCTCTGTCCCAGCCTTCTGGGTGCTAGGATCACAAAGGCAAATGGCTGCCTCAGGCCTCTGAGATCACACACACACACACACACACACACACACACACACACACACACACACACACACACGGGTGAGGGGGTGTCAGCAGGCCTCTGTGCCCATTTTCCCCCCCTTTTACACATCTTTGAACAAGGACAGTTTTTGTGTCCTGAGGTGGAAAATTCTCCTTCAACTGTTTCACTGCCCTAGAGTGTCTGAAGAATGAACTTCACAGGCCATCAGCTCCAAGACCGATGACAACAATTAGCCAGGCCACCCAGTGATGCACACAGCCTAGGTGACAGAAAATGGAGGAGGGAGACCCCAAGGAAAAAGAACCCTGGAGTAACCCCAGAGGCAAATCCTCCTGATCCATCAGCTGAGCTTCGTCAGCCACCTTTCCTCTGGCAGATCCTGTGCTGGTTTTAAAGGTTGGTGTCCCCAGAGGCTGCCTGAGGCCTTTTCCTTGTTTGTGGTATGTTATTTGGTTTGTTTCATTTGTTAATCAAAACCCCCCAGCGCTCTCTGGCTCCACCTTTCTTAAGCTCAGAGAGCTCAGGCCAATCATTAGGCCCCAGTGAAGTTGAGCTCCAGTAGGGGTTGTGAAGGAACCTAGAAAGTGCAGACAGAAAAGCCAAAGCCTGTGAAGCTTCTCATGGGAAAGAAATAAGGCCTTCATTTGCCCTTTTCATATTTTAACTTTATTCAAATAGATTGGGGGTTTTGTTTATTTGTTTGTTGTTTTGGGGTTTTTGGTTTGGCTTGGTTTTTGTTAGTATACAAAGTGACTGGTCTCACTATGGGATGCTCAGACACACTGATGTGTTAATCTTTGTCCCTGTCTCCTCCCCTGCCCGGTTCCCACCCCCTTCCTCCTCCCCCACACCCCCACCCCTTCCCTGCTTCCCTTACTCCCCACCCTCCTCCCCATCTCTCTCTATCTCACCTTCTCAGTCCTCTTGTCTTTCATGTCCTCTATGTTCTGTTACTGTCTCTTTTCCTCTTCCCTAACCCTCCCTTAATATCTTTTCCCCTCTCATGGTTCCCATTCTAGTTTCATGACCCACACGCACACCCTCAGGCTGAGACACACACATAAAAATGATGAGATAAATCATGCCATCTGTGTCCCTCTGGGTCCCCCATATTCCTCTGCTTATGATAATAATTTATAGCTCCATCCATTTCCAGCAAGTGTCATGGTTTTGCTGTTCTTTACAACTTAATAATAAAATTCCATCCTTGTGTGTGAACCATATTTTCATCATCTGCTCCTCTCCTGGTGGGCATCTAGGCTGGTTCTACGCCCTGGCAGTTGTAAACAGGGCAGTGGTGAGCACAAATGAGCCTGTGTCTCCAGAAGAACAGATTCCTCCTAGTGCTACTGCTTTGAACCCTAGAATCTACCAGAGGGTCTGTTGGACCCATTTGACCTGCCCTGGCCTCGGGGAGATAAGAACCACAAGTGGAGCTACTGCCACCAAGCTCTTGGCTGACCGTGATGACTGTCTGTGTCAACATACAAGCACAACTCACCTTGAACAGAACAAGAGCTAGTTCATTCTGGAACCAAATATGAGTGATCACAGCCCTGGGTACAGAGATTTGGGAGACCTCAAATTCCATATTCCAATGTGGTAAGAGTTTTATGAAGTTTTAAGGTAGCAGGACTATAAAAGTCACAAATTGAAGTACTTTTCAAACACATTGGTAGACACATTAGGTGGATGAGTTAAGGCAAAGCAGGCATGTCTTTGGTGGTCTAAAGTTTATTTGGGAGATTGGAGAGATGGTTCAGTGGTTAAGAACAGTGGCTGCTCTTCCAAAAGACCCAGGTTCAATTCCCAGCACACACATAACAGCTCAAAACTGCCTGTAACTCCAGTTTCAGGGGATCTGACACTCTCATACAGACATGATGCAGGCAAAACACCAATACACATAAAGTAAAAATAAATAAATCATTCAAAAGAGGTTAACACCTTGCAAAGGTTTTATATGTTAGTCACTAAGATGTTGGATAAGACACAGAAATGGGTAAGGAATGGCTATTTTGGGGGCTAAAGATAATCCTAAGAAAATGACAGTTAGTCCCCAGACCTGGCCATCCTCACCCCTCCCCAGTCAGTGAAGTTCTACTCAGCTAACCTGCCTTACAGAAGGTTCACTGGAAGGTGGGGCACTTCTGCACATTTCTTTCAAATGTGGAGGAGGGAAGATTAAAGCCTGAGCACCAGTCAACCTCACAGGTACATAGTAGGCACTTTTATGGTCTTACTTTAGGGTAACTGGCATGGAATGCAACTCCTAAATTATATAATTTCCCTTTGGCTTTTTAATAAAGCATAAATCTCAAATTAAATAAAAACTACATGTAACACTTTCTAGAAACTCAATCAAGTAAGCCATTTAATATCCATTGCTGCTAACCTATAGAGAAGACACATAAATAGATCAAGGAAAGAGTGTGAAGATCTCATTACCAATAAATTTAGAAGCAATTTTCTCCTTCCCTAAAGCCAGGTATATTCCAGAGTCTTAATTAACCTCTCAAAATTCATCTTCTTCCCATTCCTCTGAAATATTATTTTTCCTTTTATTAAATTTATTCTTAAATTTCATACATATATACGGTATTTACATCATTTCTTTCCCCCCTTCTTTCCTCCAACCCTGTCTGTATCATTCCCCCTCCCTCTCAAATCTATGGCCTCCTTTTCTTTATTACACACACACACACACACACACACACACACACACACACACACACACACTGAATCTGCCTCTCTCCTTCTCTTCTCTGACTCACTCATCCTCATAAAATTTTCTGCATCCTTTAGCAGAAGCCTGAGATGATGTATGAGATGATGAATTCTTACGGAGAAGCTCTTGGGTACTGTATTGGCAAGTGTGCCTATGGAGCCATGGGATGGACGCAGTGATGGGCCGGCTTACTAACCATTGATGAAGGCCAACTTCAGGCAGCACACACATTTATCTGCCACCCGCATGTTTCCCAGTATTCCACCTGTTCTACCTAACACCCTCTTCCCTGAGCACATCAGCCATCCAAGAACCCTGCCTCGGATCCATGCCTTTGCTCACATCACACATCTCTGGAAAAGCCCCATTGGCACAGTCCTCTACTTAACTGCTAGGCTAGCCTGCTTGTGCTAACTCAATGTTACCCCAACTCCAAAAGGCTAATGATACCCTCTTCATACCTGCTGCAAATAACAATCAAATAACAAACAGGAACATATCAGAGGCATACACCACAAAGAGAAACAAGAGAGAGAGAGAAAGAGAGAGAGAGAGAGAGAGAGAGAGACCTTTCAATACTCAGCGTCATCCCACTCTCCCTCCCCACCTGGCCAGAACAAAAACTCTGAGTCCTATGACCCCTTCAGCTGTACCTCCTGAGACCCACTGGACTGCTCTGTGGTGGTTAATCTTGATTGCTGACTGGAATCAGTGGGGAGAGACACCTCTGGGTATGGCCGCATTTCCGGGACCTGAGGGGAAAAGACCCTCCCTAAAGTAGGCGGCATCTTCCGGAAACTTGCCTGCCTTCACCTCTTGCTAGTGAATGAGTACCCTGTGGCGTTGGCTGCTCCTGCTACTTCACCAACAGCAGACCAACCCCTATCGTGGACGCCAACCTAGTAAGTCCTCTCACAACATGTATTCATTCTCTTGACTCTGTTCCCCTGGAGGATGCTGACCACTCCACACCACATCCCTCTTTTAGGGAGCCACTGCCACATTCTTTATGCCTGGTGGCCTTGCTGGTGCACTTTGCTGCTGCTGCTGCTGCTGCTCCTTCTTCCCACCTCTCTCTCCTCCCCTCCTCTTCCTCCCTTCCTCTTCCTCCCCTCCTCTTCCTCCCCTCCTCTTCCTCCCCTCCTCATCTTCTGCCTGATGAACTTCCTGTTGTCTTTCTGGTATCAGCTCAGGCTCACCCTTCTGGGAGACTTTCTCTTCTCTACTCCACTTCCCTCAGGTCCACTCCTTTTCCAAACAAATATTTTCATTATGCAATTATAGCAATATTTTAAGACTATTTAATGACCTCATCTCTATTGTAAGAAATTCATACGCTGTTTATATTTATATCCCAGAATCCTTGCTACATACCTAACCCATTATCTCCCTTTAAAATTAAATAATATCATGAGGATACTGAAAGGTGACTGTTTGAGTAATAATTTGTGGTCTTTGTGCAGTGTTCATCTGTTGGAGACCTCAGAAATAGGCAGTCTGTACCTGTGAATAGCTGCCTGTCATCTTCTGATGTTTTCAAACTTTTAAATATATAATTTAATTGAAAAAAATAAAATTAAATTAAATAATAAATTTTAAAAGTTTCCCACAGGTTGTACAAGGACCCTCCAGTCTTACATTTTTATGGACATCTTTGAGAAGGTTTCTCTACAGCTAGACGTTTGTGTAAGTTGTGTATTTGTAACACACTTAGCACTTTGATGAACGATTGTCCACTCTCTGCATAAGAGCACTTCCTTTTTTGTTTGTTTTCCTAGACAAGGTTTCTCTGGCTGTCCTGGCTGACCTGGAACTTGCTCTGCAGATCAGGCTGGCCTAGAACTCAGAGATCCACCTGCTTCTGCTTCCTGAATGCTGGGATTAAAGGTGTGCACCACCACCTGGCTATCAGAGCACTTCTTTAGAATAGATCCTAAAAGTCAAATTCTGTGCTGCCAGATGACTTGCCAAAAAGGCCAGCCCCACTTGGATTCACATGAGGTGAAAATGCGTGTCTCATATTGGGAGAGTCTGACCAGAGGGCATCAGAGTTAGGGTTTCCATTGCTATGAAGAAACACCATGACCAAGGCAACTCTTAAAGGACAACATTTAATTGGAGCTGGCTTACAGGTTCTGAGGTTCAGTCCATTATCCTTATGGCATCTTCATGGCGGGAAGCAAGGCAGCATCTAGACAGGCATGGCACTGGAGAAGGAGCTGAGCGTCCAAATCCTGATCCAACTGCAAACAGGAGAAGAGTGGCTTTCATGTGGCTAGGAGGGCGGTCTCAAAACCCACCCCCACAGTGACACACTTTCTCAACAAGGCCACGTTATTAGTGCCACTCCCTGGGCTAAGCATATTCAAACCACCACACATCCATATGCAATGACTAAAACTAGGAGCATTTGTGAATCTTTATAAACAAGTCTTTATTGGAGGCACCTGGACAGTTCACCCAAAGGAAAACAATGAGGGATTGGGGCTCCATCATGAGGAAGAGGAAGCAGACTTCAGGGTCATTCTGAGAGCAATAGAAACCATCGCCAGCTTGGGCATCTATGGAGCACTTGTGCACTGGGTGCTATGCTAAGCCCTTATACAGGACTCTTTAAATGTCCTCTGACTCCTTCAATGATCCACTTAGCATTTTAAAAAGTGTTTTCAATCTCCATGTGATTGCTATATATTTTTTATAGCTTCTTTTAGTATTATTGCCAGTTGTACTTTGTAACGGTTTGATACCATTCCAGAAATGATTTTGTTTCTTGCATTGTTAAGACTGGCTTTGTATTCTAAAATATTTCTACTATGGAGAAAGTCGTGTGAGCTGCTGAAAAGAATGTAGTTGTTAGATGAAATCAAATATGTTATATGTGCCTCTTACCTCTATTGAATCTACAGTGTAAATTAACTCTGCAGTTTCTTTGTTGGGTTTCATCTGAATGACCTGTATATTGGTAACAGAGAACTAGTAAAGTCATCCACTACTACATGTATGGGCCTCCCTGCTCCATGATGCTTTACTAGAGTTTACATTCTGAGTTTGGCTCCATTAGCATTCACTGTGCGTGTATCCATAATTGTAATATCTTCTTTATGTATCATTCCCTTTGCCTATGTGTAGGGATCTTTTTCTCTTCTGGAGTCTGCTATGATGGAAATGAATGTAACTGTTCCTGCTGGTCTGGGAGTTCCATCCGTTTGTAGCATCACTTTTCCACGCTTTCCTTTCAGTCTGCATGTGCCTCTGCTGGGGAGGTGTGTTTCCTTTTTGTTGTTATTGTTTTTTGTAACAATTACTAGGTTCGAAGTTCCTGCCAGCGGGTACTCCACGGTGTGGAAGTGCTGTGGAAGGAAGCCATTGATAATAGAAAGAAGCAGGAAACAAAGGAATGCGTTGGAGCAAGACGAAATCCCGATCAAGCTCCAAAGAAATCTTTATTGTTACAATCATTTAAGCACATTAGGGCGGGAAATGGCAGGGGCGGGGAGAATCCATAATGCGACCAGACATCAATTATGCTATAGTTGTCCCTGAGCTGAAGGCCGGACGTTTAATCCCTACCTGGGGGCAGTAACAATGGGGAGGAAACAAGGAGAGGCCTGCTGGAGCCGGAACACCTTGAAATGCTAATCAAGCTGAGCCTAAAAGTCAGGACCCTAGATAATCTGTTATCTGGCAGAAAGGAATCAAGGGATACCTGCTGAGTTATCCAAGACACTGTGGCTAGCAGACTTAGACAAACCTGGGATTTTTCGTCCAGCAGATGTGCAAAAGGCCAAGGCCTTTGTCTCCGACAATTCCTCCCTTATTATACAATATGGGCATTAATCCGAGAGAGAGGGTAGAGGCCCAAACCTCCATGATAACTGTCATCTTTTTCTGGAGGAGGGGCTCTGGGATGACAACCCCTATGCATATGGGCATGCCCTTCAGGGAAGCCAGCAATTATCGGGTCATACTCGGACCCTCCACCCCTTGCAGTACCTTGTCTCGCATCTCTCGAATGCCCACGCATGATCGCGTGCCCGTATGCTGGACCATTGGACGGGCAGCCCTCTGTAGCGAGGGAGCTCATATTATGATGGGATAGGTGCCCCGATCTGGGAGGTGGGAGATGAGGATAGCACAAGGAAGATAAGGCATGGCCCATTAGAAGATTGGGACAATAAGGCCTCAGGCTCTATGATTCCACTATCTAGCAGATCGAGGCGATGATAATGAGCCTGCAAGGGTCAGGATGTCAGAGAATCAATCTGCTGTTTGATGAATTTCGTAATTTTGTTAAAAATAAAAGGTCCCAGGCTTTCTAGAAGTAAAAGGCTAATTATTGGTAAGTCAAGGTCTCCACGGTTCTGGAGCATGACCCAGGCCAAAGAGGAAAACTGTCTCTGGAGCGAGGCTAGCTAATTCAAACTGTTGGCTGAGGGAAGAATAGAAATGTATTGAATACCCCAGGGGTCCGCCAGCAAGCACACAGCACATTTACTGTGGTGTGGGGAGTCTAATATTCTCTGGGATATTATAAAGAAATAGTCTCTTTAAAACTAAGGAGGGAAAACTTCTCAATAATAACCCACTATTCTCTTGCTACTGTTTTAGGTCTGACTCACTTCTTCCAATACTTGCAATCCTTTTCTAGAATATCAAGGTCTTGTAAAACTCACAGGCAATAGAACAAGAGCTAGTTGATAGATAACTGACATGTCACATTCTAACATAGTAGAAAAAGGTGTACAATCAATACAACTTACATTAAATTCTGCAGAAAAAACAATATTTTAACATGACCGATAAAAATT
>CM052708.1:52387914-52468475 GCA_028551405.1 Uromys caudimaculatus
TTGCTTCCCTAGATTTTAACACAACTCTAAGCACCTTCATAAAACACATTTTATCATTATTTGGAAACACAAGCATAGAACACATTTTATTGGGCATTAACCATAGCTCTCCTAGACCTCTCCTTTCCACCTGAGAGAGTGTAAAAAGGCACCATTGGCCCGTAAAGAGACATAGCAGGTTTCAATTTTTGAATAATTAAAACTTTAAGCGCCAATATTGTTGGCCATCCCTAGGAAAAACATTTTCCTCCTCAGCCTCTCCCTGCTCTCTGTGTTGGCTTAGGTAACCTTTCAATGCCTGGTTTTTAAGAGAGAGCAGTCCTAAGTCCTTTACAACCTCAGCGTCCCCATGGGGCTGTAAGTCAATTGTTTGGATTTGCTTTCTGCAGAAACAGCAAGGGCAGCAGCGGCGGGATTTGAAAAAATGCCTTAAATCTTTCTTTTTGACTCTGGTACCTCGAGTCTGGAGAGATTCTTTAACTCCTTGTAAAAAAAAACCTCATGGTCACTTAACGTTTGTCCCATGATTCTGTACTATTTTATATAGCTTTAATTTAACCTCTCTCTGTCTGTCTCTCTCCCTTTTTTTTTTTTTTTGTTTGTTTTATCTTTTATTTATTTATTCATGTATATGAGTGTTCTATTTATGTGTATGCTTGCACAACAGAAGAGGCATCAGACAGAAGAGGGAATCAGATCCCATTAGAGAAGGTTTGAACTGAGGACCTCTGGAAGAGAAGCCAGTGCTCTTAAACTACTGAGCCATCTCTCCAGCCCATGAGATGTGTTTCTTGTAGCAGCCCATCATCCAGTCTGATGCTCCATATAGCATGAAATCGTGGTTTCTAACTGGAGAAGTTAGACCATTAACACTAAATGATACAATCAAGAGTTCTGTATCTATTCTTTTCATTTAGTTATTTCTCTAATGTTCAATTCTTTCTTAGCTTTTATTTGCATATTGAATGGGCTCACATTGGGATTTGTCCTTTCCTATGTTTTTGTGGTTGTGTTTCTCTACCTCCTCTGCTTAGGACTCCTTTGAGATCATCACAGAGGTGGACTGAATGAATTACTGAGACATGGGTTCATCTTGGAAGGTGCTTATCCTCAGTCCAACTCAAGAACACCTTCGCTGGTTTCAGAAGTCCAGACTTAGCAGTTATTTCCTTTTAGGGCTTACAGTAAACACATCACCTCAGCCTCTCCTGATCTTTAGAGTTTCCATAACAAACTCTGCTGTTGTTCCGATGGGGTTATCTTCATAAGTAAGTTGGAATTTCCCACAGCTTTCAATAACCTTCCTTCACTATTTACTGTTGTCCTTTAACCTGCAATATGGCCACATTTGCTTAGGATTACAAATGTCTCCTATATCCATACCTTTCCTTAGACTTTGGAAATTTTCTGCTTTTATTTCACTGAATACATTTTCTATGCCTTTAGTGTGCAATTTAGCACCTTCTTCTGTGCCAAAAATATGTCTCTTAATCAAGTCCCAGAGGTCTTGCCTGTTCACTTCATTTTTTTTTCTTAATTATTGTCTACATGCTCTTATTACCAACTTGCCGTTAAACTCTGACCTCTCTCTGTCATGTGATCTATCTAGTCAGTTTAATAGGGTTTCCCACTGAGTATTTTTTTTAATTTGACTTACTGCATGTTTTTCATTTTGAAGATTCCTTTTGGATTCTTTTTCCAGCTATCTCTTTTTTTTTTTTTTTTACAAAGTTCCCATTCATATCCTATACTGTCTTCCTTAATTCACTTTGACTATTTTTTATATCTTACTGGAATTCATTAGTTTTAGTTAATATCATTCTTCTGAGGTGGGCTTGGTGATATACAACAGTAATCCAAGCACTCAGGGAGAGGCCACTACTTCTTACCAGATTATGAATTTGAAGCCAGTCTGGGCTACACAGTAAGAACCAATTAGCTCAGTGATAAACCCCTAGCAAGCTCAAGGGCCTGTGTTCCACCCAAAGCTCTTCAAATAAAACAAAACAAATAAAAACATCATTCTTGAATTCTTTCTGCAACCCTTAACCCACTTCAATATATTTGGAGTCAGTTGCTGAAGAATTCTGAACTTTGAGAGGAGTCATGCCCCTGTGTTTTCATGTTTCCTATGTTCATGTTGGCAAATACATACAATAAATTCCTGATGGGCTGGTATCTCTTCCACTTCTAAACATGAGTCATTTTAGATGCCCGCCTTCTCTTGATGATATGTGCTGACATATCATGCTGCCATGTTGAATATGTCAGGTGCACATGGACTCCACAGTGTGTCATTCCTGTGGTGTCTTTACTGGGGAGGTCACTATGTTTCCACACTGTGCACTGTGTTGGTGTTTGAGTTTCCTGCTCTCCCTGTAGATTTCACAAGAACAGAGGCATTTCTCCTAGATCAAGAAGATGTGCTGTATGTATGGGCTGTACTCTGTCCTTAGTCCTCTAGACTTCTCCATAACATACAGTATGAAGGGCCATGGTCCCTCGTAAGTAGGGTATCTATTCCTTTCCATGTTTCTCTCTGCTGTTGCGCTAGAGATTGTTGAGATTTTGTCTTTTACTGTCTGTTGTGGATAACCCTGGAGCTGTTTGTATTTTGATGCTAATTCTGCCCTCCTGGGAGGAGCTCCAGACAGGAAGTGAGTTACATACTCATGTGACTTCTTGTGAACCAATCCCCTAATGAATAAAGGAACCAATCACTGGGCGAGAAGGAGGGAATTCTGGGTCCGATAGGGGAAGAGAGGAGGAGGAGAGAGAGAGAGGGTCCTTTTGGAGCGAGGACAGCAGATAGGTAAGATGTAGCTACTAGAGTCTCCAGGTATCATGGCAGATTCACAAGGATTTGCCGCCAGAGGAATCAGATTTTGATAAGGCTTACAAGACTAGGTTTTAGTTATAGCACTCAGAGATCGAGTTACTATTGTTTCTGAGCTAAGTTTGTGTTGTGTTTTCCTTCACACAGAGGCTCATCTGGGTTCCAGAGAGAAAGGTATAGTGGCAAAGTGTGGGTTTGCCTGATGTGCACCACAGAGACCATAGGGGTATTGAAGCACAGGCCTGATGTGGTAGCAACCTGCCAGTGTGAACCTAGTGAGCTGGGTAGAGAGATCATGAAGCTCTGAGTCAGAGCTCCATGAGATAAAAGCATGTTGGCCATTGCTCACCAGTGCATGACTGGCCAGCCTGCGGGGGCTGAGAGAACCAGGACATAGCACGAGAACATGCCATATTCTTTGGTTTTAATAATCCCCACAACAACTGTCTATTGTAATGCTAAGTGCAGCGTCCCCCAAGACCTGGAGTCTATAGTAGCCTCTGAAATCCTGCCCCCAAGACAATTCTGATTGGTAAATAAAGATGCCAACAGCCAATAGCTGGGCAGAAGAGACATAGGTGGGGTTTTGTGGGCTTGAGGGAAAGAGAAGGACCATGAGGAAAGAGAGTGCAGGATAAGGAAGAAGAAGTGCCATGGGTTAGGAGTCAAGACAGCATGGCCCTGAGGATTGCCCAATTGGAGCTAAGAGCAGCCTAGATGAAATATAGTAAGTAATAAGTTGGAGTTATTGGTAGGAAATATATTCTAACAGCATGCATGGTAGATACCTTCCTAGCTCTTGTTTCTTTAAAAGCTTATTGTAAATAGAAAGTCTGTGAGTGTGTCTTTCATCTGGGATCTTAAATAACTAAAGCAGGGTAGAAATTTTGGGCCGGGTTTCTACAACAATTACTCCAAGAGATGGATGTCCAGGGGTATGTCTCCACCCCACTCCTTCTCATGCCTACTTGAAGCTGGTTTACTGCCTTAGGGATTTTATCTCCTGTATCTTTGGATTCCAGTGTTCACTGAAACTTAATCAGGGGAGGGATGTCTACTAAGCAAGATATACTGATTCTTAGCTAAACTGTGGGAAAGCTGTTTCTATGTAAAATAATTTAGGCATGGCTTTAGATAATCATCAACAGGCTTCTAATTTATATTTGGGAGTTGAATGGGATGCTCCTTGGTGCTCATCCACCACTGAGACTGCAGTCATCCAGAGAAAACACTGAGCTCTCTCCTTGCTTTAAGCAAAATTGTTGCTTCAGAATTATAGAGGGTTTTCCATTGAGAGTCACTACCTGAGGACCTCAGAACCACATGTCTCTTATAAACTCATCCTCCAGTGGCTCCATCCCCTCCTGCCACATTTGACTTGTGGCCACTTTTACTGCAGGAATTGTTTAGTGGTTACCTGGACTCAGAAGATGTTCCATGATACATACATACACATCTGTCGTGCGTTCAGTTCTGTCAAGGACTAGGAACTGGTGAGGACTCAAGTTGGCCTGGAGATGAACTTCAGCCTTCTGCATAATCCTGACCAGTCACCTCCAATCTTTGGTGTATGTGTTCATGTTTGTGCAAGTGTGTGCAGGTGAAGGTGAATGTTGGAGGCCAGAGGGCAACACCAGGTGTCTTCCTCAGTTGCTCCCCACCATACTTTTTGACAGAGTCTCATACTGACCCTGCAACTTACCAATGTTGCTAGACTGGCCAGCCAATAAGCCTCAGGGATCTTCCTGCCTCCAAATTCCCAGCGCTGCACCCTGCCTGGATTTTATGTGGGTGCTGGGAATCCAAACTCAGGTCCTCATGTTTATACATCCCACAACTGAGCTGTCTCCCCAAGCTGTCAGCCACCTCAAATCTCAGTCTTCTACATGGAGCTATACAAATGGACTGTTTTCTTTATCCCTACCTCTTACTCACCTACCTTTAGGTCACCTTGATGTTCTTAATCCAAGTCTAGCCAAATACCCACTGCTAAGGACACAAAGAATCCTAAACCTGGTCATGTCTAATAGATGAGATTAACAACTAAATGTGTATATACCAAAGCATACAAAAGTAGAATCTCTAGCAGAGTAGAGGAACATAATATCTGAGTTAGGTTTAAAGGAACAGTTAGGAACCAAGCAAGGAAGGGAAGAACAACCTAAGCAAGGGACAAGCAACTGGAAAGATAAGACCATAGAGTGAAGGGCAAATGCTAAGCACGGGAAAGGAATGGGGAAAGAAAGGGTTGAGGGAGCTAGCTCCTGGCCACAGAGGAGGGTGAAGATGATGATGGAGTTAATTTGTGAAATGAGGCCCTCAGGACTATTCTCTTGTCTCTATTTACCCAGAAGAAAGTGGATCTGAAGTCACAGACTTTGTTCCACCCTGGCATCCACAGCAGCTTCCTGAAGCCCCAAGGACTGCAGCCTGGAGAGCCTGACCCTGTCTCCAAGCTCATTCTAAAGCTGCAGTTTTCAAAAGGCTTTTGATTGTCACCCTCGGCAAGCAATGTGTTCTGTGCTGTGCCCTGGAAGTATGGCCACACACAAAATAAAAATTGATCATTTTCAGGAAAACATACTTGCATTACTAAAATTAATTTTGATGTGTTGTTATCTGTTCTACTAGGAAGGATGGGAGGGAGGGAATAAGGGGAAAAAGGAAAAATAAAACATACCAAAAGTAAAAAAGTAAAACACCAAAACATTCTAACAGTGAGACATTAACCAAAGCCCGACATGGTGATTTACGATGGCCGCTGCACTACTTCCAAGACTCTGGCACCTCATCCAAACAACCAGCCTTAGGAAAGACAAGTGATGCTATAACAGCTACTCCTAATGAGAAAGTGAGCTGCCTTCCTCTTATCTATTCAAATAGACCCTACACAGACGGTCCAGGAAAAGAAGCCATGTAACTTACCTGCAAGAAAGGACCCCTTCCCTACAAGGACCCCTTCCCTACAAGGACCCCTTCCCTAAAAGGACCCCTTCACTATTAGAATCCCTTGCTATAAGGAGTGATTCTTTCTCTGAGGATTTGCTCTCTGTGCATCTGTCCCCAGTGTCTATTCTTTATTAAAACTTTTATTTATGTCAATTCTGGGCAGAAAATCCTTTTCCCCGTGACTATGGCTCACCATTCCCAGCATGACAGAAGGGAAAAACAGAAAAAGAAGCTGACTGGGACCACAAAGTTGGTCTCACCACCCAGTGAGTCACAACGCAGTCTGAGAAACCCTGACTGGGGACTTGCAGCCAGGTTTAGATGCACCAGAAAGCTGTACTGCGCAGGGACTAAAAATATAGACTTTGGGAACAAGCTGCAAATTCAAGCCCTTTCCTCCCACTTACTCTGTGTGGGAATTTGGACAACCTATTTATGCTTTCTATGCCTCAGTTTCTTTTCTGCCTAATGGGATAACAGCAACAGCTTTCTCCTACAGTTGGTAACAAAGATTAAATGAAGCCCCATTTGTGGGAAGTCTAGAAAATAGGCACTAATAGGTGTTGCCTAAAAGTATGAGGTGCCAGCAACATCATCAGCACCACCACCATCATCACCACCACCACTATCACCATCATCACCACCATCACCATCATCATCATCGCCACCATCTCCACCACCACCTCCACCATCACCACCACCTTTGTTCTTCCAGTTATTCTATCCTAAACTGAAGCAGGCTTACAGCAGCACTGCCAGGAGAATATAAGGCAACAGTAAAGACTTTATTTGCAAAGCTAAACAAAATCACGCCATGTTTAAGGCAAGTTTTAGAGATGCCCTGGGATCTGGCTCATCCATACTCCACCCCACTCCTCCTTGCAGAAGAGAGTCAGAGGGGCTGTCCTCTGCAGCCCTGGCCCAGTGTCCTAGAAAGCAGGGCCCTTCTGCTGTCTTCTAACAAATGAGCTTTCCTCACTGGAATTCTGTGATCTGTCTAGACCCCCAAGCCCTTGGTGAGGGTCTCTGCTATGTCTGAATGCTGCTGTTCCCCAAAAAGTCATATATTAGACTTCATCCCCCAATAAATAATATCAAGTGGTGGAACGTTTAGGAGAGAATTGGGTCAGAGGTCTCTCCCCTCCCAGATGGGATGAATGCCCTTATAAACCAGGCTTTGTGGACCCCTGTCACTCTTTTACCACAAGAGAACACAGCAAGGAGGCACCATGCATTTTCTTAAGAGAAAGCAGCTTTTCGCCAGCCATCCTGATCTTAGCCTTCCCACCTTGGGAACTGTACACGGTAAATCCCTGTTGTTCGTACATTACCCCACCTGAGGTATTTTGTTAGAGCAGCTACACAGGCTAAGAATGTCCTTCTTACAATGAATCCCTCGCACTATACTAGGATGTGAGTCCACAGATAGGGAAGACGCCATCTCTTTTCTCATCAGATCAGTGGCTCCAACCATTAAGGGTCAGCCTACAAAAGGGGTTTAAAAGGAGAAAGAAAAGCAAACCTCTAATAATGCCAATGTCTAGCATGAACTAACCCACATTACCCAATGCACCGGATATCTAGATGGAAAAATTAAAAGACACCCACCATCAGATAGGTGGAAAGCCAAGTTTCTAGAACATTCTACCCATTTGTAAAGAGCAAATATAGGAAATAACAACACTGGAGGCTTGAAGTAAATGTTTCATTGGTCATGATGATCAAAAGATGACAATGAACAGACGCACACAGACCTTATCCCACCCACTGCAGGGTGGGTCTCACTCCATCCAGACGGGCTTGTCCTGCTGGCCCTGCAGCCACCACCCCACCAGGACTCTGCCCTTCACTCTGAACTTCTACTCCAGTTCTCTTCTTCTCTCCACTCAGAACCTGGAGGCCTGATGTCCAGGCAGAGCCATGAAAAGCGGGGGCCTTGGCCCAAGTCTGCAGTTAGCAGACAGTGTCACAATGTCCTCGGGCTCACCTTCACCTCCTTTCCCACACTCTCACTGTCCCCTCTCCCACCCCATCATTGTTCCCCAGAAACAAATAGGATGGCTTCACTGGTCAATCTTTTACATGTACAAACACCAAAAGCAGAGGAAACGCCCCTTGGCCACCCCCCTCCCCCCGAACCCCAGTGCTGGGAGAGCAGCCAGCAGCGGGCCGGCTGAGGCTGCTGGAACCAGTTTGCTACGGGAGCTGTCCGGCTGTCCTGGAAACTTCTTGGCTTCTGGCCTTTACCTGGAGGCCTCTTCCTTCAGCTCCTTGTTTTTCCGCACCTCCTCTGCGTGCTTGTCCTGGGGAGGAAGGGAGGGACAAAGGTGGGTCACACAAGGCAGCCGGGAAGGACAAAGGGCAAGAGAATGGAAGGCAAAAGATGGTCACCACGGGCAGAGCAGAGCTGTCGGCGAAGGTATCCTAAGGGGTGGAAGGAGGCAAGTGAGACGCGGGACACAGGTGTGTAAGCCTGCACGTGCACAGAGTGCATGGACTGGTGAGTCCCCACAGCCTGCAGGGGACCCACCTCACAGTGACCCCAAGATATCCTAGGCTCTCTTTACCTCTACTGGTCATTCTGGCACTTGGAATGGTCACTTAACTGAATATAAGGGGCCACTTGGGACAGCCAATTTAGGAGGAACGGGAAAAGAGTCATCAGCCCATTGCCAGCATCCCTGACACATCACAGATGGGCTGTTTCTCTCCCATCTCTTTAGCGTTGTCTTAAGTCTCTGACTGAAGGAGCAGGACCCTTGAGTTACATACTGACAGAGGACTGTTGGGAAATAGTGGTTGACTCCAGACAATGGACTCCTTTACATGTGTTGGAAGACAACCTTCATTTGCTTTGTAACATAATTCAGTCAAAAGACTAGATCTGCCTTCCCACCCCCAGCCAGCTGTGTGACCTTAACTGATTGTCTTTACCTAACCAGGCCTCAACTTCTTAAATCTTTCAAGAGGGACTAGATGGCTCAGCTCTAAAACTCCGTGACAAGTGTCCCCTCATGGGACCATGTCACACCTGCCTCCATATCATTCCAGATCATTAATAAATATCTATGTCCTTGTAGCTGGGAACATGTATGTGGTTTTCTTCTTTGTGTTTCCCAGTCCCTACTGTGAGAAACAAAAGGTACCAAATGATCCCCTTCCCAGATTCCAGTGTTGCCACATCTGGATGACAGATTAACCTGGAACAGACCCACTGAGGCTACCCAGGTTCCTAAGTTATACCTTCACCAACAAAATAATCTTTTCAGAGGCCCTTAGAAATGTCCACAGGATGAAAGCAAGGAGAAGTTTCTCTGGTTCTCAAACTCCTGGAATCCACATGGAGTCGGACCTTACCCCTAGAGAACCAGGCAGTAAGTCTGGGCTGGGGTTTTACGCTTAGGAATTCTGGTCATGACCCACAACACAAGAACTAGCATAGACAGTATTGTTGATGTTGAAGTTATCTGTGGTCTGTGGACAGAGTTGTGGGGCAGGGGAGGAGGAGGGGCGAAACTTATACCTATCTCTCAACCTTGCCTCCTGCTTCCCCCAGTAAGTAACTGTGAGTAGAGAACAAGTCTCAGGGAAAAACTGCCCTCTCAAATGTCTGATCTGGCATTTGATTCTTAGCATCTACTTGACGTGTACTGTTGTCATTCCAAATACAACCTGCCAATCTACCTCTACCTCCACCTCTGTTTTCAAGTGAATTGGCTATGTGGAGCCCTGGGTTTCTGGCCTCTGCTTACTTGGTCTCTGGAAACCCCTCACTGATGAAAAATCAGTGAGGTAGTACTGGGATGTTCTCTCTGAGCCAGGAAAGAAAGCAGCCACTTGGACAAAAGGCCAAGGTCAGCTCTACTCTTCCTATACCATGGGAATCTCAGTGAATCATTTGACCTCTGGAATGGTTTCCTTATCTGAACTAAGAATGTTTGCCTCTTAAATTTGTGATGACCATGTTATGATAAAATAAAAGTGTTTTATAAACGAATGTTTAAGTGCTTTAATACAATCTAACTTTGCGATATGTTTAAGCTGAGTCTGTAAGCCCATAACTCTCCCATCCAAACTGTGGTTTCCTCAAGAATTTGCCTTGGGGTTTGGGCTATAGTTCTATTGGCAGAGTGCCTACCTTGTATGCACAAAGCCCTGGGTTCAAGCCCCAAACCTGCAGCACACACCTGTAATTCCTACCCTTGGAGGTGAAAGCAAAATGCTAAGAATTTCAAGGCTATTTTCAGCTATATAGTCAGTTTGAGGCCAGCCTGGAATACATGAGACCCAGTATTAAAAAGTAAAGACAATCTTAAGTTTTCCTACAGTGTCTCTCATTAACTGGAGAAGCCCAAAGTCACACTCAGATTGTGTCCCTCCCCTAAGACACTCAGTGGAGAAAGAAGTCTTGCTGTCCCTTGTGGAATAGACATGAGCACAGGGCTGCCACCTACTGGCCAGCCTTTGCAGCTCACATCCCTGGTTGAAGCCAGATCTTTCTGGTGACTGTTGCCAGGGGCCTGAGGTTCTAGGTGGGTAGGCGGGAAGGAATAAGGACCACGCTGCTCACCATGGGACGAGGCCACCGATCGGTCCCGGGAGTCACCGCGCAGCAGGCGGTTCCTGGAAATAAAACACAGAGCTAAAGCTTCCCAGGAGCTGCAGGAGAAACTGAGGCAGCCTGGGACTCAAGGAATGAGGCCAGCATGTCTTTACATGGAGGACCAACCCCAGTCTCTCACACCACTCATATGCAGGTGACATTTGAGTTATTGACAAAGGCAGACTATTGAGGAAAACCTACTACTCCCTGGCCCTTATGAGGAGCTCTGGAGAGAATCCTGCATCCTGCTGTATTGGCTGGCTCAGAACCATGCTCAGGTTAGCATCTTTCATTAACCCAAATCTGCCCATTCAACAATGAAGCCAGAAATGTGTAGATATGTGCCTCTCCTTAGATACTTGCATTAGACAGGCTTTCTCTAGAAAAGAAAGGTGTGAGCAAGCTCCTGAGACAGTGAGAAATTTCTGTTGTAAAACCCTAGAAGAACCCCAGAAGCCACCCAGAGTTTGGTGTGAGCTTCTTGCATACGACTTCCCAAATCATCTCCTTAGAATGACAAGGACCCTGCCTGGTAGAAACATTTCCCTTCCTGCAGAGGCTGCTTCCTCCAGAGTGATGTGTAGGTCACATGTTCTTGCCATGGAAGGAGCCTCCTGCCAACCCAGGACCACTTACCTTCTCTTGCAGCCGCTCCAACATGGCGGCCAGATGGGCCTCCCGGTTCTCCTTATTGGACTCCATCTTTTGGGCCAGCTTCTCTTTTGCCATCTTGATGAAGTTGTTGTTTTCCTCAATAGCTTTCTGAATCACCTCTCGCTCATGCTCTCGTTTCTCTGCGAGGTGTTTCAGGAGCTCAGCTTCCTGGTACTAGGGCAGCACAAGAAAGAGAAAGACCCTTTAGGGTGGACTTCTACCATCACTGCTTAACAGTGCCACACTCAGATGAGATGCAGCCCTGAACCTGGTCCTCTGTCCCAGAAGCAGAGAGCAATGACAGTGGACCACCTGCAAAGCCTTCCGTCATCTTTGACTTTGTTGGCCCTTTCCTAAACAGCTTCTGAATCTCGTCTCTCACTTTCCTCATTCATTCTTCCATTCATTCATTCATTCATTCACAAGCACTAAGTGATCTTATATGAACTTCAAGGCCCTCACAACTCCAGACACCAGGGAAGGGAGAAAATTAGCCTAGTAGAAATAAACATGTGTATTAATAAATAATGGAACCCAGACCTGCGTGTGATAAATGCCTTGGATGTAAGGGGAGGAACCACACAATTAAATGGAGAAAGCTATATTTTTTCTTTTTGCTTGAGAGATAAAGAAATGTTCACTTTAAAATGGCATCTGAGCTGAGGCATGAGAATCAATGGGGAACAAGGAAGTTGCACACAGTCAGCTCTGAGAGGACTGTGACGCCTTAGCCATTAGCCAAACTGTAAGCTCACCCCGTGCATATTCATAGCCTTGTCTCCTTCAGGTGGTGTCTTAGACTACACCAGTGGTTCTCAACATGTGGGCCAATACCACTTTGGGAGTGCATATCAGATAGTTACATTACAATTCATAACAGTAATGAAATTATAATTATGAAGATATGAAGAGCAATGGGTTACGTTTATGATGTGGGGGTAATCATAGCATAAGGAACTGGATTAAAGGGTTGCAGCACTAGGAACGTTGAGAACTACTGGTCTATACCCAGCACTTGGGAGGTGCTCTCTAAATATCCTTCCTGCTCCCACTGAGATGACAGGAAGAGATATGGGGCTGCACTAACCTTCCTTCGCTCCTCAGCTGCTTCTAGCTTCTTCTGTATCTCTTCTAATGATGGGTCTCGCCGTCTTGGGAGGGAGGCATTAAACTCGGGCACCCCATCAAAGGAAGGTGGCTTCAGGATGACTTCAAAGGACTGGCCTGAGGTGCACTTGTTCAGCTCAATGACTTCCATATCAGAGATGACGCACCAGTTCAGGTCTACCGTATCTGCTATGGAGGGCAGAGTTGGCACTGCTCACCTTCTGAGGAGCAGCTGGAGCCCCAACAAACATGCAGACATGCACACAGACACAGGGAATCTGGGGGTCCCAAGGCACACCAATGGCTAGGGGTCTGGTCGATCCTGAACATTGGACCCTAAGGTCAATGACTTTGACAGAGTAAGTTTTGAGGATCCCTGGGTAAGGATCCCAGGAACTGTGTTTTGTGATAATAGCCACAGCAACACCAGCTGCTGTTGTTCCTCACTGGTGACAGACACCAGTTCATTTCACCCATCCCCACCCCCAGCCCCTCCTTGCCCTGTCCCTCTGATGGCCTGTGGACCTCTCCCCTGGCTCCGGCCTACCCTGTTCTCTTCTTTCTCTCCAGTCAGCACTGCCTTTCCGCTGGCTTTGACCTTTCCTCCTACACTGTCTCCCACACCAGCCTAAATGGAAAAAACAGTCTCAGGTCATCCAAACACCCATCTCTCTTATTGACAGACCAAACCCATCCCTTCCTTGCAAACAGAAATGAAGAGATGACCTATCTGTCCCCTGACCACTCCTCCTGAGAGCATGGCAATCCAGTACTCTCTGATAGGGTCTGGGGACTGGGACAACACCACTGTCACCATCCAGGCTGGAAGTGCTATTCCCACCGTGGGCCTGTCTGAGGGAATCTCTGTCTATCCCTAGAAGCCCTGGTGAACACACCAAGTTTTCTTTTCTGTTCTGTGTCTCCATGGACAGAATCTCAGAACCTGTGTCTGGCTTATCCTGGCATCTTCTGTGGCATCAGGAATGTGCAAAAGGAACTCTAGGAGCAACTACTCCAAGAGGGCTCAATCCAGATCCCCAGTGGCTTCCTGGCATCCAGGCCACATCCCCTGAGCTCAGACCCCTCAGACTCTGGGAAAGAAGACACACTATGACCAGGACAGTTTTACAAGATAGGAGTCAATGGGGGCACCCACAAACACAGGACACAGAAGCCTCCACCCTTTCCTATCCCAGCCGAGCCCCCACTCACCTTCATATTTGTAGGATGATTTGTTCAGAGGATCAGACAGGAAGCAGGAGCAGAACAGAGACACTAGTGGGAGTTCCTTCATCTTCTCCTTATAGGCTACAAGAGAGTGCACCAGTGATGATGGGTTCATCAGTCCCAGAAAACAGCACTTCTGTGAGTCAGCCCAGGCTTTCTGGCTCCAAAGTACCCAAGCTGGGCCACCTCACACTTGAAAGTTAACATCTCACTCACCCAAATGACACCATCCTCTGTTACTACCAAATGCTAAGTACCCTCAAGTAAAGATCCCAAGTACAGTGCCCTGACCTGGCCCTCCATCTCCTACTCCCATCCAAGGATAAGCCAGGGCTTTGATACTGGCTTGTATGAAATATATACTTCATTCTGCTGAAAGTACTTGACATTGCTGCCTAAAGGGTAAAGAGATTAATAGAGAGACTTCCTTGCTACTCTCCTTAAAGTCCAGGCCCACTGTAGAAGGGGTCAGGCTGGGCGTCTCCTCAAATCGTCCCAGCACAGGCATCAAACCAGGGAGAAGCTGTCCACAGAGAAGAAATGTACCCTTGACACAACTGAGTCTCTCTGGAGGTCACGGGTCATCATGGGGGCCTCTGCCAGTCCTTCCCCATTGCGCCGTGTTTTATGCATAATATAAAAGACTACCTCAGTACACAGCCCAGTGTTCATTTTCTCTTACAAACTTGAAAGCATAGTTTCAACACTATTATAAAGGTATTACTTTAAAATTAAATAATACACAGAGCAAATGAGGAAGAACTCAGTTGCCATCCTACCTACCACCCAGAAATGGCTTCGCCTCTTGGCTTCCCTACCCTTTCTTTCTGTGCATCTGTAAGTGCACATACATAAAGAGAGCTGGAAAGCTGGCAAAATGTTTGCCTTGCAAGCACAAGTTCTGATGTTCACCATTCACATGTAAAAGCCACTGGGGAGGCAGGAATAAGAAGATCCCTGGCACTCACTGGCCAGTCAGCTCAGCCTTAACAACATGCTTCAGTCCAATGAGAGGCCCTTTCTTTAAAAAAGGAAGACAGATGGATCCAGAGAAAAGACATCTGAGGTTGTCCTATGACTTCTACATACCTTTGCACACACATGTATGTCATGCACATATATGTGTGTCACATATACATATGCATCTTAGTACACATGAACACACAGACAGAGAAGTGGCTTGTACTATGGTGTCCATCACTGACTGGTGTGTGTACCTACCTGCGAGGGTCATGTTGGCTGGAATCTGATGGCTGAATTGACCAAAAGTCACAGGAAGTGTTTATCACCAGCTCAGAACTGGATCACAATCCTACAAAAAAGAGAATAGTTCACATTGACAGGCTCTTACCATAAAGATTGTCTTTTTAACCACCGAGGGAATCTTAGGGATACTGCATCTGCTAAGATCTACAGGCCCTCTCCTCTCCAACTTTCCCTTTCCCCTTCCCCCACATCTGCCCAGGCAGGTTCAGGTCACACAACAAGAATCCTTCACAATTGACTTGAGGCACTGGACATAGAAATATGAGTTCCCCCAATTTCATTTCTTAGGTATGTTTATCTGTCCCCCTGTGCAGTGTAATAGCCTGGCTCAAGGTCAGGGTAAAGGTGAGAAGCAAGACCTCAGTCAAATTTGCCTGGAAATGTTTATAAACTAAGTAGATGTCTAAATGTCTCCACCGCAGACCTCTCACTAGCCAACTCTGACACAAGGTGAGTAGGAAACCATTTTGAGAGGCCCATCTAATTCATCCTCTATGAACTACCAGCTTGGCTCCTTGGATCCACTGAAAATGACCTTGGACCATGAGAGGAGACACACACAGAGGTATATCATCATAATAATTATGTTAGTGCAGAGACATACATGGGCATGCGGAACCATCTTAGGACTGGAGACAAGCATCTTTCCTTAGCAAGAGGCTGAGGGGTCTAAGGAGACCCTGAAATGAGCCTTAAAAGATGAGGCAAGGAGGGGATCTGCCAAGTGGACCCTGCATGGAAGCAGAGAGCTGAGAAAGCTGTGCTCACAGGGATTGTTCACAGGGTTGGAGCTAGATTTGGATATGGCAAGAGAGGAGAGGACCAAAAAGAGACAGGAAGGTCAAGAGAAGAGCATCTATGAGTTCCTAGGAGATGGGAGAGGACAGGGCTCCACTGACAGCCAGTAGTGAGTGCTTGGCATGGAGACCGCTTGGTACTTGGCCACCTTTGATGGTCACTGGGCCAGAGGAGAGCGATGTGAGCCAGGAGGCTACTAGTTCATTCTCAGTAGGATGAGATCCTTGTCTTTAGATAGCAGGTGTGTCTGCCCTCTGGGGGCCATATAGATATGAGGTCCTGGGCCAGCCAGCAATGAGTTCAGTTCCAGCCTCAAAACTAGACTAGTGCAGAATTGATGCCAGGTCACACCTTACCCCATCACAAGTCACGTTGCATACCCAGACCTTGTGCTTCCAGTCTTCATTCTGCACAGAATTGCACTTGTGAAATGGGAACCAGCACCCAGGAAACACCCTCTGCCCCCTGCATTGGGGTTGCTCTCCCCAGCCCTGTAATCAAGGATGATGACCCCTTTTGTCAAGGATAAGAGACTAAGTGAGCACAGGCTTGAAGCAAGACCAGCTGCTCTTAGAGGGCTCTGTTCTCTATTTTCAAGCCAAAAGTCCTGCCAGGGCCTTCTTCTGCCAACACAATAGGCCTTTTTTCCATGGTGTCAGGCTGGTCCTGATGGTACCAGTGAGTGTCTGAATATGGAGACAAGCCTGCTGCCTGAGGATAAAGTCCCTGATCATGGGATCAGCATTCATTTAGGTCCAAAGTGATTGAAAAATAGTGACTAGATGAAAAACTTCAGCCAGAGGAGGCAGAGACCTAGGACCTTGGATGATGGGTCGGATGGGGTCTGGGGTGTGGGAATAGGGAGAAGAGGAAGAAAACACATATCTGAGAAAGAAGAGGGGTGAACAGGTGCAGCTGTGAGTGAAGGGGCCTGTCCTTAGCCTGGGCTGGACTGACAAGACCCTACACACATGAAACATTTTCAACTCTCTCCCAATTGACCTTCATGTGAGCCTGAGTTGTGCAGATGAGGCAAACGCCATCATCTTTGCATTCAGATGAAGAACCTGAGGCCCAGAGATGTTAAGATACCTGCCCAGGGTCACAAAGCTCTAAAGTGATCAGCCTGGGTCCAGAACCAGATCTTCTGAATTATAAGCTCTTCTCCAGTGGCAAATGGAAGAGTGAGGTGCCTACTGCTTGTCCTTCGTGGTCCCAAGGATTCAAAAAAAGCCAGTCTAGTCTGGAAGTGGGAGGGAATATATTTTTTCAACTCTGTATATAAGTACTTTCCATATGGGAAAACCTTGGCTATGAGTCATGGGAACACAGAGAATGATGGAGAGCCAGAGAAGGAAGACCAGGATAGGGAATGGGTTAGCGGGTTGGGAGTGTGACAGTGACAAAGAACTTGTCACAGATACCAGCACTGTGAGGTCCTAGCCTCCCCCGTTAAAACTCGAAGTCACAGAGCCTTCACCTCATTACACACTCACCCCAAGCAGCATGGCTGCCTTTTGGAGAGGTAGAAATGCTCTTCCATAGATGAAGATGTCAAGGCTCAGGAGGATAAGGTGACATTTCCAAGCCCATTCCATACCCTGGATTGAATAAGTAGTGTGCACACACCCTAACCTTGTGACTACTGCGGATGTGACTGGTAACTTCAAGATGAGAGCGTCCCTGACTATCAAAAGGGGGCTTATGATGGCACGTGTAAGGACAGAGGCAGAGATCAAAAAGGATGTAGCCACAAGTCAAGGAATGCCTAGAGATTCCTGAAGCCAGAAGACACAGGGCAGGATTCTCCCTAGAACCTTTGAATAAGCTGATTTTGAACTTTCATCACTCTGCTATGCGCTTGGGTATGTGTCAGCCAATACTCTCAGTACACGACAAACCCAAGGTTCAAATCTATTCTGCCACTGCATCTCAACAGCTAGTTTTTTTTTTTATTGTCCGATTTGCTCCTCAATATAATCTGCATACTTTGATCCAGAGATAAATGGGACCCTTCAAAACCTCTCCTGTTGATATATCATTTCTATTGTAGCCAAGACTCATGAGGCACTCTGAGAAAGATTACAGAAGATACCACAGGCGAAGCTTTCTGTTGAGCATAGCAGTACAAAGCCCTTGGGGGGTGGCAGTCACAGTAGGGAGCCTGGCTTTCCCCATTATTAGCTTGTGGCATTAGCATTTGGTGGCAGCTAATCAAATGCACCACCCTCAGCCCTCTGCCTGTGGTGTGGCTCCTGCTTATTAGCTTTGGTCATGTCATCTTGTCATAACAACACACAGCCTAGAGGTAGGGACTGCTGGGTGTGTCTACAGCTGCCAAGAAGATGAGGAGGGAGGTTACACCACAGGTCAGAGCACAGAATGCCAGAACTCATGGATGAAGAGGCAGTGGTACCCAGCAGAGGGAGGAGGCAGAGTTTACCTATCAGGAAGAGATGCTGCCCAAGACTTCAGGCAGCTGAGCATCAGAGGGCACCCCCCAGGCTAAGCACACTCCAAGCCCATCCCAAGCCTCTTCCCAGGCTTACTGTTAAAGCAGAGTCTGATCCCAGCCCTTGAGCAGGAGAAAGCTGATCACACACCAAGCTCTAAAGGTCACTGTGACACAGTCACTCAACAGTCACTGCAGAAATAACAAGGGCTTAGGATGGTGGTTTCTGGGCCCCTGCATGGAGCATTACACAAACTGGTTGGTCAAAAATAAGAGACTCCTGACCACCCAGTTTCCATGCTGCAGGGGCTGAGCCAGGGTAACAGGTGGTAAGAGGACTCGAGTATCTGCTGTCAAAATCAAGAAGACAGCTTGTCCCAGGTTGAAGGGGGCCATTATGCAAGTTGGGCTCCTTGTGCCTAAAACCATGCATAGGCTTTGCTGAAGTGTGAACTATACATATTCAGGAACAGAGGGGACCCATTGGGCTGCGTGCAGATTGCCTTGAACACCAGAATAGGAACAGAAAGATGGCCGACAGATACTTGTGCACCAGGGGAGTTTATACCTATTCAGTTTTCAAGCCATTGGCATGTTTTCAATGAGTATAGAGATGGATGGTGATGGTCCAGAGGAGTCGCAGCTATAGCTCAACTTAATCTAGGATAAGGAGGACATCAAAGTTCAGCAAAGTTGGGTTGATTGCACCAAGTTACATAGGTCATAAGGTACTAAGCTGGGAGTTGAGTTTATGTGGGCTTCATTGGGAGGTCTGTCTCTATTTGTAGAATCTAGCATTATTGCCAAGTGTATCTGGTGGTACCAACTTGGAGACAAGTCTAGGAAGAGTGATTGGAAGTCGTGGCAAGGTTCAAAGTGTGGAGGACCTACCTAGACTGAGTCACACCCAGCACTGTTGTCCCATTTGTAAACTGATCCTCAGACAATGCAAGCATCTAAGTGGCTGTGTACAGAAGCACAGACAATCACACTTTCCTGTTGCTGGATTAAAACACTAACATATATAATAGACTAAATCTATGACTGATGTCATGCAACCAGGCAACCAAGAACACAATCAGACACAGCAAATAAAGCAAATTAGGTGGGTGTGGCTGATCGTGAAGAGGCAGAGTCAAGGCTGTTGACTGGAGAGTGACCTGCCAGCAGGAAGAGAGAAGAAAAGATGGCTAGACTGGAAAGATGGAGCCCTTCATATGCTGTCAGAGACAAGGTAAACAAGCAATCGCAGGGCTGAGAGTTCCCCATGAGGAGCATATGAGACCTCCCTGTGGCAGTTAGATACGGACTGTGGTGTTTAGTGAGAAGAAGCCAGGTAGGCCCAAGGTACTGCAGTGCACATGACTACCTACATGTGTCCCACTCAAGGTGTCAATCCTGTGCTCACTGGGGACAAGAAATCCTAGGGTTACACAGTGAGCAGTTGGTACAGGAGAAAGCAGAGTGTGAGGTCCTGGGTCCCGGTGTGTGAGCCTTCCCCCTTTGTCCTGGGCCCTTTCCAGCTTCTTGAACGGAACAACAGCCTCAGGAGGGTCTGCAGAGCTCCCCTGAGATTAGAAATGGGTGTCTGAAAGAACTGCTGTTGTAGGGTACTGGGGCAAGATTTCTAGGCTTTCTGGGATCTGTTAATGATCTGGAACCATAACAGTGTTCTGGGTACTCCAGTGAGACATGCCCATATGTGTCCAACCCTTGAGTATCTCAAACTAGCCACACAGCAAACAGATCGGGCAAGTACTTTGTCTCTGTGAGAAATGTCCAGCTATTGCTATTGGGCTGTGTAGAAACCCACATGGAGTCTTTCCAAGGGATCAGCAGTTAATGCACGTCCGAGTGGTTTAAATAGAGCTGTCTCTGGCAAGGGTTCTACAAGATAAATATAGGGACGTTGGCGTGGATTCAAGATGGGAACTTCATGGGCGTGTGCGTAATGAATTCTAGTCTGGCTCCTCTAACCACAAGAGTGCAGAAAGAGGCCATTCCGGGCTGACACTACTCTATGTCCTGATGCTCTGTGCTGCCCCAGTGACTTCAACGTCACACATCTCCACTTCTGGCTGGAACAATGTTCCCATAGAGGAACAGCCTTGCTGATGTCCTCTGCTATCCCAGGATCTGATTGGCGTGTGTGTTTTATTTGTATTTAAAATAAAAAAGGAGATAATTTGTGTTCTTCATTATTGTGGTTTTCATTCTTTCCACTATTTCTTGGCTATTGGGTGCTGTGCTAAGTCCTTCCTTAGGTACTGGAATAGCTACAAATAGTTTGGTGGTGGACAGAAACTGAGAGGTAGGGTAAGGCCTCTGGGAGTTCTGCTGGTGCTCTGCCGCCTTCTGTAGGGTCTGCACAGAGCCTGTATTCTCAAGGAAGGAGGGGTGAGACCTCCACCAAGGATGGGCAAGTAGGGCATGCAGAGGGGACCTGGCAGAGAAAACATGTTAAGAGTGGCTGGCTTCAGGGGACTGTCATTGCTGAATTACCCATTGAGTGCTTCCAAGGGCTCCAACAGGAGCTGATGCCAGGCCCATGATCTAAGAACTCCTAGAGAGTACATAGCAGACATCGGAAGGAAGCTTCAGGTGCATTTTGAGGACACTTGACCTACCAACCCTAGAGCCCTGAGTCTGCAAAGACCTCAGAGCTCCAACAGTCACTCTGAGAGGCAAGACGGGGATGGGGAACCACAGCCGGAAAACCTACAGCCCCAAATCATACACTGGGATGGGACATCTTGAGATATTTTTATTCTCAGTTCAATATATGCAGAGGAATCAGTGCCAGAAGTTAAGTTCTGAGCAGGAGCTTCCACGAAGGCATGCTTGCTGGGATGCAAGAGAGTGGCCCAGACCCAGGGTAAGGCCCTGGGGTCAAGGACACTTAGAGGCATCTGTGCGTGGAGCAACACTCCTGGCCTCACTCCTAACAGCAGCAATGCAGATATTTAATAGCAGACACGGTGTACCTCACATTTCCCAGTACATACATACACACCCCTTTATACACAGCACCGCACGACGCTAACGTTACACGTCAGGAAAACCCATCACAGAGAATCAATCACTGCTGAAGTCTGTGATTTATCCTACCCGTGTTTCCCTCTAGGAGTTTTCTTCCCCACCCTTAAGTTTATTACAGAGCTGTAACCATTTCACCCTCCCTGAATCCTGCAATACAGCTCCCATTTAAAAGATGACCACCCATGGTAGGGAAGAGAACAAAAATACCCTCCCCTGCCAGTTTTTTTAAAAGCATTTTTTAACATTTAGACTTTTACATTCTAGTCCCAACAGGAAGGAAGCCATAGAGATCTATGTGTCCACCCACACACATATGTCCCTCCCCAGTCCCCCCTACACACATGCATTGCCTCCTTGACAAATCCAGTAATCTCTTCCATCCATTACAGATGTGTGTCCCCTCCCATGGGGTCCTGCTGTCTGAGGTGAGTTTTGGGGGTGCTGAGAAAACTGACAGGTCTGAAGGGGCAGAAGGGTGCCTGTGGCTGGCCTGATTCCACAAAGAAGGACCCAGCACAGAAGGGTGTGGAGCAGAGCGCTAAGTTTCTGTAGGTTATTTGGGAACTGGGTCTTGAAGTCCTCGTCAAGTGGGACACAAAGACAGGATCTTTGTGTTTCAGAAAAAAAACACAAACAAACCAAAAAACAAGGTTTTCTTTGGTGATGATCTTGATCATTCAGTATCCAGGTGAGCGCTGGCCACTAAAGCCAGGGCGTGGAGCATGGCTGACCGAGTTCTACCCCTGAGCTACACCCCTAAGTCTCCTTCCTTCTTGCTTGGTTTGAATACCATCTAACCCAGTTCCCTCCTACAAAGCAAGTGTGGTTTATGGGATAATCATTTAGACCTTAGCTTCCTCTTTTCTTTCTCTTCTGTTTTTGTTGTTGTTTGCTTGGTTTGAGTTTTTTGTTTTTGGAGTTGCTGTTGTTTGTTGCTGCTGCTGCTGCTGCTGTTGTTGTTTTTTGCCAAAATGAAATCTAAACATTCACTACTAATCCAAACAAAAGCAGAAGACACTCTCACTTCCCAGATCCCGTCCTTTTGAGCTGCAGAAAATACATTCCAAGAGGTTCCCTGGATGTCTGGGACCACAGACAACAGCAAACTCTCTATACACCACACCCCACTTCCGTACATGTATTCTTAGAATAAAGTTGAATCTATACAGAAAACACAATTAAAGTGCAACAGTAATTAATAAATTAAAAAATGTAACATCATATTGGTAAAAGTTACTTTAAAACTTCTAAATTGGTTCTTTTTCCTAAAAATTCCCCTTTAATATTTTTGGATGTAGTGGATCTTGGGTAGCTGAGACAAAGGAAGGTGAAACCGTGAACAGGGGCAACTGTGGTATGTCTGTTCAACAGTGTGCTGGGTGTGGGTGCTATACGGCCAAACTTCTCCAGCTTTGGTAATCCTTCAGAACATGGTATACCCCCAAATAAGCATCCCATCTGTTAAACAAGACTGGGGTTCTGTTGTAACTCTAGAGCACTTAACTGGTAAGCAGGAGCGGGGGCATGCAGTTTACAATATGGATAGAAACAGAAGACATCATACCAAGTAAAATAAGCCAGAAAATAAGGTGCAATTCCATTGCTGTGGAGCACCTAGCAGAGCCACATTCAGAGGTGGACAGCAGAGCAGTGCTTGTCAATCAGGGGCAATGGCAGTTTTCACTGAGGAGCGGATAGTTAACAGGTCCACTGTGGCAATCCGCAGGATGAAAAGATTTCTGGCCATTGCATTACATTGTCCACTCGGAATAATGTAGATGGTCATTTTCTTGTTGGTTACATTTTACTACAATTAATTTTTTTAAGACTTTTAACTGAAAAATATACTCAGCCTGGTGATTTTTCCATAAATATGTAGGCTTGGGGCTAGAAGGGAGAAGCAGAAGTCACTTAGCCCAATGATTCTCAACTCTTTGTTGATTGGAATCCACAATAAAAGCTAGATTTTTATGTCGTGATCCAGCATATGAATGCCACAACAAGAATACAGATGTATATTTGCATAGCAATACATTTTTACACAAATACATACCTAGCTAAAAATATAGAATTAAATAGGCACGAGAAACATGAGCCATTATATGAGGTGTGTTCTGTCTCTTTTTCCTCCTACTCTGTCTGCTCTAATTTTATTTTTTAAATATCAGTTACATTCTACAAAATTGATTTCATTATCTACTAGTTAGATTTCAGCCTGCAGTTCAAAGGCCCTGGTCTGGATTAACCTCCACAGATGTCTAGTCTCTCTGCTGGATGGTCATCCAGCTTCCTCGATGCCATCAGAGATGGGGATCTCACTTCCCACAAGGCAGCAGGCTCCGTGATGGACCCACCTAGCAGGTAAAGCTCCCAAGTCACTTCCCAGCTGTTCCAGATGGGTGGAGCTGGGGAAAAGAAGCCTGGAGCCAGCTAGAGGGATCTTAGCAGCTTGGGAAAGGACCAAGAACACAGCTTTATCCACAGGCAGGGAGCAAGGTGGGCCAGCGACAAGGGACGGGACTGGGAGGCTCTGGCTGCCTTCTGACTGTACATTGACCTTTGCTTCCCCCCACCACTGTCATTATTTCCACATCTGGTGCATGATCTCATCTCCCAAACACTCGTCCGAGAGAGAACTCCCCCCCACCAGGAGACCCAACCTTAGGGGAGACAGATTCTCACACATTCCATCTCTACCCTTCCTCCCTCAGAACTCCAGCAGGTCACCACCAGGTCATCCCATCTGCTGCTTGGTGTTGGGGTATAGGGTATCTCAGTCTGGGGTCTTCAGAGGGTGACCTAAGGCTGTCTGACCTATCCTCTAAGGTATCCCCAAGAACTGTCCAGGTTGAGGACAATGAGGCTCCTCTACACCTGGGCAGATATAATTTTCCTGGGAGATAAAAAACAAAGACAGCACTGCCACGTGGGAACACAGCTATCGGCTGGACATCAAAGCTCTGGGTCCCTGTATGTGGGGTGCTGGGGGGAATGCTAGAACTCCTGGCTGGGGCTGTGGGCTGAGCCTGAGGGGGGCTAGCTGTGACTGGTCAAGATCAGAGAGCCTGGGTGTGGCAGTCCTGCAAGCTTGCATGCTTTCCCTTAGAGCCAGTTGCAGAGCCAGTTAGAATCAGGCTAACCTCAGGGTGGGGCGGGGCAAGCAAGAGGGGATGATCTCACTGTATCCTTGGGGCCAAGAGAGAAAAAGCAAGACTGCACAGAACTAAGGGAGAAAGACAAGACAGTGCCACAAAGCAGAAACAACAACAAAAAGAACGGATGAAAATGTCACAGAGTTTCTTCAGCTGAAATAGGGTCTTTAGTCAGAGCAGCCCCAGAAGAAGCTAAGCTCTAGCAAACCTTCCTCTCCCAAAACCAAACATTTTTTTAAATGCAGAAATAACTCAGCATGAACCTCCGACATGCCCCACTCATCTGGAACAAAAATGATGCCCCGAGACCACCCGAGCCCCTCTTCAAGTGTCATCATTTTGCTTCGCCCTGCTTACCCCCAGGATTTGACAAAGTTTAATCCACTTAGTGAAACCAAAGGCAACACAATAGACACTAGACCCTTCGTTTCTCTCTCCTCCGTGGCTGCTGTTTTGTTTCTTTCTTTTGTTTAAACCCCCTGCTCCCCACCCCACCTCCGATTGTCCGTATCTCAGCTCTACTTACCTGCAGTCCAGTTTCCAAAGCGAGCTGTTCTCTTCTCACTCCTTCAATTAGTGGTACCCTGGGCTTCTCTCAACATCAGCACCACTGCTGGGCTCTCGCCATGACATCACCTCCGAGCTTCCTGATTGGCTAACAGTGGGTTGCTTGGCAATTGGACAGTCTCCTCTGGTGGAGCAGGAATTGCCTGAGTGAGTAACTCTTAGAAGGCTGGGGAGTGGAAGATGATGTCAGACAAAGAGCCTGCTCCCCGCACCCCCGCCCCACATGCACCCGCTGCCTGTGGGGCTGGGGAAGCAGAGGGGGTGAGGATGGCCAGGAAGCAAGAGAGGGTGTGGTATGAAGAGGTTCAGGCACAGCTGGCAGTTTTCGAGCTAGGGGAAGGATGAATGACTTGAGGAATCTTTGGCTCTTCAAATTTGGGGGAGGGAGAATATGGAATCTAGAGGAGCAATAGAAAGAGCAGATGAACCCTAAATACAGCCCCCTGAAGACTTGGTGCCTGCTCCCAGCTCCATCAGAAAAGCTGACGCATGTGAAGGATGGTTTAGATGAGAGGGCGAGCTGAAGAAACCCCAGGAGCTGGTGAGGGCTCTAGCTTCACGGGTTTCCCAGGAATGCAGGGTTTCCCTCTGCCCCCCCTCAAAAACATGTTCCTCCCTCTCTTTTACAGAATCTACGGAGCACTAATGTGTTTTCTCAGCCCACTCGGCCAGCCTGGGCCAATCAGAGGGAACCACAGGTAGGAAATTAAACTGGAGATCATTACACCAGGGACATTCCTAAATGTGGTGGATTCCTGGACGACAGAGCTGGATCACTGGTGATACCTTCCCTCAGGGACTGAGGGGACCCTCTGTGCAAATGCATCAGCTGATCACACATTGCCTGTCAGCTACAGACAGCAGGTGCAGGGGGAAGGACAAATGGCCCTGTGGAGCAAAACTCTCCCTCCAAGTGCCTCTTGGAAGCTCCCTCCCATGACCCTTCTGTCCTCACCACCAGCCTTCCTTCACGCCCTTTTCTTAGAAGGGTGAAATATTTTGCTGTAAAATATGCAAACTGTGAAGTTTACTCTTTTAACTACTCCCAAGGATGCATTCTGTTCGGTGACTGTGCAGCCACCATGTTGTGTAAAGCCCGTCACCTCCCGTCTTCAGAACCCTTTGGACCCTCCTAACTTCCATCCATAGCCTCAAACCATAACTCCACCTCCCCCAACCTCTGTCTCCTGCACAGCTCGATAAAGACGCCTGCCTTGTGCACGTAGTGTACGCGATCATACAATGTCTGTCCTCCTGTGTCAGACTTCCTTCTTTCACGTGTTTTAGCATCTTTGAGGAAGGTTTGCTCAGTATTCATTGGCATCAAGCATCCTCGTCCTCATCCCTTACTGCCCCATAGATTGAGAACACACAAATTACCTTGACACAAAGCCCAGACTTTGAGATGAGGATTTTTTCCCCTTTTGGTTGTTGTTTGAGACTTGGTCTTGCTATGTATCCCTGGCTGACCTGAAAAAGCACTCTGTAGACCAGGCTGGCCTTGAACTCATAGAGATCCACCTGCCTCACTTCTCTCTTGTGAATGCTAGGGTGAAAGGCATATGCTACCACACCCAGGTTTGAGGGGAGTTTTTAACAGCAGTAGCATTCATGAATAGCTGAAGTGGTGGCTGCCACATGCAGCTCACATGTCGACCACATGCAGTTCACATGTTGACTGTCTTGGAGACTCTGATCCTGACGTTTACCCTTCTTCTACCTTCCACAGCCACAATACATGGGTTGGTTTCTCTCTGCCCATCACCCTGTGTTATTCTGCAAGCGTCTCTTTTGGACAGACATTTACAAACCCTCTAATTTCACATCAGGAAAAGAAGCTAACCTTATGCTGCTTGGGAGGGGCCTTGGGTTTCAGAACACATCTGGCTGTTCTTTCAGGCATCACCTCAGGAGTGTAGCCAGGAAGGAATGCCATTTGGACTGAAATTCAGTGAGCATTGCCACATGCCACCAGCTGAGGACCCAGATCTGACTCAGAGATGTCCCTTAGCATACCAGACTGGGGTCCAAATTTAAGAAAACCACAAAGTGTGGCGTCATGGCTGTCAAGAGAGCCCTCTCCCCTCCCCAGTCTGCCCTTCCCAGCCTGGGGAGTCTGGAACTCCACATACCACACAGATTAGCTAGCTCTGGAAATGGAGGGAGGGGGATGAAAGAGAGTGGGTTGCCATGACGATGGCAGCCAATCCGCTATCTGCTGCTACCAAGAAAGGGAAGGGTGGTCTGAGTCGCCCTGCCTGTGAAGGAGTGTGGAGTAGGAGCAAGGGTAGGATGAAAAGAGACAGGCCATCACAAACAGACCAAGGCAAAGAACAGGAGTGGAAAAGGAAAGTGAGTAGAGAGCTGCTCCTCTAGAATCATCCAGCTATTGCATGAGTGATAGGCTGTGATCACCACCACCACACACACACACACACACACACACACACACACACACATGCACGTATGCATGCACACACATACATGCCTGCACACTACACACACAGCACTTACTCTGTAAGGGGATTGATTACTCACACCATTT
Organism: Uromys caudimaculatus; assembly: GCA_028551405.1. Classification (NCBI taxonomy): domain Eukaryota; kingdom Metazoa; phylum Chordata; class Mammalia; order Rodentia; family Muridae; genus Uromys; species Uromys caudimaculatus. The sequence goes on from CM052708.1 coordinate 52,415,110, forward strand.
ATAACAAAGACACTTCAAACAGTACACCTGCTAGGGGGTGAAGCCTCCGTCTGAATTCTGAGGCACACAAAATGAACAAACAGAAAGGGAGAGAAAGGTAAGGTAGGCAGAGCCACTGCCAGCAGTCTTACTGGGTGACTGAGTGCCGTGGTTTCCTTGAGGTGACATGAAATGATAAAGCAATGAAAAGGCACAATACTTGTAGGAAAATGTACCAATCATATCCAAAGAAGGCCAAGGCCACAAAAGAGATCAGCAAGGTCAGAGCTAGGAGGTTAGCAGGGTGAGACTGAGGCTGGAGACAGATGCAGAACGCTGAGTGGAGACTGTTCCTCACTCCTCTCAGCCTGGCTGAGAAAGGCAGGTTGCACGAGGCTGTCACTGTACCTGCCAAGCCAGCTTCCAAGTGGGCCATGGAGATAGTGACCACTGCTCAGATGTGGCAACTGGAATCCAGTCAGAGGTTGTGGCGCCTACGATGCACAGAGCACACCATGGCCTCTGTGGTGCCACCTGTCATAGCTCTGTGCTATACATAGACTGTGCTATAACAAGGGCACTCAGCACTCAGGTCTCCACCCGCTGCCTGGATGCACTGTGGAGACCCAGTCACTTCTTTCTAGCCAGGAATCTCGGGGCAGGTGCCTCTTAGTGAACTGATTCACTACTCTTGGTGTAGAACAGTGCCTGGTCACCTCTGCCTGCATCTGGGTAGTTCTGCTGAAAGACAACCTCTGGAGCTTCATAGAAACTTGAACCTTTTCAACCCTCAGAAAATAGGATCTTAGCCTGACACGAGAATTCAATAAATCTGATAACCTTGTATCCACTTGGCTTGAACCAGTGCAATATCTAAAACTCTAATTCATAATCTGGTGGTGCTTTTCTTCCTTTGCTTATGAGGAGGCTGAGGTCTCAGGGTTGCTTTATGCAGACTTTGTGGAGCTGAACGTTGTCAGTGAGTTTCTCAGTGTGAATAGCATGTACATATGATGTCATTGTTAAATGTGGATGCTTGTCTCACTGGAAGAGTCTCTGCTCTGACTCATGGGCCCTTGTGACACTTTAAATTCTCTTTCAGCCAGCAGACACACAAATAAACACAGCTCACTCGCCTTTAAGCCTTGTTGGATAATGGCAACCGTTCATTTGTGCTGGCTGTTGGGTCTGTAAACTAAGTCATGAGAGCAGTTTGTGTTTATAACAAAAGCAGATTGTGTTTATAAAAACTGCTCTTTTCAAGGAATCAGAGACCTGTGTGTTACTGAGAACAGCACCTGGCATGAAGAATGGCCTCAGTAAGTGTCAGCTCTTGAGACTGCCCTTACATACAGAGCACATAACTGAGTGCAGGTGGCTAAGGAGGCTGGGAGAGGCTGTTGGATCCCTTGGAGCTGGAGTTATAGATGGGTGTGAGCAGCCTAGTATGGGTGCTAGGGATCAAGCTATGGTACTCTGCAACAGCAAACTTCTCAACTGTTAACCAATCTTTCCAACCCTTCTCTAGAAACGTACTGCAGCAGCTAAAGTGGATGAGCATTGTGGCACATGCCTGCAATCCCAGCATGCAAGAGGCTGAGACAGGAAGATGCTGAGCTTGAGGCTGACTTTGGCTAAGCAGAGAGACTCTGTTTCAAAATCAACAAAGGAACAAACAAACAAAAATTAATTAATTAATTAATTAACAATAAATAAATAAAGGCTTGAAAATTCCAAATGCATGTAAGAACTCAGAGAGACTAAGTCTCCAACCACACTGCTGGTGGAAATGTAAAATGATACAACTGCTTCAGAAAATAGTTTGGTTGTTTCTTAAATAATCAGCCATTAGCCAGAGGTTCAAGCAACTGCACTCTTGAACATTATTCCCAGAGAATGAAAAGTCATGATCTTGCAAAAAATCTATGTATAATATACTTGTAAGTTTTCTTTGTAATAGCCCCAAAGTGGAAATAAGATGACTAAGCAAACTGTGGTATAGTCATCCCATGGAATATTATTCAGCAGTAAAAATGAATAGACTATCGGTACAACTTGTGTGGAGCTTTAGGGAATGATTCTGAGTGAGAGGGGAAAAAAACCAATCTCAAAAGGCCACAAACCAGGTGATTCCACTTACAGGACAGTCACAAAATGACAGGACTGTGGAAGTGGGAAAGATTGGCAGGTAGCAGGGATTGGGAATGGTGGTGGTGGGAAATAAATCTGCATGGAATCCAACAACTCTGCATCTTGATTGTGGAAGCTGACACCAACGGTAAACAGCAAGGACTGCTCCTGCACCTCACACCAATGTCAGTTCCCTGCGGAAACATACGTTGTAGCTGTCAGAACTCAGGGTAGAAAATGTAGGTCTTTCTGTACTCTGAAAATTCTTCTGAATCTGTATTTCAGAATTAAATGTTAATAAAGATAGAAAAAATAAAGAAGAGAAAAGGAAAAGAAGTGCTGAGTTTCATACCCAGCAGAGGGGTCCATTTCGTAATTGATCAGGGGCTGGGCTTGGTGGGTTGTGCATGCATGAGACCCCGGGTGCCATTCTGAGCGCTGCAAACATCAGTCATGTTTGGTGGCATAGGGCTGTAATCCCAGCCAGCACTCAAGAGACAGAGGCAGGAGAATCAGAAGTTCAAGGTCAACCTTAGCTACATAGGATGTGTGAAGCCAGCCTGGGTTATAAGAGAGCCTATCTCAAGGAAGGAAAGAAGGAAGGGAGGGAGGAAGAGAGAGAGGGAGGAAAGGAGGAAGTAAGTCGGGAGGGAGGGAGGGAAGGAAGGAGGGAGGGAGGCAGAGAAGAAAATGAATTATATCCCCTTCTCCTTCTCTCTCTCCCTCTGTCCCCCTAGGTTGCTGCCACTCTTTCTTCTCTTTACAGGTCATCATTTTCTGCTGCCTAATGTTCTAGACCACTGTGGCACTGATATTCTCAGTGTTGGACCACAGAGAGAAATCCCCGAACTATCTCTTGGATCCAATTTGAACTGAGGAAAAACAAAGCAAGCAGCCCTGTCCAGCCCAAGAGTCCACACCTCACGCATGGCGGTATGGCACCTGCACAGACACAATTGCATAATTCCTTCACCGGCTCCCATTGCAGAAGAGTGCCAGCTGCTTTTCTGTTGCCGTGATAAAACGCCACCGCTGAAGCAACTTCCAGACGATTGAGTTTATTGGGATTACGGTTCTGGAAGGATCAGCGTCCACCTTGATGGGAGCCCTGGCAGCAGGAAGCTGGGGCACACATCTTGAACCACGGGCACAAAGCAGAGAGAGCAAACTTAAAATTCTCCATGTCTTCCCCCAGTGGCATGTTTCTCCAAACAAGACAACTCCTAGACCTCCCAGACAGTGCCACTAACTGGGAACTAAGTCTTCAAACATCTGAAGCTATGAGGAAGGGGCACTTCTCGTTCTCACCACTGTGAGAGGTGAGGCTGTGATCCTAGACAAGAGCCCTTCTCCACCAGCCCAGCCTCCAGCCTGCCCTAGTCTCTGGAGAAATGGTAATGGCCCACCACCTGGGGCTCATCTGCTGTAGCAGGGTCTGGGCATAGCTACAGGGATGTCACACAGGAACCTCAAGCCCGCATCACACGGCGTGGTCCTACTGGAAGTGCAAACTACATCAGGCTCAACACCTGATAGAGCCAAGTGCATGGTGATGAATCCCTCTGTACCTGGAGCTGCTTCCTTGGTTAGCCAGTAGCATCCTTCAGGGTAATGCAAGGATATCTCCTTGTCCAAGGTCCTCTGAGCCATCCTGGGAGGACTTTGGTGTGTGTGTGGAGCAGGGTGACTGTGTTCACAGAAGTCTTCTGCGGGGAGCTGGCAGCCTCCAGGCTTGGGCCTGTATCTTGCCTGTGGGCATCAGCCTACCTCTTATGTATTGATATGAGTTTTTTTAAAAAATCCTATTTTCCAGGCTAACGTTTCTCTCACAGCACAAGGCCTAGATAAATCCTAATTGACAGTCCATCAATCTAACTTAGGAAGGCCACCTTAGCTGAAAGGTATCTCTCCACAGCTGTTTAACCTGTGCTTGCCGGTCTCGGTTTGTTGACAGAAGCCAAAGGGCTGGGTCCGTGTCTGCATAATGCAATTTGCCCCAGGGCACCAGTGGAGAAATTCTGTGTCAATCTTGTTAGAGATGTAGAGCATCCCAAGCTGAGTCTCTAAGTGTGCTTCTTGGCTGGGTGGCAGGAGGTATCCCAACCCCCACCCAGCACCTACAGATGAACTGGAGAGGAACTGGGAAGGCATAGGGTTCCCCAGCTCCCCGGGCCCTGCCCTGTGTCCTTGTTCCAATTGCCAGAACCTCACTGTTTCATAAGTGGTGTGCCAAATTTAGTTCTCGATGTAGGTTGCTGCAGGGTGTCACTGCCGCAGCTCAGACAGTCCTGTGATTAACTTCCAGAACAGACTCTGAGTGGTACCCCATCCTATACCTCCAGCAGGAGGGGCACCAGGAGCAGGCTTGCATAACTGACCTGATTTTCCTAGCCACTTTAGCCTGTCAGCTTCAGACTGGGTATCTCTCTTGTGCACCTTGCTGGAGTCCCAGGAAGACTCTGACACAAAGCCTGACTTCTCTGTCTCAGCAGCAAAGCAGCCTAAGTTCTTAACCCAGCAGACACCAGCTATCCCCAGCTGCCTGTCACTGTCACCATCTTCTGTCCCCGGCACAGTGGAATCCTGTTGTGCCCATGCCTCTGACATCAGTCAGCTGTGAGGATCTGTGCAGCTTGATTCCCTGATGGCAGGCAGCATCTTATTCAGAGTTCATTTGACTGTAGAGGAACCAGAGGCTACTCCAAACCACTGGAAACTAAAGCAAGAAATCCATTAAGTTTAGATAAGTGTCACCAAACAGAACCTGGAAATCTACCCCACCCCTTCTTCAATCTCTTGCTTGTGTAACCTCCTCCACTTTGTGTTTACCCTCACTCCTTAACTGCATTTAAAAGGCCACATCCTTCTATCTTTATGGCAGGCAGCCACCCTTCGCTGGCTCCAGCTCAGCCTTTCAGCATACTATCCTATGTTTCTTGGTGACAGAATCACAGAGTAGGCCCTCTCTATCCCAATTTCAAAATATCCAGGCAAAAGAACCTGTCCTGGTCAGTTTAGGACTAGTCTATGTTTTGGCCACAGAACGTATAACTCTGTGGGGATGTGCTGGGGGTGGGAGTAATGAAGTGCTACTGAATTCTCATGTGCATACTCCATCAAGGTTAGCAACGTATGATAAAACAGTACAGTGCTCATTAATGAAATGTCATTGAACAGAAGGCCATTGCTGGTAGCACAACACTTAAATTTAGCTGGACCAAACAAAGCAAGGCGGGCGGAACAAAACTAGTGTGTTTCAGTGTGTCTGCTGCCTAAAGGAACAGTTGCTTCTGGCCCACTGCTCAGGTCCCAGGGGATGACACCCTGAGAATGCCAGAGCTGGCACGTACATGTGGTTGAGTGGAAGGAGTGAGCCCACCCTCCTCAGCCATCCATTTCTATGTGCTGTATGGTTCTGTTTGAAGGGAACATTCTAGAACTCATGACCTGGAGTCAGTTCAGATGCATTCCTTCCCTGACTTGTTCAGAATCTCAGAGAGACCAGTGGGTAGGAGGCCAACTTGAACTCCTCCCTGCCAGGTGCACACAATTCAGGGCCTGTGAACTGTATGCATCCCCAGGCAGCTATAAATGTGGCCTGTATGTTCATCTATGACAACATCACATTGCCATGTCAAAAAGTTGGATGCTCCTGCTAGAGTATAAGTTGACAGACAGTAGGGACCCAGAAGAACAGGAAAGTTAAATGCGGGGGAAACACATACAGCCCCTCATGGTGGTTGCCATAGAGACACTTCGCCCTTCCTCCATCTTGCTGCGCAGATTAGGGTCTGTCCCACTCTGTTCAAAGGTGCAAAACCAGTTTAGAGCAATGATACCAATCCCCAGCATGACCATCTTAAAAATGCATGTACTTAGGAAAAACCAATTCATATCTAAAACCCAAAGGACATTAGAAACATCCACATGCAGAAAGTCGGTGGCATTTTCATGTGCTAGCACAGTAAATAAGGTGTTAACAGAGAATCCGAGATGGGTGCATGAGAGAGGAGACAGGTTATGAGCCAATGAGACTATGATCAGCAAGGTCACGCGTAAGCATGCTCAGGCTGATTTCAATTAGCAAACGAACTGCAGAGTATGATTCTGCTTGGTTTGAGGTGGGTGAATCCACTTCTAGTACAGACCTTTGAAATGGGAAGACACACTTCCCCAGTCTCAAGGTGGGAAGACACACCTTTAATCTGGGCCACACCTTAAGGACATGGAAGAAGGAAGGTTTTGCCTGTTTGCCATTGTCTTGCTAGCAAGTCCATTCCTTCACTGGCATTTAGAGCCTACTTCTCCAAGATTGCAGCACATACTGAAGACAAACCTTATGAACTGAGGAAATACTGAATTCCTAGACTTTCCATTCATAGCCAGCCATTATTGGATGAGCTGGACTGGACTGCAGCCTGTAAGTCATTCCTATAAATCATGTATATGTGTGTGTGTGTGTGTGTGAGAGAGAGAGAGAGAGAGAGAGAGAGAGAGAGAGAGAGAGAGAGAGAAAGAGAGAGAGAGAGATTCATTTTATACGTTGTTACTCTAGAGAACCCTGACTAATATACTAGCTGATAGAAATACATCAGTAGTGGAGGGCCTTTGATGGTGACATCTGATATAGTCTCTGGCTCCTTTATACTCTCCGGTTCCTAGTCCATGATGGGAGAGGCCTCCACCACAAATCTCCATTTCCCCAGACACTGCCACAAGTACCCCGTGAATACTTTCACGCCCCCTCCATGGTGGACCAAAATACCCCAAAACTATGAGCCAAAATGTGTCTTCCCTCCATTTAATTGCTTCTGTCATGTATTTTGTGTACAGTATTGCAAAAGTAACTGATATAACAGCCTTTAAGTCCCAGGCTTCAGGAGCCATCTTCAGTTTGTCCATCCTAAGGCTTGGTCTTGATGCCTTTGACTCTCAGCCTGCGACAATACCAACAACAGGCGAGTCCTCATCCTTCCATGAGTCCAGTTCTCCACATTGATCTTACTGTAGATTCTCAGCCTTCATCTTTACAACAAGCCTGTGTGGTAGGAGAATGACTATTGTTCTTCTCCAGAGGAGGAAACCAAATCTCAAGGATGGTAACTAACTAGCCTAGGTCACCTTGCTCCATTGTGGGGATGGGCTGTGGACCAAGGCTTTCTGGGTCCAGGTCTACTGCTGGCCTCAGGAGTAGACAGTTTACATAGCCCATCATCTGTGCCAGCCTTTAAAGCTACATGGATGAGATGGACATGTGTGAACCCCTCTTCCTTCCCTATTAATCTTTCCTCCTGCCTTCCCTACCTCCCTTAACTACTGTCAGGTCAAGAGCAGAAGGTTGACACTAAGCTTTCACAATGTGTTTTACCTATTCTGACGGATGATTGTGAGGTCCTCAGAAGCAAGAGGCCATCATGCCTCTAATAGAAACTCAATATTCCCTGCATGTGCTTCAGTGCCTGGCAGAGGCTTACAAATTAAAGAATGTAAAAGAAGATGCTTGAATCTGTGGATATGGGGTCAGGAACACAGAGACAACTGTACTACACCATTCTTGGTTTGTTTCATTGCTTTCATTTTTGATGGCATCTAGGTAGAGAACCTTGGGTCTGGTAGAGAAGCTTAGCTCTGGGAGAGAAGCTTGAAGCAGAAGGGCCTGATATCATTATGATGCTTTACCAATCCTCCCAAGGCTGATTTGAAAAGTGGAACACACCCATCACCTACTTTCTTCTTGACCCGGCCTGCAGGTACAAGTCAACCTAGAACACGAATGGGCAAGTGGGGATTGAAAAGACACAGACACAAGGAATGGAGTCAAGCCTGACCCTGGTTAAGACTCAAAGTTTATTTTTGCAGCTCCAGCTTATAAGCATTTGAGCAAACAAAGCTCTTCCTGAGAAAGTTCCTCTAAAGACTAAACATAGATAAGAGCTCCTCTTGGCTGCGCACACTGCTTTCTGACCTTGGCCGCACACACTGCTCTCATGGTGGTACTCTGGCTCTCCATGCTACTCACCCCCTGGTCGTCCCCAGCCTGTGAGCATACCCTTTGTCTGAGGAGAGACAGGGAGCATTGTCCCTGGGGCAGGAGGATGCAGGTGACATTGGGTATGACTTCATCCTGGATGGCAAAGGCACTAGGGACTCCAAAGATGCTCTCATTCTCCGAGGGACACTGTGGGCAGGTGCTCCAGGGGACAGAGACAGTGTCAGGTCATCTGGTAATGAGCATGATGTCTGTGGAGTATGCTGTTGTTACAGCCTGTCCTCACACAGAGAATGACTTCACTAAGGTAGGACCTAGGGAAAGAGAAAGAGGGAGCTGTGTCCCCTAACACACCTGATTCTCCTGTAAAACTTCTAATGGATCCCCAGCAACTACAGGGAAAAACATCAAACCCCAGGGCCATCCATAGGTACCACTCTCCCCTTCACCCCCAACTACTGCCACAAATAATCAGACACACCGTGTGAGCTGAGCTCTCCAGAGAAACAGAACCTGTTACAGATAAGGACGTGGTTATAGATATGGATGTGGACATGGATAAAACAAAAATTCACCATAAAAATTAGGTCACGGCAGCCACAGCAGCCAAAAGAGATCAGTGCCTAACCCGTGGTCATCTGAGAGGCTTCAGTCAGGAAGGGCGTAGATGCAGAGACCCACAGCAATACACTAGGCCAGGGTTACAGAATCCTGAGGAAGATGGGGAGGAAGGATTGTAGGACAGAAGGGTCAAGGACACCAAGAGAGCACAGCACACAGAACCAATTAACCAGGGCTTATAGAGGTTCAGAGACTGAAGCAGCAGCTGCAGAGCCTGCATGGGTCCACATAAGGCCTTCCGCGTGTATGCTATGGTTGTATACCTTGGTGTTCTTGTGGGACTCCTAACTGTGGGAGCAAGGCTGTCTCTGACTCTTTTGCCTGCTCTTGGAACCCTTTTCCTTCTACCGGGTTGCCTTGTCCAGCTTTGATATGAGTATTTATGCATAGTCTTATTGTGTCTTCAGTTATGCTGTGTTCAATTGCTGTCTCTGGGAGGCCTGCTCTTTTCTGAAGGTAAATGTAAGAGGTATAGATCTGGGGGAGAGAGGGAATGGGGAGAGGCTGGAAGAATTGGAGGGGGCTGGGAAAGTGTGGTTAGGATGTATCGTGTAAGAGAAGAATACATTTAAAAATTAGATTACAAGGTTCTGACAGCTGAGGAGTCCTATGATCTGCAGTCTACAAGCTAGAGGATCAGTCTGTGGGATGGCCTGAGAACCAGGAAAGAGGGAAGGGTAGCCCTACTAGGACTCAGTATGTGGAATTTGGGGAGTTGTTGCTCTAAATCCTAGGCCTGAGGGGGGGAAGCTCCAATGTCCATGGACAGAAGAAGATGGAGAGAGAGGGAGTCGTCTCTTCCTCCCCTTTCTGTCCATCTTGGGCTCTCAATCCATGCTGACAAAAACAGGACTTCTTCACTCAGTTTCCATTGGCTGTTCTGCTCATGCTGTATATTGAACCCTGGAGAAATGCTGAGCTCTCCAAAGATGCCACAGTGTTTCCTGCTGCCCAGTCAAGCACACCACCCTTCCTCGTGCTCAGGCTGATTTCCTCTGCCTCTCAAGCCAGCCCCGGCTGTTCAATGATTTCCCAGTGCACGCTGTCATCTCCTCCGAGACACCTTCCCTAACAAAGTAAACAGTCATCTCACCCATTTCCCAAAGCTCATGAGGGCACTACTGATAAACAACACATAAAGGTGGCAGCTTTTGGAATGGAACCCACAGGGAAGTCAGGATTCCTAAATTATAGGACTCTCCACAATAAAGCGCTGATGGTCATGGACAAGGATAGAACAAAGACTGAATAAGGAGGTGTCGCTATAGTACTCACTTTACACAACTCTGCAGCTTTGCACATTTTCATAAAAATAAAAATTATTATTAATTATCTTAGTGTGGCTTATGACCCCAACCAAGACCCTTGGGGACAGGGGTCAGAAGACTCAGAGTCAATGACACAGACTCTGAGAGTCAGGCAAGTGGCAAAAGCAGACTCATTTATTGGAGGAACTGGGCAAGCCTTTATACCCTCCACCTGGGCCTCATTGGCCCATGACCACTCGCTCCATGTAGCTGGCACAATCTGATTGGTTGTTTTGGTCACGTGCTCTGTTATAATTTGTCTCCAGGTGTCAGGCAGGTTTTAGGGGTTAGCAGGTGTGGAGTCTACTGTTGCGTGTTCGAGGACCACTGTGAGCCTACCAATCAGGGTTTACTGATCATTCCTCCTACATCTTAGGGTTGTGGTGTGGTACTTGGGGGATAAAGGCAGGTTGGTTTCCATGAGTTCAGGTCCAGCCTGGGCTACATAGTGAGACCCTGTCTCAAAACCAGACAAATAAAAGATGGCTAATTTTGCTTTCTGATTTATAAGTTACATATATTTGTCACCGTGGTTTTGGTGAGATATGGGGTTTACAAAATAGAAGACTAAAGTCATTCACAATTCCAGTTCTCAGTGACCTGACCACAAGCAGAAAGCAAGGGGTCAACAAAGAGAAAGCTGGCCTGAGGTGTCACCAGACCCAGCTTAGTCCTGATAGGACAGAGGCACACAGAGAAATGACATATTGATGCAGAAACAAAACTCCTAGTGTGACTCTGAATCTAGTTCCCTCCTAATGTCCCCACCCCTCACTTTCTGGCTCTTGAGCAGGTACACATGTATGTGTGGGTGTATGTGAATGTACATGTGTTTGGAAGTCAGAGGACAACCTTGTGTGTCATTGTTTCTTTGAGACAGGGTCTCTTTTTTTATCAGCAAATGGCTGAGCAGGCTATACTGGTTGATTAGGGAGTCCCAGGGATCTTTATCCACCTCTGAAACACTGGAATATAATATACCACAACAGCCAACTTTTTACATGAATTCTGGGAATCAAACTAGGCTCTTTGTACAGTCATCGTAAGTACTTTACAGAGTTGTCTCTCCAGTCTTATTAATTGATTTTTGGATATTAACAGCTGTGTCTAAAGTAATCCTGAAATAAACTTAACCTGGTTGCTGATTTGCATTTGTGTGTGTGTGTGTGTGTGTGTGTGTGTGTGTGTGTGTGTGTGTGTGTGTGAAGATGGTTTCTCTGTGTAGCCCTGGCTGTCCTAGAACTTGCTCTGAAGACCAGGCTGGCCTTGAACTCAGAGATCCACCTGCTTCTGCCTCCCCAGAGCTTCACTGGGAGTAAAGGCATGCACACCACCACCACCTGGCCCTGGTTGCTGGTTTTAAACAATGCAGAATTCGCTTCACTATTTACTGTTTCCATTTAGAACTTTCAGCTATGAGTGAAATTAGCTTGTAATTACATTTTCTTACCATACCTTCACAGATATTGCTCTATAATGCAGGTTTCATTGAGGTAGAGAGTGTTGTTTATGTTTTTCAATACAAGTAAAGACAACAATCCTAAAGCCAGAAAGAATATAAATGCTGTTCAAATTTCTAGAGGGGAAAAAAGTTCAAAGAAAATATTGTACACAGCAAAGATTGAGAGATGGGGATGAGACCAAGATACATCAGAGTGACAGGAGGCCATGTTTATACTTTCCTATCGGACATCTGCATGGGGCTCAGGCAGCTCGAGGCTCAGAGCATCCACTGCTCTTGCAGAGGACTGGGTTCAGTTCCCAGCTAACCAAGGTATCATATGTTTAAAACCACAAGTTCAAGGTCACCCCGGGCAACTTAGACACTATCTCAAAATTACATGAAAAAGAGCTGGCAGTGGAGCTCAGTGGTAGAGCATTTGCCCTACTATTTGGAAGGCCCTGAACTCCCCTCCCTTCCCTGGAGTGCCCCTGCCCTTCCACACAAGGAAAACAATAAGCCAGGTTATATGAAATTCTACAAAGAAACACTAGCAATCACAAGTGGAAATTATTTAAGACAATTTTTTTTTTACTTCAATGAAAACAAAAACTGCTTAAGTAAAGATTACAGTCATAAAGAAAATATGAAAAACAAAACCATAGACTGAAACTGGCCCCTTTCTTAGAAGAATCACCCAGCCAGGAATAAAACACACACACACACACACACACACACACAGCAAAACATGAAAGATAGGAAGGAGCGATACAAGTAGAAGCTGAAGCATAAATCTGACACAGAGTGATGTCACCAATCTTGTCTGCTGTGATGTTTATTACAGAGAGGCCAAACTCACCCAGTAAAAAGAAACAACTCACAAATTTGATTGATACATGCAGGACTGATACTGTAGCTTTATGTGTAATAACAGTAAGTATTAGAAATAATTTCCCTCAAAATCAAAGTAAGCACATGACCTGGCTACAGCACTGACTGTTCTTCCAGGGGTCCTGAGTTCAATTCCCAGCAACCACATGGTGGCTCTCAGCCATCTGTAATGGGATCCGATGCCCTCTTCTGGTGTGTCTGAAGACACAGTGTGCTCATATACATAAATAAAATAAATTTTTTAAAAAGTGAGCACGTAACCAAGGAAAGGATGCATTCCATATACTGGGATAACAAATGGACGTTTAGAAAGAAAAACGAATTAGCTATATATGTATTAAGTGAGATATGATCTCAAAGAGATGCGCTCTCTCTCTCTCTCTCTCTCTCTCTCTCTCTCTCTCTCTCTCTCTGTGTGTGTGTGTCTGTGTGTCTGTGTGTGAAGGAAAACAAAAATATTTATCATCTTTGATATTTTTTGAATTGCAAAAACTTATGTGCTTATTTTTCAGGATCTCTGTCTTACTTAGGGTTTATGGTGATGTGATAAAGCACCATGACTTGAGGAGGAAAAGGCTTATTTTGCTTACACTTCCACATCGCAGTTTGTCTTGAAAGGAAGTCACGGCAGGAACTGGAGACAGAAACCGAAGGCGGAAACTGAAGCAGAGGCCACGAGCAGGTGCTTGCTGTCATAGCTTGCTCAGGCTGCCTTTTTTTTTCCCCTTCCATTTAAAATTATTTATTTATTTACATTCCAAATGCCCCCCCTCCCAGATCCCCTGGCAGAGCTCCTTCCACCCTCCTCTTCCCCTTCACCTCTGAGAGGGCAACCTCCGCCCATCCTCCCACCTTGGAACATAAAGTCTCTGCAGGACTAGACACAGCCTCTCCCACTGAGGTCAGACATGGCAGCCCTCTGCTACATTTGTGTCGGGAACCTTGGACCGGCCTGTATATGTTCGTTGGGTGGTGGCTCAGTCTCTGGGAGCTCCCAGAGGTCCAGGTTAGTTGACACTATTGGTCTTCCTGTGGGGTTCCCATCTCCTTGAGGGCCTTCTATCCTTCCCCTAACTCTTCCATGGGGTCCCTGACCTCCGTCCAATGTTTGTCTATGGGTGTCTGCATCTGTCTCAGTCAGCTGCTGAGTAGAGCCTCTCAGAGGGCTGCTATGCTAGGCTCCTGTTTGCAAGCATAGCATAGCATCATTGACAGTGTGAGGGATTGGTGCCTGCCCACGGGATGGGTCTCAGAATGGGCCAGTCACTGGTTAGCCATTCCTTCAGTCTCTGCTCCATCTTTGTCCCTGCATTTCTTTTAGACAGGACCAATTTTGGGTCAAAAGTTTTGTAGGTGAGTTGGTGTCCCCATTCCTCCACTGGGGGTCCTGTCTGGCTTCTGGAGGTGCTCTCTTCAGGTTCCATATCCCAACTGTTAGGCATTTCTGCTGAGGTTGCCTGCATGATTCCTGGGGCCTCCCTTATCTCCAGTCTGCCTTCTTATAGCACCAGGGGCGCCACTGCCCACACAAACTGGATCCTCCCACATCGATTGTCAACCAAGAAAATGTATCATGGGTAGGCGTGCCCACACGCCAATCTGCTGGGAATATTTTCTAAATCGAGATTTCCTCTTCCAAAATGACTCTAGTTTGTGCCAAGTTGACATAAAACTTTCTAGCACAATACCTCTGGAAAAAAACCCCACAATAAACCAATAGTAATGATTGCTATTGTTAGAATAAAGACACAGGAGCCAGAGGGGCTTCCCAGTATTCTCCCTTGAACGTTCACTTTGTGCCCAAGTGAGTATTATTAATTTAAAATTTTTCATAAGGAAATCTTAACAAACTCTCAACTAAAACCTTAATTACTTTAACAAAAATTAATTAAAACTTAAAAGTGTAGGAAGAAACTAATTGGATTGACTAATAATCGTGTAAGATATTTTAAAAGTGGGGAGAGGGACTTGTGAAGGGGGACTGGGAAAGGAGGGCAGTGACAGGGATGTAAAGTGAATTTAAAATATATATATATATATATTTAAAATGGCCACAGACTTAACAGCAAGGATGGCTGTGATCTTATAAACAGAATATGATATGCATACAGCGTAACACAGTAAAAAGGAGACACAGTTTAGGTGCCCTAAGGACACAGGGTGCTGAGACAACAGCCGAACAGAAACCAATCCAGTCACTTAGGTGGGAAAAGATTCAAAGGTAGGCAGACTGAACAAACAGTAAACTCCAAAGCTGCCCTGACCAGTACTAAAGCGGGCAAAGGGCAAAGACAATCCAGACCATCACTAGGAGGCTGATGGAGGCTAAAAACAGCCAAAATCCTGGTAATAAAGGAAATGCAGACCTAAAACTTACACATGGACTCTCATCATACACCAGATTATCAAAGATAATCTCAAATATGGTCACAATGTGGAGAATCAGAGGCGCTCATGAATTGTAAGGTTGCAAAGCAATCTGGTAACATGCGCTTTCTTTCCTTTCCTGTTTGTTTTGTTTTTCGTTTTGTTTTGTTTTGTTTGCCTGGGATCTAACTCAGGACCTTGCTTATGCTGGGCCAGTCTTGGGTTCCCAGCTCATGGCAACATGTATTTTCATCTTTGACAAGTTTGTCTTCTAGAAATTTATCCTAAAGGAATAACTGGCCAGGCATCCTACAGTGTAATATATCCACAACTGTGTTCATTTCAGCTAACTTTAAAACACTCAGCCTGGCATTTAAAAAGTAAATCATCACACAGGTGGCTCAGTTCTTTGCAGTAACTAACATGGACCGCACACGTTTATACGCTGTAAGTGGTGTGTGAGCCTATGGAACGTCCGTTTCGCATCAACTAACTACTAGGAATCTAAAGAATAGACGCAAAGGGGATTTCTCACAGTAAATGTGATGTTAAGAGGCTGTCAGAAGTACGATAGCAAAATTCTGTAAGGCACTTCACACTTGAGTTTAAATACAGAAAAGGGCTTAGCATGTCATTGTAGGCTGGGAGTAGAGGTGCACTCTAGTAATCCCAGCTCTTGGAAAGGGGAGTCGCAAAGATTTTGAGTCCTAGGCTACAGTAGGCTATACAAAGCAAGGCCTTGTCTCAAAAACAAAACGAAACAAACCCCCAAACAAACACCCCTCCACTCCACCCCCACACAAAGTAGAACAAGATGGTTAATAATATCCTAGATTATCCTTTCAACAATCTCCTGAATAAATATACATGTATGCCTTAATGCGTGCGTAACACACACACACACACACACACACACACACACACACACACACACACACACGCCCCAAACCCTTTCAAAACCTTGGCATTCTGCTGGATTCCTCCTCTGCAGGAAGAGTTAATTAACTCCTAATTAATTCTCTAGCCTGGGGAGGGGCACTGACTTCAGATTGGGTGATGATGACATCATGCTAGTAGCTGCAGCCAATAATGGCGTCTCTGCTCACTAAGCCCTGATCCCTGGGTAAGGCCTCTGGGCCACTTGGCGGCTCTGCGGTGATGGACACCCACAATGCAGATCAGGTCGCTGTCCCCTGTGTTGGAAGAGCTGATGGTGACCAGCGGCAGCCCCACCCCTCTTTTGGCCTCTGGTTCTTGGATGGGGATGGAGGGGTCTGCACCGCGCCTTTCTCTCCGCCCGGGGTTGTTTCTTTTGTTTGCCCTCCTAGCCCCTCCGCTTTGGGGCTCTGCAATGGACTCGCCCCTCTAGCTGGTGTTCAGGCTGTCCCCTTAAAGCCCAGCTGTCTCAAGGCCACCTGCCACCTTTTAATCTCCCAGTCTCACGCTCTGGTTTTCAGTTCTGGTTATCTTTTTCTGGCCCAAGGTGTAGTGATTTCTCAACTAAGAATACAATGGCCAAGGGCAGTAGGGGAAAAGGAGAGAAAGCAAAAGCCATGTGTAGACAATTCTTCCAACAGAACCAGGGTATCCGGGTATGGTGATGCTGCGAACCTTTATAGGTATGCTAAATAATATATAATTACTTAAATTTAAAATGTCTGGATTGAAAAGAAATAACAAATCCATTATAACAATTTTGTCTTTTCCCTTCAATCCCAATTAATTTGGCAGCACACTTATTATTACTGTATATTTGCTTCAGCCAAATAATTTCTCCTGACTTGAACTATTCTTAGTTTTTATTAAGTGACCCCATAATATTCCAGTATAAGGAATAATTTAACTATTTCCCCTACTCTTGGCTATTTCATTATTTTCTACTTCCTTCTTTCAAGTCAGTAATGAACAAGAACAGATCTTTTAGGGAGAATGGATCTTTGTACACAGCTAAATGTCTCCTTTGATACAATCATAATAAGGTGATCATTTCTCTAAAATATCTTGTTGACCTTTTCATATTATTTCCAGTTAAATTAAAATTACCTTTTTGACTTCAAAGCCTCTAGCCATTTTTAGCACCATGTCTACTTGTTCTGATGTGTTGCTTTAAACATTCCAGTAAGGTTTTGTAATTGCTTTAGAATTTAATTTGGCAAGGTGTGGTGGGGCTCACCTGTGATAGTAGCTCCTTGGGAGTTTCCCAGGGGTATCTGAAGTTCAGGCCAGCCTAGGAAATTTATGAAGACTCTGACCCAAAATAAGAAAAAAAAATTTAAAGACAAGGGCTGAGGATATAGTTTGGGGGACATAGCCCTCCACGGTGTACATGAGACCTTGGGTAAATTAGATACTGTTTTTAGCTATGATGAAACGCATGATCAACAGCAACTTGAAGAAGACAGTTTCTTTTGATTTATGATTCCAGAAGGAGCGAGTGTTAGGGCTGGAAGACATGGCAGTAGGCAGGCCTCGTGGAAGGAGCAGGAAGCTTGCTGATCATCTTTGCAGACAGGTAGCAGAGAGAAGTAGGAAGTTGGACAAGGCTATAAACCCTCAAAGCCTTCCTCCAGCAGGGCAAGGAAGGCACCAGTTCCTAAAGTTTCACCAGCTTCCCAAGCAGCAGCACCAACATGAGAGGGTGTCATTCTTTATTCAAGCCACCATGCTTGGTTTAATCCTCAGTAACACACACACACGCACACGCACACACACACACAGGCATGCACACACACGCACACACACACACATGCGCACGCACGCGCGCGCACACACACTTTTAAAGAACTCTTGAATAAAGATCTTGTTATTTTTAGTTGCTATTTTCATATAATCTTATTTCCATTATATTGTCTGATCAATATTGCTGATAGAAAAGGTGTTGACAGTTTTTAGAAAAAGCTGGTGGTGATGTCATCCTGTGAGTCAACAGGACATGGAAATCATCAAGGTCCCTGAAAATGGTGACAATACCTGTTAATAATGATGTGTAGCACTGCTGTAACGCATGGTGGATGGCAGGAGCCTCACTGTAACCAGTGCTAACACCCAGGGAGAGCTGAATGCCAATCAGGCAACCGCACATGGCTAAAGGAGAATGACAGAATCTCAGGCCATGGCTGTCATCCAAGTATTGCAATGCACGATATGAACAAGTAAGACATTTGACTGGGGGAGAGGGGAGCACTGGTATGCAAAAGGAGCCACTGGGCTCCCAGGGGAAAAGCACTGATACCTGAAGGGAGCCACTGGGCTCCCGATCCCAGTCTTGAAGCAGTCTGCTGTCTTCAGGTGACTCTGAAGACTCTAGGTAACTACACAAGCAAACTTGTAGTAGATGCCTGGATTTGCCTTGTATGTTTTGATGCTTTTAAATACAAACTAGCTTTATATTTTATTCCAACCTTGTTAATTCTTGTCTGAAATTATCAAGAATCTCATTTTCTTTTTTTCTTGAGTCTGTATAGTGAGGAACTAGACTCCCTGCTATTGTGTTTTAGAAGAAGAAGAAGAAAAGAAGAAGAAGAAGAAGAAGAAGAAGAAGAAGAAGAAGAAGAAGAAGAAGAAGAAGAAGAAGGAGAAGAAAAAGAAGCCGCCGCCACCGCCGCCCACAGGGATATGTTTGGTGGAGGCACAGTATGGTGTGGGGGAAGGGGGTGCCTCTGCAGGCCAATGCTGAGGTACCCCTGAGGTACCAGCCATATGATGGTATAGTATAGAATAGACTTTATTTAGGGCATGGGGAGGGGAGTTGAGGAGGGGGTAGAGGAGACAGAGAAAGGGAGAGAGAGAGAGAGAGAGAGAGAGAGAGAGAGAGAGAGAGAGAGAGAGAGAGAGAGAGAGAAAGAAAGAAGAGGAGTAGAGGCTGGCCATGAACATGTGGAGGGGGAGGGGAATGGGGAGAAGGGACAGAGAAGGGACATTGAGGGAAGAGGGTAAGAGAGGAAGAGTGTGAGGAGGGGCAAACAGCCCCTTTTATAGTGAGTCAGGCACACTTGGCTGTTGCCAAGTAACTGTGGGGTGGAGCCTAGAAGAAATGCCAACACCTGCTACTGTAGTTCATCGATCATTTATGTTGAAAAAGAAAATTAAAGCAATTGATTATAGTATTTTGTACCTAATTTGAGAATTCTTTAAAAACGATTTATTTTTATGTGTGCGAGTGTTTGCCTAGCTGCATGTCTATGCGTTACACTTGTGCCTTGCACCCACTGAGGCCAAAGAGGGCCCTGGATCTCCTGGAATTGGAGTTATAATTGTAAGCTACTGTGTGCATGTGCTGGAAATTAGACCTGGGTTCTCTTCAAGAACAGTAACAACTCCTAACCTCTGAGCCCCAACTCTCCAGCCACAAGTATTAGTTCTTAATTAAAACATTCGCCTGGGGGTTAGAGAGATGGCTCAGGGTAACAAGCACTCACTGCTCTCGCAGAGGATCTAAGTTTGGTTCCCAGCACCCAACATGGTGGCTCACAACACCTTTAACTCCAGTCCCAGAGGATCTGCATGTCACAGGCACTACGTGTACATGGCACACTGATAATATATGCAGGCAAAAAATGCATTCAGATAAATTAAAATAATAAGAAGGAAATCTTTAGAAAAATAGGATTCTGTCTTATCTCTTGGGCAGGGTCTCATACTGTTGCTGAGGCTGGCAATGGTCCTGCCTCAGTCTCCCCAGCGTTAGGATTAGAGTCACTACACCTGGCTTAATTTTGAAACCTCTTAAAAAATAAAAATTCTATTTGTTGGCATATTTTCTTTTGTGACCTTGTATTTACTTAGCTTTCAGTCTTGGTATATGAATTAATTTCTTCTATTTTTCCATATTTTGGAAACTGTGTTTTTAAAGTAAAAAGGGGACTTGTGTGTCTGTGTGTGTCTGTGTATGTATGTGTGTATGAGTGTGTGTGGACATGTGAGTGTTGAGGGTGTACGTATGTTTGCCCCTCTCTTTTTTTGTTTGCTGTTGTTTTGAGATGGGTATCTGTTCTGTACCACAAGCTGGCTCTTAAATTCAAGATCCATCCAGCCTCCTGCAAACTGGGCTGATGGGCAAGCAACACCATGCCCAGTCTCCTGGTGCCCTGTTACTCTCTGAAAACAACCTCCCGAGGGCCAGGGTATGGCTCAGGAGATGGACGCCTTTGCACCCAGGTCTTATGGTCTGTTTGATCTGCATCTCCCAAAAGGTAGCAGAGGAGAACCGACTCCTGGGAGTTGTCCTCAGACGTCCACGTGAGCTGTGGCAGGCACACATGGGCGCACCCACAACATAAAGGAAGTGACTTAGAATGCTAGGAGATTCAGAACCTTGGCATTCCTTCTTGCTGCCCTGCTCTTTGCCCTCTGATAGAGCAGGCTGCTCCGCATTCATGTCGCTTCTGTCATTTCTCTGTACGCATTTTTTGTTGTGATTCTTTGGCAATGTTCTTCTAGATGTTGGTGTTTTGTGACCTATAATTCAAAATTCGTGCTGGTCTGTGGGGATGTGATAAGCAACTTCAGTATCTGTCATTGTGGGTTTTAAATTAAACTTCCATTTTCTGCTCTCCATTTTTTCCTGTATTTGGTTCTTTTCCCTCTCTCTCGCCATGTTACTGGAGCTGCCTTCCACGTTTCTTCCTCAGTTTCCCCGTTGTCTTCTGACTGTTTGGGAGGTCTCTTCTGTGGGTGTCAGGGCTGTAGTGCTTCTCTGTTTCCTGGCCTGATTTCACTGGCTTTCTTTTCTCCCTCTGCTCCTGCTTATCCAGGACACCAAAGCTGCTTCACAGTGCTTCTGGGCCTTCTAAAGAGATGCCAGACGTCTCCCTTATCTGAGGCTTCACTTTGCTTTAGCTACCAGAGGTAATGCATTTTGAGAGAGGTGGGGACTAGAACATTAAACAGCTTATATTATTTTAGTTGTCCTAGTTTATTAGTTTTTAAGGAAGGATAGCCCGTACTAATGACTAGGCTCTGGGGTGGCAGGCAGTATTGACTCAGCCCCAGCACTTGCTATGGTTTCTTGTGGGGACATTGTTTATGCCCCACCCCCTTCCATGCTGCCACAGAGAGCTGGGGGTGCACAGATTCAAATGCACCCCTACAAAAGGGGTGAGTGGAGCCCAACTCCCCATCCCTGACTCTTTCCTATGTACCTTCATGTTCCTCTGGGTCCCCATTGTTCCCGGACCGTCTGTTCTTTAAGCTGAATTATGCAAATACCAGCCAGCCCAGTATCCATGGAAACCACATCTCCTGCATTCCTCAGCCTGTTTTCTGGCAGAAGAGACCCATCCAAGTGACAACCACAATCAAGGACAAATGGCAGGAAGGCTCCCCCACTCCCAGAGCCCTGGGCCATCGGTCTCTGTCAGTATGGACTCATCTTCTCAGCCCTTCTGTGTGGCTGGGGGAAAGGAGTGGCTGGGCACAGCAGGAAAGGCTTTCTCTTCTGGAAACCTGGAGACTTTGTGATCCCAGTATCTCTCATCACTAACAATGATCTGTGTCCAATCACTGTGAAAACAGCCCCCTCAGTGGGCAGGAGGCAGCATCTGGTGTTATCACTCAGCTCACATGTACTCATGAGCCACTGCAGAAATGACAGCACAATTTTATCCTGTGTGATCCACTAATGTTATGCACAGATCCTCAAGCTCTGCTCCCCTCTATTCTTCTGCTTTGCCTGAAATGACGTACACATGTACACAGTCGTTTCCCTCCGGGCTCAGAACAACAACAACAAAAAAAACAAAACAACAACAACAAAAAAAAAACAAGCCTCCAGTCAGTGAGTGCCACACCCTGCTTCTTGAATCATTGGTCCCTTCCCCTGCAAAGACATAGATTCTTGCTGATGACATCTACGGTTTACAAGGCATTAGCACTAGAAATTACCTGGTAAAGAAAATGGTAGAACTGTCCAAGTTTGCCTGACATTAGAGCTAAAGCCAAGTGAAATAATGGTAAATTCAACTGCTATATGTGCACCAAACTCTAGCGCTGTACACATTTGCTCACATTCAATCTCATAACCAGGGGCTGGGGAGATTGTTTGGTTGGTAAATGCTTGCTACACAAGCATGAGGACCTGCATCAATCTCTGGCACACACACAAAAAGCAACGCTTAGTGGTGAGCTCCTGATCTCAGTGACAGGGAGAGACAGGCAGGTCCCTAGGGCTCACTGGCCAGTAGGTATTGATTAACCATAAGCCCCAGGCCCCCGTGAGACTTTGTCCCCAAAATCAAGATAGACAGCCTCTGAGGAATGGACCTCACGTGCACATGCATGCTGCACGCACGCACCACCTCATAATTACCATACATGCTGGGGGTATAGGATGCCCCTCCTTTTTTATTTGAAACTAAGGTAAAAAGAAATCATTCTCCCAAGGCCTGACAGCAGTTGAGGCAGAATCCGAACCCAGGCTGTCCAACCCAATCCCTATCCCAGTCTCTGGACCACTAGACTCCTTGGTGAAGACTGAAACTGAAATACATTTCTTAAGGTCTCTTAAGGTTTAAAAGGCTTTTTCTTTTTAATGTAAAACTCTAAGATGTGGTGTTTAAGCAAAAAGTGTGGACTCTACCAGGCGGACTTTCCATGTATGGTGATACAGGACACACCTTCCCTACAGAGAAGGAATATTTTCACTTATTTTAACAGCATTCTTCATTTTGAACTTCCTTATGGTCAGGTTGGTTAGATACAGGGCAGGACAGTCTGCTTTTAAGTTATGGTGCATGTTATGTGCATATAGAAGCCGCTCATCAGTAGAGTATGGCCTGCCTGGGAGAATCAGTATGCAGTGAGACTGTTCTAGCACATTCTGTAAATTTGGAGTTACAATAAAGTGAACATAATCTAATTGCGCACACACACATTTGAGAGACCTGTGGCTTCACATGCTTCATGCCTGTATGTAACTGTATGTTACAACCCAACAGCTTCCCCGGCTCCTGAAATGTTTGAATGTTCTCGCGGCAGAAGGGCTTCCATGTGAGGCTCCGTCCCCACAAGGCAATGACTCTCTACCACTGTACTATACCCACAATGCTCTTTTTATTTGGAGATGGTCCCACGCTGAGATTATGATCCTCCCTGCCTCAACTTCAAGTAACTGTGATTACAGACCTATACCCCCAGACCATAAATATATGTCCTCGTTAAACTGCAGGGGGATTTTTTAAAAATGTGCTTCCGACAATGTAGTTCTCAATCTCTCCCTTGTCTCTGGGATTCATTACTGAGAAATCATGACTTCAAAATATAGTATCTGCCACCTTCTGAAGAATTAACTGGCATGTAAGAAACCTGTACAGGGCTTAAGATAGAACACTTAGCATTTTTACTCTAAACCACCTCAAGGAATCCTCTAACTGCTCAGGGTAGATACTGTTATCCTCAGACCCTTATGGGAAATGCTACAAAGACCTGGTAACTTGTCCACCACAAGGCTGGCACCTGGACCCAGGCTTAGATTCTATGTGCTGTTCTTCCCCAAATGAAGGCAATGTTTTTGCCTGCCCACCCTTTTAAAGACAGGGTCTCATGATGCAGTCCTGGCTGGCCTTGAACTCCCAGATCTGCCTGCCTCTGCGTCCTGAATGATGGGTTCAAAGGTATACACTAGCACAACAGGCTTGTTGTCTGCTTTACAGAGCTTTCAAGGACATAATTGCTAGCCCATGGTGCATGACCCCAACTATACAAGCCATAAGTTGCTTAGTAATGGGGTCATCACCTGAGATATATCCTTAAGTGATGTTTTTGTGCACTATGTACAAGATGAGATACCATCTACTATACCCCTAGATGCTGCCAAAGACTGCTGTTCCTTGTCCACACACTTGCCACTGTACCAATCCTGCAAGCATCTGTGTAACTAAGCATTGAAAGGCATGGGGAGAAAACCAGACAGTAAAACTTGTATGTCAGTCCTAGGCTGGAGAGGCGCTCCACTTGGTAAAGTGTTTGATGTGGAGGCACAAGGACCCTCGCTAGACCCCCAGAACTCACATAAAAAGCTGTGTGGGAAAAGCAGGTGGAGCTCAGGGCCTCGTTAGCTAGCCAGCATAGCCAACCTGGTGAGTTCCAGGCCAGAGAGAGAGCCTGTCTCAAAAAAACTGTGGATGATTCCTAAGGAATGACACCCAGGATGCACCTCTACACACACACACACACACACACACACACACACACACACACACACACACACACACACACACTTACTCCACTTATAATCTTACAGAATCTTCACGTGTGACCAACCTTTGACAGAAACATTCTTATGTGACGGTAGAATGGCCATTTCCCACAAGTTGAAATGGTCTCTTGTAGAAAGTGTAGGGATTCTTTCTCATAAAGCCCTCTAATCTCACAAAAACTTTGCAAGAGGGGTTGGTGAGACATCTCAGTGGGCACAGACACTTGCTGCCAAACCTAAGTTGGATTCCCAGGACCTACATGGTGAGAAGCAAAAGCTCTACAGGCTGTCCTCTGGCCTCCATTATAGCACACACACATGCGCGCGCGTGCACACACACACACACAGTGTAAATGAATATAACTTTTAAAGAGTAAACAAAAACAAAAACAAAAACCTTTCAAGTCTCAGTTAAGCTCAAGAACCAAGATCGCACGCCCCCTCCCCAGGGTGATGTAAGTGGTACATAATTGCTAGGGAGAGATTCTTTGGTGGAGCTGCCCATGAGCTGTGCAGGAAGTTTCAGCAATGCAGCCTTTGAGCTGTTTACCCATACTGGGGCAGGCTTTAAGGTGACACAGCTGCCATGGAATGACTCATGTACCTGAAGTAACCCCCAAAGAGTCACTGGTCCAGCAGGTATAATCATATTTGTGGTCTGTGCCCTATCTGGGACGAACTGTGTGTCTCCCCAGGCCACCCAACAGTGGTGCAGGACTGGATAACTACACAATAGCCATGTGGAAGCTATGACATCCCTGGATCTAGGACCGACAGGTAGCCATGTGGCTCCTACACTCACCATAAGAATTAACAGCAAGATGGCCAAGTCACAGTGGCAGGGAGATGGAGACAAAGGGGCAGGGACACACTGAGACGGATCATCATGTTCTCAAATTCATCAAACTCCTTCAGGGTTGGGGAGCACTCTGGCTAAGAGCACTCGCTGCTCTGAGAATGGAGTTCAGCCCCAGCAGCCATGTTGACTGTATCTTCAAGCAATCTAACACCCCTTTCTAGCCTCTGCAGGCACACACATACAAACCTAAGCAATACAAACACATCTTTTAAAAATAAGAAAATCTTGGTCTGAGTGTGGTTGCACACATCCCTACTCTCAGCATTTGGGAGACATAGGCAGACATATCTCTGTGAGGCCTGCCTAGTCCACACAGCATGTACCAGGCCATCCAGACCTGTGACTCAGTCTCAAATAAACAAAACAATCTGGCCATAAATAAATAATAAATTCTGACCCTGTCTACTCATTAGCCAGAGTCCCAGAGACTTCTATTGTTCTGATATTGAAGCAAAGACCATATTCTTCTGAAATCCCACCCTCCAAAAAAGTAAGAGGGAGCTAAGGGAAAATGGCCAGTGGAAACTCAAGGACGACCCAGTAGGGGAGTGTGGTGGTTTGATATGCTTTGCCCATGGGCAGTGGCACTATTAGGAGGTATGGCCTTATTGGAGGTGTGGCCTTGTTAGAGGAAGTGTGTCACTGTGGAGGTGGGGCTTTGAGGCCCCTAAGCTCAAGCCTTGCCCAGTGCAGAAGAGAGATCTAGTCTTCTGTTTGCCTTCAGAACAAGATGTAGCATTCTCAGTTGCTCCAACACCATGCTTGCCTGGATGCTGCCATGCTTCCTGCCATAATGGACTGAACCTCTGAACTGTGGGTCAGCCCCAATTAAATATTGTCCTTATAAGAGCTGCCTTGGTTGTAATATCTTTTTAGGCAATGGAAATCCA
Organism: Uromys caudimaculatus; assembly: GCA_028551405.1. NCBI lineage: Eukaryota > Metazoa > Chordata > Mammalia > Rodentia > Muridae > Uromys > Uromys caudimaculatus. The sequence goes on from CM052708.1 coordinate 52,440,777, forward strand.
AACTAAGACAGACATTGGTACCAGGGACTGGAGTATTGCTGTGATAGGCCTGACCATGTTTTTGTTTGGAGGAATGTGGATTTTAGAACTTTGGATTTGGAAAGCAGTGAAATGCTTTAAGTGGACTTAATGGACCATCTTAGTTGGAATATGGAAGATATTGGTACTAGGGGCAATCTGAATCATGCATAACTGGCCCAAGATGTTTCAGTGGAGAATTTCAGTATGTGGCCTAGAGACTGTTCTTGTAATATTTTGGTGAAGAAGTGGTTGCTTTTTGCCCTTGTCTGAAAAATCTCCCTGAAGCTAAGGTAAACAGAGTTCAATCAACTGCATTGACAAAGGAAGTCTCAAAGAAGCCCAGCATAGACTTTGTCCTCTGGTTTGATCTCATGAGGAGTGTTTTGATCAAGTATAGCAAGCTTAGAAAGGGAAAATACAAAATGTATGGTTCAAGTAATAAAGGGGGACCAGGAAATGAAATGGAGCTGAATCCTGTGTACACCTAAGACATAATCAAGTTAAGGGAGTGGTGGTCTCAGGGCAAGATCCCACCCAGCTAAGCTTATTGTTTGTTTGTAGTTGAACAGGAATAGCTATTATTACCTACTAGGTGTTATTTATTACCTGGTTATTGTTTTCACTTGGACTTTTAATCTGGAATGAACTACAGTCCAGAAATGGAGGGCACACTGTGGTCCAGATCTTGGGGCTGGAAGACTCAGGCTTTTGATCAGGATCTTTTTTGATCAGGAATAGTGGCTATGAAAAGCTTAGGCCAGGCATGGTGGTACACACCTTTAATCCCAAAAGACAAAGACGAACAGATCTCTGAGTTCAAGGTCAGCCTGAGACAGAGCAAGTTCTAGGTGAAGAAAAGCTTAAGTCTAGGCATGGTGGTACAGGCCTTTAATCTCAGCATTCAGGAGACATAGCCATACAGATTACCAAGTTCAAGGCCAGTCTACATAGCAAGTTTCAGGACAGCCAAGCTTAGGGAGTGAAGAAGTTGGAAAACAGAAAACTGATGATAATGTAATAGAACAAGGGGGACACTTTCCAGCTCCAGCAGAGCAGGCAGAACTCGGCATCTTTGGCCATGTGGCTCTGGCTTTAGAGTCAAGAACAGAAGGGACTACTGAGACAGTAGTTGATGCTGGTCAGCTGGCGCTAAGAAATTAATGGTGATTAAGAAGAGACCAGCATCAAGAGGTGAAATCTTCTGAGAAGTGTTTTCTGAGAGCACAAAGAAACTGTGTTTCAAAGACAGCCAAGGTTGTACCTCATGCTGCAGTTGGACTTAGTGATGTGTAAGAGTCACCCAGGTGGTACTGGTTTTGAGCACATGTCGGGATCATGGAGAGCAGCTGAGGCTTGGCACTGAGAGGTCAGGGAAGGCCATGAGTGAAGGTGCAGCCATAGTTGCATTTGGTGGTCCAGGACTGAAGGGGTCATGCAAAGAAGCTGAGGCTTAGCACTATGAAGGGAGCCTGTGAAAGGCTATTAGGGAAGCCTAGTTGCAATGGAAGACTCCAGTGTATTGGAGATGCCAGTACCATGGGATGATCACCAAGAACAGCAGTGGCAGTGGAGTGGAGTCAACCAGCACCTAGAGTGCTACAGAGGGCAGAGCTGGAGAAGTGACCTACACTCTTTGGAGGAGCCCAGATCATGTGTGGATACCAAACATTGGAATAAGGTGTGAAGTTGAAGCTGCCTTGGAGACTCCAAGATGTTCCAGATGCCAGAGCCATGGGTTCCCTGCTGAGGAAAGCTGCTAACAGGGAGTGGAACCAGCCCAGGAGAAAGTAGTTTGTTGCAGTCAACAAAGATGAAAGAAGTTGGAGATCTGACATCAGACATAGCGATGCAGAGTTTGGAGTCTGCCCAGTGGGTTTTTGGTCTTGCTTTGGTCCAGTATTTCCTCACTATGACGTTTGGGAATGGTAATATATATCCTGTGATGTTGGAGGTATGTGATCTGCTATAATTTTGATTTTATAGGGGATTAGTTAAGTGATTGGATGAATCTCAGAAGAGACTGAACTTTTAACATTGTTGAGACTGTTATAGACTATGGGGACTTTTGAAGTTGGACTATATTTTGCATTATGGTATGGCTAGGTATAACCCCCATAGGACTCATGTGTTTGAACAAGCTTATGGGGGTCAGGAAGTAGAATGTGATGGTTTGAATATGGTTTGCCCATGGGAAATGGCACTATTAGGAGGTGTGGCCTTATTGGAGGAATAGCCTTGTTAGAGGAAGTGTGTCACTGTGGGGGTGGGTTGAGGCCCCTAAGCTCAAGTTCTACCAGTGCAGAAGAGAGATGCAGTCTCCTCCTGTTTGCCTTTGGAACAAGATGCTTTGGCTGTTCCAGCACCATGCCTGCCTGGACACTACCATGCCTCCTGCCATGATGATAATGGATTGAACTTCAGAACCTGTGAGCCAGCCCCAGTTAAATATTGTTCTTTCTAAGAGTTGGCCTAGTCATGGTGTCTCTTTACAGCAATGGAAACCCAAACTAAGAGAGGGTCTCTCCTGTCACCTGCAGTGGGGAAGCTCCACTACCAAGTCTGGGTCTGAAAGACCCTTTCCACTGCTATGGATGAAGAGAGCCTGGGCAGGTGGGCGATGCACCAAAAGATCCCATCTCATCAGTTAGCTATTAAGAAAATAGCCCTTTATGTACACAGTGGCATGCCTGGAGGGTAAACCAACACTCACCCAGCTAGGATCCTGTGTGTAAGAGTCAGAAAACCTCAGTTATGACGGCAGGGCCAGGCACTTGGACCTCTGAACACAGCACTGGAGAAATCCACCCAAGGATGGGTATAGAGCCTCTTGGGGTAACCAAGGGGACATGGAAGGATGGTTCCTCTAGCAACCACACAGGAGGAGTTCAAAAGGGGAAACTGAAAGGTGCCACCTTTAGCATTAATGAAGGTATAAAAAAGAGGATGGAAAGGTAGGAGAGAGTTGGAAAGAATTCAGACTCATCGACAAGGGCTGTCAACAGCTGCCCTATCCCTGAGCCAAAATTCAGGGCTTGGGTTGTATGGCTTTCAGGGCAATGCCCAAGATCTTGAGGATATGCAACAAAAGAAATAGGCAAATGTGCTGGATATCACAAATTTAAACTTCTGAATACCAAGGGACATCATTAAGATAGTACAAAGGGGTTGGAGAAATGGCTCAGCAGTTAAGAGCATTTGCTGTTCTTCCAAAAGAACCTAGTTCATTTCACAGCACCCTTATCAGGTAGCTCACAACAGCCTGTAATTCTAGCTCCAAGGAACCTGATGCTTTTTTCTGGTCTCTATAGGCACCTGTACCCATACACATGCATATAAATACATTTAAAAAGATTACTTATGTATCTGTTTGGGTGTATGTGCACACATGCATGCGGGTACCAGGTGTCAGATCCCCTAGAGCTGGAATTACAAGTGGTTGTCAGCCATCCAGTAGAGGTGCTGGGAATTGAATTCAGGACCTCTGGAAGAGCAGAAATGATCTCAACCACTGAGACATCTCTTACCTCCTTTAAAAAAAACTTCTTTAAAAGACAATAAAAAAACAACTCACTGAATTAGGAGGAAAATGTTTATAAGTGATTCATCTGACACAAAGGAACTTTTATCTAGAATGCATAACAAACTTGTAAAACATCATAATAAAAGGTCAGACAACCCCATGGGCAAACGCTCTGAAGTCTCTGAAGCAGATACACAGCAAACATGAGAAAAGATGCTCCCTAGCCGTCAGGGATGGCAACTACAGGCCAAATGAGACAGAGTTCAGCTTCCTCAGTATGGCTAGCTTAGAGGGCAGACCATGCTGACAAGAACTCGTTACAAGCCAGCCCTCACCTGCTGCCGGTGGGAGTAGAAAATGGGACAGCTCTCTTAGAAACAGCTTGGCAAGTCCCCAAAGGGTTTAAAATAATTATCATATGACCTGGAAAACAGACTCCAAGGTATATGACAGAGAATCAAAAAAGACACATCCACACAAAACTTGCACACAAATTTCAAGCAGCAGAACTCATAATAGCTAAACACACTGCAACAAGCCAAATGTCTACTGACTAACAAGTTAAACAGCACATTCACTGCACACGATGGAATCTTACAATGGCAAGGATCAATCAGGTACAAGTTACATTAGGAATTTGTGTTTACAAATGCTCTGAAAGAAACATGTCAGTTGTGGGGCAAGTAAAATTCTTCTAAAAGAGGCTAGGTCACTGAAATTACCCTATTTAAAAAGAGTTAAGGTGAAAATTAAAAAAAAAAAAAAAACTTTTAAAAACTTGTAACAGTAATTTCAAAGAGTTTCTTATAGAGAAACTGAACACATACATCACACCAGGCCGACCTTTTCACACCCATGGTGCCCAAGCATCTGACACTCATAAGCTGGCTTGCCAACACTGTCCCTGCTCCCAGCCTGGCCTGCACCAGGGTTTCTTCTGTGTCTCCACTTGTTAGATAATGAATGCACATGACCCATTTAGAGCCAATTAGTGGGTAATTGGCATGGCTTATAACAAGTCTTATGTAATGAGGAGTGCAGGCTGAAATTGGGATGCTAGGTCCTAGGTCTGACTATGACAGAGCACCCCTGAGATGGGTTTTTTCCTTACGACAGTACTTGGGATTTGGTTAGTTGGCAATTAGACTCCATCTATAGGCATGACTGAGAAAGAAAAGGTGGGGGGGGCACATAAAGGAAAAGCTGGGGTGAAATCTGCAGAGAGCAGAACAAGAACAAGCAGGCAGAAGCCAATGAAGACAAGGGCAGCGAGGACAGGACTGGCCTCCCAGACCAACAGTTCCTCACTGAAGCAGCATCTGCTGAGGCCCCTTCTCATACCTTCCTCCAGTGACTTCCAAGGACTAGCGTCAATTCACAGATGTAGAAACACAGGCCCCGAGAGAGAAAGAGGGCAAAAAGTTTTTTTTAAAGTGTTCTAGAAAACTGGACAATTCCAGGGTAACTTTCAAAGCATGACTTGACCATTCGGTGTCAATTCCATGCTGACAGGAAGTTAGCCTTAGAATGAGCAGCAGAGCAGGGCTCCTGCCTCAGCCCAGCACCAGCTGTCTTCTTACTTACTGCACTCTGGTGCTTTGGCTTCTACTTCTAAGCCACTGACTTGAAGCTGGTCAATCCTTAGCCACTGCCAAAGGCCTTTCCTGTGACACCCACTAACTCTGAGCTGTATTCTAGAGTACTTCACACCCTCCAGAGTTCCCACAGAGAAAGTCAAGGACAATCCTGTCCTAGGGACCAACAGGGGAACTCCTGAACTTCAGACCAGATGCCATACTTGCTCAGTTAGCCTGGCCTAACTTGTCCTACCGGGTGGGAGAGCCTAGGTGAAGGCTTTGCCCACTCTTGTCTCAATCAATCCTGGGGCTTCCCTGTGTGGCCCAGCAAGGACCTCTTCCTGGGAAACATAAATGACCAATAGACTCAACAAGAGGCATCTCCTGATAGGCTAGCTTCCTCATCTCTAAAAATAGTCACACCTACATTATAATGCCATCCTACAAGAAAACAGTATACCAGAAATGCAAGGACAAAGGAAATCAGAAAACCCACATCCTGAAGGTAGCATGACTCTAGACAGAGCCTAGGCTCAGTCAAGCACCTCCTGGGTGGCTCTTAACTTTGGGCAGAAAAAGGACTAAAAATAAAGACAGGGCATAGGAGGACTTGGAGCTACAGAGAAGGTAAGACAGGATACAGGACACTGCATGAGTGTCAGTGGTGGTACCAAATCCCACAGCTCAGATGTCCAGCTCTTCTTTGATGGAGACGCGCAGGTGGCAGATGCGCAGAGGCTCTGGGGGACCATCACCCCGAGAGGCCCCCAGGTAGAAGTAGGGCCTCACCTCCCCAAAGTGGGCATGGAAGGTGTACAGATGGCAGTGGCGCTCAGAGTCATAGAAGGACAGCTCACCCTCCTCACACTCCAGCTCCACACGCAGACGGCGTGGCATGGCCTGGACCAGAGGGGCTGTGGCGGTGTCAGAAGTCATGCAGTGGTCTCCATCCACACCCTGAGTGCGGCATAGGTACCAGAAGCCTGAGCGTGTATCGTGGTAGCAGCTGTGTGAGTGGCCTTCACCACCAACATCAGCCTGAGCCTGCGCCTGCGCATGTGCCTGCACCCGCACCACACCCACTCGCCAGCTCGGCAGGCCACCCACATCCACCTCCCAAGAGTGGGAGCCCTTTGAGAAAACTTGAGAGCCCAGCAGGCAGGGTGCGGAGGAGAAGCGCTCTGGATTCTCCACCTGCACGCGGTAGCCATGGTTGATGACACTTGTGAGGTCATCAGCCACTTTGAGCCAGCCAGCAGCTGTGTTGGGATCCAGGCTGAAGGGCACTAGGGACAGAGAGAGAGAAGAGATAGTCAGCAAACTGGACGCCCTTCTTCTGCCAGGCTGGCTGAGGTCCCACCTGCCCTAATTCATGCAGGGAGCTGCCTTGGACTGCTGGGGTGGTACAGGTCAAACTACTCCTACCCCCAAAAAGATATGTTTAAGTCCCAAACACTACTACCTCAGGAGGTAACCTTATTTAGAAATGGAGTAGAGATAGGTGTGCGTGTGTGCACACACGCGCATGCGCACATACACACACACACACACACACACACACACACACACACAGAATGTCATGTGACCCACCAAGGCAGGAGCCATTTGGCAGTTAGACCCCAAGGATATCCAAGCAATGCAGCAAATGCCAAAGTCTAAGGGCCTTCCCACAGATCAGAGGAGCACAGTTTTGGCTATTTCTTAGGAATGAGCTTTTAGCCTCCAAGACTATAGGAGTAGATTTTGGTCATTTAAGCCAATTTATGGTCCTCTGTTACAGCATCTAAGGAGACTAACACAGGCAGGGACTATGAAGTAGGAAGGTTTACACACTCCCAAGACACCTAAGATGATGGGTCAATGCCACTTCTGGGTTTAAAACCTGGGCACACTGGCAGGAGAGAGTTGGAGTGACTTTGGGAGAGGTGGCCTAGAGTTGGGTCTTCCATCATGAATGTTAGAGTTATGAAGACAGAAAGGAGTGTTAGTCTTTCTCAAGTTGGTCAGAGCAGGAAGGCCCTTGGCCCAGCCTAGAAAGGGCTGCAGAGAGAACAGCTGAGAAGCAGGCCAGGGCTCTGCAGCACAGGATGGTCTCCATTTGCCTCGAGCATTTTGCTGCATGTCCTTACCAGATTCAACAGACCCAAGCATCTTCTTCCAGACTCGGTACTGCAGGGACTCCAGATACTTGCATGCATCCATAAGCAAGCCAGGCTGGAGAGGAGCTGGCTCCACAGTGCAGAAGAGCCTGGGAAAAGAAGGCTGGGCATTGGATGGGGCTGGGGCCAGGACCCCTGGCTGCATTTACTATAAGCAGGCCACAGGACTGCTTCCCTGTCTCAGACCTAAGTTTCTTAGAAATCTGTCCCAAGGCAGGAGCCCACTGGGCTGCCACAGCCCTTCAGGATTCAGCAGGAAGGTTCAATCCTGAACAGCTGGGAGATTCAATGGGAGATTCTCCAACCTAGCTGCCATCCTCATGGATAGAAATCACACTTAAGTTTATGAGAGGTCCAAGCTGGAAGGGCCTTAATGGTGCTTGAATTCAAAAGAGCCATGGTGCTAGGTGGCCTTTGCCAAGCTCCTGCAAAGACTGGGAACCCATCACAGCCGAGAGCATTTACTCTCTTCTGACAGGACACCACTCTTCCTTACCCACCCTGGAGAGCCCAGCAAGCATCCACCCACAGCAAAGCATGCCAAAGCTCTTTCCCAGAAGTAGGAAGCCAGCCAAAACCCAAGCCTGTTGACGACTAAGAAACATGAGTCATGTGCCCGGTGCTGTAAATCCCTGTGGAGAGCATCGGCCCTCTATGTTCTGAAACAACTGCCTGCCTCCATGCCAACCAGAAATGGAATGCCTTTAAAGAGCCCCCTTTGGCTGGCCTCCACCGCTGCCTCCGGATTCCACCCGGCTGGATATGCTACCTGCCCAGCCCTTCCGCCATGGACAGTGTAGCCCTGGCTTTCTATCTGTTCACCCTCTCCCGTCCCCATCAGGTTTGACAACTTACCGACGTTTTCGGCTCTTGTGTTTCTGGAAAAAAAAAAAAAAAAAAGCAGAGACACAGACTAAGAGAATGCAAGACATTTCTGACCAAGAGTTGCCAGATACCCCACACTCCATGGATGAGCAGACCTGACATCATTCAGCTGTCACATACCCCATGGGGATCTCATCTCACATTCAGTGTCACCCCCTGGAAGTCCCAGGTGCCAGGGTGAGGATGCAGCCATGGGAGAGAGACCTTGCTCAGTATACACAAGGCCCAGGGCCTCTTCTGGCAAAACTTAGAACTGATCCTAAAATTCACATGGAGTTTTAGGAAATGCTGAATAAAAAGCAACTGTAAAAACCACCAAGTTGGAAGACTCGTACTCCCAAATTTCAAACTTGCTACAAAGGCTGCTGTGATGGAGGCAGCGGGAGTAATGAGGACAGAGGTGGCAACCTAGATAATGTCAGAGTTCCTACAGGGATCAAGATAAATCAATAGAACTGTCTTCTCAGTGAACACATAGGTACAACCAAAAAGAGGAAAGTCTCTGCCTTGTATCAGATTAAAACCAAACCAAACCAAACCAAAAAAAAAGCCCTTAAAACACATGTAAGATCTAAATGCAAAGCTAAGACTGAGACAAGAGTTATACTGGAGCATAAAGGGAATGAACTCTCACAGCTAAACAATGAGCAGACAATCCTACTGAAAACTGTATAGCTGGGCATGTTGGCACACGTCTTTAGTTCCAGCACTCGGAAGGCAGAGGCAGGTGGATTTCTGAGTTAGAGGCCAGCCTGGTCTATAGAGGGAGTTCTAGGAAAGCCAGGGCTACACAGAGAAACCCTGTCTTGAAAACCAAAAAAAACCAACCAACCAAACAAACAAAACAAAACAAAAAAAGGAAGGAAGGAAGGAAAAAAACTGTATAAAGAAATTAAACAGACATCTGAAGGAAGAGTTAGTAATATACACGAAATCATTGAAAAGACAGATGCCTAGTGTCACCAGCTATCGGGAGAACGCACACTGGACGGACAATGAGACCACACCTCACTCACAAGGAAGGCTACAGGGAAAAGAAGTGGCCAAGAGGTACAGAAGCTTGACTCTCAGACTCTGCTGGTGGGAAGACAAAATAGTGTGGCTGCTTTGGTAAAACTGCCTAGCAGCCCTTAATGGGTTAAAGCAGAATAATCAAGTAATCCAGAAATCCCTGGGGTACACAACCAAAAGTGCAAACATGTCCATGCAAATCCAGTACACACACGTTTAGCGTCTTACTGCCCATAAAAGGCAAAAGCAGAAGTAACTCAAGTGGGAATGGGAGAAGATAAACAGGTGCAGGAGGGGGACACTCGCCCATCACAAGGGACTGACTGGTAAACTAGCTTTCAAGCCGGGGACTTCTCTGCAGGGAGGACAAAGTCAGTAAGGGAAGAAAGAAAACGAACCATGTTTTTAAAAGAGGAAAAGAATTTCTTTCTTGCGCACTCGTGTGTGTGTGTGTGTGTGTGTGTGTGTGTGTGTGTGTGTGTGTGTGCGCGCGCGCGCGCGCGCGTGCACAGGTCCACGCATTTATACGTATGTCTCAAGGCCAGAGGTCAACCACAGCTTATTCCTCAGCTGCTATTTGCCTTGTTCTTTGGTACAGTGTCTTTCACTGCCCTGGATCTCACCAAGCAGCCTAGGATGGCGGGCCACTAAGCTGCTGTTTTTGTTGGTTGGTTGGTTATCTCTCTACTCCTGAATGAAATAGTCAAATTGTGTAACAATTTAAGCTTTAAAAAAACAAAAAACAAAAACCAGAGTGAGCTACCATGCTCAGCTTATTTTATGTGGCTTCTAGGGATCAGCTTGGAGCCTCATACTTGTAAGTACTTTACTGACTGAGTCATCTCCTCAGCCTGAAATCATTCTTCTTTTAACAAGAGAGAAAGAAGGCAGAGTGTGATCCCGTACTCCCACCCCCACCCCCCAAAAACCGAAGAAAAGATGAGGATAGAGGGTCATTCACAAAGCCTAGGCTACAGAGCCAGCACTGCACGGGAGGAAGGGAGGGGAAGGAGACGGAGGAGGAAAAGGAAGAGAGACAGAGAGACAGTGAGGAGAAATCAAAAAACAAAACAGACAAATAAACAAACAACAAAAACAAAAACAAAAAAACGGGGCTAGCTAAATGGCTCGGCAGGTTAAGGTGCTTGCTGTCAAGCCTAACGACCTCAGTTTGGTCTCTGGGACCCACACGGTAAAAGACTGATTTCCTTCAGTACAGGCACTCTGCAATGTGTACCCTTAGTGGTGGTTTAAAATGGCCCCCCATAGGCCCATAGAGAGGGGCATTATTGGAGGTGTGGTCTTGTTGGAGGAAGTGAGTCACAGGGGATGGGCTTTGAGGTTTCAGAAGCTCAAGCCAGACCCAGTGGCTTATTCACTTCCTGCTGCTTGCCGATCCGGATGTAGAACTCTCAACTACCTCTCCATGTCTGCTTGTGTGCTGCTATGCTCTCCACTATGATGATAATGGACTAAACTGCTAAACTGTCAGCCAGCCCCAATTAGATATTTTCCTTTATAAGAGTTGCTGTGGTCATGATGGCTCTTCACAGCAAATGAACCCTAAGACACTCATCTACAGTAAATACATGAAAATATAATAAAAAATTTAAGGCTAAAGTATTACACAATTTGACAATTTCATTAGAGGTAGAGAGACAACTAACCAACCAACAAGAGAGCAGCAATAGTAAAGGTGGGTGGAAGTGGAGGCAGGAGGTTACTCTCAACCGCCAAGCCTTGCTGTGCCACAAGGCTTGCCAATAAGGTCCCCCACCATCACACAAAGACTGTTGAACAGGGCCTGTGGTCTGAGCTGCTGGCCCCGATCCTGATCCACCCTCAGTTTAGATGAGCCTCTTACCATGAGGAAGGTCATGTCATCTTCCTTCATCTCCATCTGCAGACGCTCAATCTCACGAGCCAGCGCCTCGGTCTGTTCTGCCAGCTGTTTCATCTTCTCCTCAGCCAGCAGGTGCTTCTTTCTGCTCTCTTCCTTCATGGCATCCAAGGTGGCCTGTTCCTCCACCCTCAGGAAATCTCGGAGCTTGTCAAACTCATCCCGGATGCGGCCTTCCAGCCAAGTTGTCTGCACCTGCACCAGAGCAAGGAGAAGCCAGTAAGGTCAGGGTTGGGGTTTGGGATGCCCCAGCTGGGGACCACTTTCAGCAAAGCAACTAAGTACTCTAGGTATGAATGAAGAGCCCCAGAGACAGAGATCACAGTTCATAGGAAGGTCCAGTTCAAACAGGACATGAACAGGTGTTTGGCGATTTCAAAGCTGCAATCACCATGTATATATAAATGGCAGCCTCCTCCTCCCCTCCCCCACCAATGGTCTCCTTCTTTTTGGGATCCTCAACAGTAAGACAAGCCCTAAAGACAGAAATGAATGAGAAACTTCTACAAGTTATCTACCTTCAAAGCCCAAGATTTTGAATATGTCTAAGTGAAAGGCTTTACTCTGGCTGTGGCAAATATTTATTTTAATGACACCAGCATCGTAACTCATGATCATGGAAACACTGAAGACAAAGCACACAGATCCTCAGAGAGGCTATGAAATAGTCTGTGGAATGAGGAGATCACTCTTATCACATGAACCTCAAAGGCTCACAGAAGGAACATGACTGAATGTCCATTAAACCTAATTATTTGTTTTTTGAGACAGGGTCTCATTGTGTAGACCAGGCTATCCTTGAACTCACAGAAACTCACCTGCCTCTGCCTCCTCATTGCTAGGATTAAACACCCAATCTGAAAGATAAGCCTTGAGTAAGAAACTGCTAAGATCACCCAAGGTCCGAGAGGTACTATCCCTACGCTGGTCTGCTAGCCAGCAAGCAAACAGCACCTCCATGGTTCCTGCTGTACTTCTTAGCTGTGAAGCAAGTTCTTTGGTCAGAGGTTATGCTTTACGGAACAGCAAGCAAGTCTGCCTTGAGTTCTTGCTCTGATGTCCCTCAGTGATACTGTGGCCTACAAAGCTGAAATAAACCCTTTCCTCCTGTAAGTTGTTTGTGGTCATGGTGTTTGTCACAGAACAGAAACTGAAACAGAGCATGCACTAAATCATTAACAAGGTGAAAAGCAGACATATGACTCTAAGATGATTATTAGAAAAATAACTCAAAGCACATGCTCTAGTTCTAGCAGGATAGCCTCTGAGCAGGGATTTAAAGTTCAATACACACTACAGTTCTGAGAAAACAATAACAAATGACTTCCTGAAAAAGTGAAAACAAAAAAAAAAATCCAATTCACGGAAGCTATGGCACACTAGAAAAACTACGTGCAACATGTATGAATGATCAACACAGCCCCCTCATTTACCAGGAACACTGAAACAACTGGAGACTCAGGAGCAGAAAGGCGGGTCTCTTCGAGTTCAAGGCCAGCTAGGGATACATAGCAAGACCCTCTCTAAAAGACCAGCACCCAAACATCTGGAAAGGTATCTTCTAGCAGTACTCCACTTCCAGTGGGACTCCACTTTCAGACTGGACTTTCCATTCAGTACACACAGGGGCTCTGACACTGTGGCTATTCTTGGTTGTCAGTTTGACTACATTTGGAATTATCTAGAATTCAGAAATGAAGGGCACATTCCGTTTCGCTAGAGAACCCTGACTAATACACAACAGCATACAGGTCTCTGAAGACGCAGCTTGTTGGTTTGTGAGACATCACAAAAGGCTACTCGCCACTGGTGCTTCCATGCGCCATTCTGAATGCTTAAACAGAAACTACATGGAGACCTTGGCAGGGCTAAGGGACTTGCCTGGACACACAAGGTTGGGTTTGTTCTGTTGCTCAGCAGTTACTTCAGAGCTTGCTCCTGCTATCCCTGACCCTTCAGAGGGCAGCAACCTGTTTCTGACGGTTTATCTATCTCTAGCTTGATGTGCTACCGCTGCTCAGCTGGACTCATTTGACCCTCCAGTACCTGTGTGCCCAAGGTCAAGGTCTCATTGTGCCCTGCTGTGGCATTTACACCAGTCAAAAGGCTTATGCCCAGATACTGGGATAACCAGTATACTTGTATTTCTTACATTCTGACAGGAGGAGATAAAAAAGTAAAACAGAAAGCTAAATTGCAGGTAACTGTCTAGGGAGCCATGCCCTGGAGTAATGAGGGATGACTACCTTGGAAACTGTGACCAGGGAGCACCTCCCAGAAAGGACTATGAGCTGAGAACTTAAGACATTGGCTACAACAGAGTTGAGGCAGGTGGAAGGCCAGGTGAGTCACAACTGTGGAATGGGGGTTTTGACAGACACAATGCATTCTGGAGATGGGACAGGACACCTGATGGGTGCACATGGGATTAGGGGGATGGCATGATCTAAGGAGCCCTAGATACCACTGGTTTAACTGTGAGCTGGTGATATGTGACAGCCGCAGTTTAACTCCCAGTGCAGAGGATGAAGGTGGCTTCTTGGTACGCTGCTGTGGCTGCTGGTGTGGCCACAGCCTTCTTTAATGTCAGAGGAACCCCATCAGTATCCATGAAGCCTCAGTGGAAGTCAATTCTGAGTGGGCCAAGGCCAGGGACTCTTCCTCCCTCACCTCTCAATCCTCCCAGACTCCCCACCTGGCCCAGTCCTGCTGAGGTGTGGTCTGTTGCTGTGTACTGTAATGCTAAGTACTGGCCCCAAGGTCTGGCTGCCCCCAGGGCTGAGAGAATCTACACCTAGACCCTAGTGACCTTGTAACCTTGTTCCCGAGTTATCCCTGATTGGTGAATAAAGACGCCTACAGCCTGTAGCTGGGCAGAAGAGAGATTAAGGCAGGTCTTTTTGGTTCCTGGGCTTAGGTCAAGGAAGAGACCATGAGAAAGGAAAGGCAGAAGACAGACCTAGGATAGGAATCATGAAAACATGGCCATGAGAGCAGGCTAATTGGAGCTAAGAGCTGCCCAGATGGAACACAGCAAATTATAACTCAGGGTTATTGATGGGAAAGTAGATTTTAATAGCTAGGGTAGTTATCTACCCAGCTTCAGTGCTAATTAAGGCTTATTATATAGAAGTTGTGTATCTTTTATCTGGGAGCTGAATGTTCAAAGGCAGGGTAGAAACCCCCACTGAGATTAAACATTTACCTCGATGAAGCGCTCACTCACCTCGTTGTGCTTGGCAACGGCCTCATAGGTGCGCCGCAGAGCCCAGAAGGCCTTGGCTTTCTCTCGAAGCACATGCTCCATGTTCTTACACTTGGCCTAACATGGGGAATACAGGACAAGTTAGCACTGGGGCTCCTCTGTGGAGTCCAACCACAAGCCAGGGAAGCCAGTGTGCTCCACGTGCTGTGGGCACAGCTGGGAGTGCAGTATAGCCCAACCTTGAACTGCACTGCTTCCCACCTTGGGTCTCTAACCCAGTACTGAAGACAGACACCTGGTGCAGGTGGGGAGCAGGGCTCAGAGGCTCCAGAAGCGAAGCTTTGCCCAGCTGGCCACAGTACAGCAAAGAACAACCAACTCCAGCTTATGTCTGCTTCTAGAAGGCTAGAATTGTGGGGATACCCTCAATATGTCATGGCCACTGGTTCACACTGGAATCTTCTCAACTGGACTTTCCTATGGCCTTTATGAGAAGGGATGGCAATGTGGTCTGTTCCAGTCATTTCCCAAGAGGTAAAATATTCAAATGAAATCTCATCTAAACATGGCTCTACACCTACCTTTTCCTTTAAAGGTGTTGGGAAAAGAAACACAGCAAACTCATGCTTTTTCTGTTTGCTTTACTGACACAGGGCTTCCTTCAGAGCACAGGCTAGCCTACACTCACTATGTGGCCACGCTATTTTAGAATTCACGGTGATCCTTCTGCCAAATGGTGGGATCACAGGCATGAGCAACCACATCCAGCTAGTCCTTTCTATTTTTTCTTTTGGGGGTGCAGACGTATTTCTGTGGCATGCGTGCACCCACGGGCTCTTGAAAGCTGGGTAGGTAGGTGTCCTACTCTTTTTCATTCTCATCACAATCTGTCATTTTGGGTTTTTTAGAGCATTACATCATTACCCTTCCTTTTCTTCTCTCCAAACCTTGCCTTCTCTCCTTGCCTTCTTTCAAATTCATAGCCTTTTTCATGTCATCATATACATTTATTTATATACACATAATCTAAATAAACCTGCTCTGTGTGACGTTACTTATGTACTTTTTCAGGGGTGACCATTTAGTTCTAGATAACCGGCTGGCGTGCTCTTCCCCTGAGAACTACACCCCACCACATCAGTTGCCTGTAGTTCTTTGTGTAGGGCTGAGGCTCCGTGATCTTTCCCCCAATCACTTGGGACTGTCCACTCATGTTGCCCCTGTTGAGCTCATGCTCAGGAGGTCATGTTGGCGAGACATGGGCATCACTCTTCGACATTCCTAAGAGACAGACTCTCAGCAAACTCACTGATTGTCTGGCTTTTCCTAAATGTCCCAAGCCTTAGTCTACCATAATCGAGACAAAATATCTCATTAAATCTTAGAGCTAGGCCAGTACCCAGCAATTCCTAAGAATCTCCTTATCCTGCCCCACAACAGAGCTAAAGTTCAGGTAATCGTGTGATTTCGTTTTTTATGTTAGAATTTGAATAAGCACTCAGTAAGTACTTACCTATTTAGCCATCTCTTTTGCATGCTGCTTAATTTTTAAAAATCACTTTTGTTTTAACAAACACACATAAATATCAGTTTAAGGAAGATGCTCAAACACTTGTGTTTTTTTGGAAGATTTTTATTTTATGTGTGTAGGTGTTTTGTCTGCACGTGTCTGTGAACTCCATGAGTGACTGGTGCCCAGTGCTCAGAAGAGAACGTCATATTCCTTGGACTAGGAGTTTCACACTGTTGTGAGCCGCCATGTGGGTGCCAGGAACAGACTCAGGTCCTGTAAGGGCAGCCAGTGCTCCTAACGGCCAAGGCACCTCTCCATCCCGTCAATGCTTTTACAGTTTTCATTGGTGCTGCTGAGCTGGAATTCTGAAGAAACACTTTTGAGTTTTAAGTTGGTTCTCCCTACCTTTTGCATCCACGGCCTATCAACTTCTCTCCGCTTTTATCCTTTCCTCTTCACACTCCATAAACGTGTTACAAACTTCTTCAGAAACAAACCCAATGTTAATTATGGCGACCTCCGTCCACCGAGCACTCACTGTGCCCCGTCTGCACTCATCTGTACACTATGGTCACTTCAGCACCACGTTAGCTCTCACCAGTGAGTACATCAGAGTCCACTCCAGAGAAGGGAATCTGAAGTGCACAGGGGAAGGACCCTGATCTCTCCAAGAGTGTGAACCTCAGTTTGGATGGCTAGCCAGGTTGTTGCTCAAAGAAAGTAAATGGAAAATTCACTAACAGTTCTTTGCCAAGGACAAAGATTCAATTCCACCAAACTAATCTCCCAGCTAGAATTACACCGATTTCAGTTTTACTGAGATGCGATATGCCAACTTCTTTTGGTTACTGCTCTTTCCGTACACACATAAGCAATAGCACATCCAAGCCACACCGCTGGAACACTTTTCCTTTGAGAAGAAACGTGGGGTTGGGGAGGTGAGTCAACCAGTAAAGTGTGTGCTCTCCAAGTCGGAGAACCCCAATTCTGGTCCTGAGCACCCACATACCTGTAGTCTCAGCTTCAGATCTAGTGTGAGGCACAGTGTCAAAATGTAAAGGGAGAGAGAGAAAGAGAGATCAAGGAAAGGCTGCCATCTACCTCTGCCCACCTCCAGTCAATGCATACATAAACACGCACACAAAATTTGAGTCTATCCAATCCTGTGAACACTGTACTTGAGGACTTCCTAAAGTCCCTCTGAGCATTCAGGTTCTTTCTTGAGCTCTGGATTGATCCCGCTATGACATGTTCCAAAACCGTGTCAGCCCTTCCTTCCCTCAGATCCCACTGTGTTAGGACAAAGTCCCAGCTCATTGACATCCCCGTCAGTGTCCCATGAATGGGTCTGCCTGAAATAGTGACAGAAAAACCAACACACACACGACCTTATTACTTTTGCAGGACTGTGAACCACAAACACAACAGGACAACCAAAAAAAAGAACTCTTCATTTTGCTGTTTTGAAAGTGTCTACTGGATCCCTCACGGGGGTGGGAGTAGGTGGTGGAACAGAGGTGGGCAAGAAGCAGAGAAAGGAGCTTTAAGACACAGCCTCCAAGACCAGTTCCCACAAACCGCCTTCCTCGAGCTAGGCCCTACCTCCTAACTGACCACCTCCTAAGGTGGCCAACAAGTGATGAACCTGTGGAAGGACTCACTGGCAGGGTCAGAGGCTCATTCTTGGAACACCTGAGACACTTTAATACTTCAGGGCATCTAACACAGAGTAAGTCAGTCCTCAAAGATTATTGCTGCTGGATTATCAACATGGAGGCCAAAGAGATCTTTCTAAGCACCCACCTCCGGGATTCCTGACGGTACCCAGCAGGGCCAAGTTTAGTCTGACAGTGTCACTGTTCTTACCTGATAGCTCTTACCTATGATGCTGGCTCCTTTAACAATCCACACCCATGTCCAGCCACACAGAACGGCTTCTCTAACAACCACCTCACCAACTCCTCTGAAATGTCAACGTCTGCAAACAGTGTTCTTGTTTGGTTTCTGTTGCCATGACAACCATAAAGCACCTCTGGGAAGAAAGAGTCTCTTACAGCTTTTAGTTCCCAGTCATGCTCTACCACTGAGGGATGTCAGGACAGGAAATCAAGCAAGAACTAATATAGAAATTATAGAAATAATGGAGGTATGCTGTCCATAAGACAGCCCCTCTGATTGGTGTGGGAGAGCCCAGTACATTGGTCTTACACTACCCAGGACCAATGTCTGGGCCCTCCCACACCTGTCACCAATCTAGACAATCTGTCTGATTGGCTTTTTCACTCTGGGCAATCCCTCTACTGAAATTCCCTCAGATGACCTGAGGCTGTGTCAAGATGAAATTAACTAGAACAGAGGGGCTGACGTATGGACTTAAGCAGCCATAATACCTAGAACAGAGTGTAAGAATCAAAGGGGTCCTCAGTATGTTTATTTCACAAATGAACTGGGCACACTGCATCTGGCTGAGCACACAGCTTGACAACTCCTGGGATCTTTGAGATCAGCCCCCTCCCTGCTCTTTACAACTCACTCACACTGAGCAGCCAATGGCCTCACACCACCATTCTAAGAGGAAGAAGACTTCAGCCGCCTCACCTGGGATCCAAAGCTTTCTCTCTTCTAGAATCTTCTATATGCTGCTGAATCTTCTTGCAAAAACCTCCTCTAGCCTCCTTCACCTGGTTAATGCCTCTAGGTTCTTTAGATTTTTGCTAGAAGCTCCCTGAGAGTGGGAATTATTACCATCCAACTCACTTCCAATGTCCCTTCGGCCTCCCTTGAATACAAGGCAGCCAGCAAGAATAGAAGGCAGTGTCCAGGCCCATGCTCGCTCCCCTCTGGCTCACAGGCCTTCAGTAGATACTTTACCCCATTCTGAGGACACCACCCATGCTAAGCTGTATCTCTGCTAGCCCCAGGGAATTAGAACCAGGACTCAAGCCTCTAGACTGTCTACTTCAGCTATGCCAAATAGAGATCTCGCACTTCTGCTAGTGAATGAGGGAACAGGCACTAAGAACCACTGCTGAGCTAATGTGATGGATAGCTGGAGGTACATGCGTGTAGATGGCACCCATCTGCTCCGCCTCCACTCTGTATGGGGCTGCCATCAACTGCTGATTCTCCAAAAAGACATTTCACAAAGTGGAGATGTCTGAAGATCTGGCACCGTGGGCTCTTGCAGTTCCTCCTCTTCACTATGTCAGGTTTCCTAGCAGCTAACCCCGGGCCCTCCCAACTGTGGGTCTGATCCATGTATTATTAGTAGCTGATGAAACAAATTTAGCTGTTTCAGTACAACCTTGACTTTAAAAGAGAAAAGTAACAAGATACTGCCAGAGTAAAATGGACATTTTGGAAACCCTTAAAAAAAAAAAAAAATCAGTTGATATGCCAGTACAAGTGTTTTGTAAAGCGATTAGGTCAAATTGTTATCGAAAATGGCTGACACCTTGTTTACTTAAAAACATTTTTTTTTCTGTTTTAGAACAAAGACTTTTTCACTAGGCCTGGTGCCACAGGCCTGTAATCTCTGCCACTCACAAGGCTGAGAGGCAAGCAAAAAGAAAGTTCATGGCCAGCCTGGCTAATTTAAGAGCTTGGCTCAAAATCAAAACGAGGCTTGGGGTGCAGCTGCGAGGTAAAGTACTTGCCTCGCATGATCTCCTGCAGCACCAACACCCACCCTGCCCCGCCGTGCTAGTTTTGCTGTGTCAGCTGCTCTTGGTTTAATTATAGCCACTGGAACTCCAGATATTTGGATACTAAAAAAGTAATCGGAGTAAGGTAGCAGGCCAGCGCCACAGGCCTTTCTTATGGTTCTGTAACCCGTGGGGGCACTGCTGGGCTGGGGACATCTCAAGGCCTTAGAACCCAGCTAGGTCCTGGCCTTTTCCATTTCTAAATTGACCGCGCCAAGCCCGAATGTCTGAAGACAGTACCAGTCCAGCATTGTTCAGACCAGCCTGGACAGCGGGCAAGATGGTTGCTAGGCCTGGGGGAGGGGCAGCCCGGGGGGTCCCCAGGGCGGACTGGAGCGGTGCTCACCCGGAAGTCCTGCGCAGTGTCCTTGATGGGCTGCACACGATGCTCCTGGTGCCGGGCGTCGGCCTGGCAAGCACAGCACAGCAACTCCTTGTCCTCCAGGCAGAAGAGCGTGAGTGGGGCACGGTGCGCGCGGCAGGGGCGCGGGGACCGGCGACCGGTCCAGCGCGCTCCCTCGGCCTCCTCGCGCAGCAAGGTCTCCACTAGGTTGTTGAGCGTGTGGTTGGTGCGCAGCTCCCCGGGAGCCGCTCGTTCCTTGCACACCGGGCACGAGGGTGTCGTCTGCACCTCCCAGCAGCCGCTCACGCACCGGCGGCAGAAGTTGTGGCCACAGCGCAGAGTCACTGCGTCGCGGAATGGGTCGTAGCACACGGCACACAGCAGCTCCTCTTTGAAGGAGCGCGAAGGCCCCGGGGACACAGAGGGGCCCGGCTCCATCGCCTGAGCAGCTGCCGCCGCCACCACCGTTGTCGCCGCCTTCATGCTTAGCCTGCGGGCGTTGTCCCGGCTGAAGATCTGGAAGCTAAGGCAGCTCCAACCAATTACGGATGGGCTTTAAGGGAACGGAGCCGCCCACTTCCGGTCTGCGCGGCGTCTACCGGAGGAGGTGTGGTCCGCGGTCTCCGCTAGCTCTAAGGCAATCCGTTTAGATCTTGCGCGGAAGGATCTGTTGTCCTACCGCAGTGTGGGATTTCCGTTGTGAAGTAGGAAGTGAGGCCACGGGCCGCCAGCCTTAAACAATTCCTAATATCTCAGACTCCTAGTATTGTTTTAATTCCTTAGCTCCCTAGGTGAGATCCGAACCCGGGTCCAAAGCTACTGCTGACTTTGATCGGGCTTACTGCCGCCTCGAGGTAGCGGGAAGACCGGAGGAGTTGCGGTTCCCGGCTTGTGGTTGGATAAATGGGTTCCTGTGTAAAATGGTGGTCTCCGTGAAAAGGGCGGGTGAGAATGAAATAAATATGGAAGCATGCTTGTGGCATCAGGCAGTTCTTTAAAGCCAGGATGAGAAAGTCGTGGTGAACATGCTTGTAATCTCAGTACTTGGGAGGCTGAGGCAGGAGGATCAGGAGTTTGAGACAAGCCCGGTTACACAGGGACACTTAAAAAAAAAAAAAAAATCTACGCTGGATTCTCACCAAGAAAGGCAGGCTGAATGTTCCCAGCTGCCCATCCCTGTTTGATATTTGTAGCCTTCCGCTGTTGCGCGCGCGCGCGCGCGCGCGCGCGCACACACACACACACACACACACACACACACACACACACACACACACACACACACAAATCAAGCAAGGCACTGCAGATTTCCAAACTCCTTGGAATCATATGAAGCACATAATTTTTTAAAAATATCGCACTAGATAAACAATTACTAGGTGCCAAGACAAAAGGCAGTGTTTAGGTCTGTTTCCTATTCCTCTTGCTAGAACGACAGGCAAGATGGTTTATAAAGAATAGAGGTTCCAGAGCAGGGAAGTTCAAGAACTGGTTGCCAGCCTTCCTGCTGCATCACGATGAGACAGAGAGCATCCCATGGCCAGACAGGCAAGTGTGCCAGCTCAGATCTCACTTCCTCTTATAAAGCCAATGATGTTATTCTGGAAGCTCATGCTAGTTAAGTTTGTCAACTTGACACAAGCTGAAGTCATTTGGAAAGAGGGAACCTGGAGGGAGGAAACCATCCATAAGATGGTTCTGTGGGAGGCTTGATTGATGTGAGAAGGCCTGGTCCCCCACCCCCAGGGCAGGTGGTTCTGGAAACGGTACCCACTCCTTGGTATCCTCTCAGTTCCTGCTTCCAGGTTCCTGCACTGAGTTTCCCTGCCTTGAATCCCTCAACAGACCATGACCCAGGACATGTAAGCCAAATAAATCCTTTCCTCACCAGAGTGCTTTTGGCCATGGTTTCTATTCACAGGAATAGAAAGTTAGCAAGGACAGGGCTCCGCCCGCATCACCTCATTCGGAGAACCTCCTAAAAGCCTCATTTCAAATAGCACCTCGATTTTAGGGATTAAGTTTCCAAGGCATGGACCTTTGGGTATCTGCTGAAAGCCTGGCAAGAAGGCATGCATGCCTACCTGCCCTCTAGCCTCCCTTCCTCTTTCTCTCTTCCTTTCTGTTTAAAGCGGAGATCAAGAAATAAAAACAAGGATTGTTCTAGTACATGAAGAGGCAAGGCCTTACTCTGTGCTGTCTACAGGGAAATCCGCTTTACATGCCAGTGTTTATGTAGCACAAGTAAACAGAGAAAAGGCTAATTATCAGTATGGTTCTGTCAATAACAGGTGACAGAAAGTATTACAGGCAGAAGGTCTGTTCAGCAGGAGAGTCGCTGATAGCATCTTAAAACGCAGGCAGCCAGAGCTGCAGAGTCAGCAGAGCTTATTCATCAGTTGCCAGGGAAACCTGTAAGGAAAGCCGAGTAGCCTGGTCCTCTCAGTGAAGACTCCATGGCTTAGACCTTTTCTAAAGTCTGGAGTCTGCACAGGAAGATGAAGGGTGCTCAGCTGCTCTGAGTAAGGCGGGGGAGGTGGTCCCTAACAAGTGATATATAATACAAGTTGGAGAGAGAGAATGGAAGAATCACCTGTCAATAAAAATGCTATTAACCTATTGGCTTAGGCAGAAACAGGGAGGGGGAAGTTCCAGTTCAGAGAAAGGATTCTGGGGGAGAGACAGGCACAGGAAGAAAGATTCCCAGACATAGAGGAGATGGTCACAAGTAACTGAGGACCAGGTAGAATAATGGGATGATTAAGTTATAAGCTAGTCAGGGAGTGACCCAGAGCATTTAGCCAAGGCATTTGTAAATATATTTAAGTCTCAGAGCCGTTATTCCAGGAGCTTGGGGGTTGGGAGGGAAAAACATGAGCTTACAGAAAACACATTATAACAAGTGACTAGGGATGTACCAAGGGTAGGAAACCACCTGCCTCCGGGTCGATTGGGCTGCAGACATCTTTGATTCAGTCTGTCATGTGTATCACTTACAATCTTTTAAACTAAAAGCACACGTAAGGCTCCCAAGGTTAGTTATGAAACAACTGGTCTTTCTGGTCTTCTCTACCACTGCAGAAAGTGACTGTGCCAACGCCACACTTGTCTGGATAGAAATCAAGATCCTGTCTCAAAAACAAGGAAATGAACAAAAACTCTTATTGGTCTATGATGGAACTGACGGGAGTTGAATATTGGAGATGTCACATAAACATTTACATTCTTTTACCTTTTTGCATTTAAAATTTATAGTTGTATAATACAATGTCAAACACATTAATGATTATTTTGGGGGGTACAGTTGGGCAGTGTCCAGTGTTTTTCGTTGCTGTGCAAAGCCCATTACCTACAAAGCTTTTCCTCTACACATTAACCAAGTCCCCACTTTCCGCTCCCTAGAAACCACTGTGGTACTTTTGTCTCTATGTACTTGAGTGCTCCAGATTCCTTTCGTAAGTGGATGGATGCACACTGGATTTACCTTTTTGTGACTAACCTTCAGCTATTGGGGCACCAGGATTAGCAGACCCTCAAGGACACCTCAAGGTTTATCCTTGCTCCAGTCCACTTTATAATTTCCTCCATTTTAATATAAGGTCCCTTGCATGTATAAACCACATTCTATTTACCCACTTGTCCAGCACTGAAAGTTATGTTGCTGCCACTTCCTGGACACTCCCACCAGTGCTACCGTGAATACGAGTGTACAGAAACCTCTTTGAGACACTGTTTTTGCATTCCTTGGAGTATATGCCCCAGAGTAGAATTACGGTTGCTATGAATTGCCTCTTAGGTTTCTGAGTGCTATTTTCCCATGGCAGCTGTATTATTTTCCCTTCTTGAGAACAGCACATAAGTGTTCTGAATGCTTATATCTGTTCCATGCCAAAACCTTCTACTTCCTAGGCTTTTAATGTCATCATAGCCATCAGTGATGCAACCCACCTTTCTATGTTTGTTACTATTTGGATATTTCCTTTGGAGGGAGTCTGAACCTTTTGTTCTCTTTTGGGGGACAATACCTGATAGGTAGTGCAAGCTGGAGTTTGCAGTGACCTCAGGCTCCTAATCCTGCCTCCTAAGTGCTGAATGACGTCACCACACCAAGTCTGCCCGTTTTTTAATCAGACTTTTGGTCTTTAGTTGATGTGTAAGAGTTCTTTATAAATTTTAAGTATTAGCTCCTTCCTTATCAGGTCTATGACTTGCAAAGCCTTCCCTCTATTCTCTGGGTTGTCATTTTACTCTATTGATTGTGTCCTTTGGCTCACGCACATTAAATTCGTTTAGTCCAAAGTATCCTGTTTTACTTTTATTACTTATGTTCTTAGTATTGAGCCCAACCCAATGCCAGGAAGTGTTTTCTGTTTTCTTCCCTTATCATTACTTGCTTATTTATTTTGAGTTACATTTGATATAATACACAAATTCATTCTTTTATGTGTGGATGCTGGATTTCCTCAACATCATTTGTCAAAGAGATGAGCCTTTCTCTGTTGTGTGGTCGTAACACATTGGTTGGGACTCATTTGATTGGGATCACGCATGGGTTCATTTCTGGACTCTGTCCCGTTTGTCTATATGTCTGTCTTTGTGCCAGGGTCATCTAGTTTATATGTTTGTAGTAGGCTTTAAAATCTAGAAGTGTAGGATTTAGATCTTGCTCTTTTAAAACTGGTTTTGACTATCTGAGATCTCTTGTGATTCTACATAAACTTTAGGTTGGGTTTTTAAAATTTATGCATAAATGCTGCCAGGATTAAATCTTAGCTGAATTTTAGACACTGCTGTTCAAGATTTTTCAAAGTTGATCAATATTTCTATTTTATATAAAAAAAAATCAAAGGTGAAAATATTGCTTCCTGTGAATGCACAGAACAAAATGGCAGATGTATATTTAGGTCACTTCAGACTTTGCAGGAGATTCTATCCGCATCTCAAGCCAAAATTCAATTAATGAGTATCTCAAATGAAACTCAGTCAACAACTCAAACAGCATTTTTTTTTTTGAGACTGATGTCTCTTTATTTCAGCTCATACCTTTTTTTAAAAAACTGGATATTTTATTTATTTACATTTCAAAAGTTACCCCCTTTCCTGTTTCCCTTCCAGAAACCCCCTGTCCCATCCTCCTTCCCCCTGCTTCTATGAGGGTGCTCCCCCATCACCCACCCACTCCTGCCTCAGCATCCTGGCATTCCCCTACCCTGGGTCATCGAGCCTCCATAGGACCAAGGTGCTCCCCTCCCAGTGATGCCCGCTAAGGCAATGCTCTGCTACATACACAGCTGGAACCATGGGTTCTCGTATGTGTACTCTTTGGTGGCTTAGTCCCTGGGAGTTTTTTTTGGGGGGGGGGAGGCTGGTTAGTTTATATTGTTGTTCTTCCTATGGGGTTGCAAACTCCTTCAGCTTCTTCAGTCCTTCATCTAACTCCTCCATCAGGGTCCCCATGCTCAGTCCGATGGTTGGCTGCAAGCATCTGCCTCTGTATTTGTCTGGCAGAGCCTCTCAGGAGACAGCTATATCAGGCTCCTGTCAGCAAGCACTTCTTGGCATCCACAATAGTGTATGAGTTTGGTGACTGTATATGGGATGGATCCCCAGGTGCAGCAGTCTCTGGATGGCCTTTCCTTCAGTCTATGCTCTACACTTTGTCTCCATATTTCCTCCCTTGAGTATTTTGTTCCCCCTTCAAAGAAGGACCAAAGCTCACACACTTCCATCTTCCTTCTTCTTGAGCTTCATGTGGTCTGCGAACTGTATCTTGGGTATTCCGAGCTTTTTCAAACAGAAATTTTTAACATTAAACATTCTGTCAATACAATTCAACTATCATATCTCCAAAAGAGAAGAAAATCATGTACAGTAAAACACTACCATTCATGACCTACAATAATCTTGAACTTGAGCTGAGGTGCTGTAAGTGCAGACAACATGTACAGTGCAAAGCACACATGTCCTGTGTTCCAAATCAAGCTTGTAATGAAGTCATGTGACGTAACACAGATGAGCGCTGCTAGAAACGTGCCTGACTCCTTGCATGTTTAATCTTAATCTGAGATTTTGGTCACTGAATATTAAGGCAAATTTTTTGTTTCTCCTACCCATGCTCTTGTGTGTGGGGGTCTATTATTTAAAGGAGGAGACAAGGATGCCGAAGAAGTTTGGGTGCAGGTGAGCGCTAAAGGGAGAATGTAGGGGGTATTTCCGTAAGACAAGCACCACCTGCTTCAGGCTGGGGTGGTTAGATGGCCACAGCTACTGGAAGATGATAAAGACTGCTTAGAGACTTCCAGAGGACATTTGTGGGTGAGAAGATGCATCTGTGATCCCCTTGAAAGACAAAAATAAAGATAACAAGGGAGGACTCTGTTCTGAAGAAAGGAGAATCACCAGAAGTCACGGGAGGTGATGTCACAGCTAAAGAGCATAGAGAACCAAAGAGGTGCACAGTGAAATCATCCCAGGTTCCCAAAACCGGAACCTCGTTGGCTAGACAGCCCGCGTGAAAAGAGATTGACAGCTCCAGCCACAGAACTGTCTCACCACTCCCACAGATTTCAACACAGTGGAGGATTTATCTCGAGAGTGACACTCAGGATAGGGTAGCATTAGACAAGAAATCTGTTCTGTCACACTCCATGTCTCTAAGAGCAAAGCCAGGGGCCATCTTGAAAGGGAGCTCTTTGTTGAAGACTGAGCATGCTACTCTGCACCTATGAAGATAAGGAACAGTCACATGCCATGGAGCCATGCTAACAATACCTGTCTCTGGGTGGGCAGTGTCTGAGTGATCCCAATGTGGATGGGGGAGAATCTGACATGGACTGAGAAGTCCAGGTGGCAGGGGACTCCTAGCTCTGAAGGGTGTGGTGGCTGGTGGATCTGTAGTGAGGAACGCCATCATCTGAAGATAGTGATGGAGACAGACAGTTGTAATCCATGGTCAGCGGGTGGCTCAGACTCCAAAGTTGCCTTCCTGTTGATAATCTGCTGGTAATTTGGTCCACAGGAGCATCTGATTTCTGCATCCTCCTCCTTACTGGAAGATGTTTATGGCAGATCCTGCTCTGCAAGTGCTGAGCCTGGAGCTCTAGTGCAGGTCTTGGGGCTGTTTGCTTCTTTTGTTCTCCACTAAACTCAGTGGCACTTCTAGCTTATCTGTTAGCCACAGCAGGGGGCAGGTACAAACTGGGGACTCAAGCAAGAGTGATCCTGCCAAATCCACAAACCTGTGTCCACGAACCACTTCAGATGTGTGTCTGTTCAAAAATAGAGCTCGCACCCCAAAAGGGACAAGAGTTAGTTCCTTTTCGAGCCAAATATGAGTGGCTATAGCCCAGAAACACATAGGTTGGTTCAAATTTACCATAATAACAGTTTTGCAAAGTTTTCCAAGTGTTTATGAAGTTCTGTATACAACAACAACATCAAGTCATAAATCGGAGTTTTTTCAACTATGTTGGTGGGAACATCAGGTTGAAAGGTTAAAGCACAGCATGGAACTCTCTGTGTCATCCCCTTACACTATCTGACAATATGCTTAGCCTTTGCTTGGTGGGAGCTAGCAGTCTGTTAAGTGAATACATTGAAGACCCAGAAGTGAACCCACATACTTATGGTCACTTGATTTTCGACAAAGGAGCTAAAGTCACCCAGTGTAAAAAAGACAGCATCTTCAACAAATGGTGCTGGGTCAACTGGCGGTCTACATGTAGAAGAATGAGAATTGATCCATTCCTATCTCCCTGTACAAAGCTCAAGTCCAAGTGGATCAAAGACCTCCACATATAACGAGATACACTGAATCTAATAGAAGAGAAAGTGGGGAAAAGTCTCGAACACCTGGGTACAG